>CM060900.1:329136131-329818631 GCA_030762935.1 Hymenopus coronatus
AACTGGGGAAAAATCAGATCCTAAAAGTTGCACTTTATACATATTATATACTCTTGGGCCGCTGTTCATCTAGTACACTAAAACTACCATCAACATAGGCGACAACAAAACCATTGAAGTGTCAAGCAGCTTTAAAAAATTCATACATTTTAAGATTTTCAGAATTTCGTTATAGTTACTTTTCATACAGAGAAAAAATAGTTACTACAAAAGTCCTATTAAAACTTATTTCCCTTGGTTAACTAATATAAATAAGAATGTATTTTAATACATACATAAAAGAAAATAATTTTAATTCTTAGTTTTATTTGCCGCATCTTCGGATTAGATGCTGGAATATCTAAAATATATGACATTATGCTTAGGTTTCTTATACACAATTAGGAGTACTCATGAAAGTGCTATTCAACATTTATGCATATACTTAAAATTTCAATGCATTTGACTAATATACAGGACTTTATAGCCGGAATAAGGTTGAATGACATGATCACATTCCTTGAATTCGTGCGTTTGATCATAGACTTTATCTCCCGACGCAGCACGTGTAGTCACTGGGATTATGAGAAGAACCAATAACACCATGCTCAGCGTTGTTTTATACAGCCTTTTTTTTCCGAGAAAGATAAACTGATAAATGATCAACAATTATTTGATATATCTTTCCTTTCAATTTCGATCCATATGAGATAATAAAATATAAAAATATACTCAAAAATAATTGTTAATATCAACACATGTATTTAAAAATTCAACATATTTCACTACTGTATAAGAGTTTTATAGTCGGAATGAAGATTAATGTTGTCTTCACATTCCTTGAATTCATGCCTTTGATCATAGACTTTAACTCCCGATGCAGCACGTGTAGTCACTACATATTTTCTTAGATATCCACGATACCTCCATCTGATTAACTTATATAGTATAACATACCATAAACAAACAGAAGCCACCAATATTCATGTTTGTACATACCTAAGAAATATTAAAACTTTACCAAAAGAGTGCTATAACATATAATATAACCTACAGCGCTATGTGTTCAGTATGTGCTTAATGAGTAGTTCAACTCGACGTTATGTGGCTTAGCCTGCAACAAAAGTAAAGCCTGCCCAATAGCGTGGCATAGTTGAACTACCAGCCGCTGGTAGCGCTTTAGCCCCACCTCACCCGCACATTGTTTGGCTTATTGGTTGTATCATTAACTCTAATTTTCATAAGATTATGCAAAGTTCAGTATTTGGTCCTTAATTTTAAAGTAACAATTCTATTAAGAAAAAAATTCTTAATGTGGATATCCGAATGATATTTAGTGTAATATACAATCACTTACTTAAACCATATCCGAATATCTTGCAGCGCATTGCTATTTAATATCGGAAGAATTCTTGTAAAGTTTTGTAGTATGTTTTAAATTTTAAAAGCTGATGTTACTGTACAAAGAAATAAAAATAGAGCAAATATAACACTAATTTATATGTCCCTATTATAACCTATTTTCCCAATGGTATTTTTTTAACATGTCAGATGCTCCCTTAGATGAAAGTTGAAATTAATATACACCATTTCTGCAATAAATTCACTTCCTATAAACATAATGACTTCTTCTTGCTATGCAATGAGTCACGTACATATTATAATCATCACGATCATCACTTTTAAGTGGTAGTTTCATTTTGAAAGTCTGCCTTTGAAACCATATCCTACATT
The DNA here is from genome assembly GCA_030762935.1 of Hymenopus coronatus. Taxonomy (NCBI): domain Eukaryota; kingdom Metazoa; phylum Arthropoda; class Insecta; order Mantodea; family Hymenopodidae; genus Hymenopus; species Hymenopus coronatus. The sequence continues at coordinate 329,137,845 of CM060900.1, forward strand.
GGGATTGTGAGAAGAACCAATAATACCATGCTCATCGTTGTTTTATAGAGCCTTTTTTTTCGCAGAAAGATAAACTGATAAATGATCAACAATTATTTAATACTTGTTTCCTTTCAATTTTGATCCAAATAATATATACAAACCAGAAAATGTGTTTAAAAATGTGAAAATCACTTACAAATAAATGTTTCTATGAAACAAAGTTCAGGGATGGCTGCTATTTCAAAACTGTCTTATAATGAATCACAATGGCCTGTTACATTCTTAAATGTTTTAATCCTCTGGATGTGGCCTAATTTCAATCAATACAGTTTTCTGGGCACGCACCTTTTCAGCATGATTTGTCAAGTGATATATTTTAGTTCAAAATATACTTCTCTTTTAAAAACTCAGGCTTAACTTACACAAATATTTAGCACTGCAAAGCTGGGATATACTTATAAATTAATTAGTTAATTGAAAATTGCTTTAGATTTAAATCGCATGAGCACATATGTTTATTTGACATTAAATTTATCGTCGACATGTTCTTCAGAAAACTGCTAAAAGCACCTACGGGGCACTTCGATTGTTATAATATACGTTGTTCAAATTTGAAATCACACTAAGATTATTGCACACTTTATCATGTATTGCCATTTACGTTCTTTCTAGTTTTCCTTTATTAATTGTCTCTTTCTTTCTATCTTTGTATTTTCCCTTCTTTCATTCTTATTTAAGACCATCCTTTACTTCTTGGGAAGGTATTTTAACACAAGTTTGCGAACTCTTTAGTGTGATAAAAATAAGATTTTCTTTTTAACCTGTTCTGAAACTTCAGAACACATTATGTCTTCTGCACAAGTCTACAGCTTCCCTTGTGTTACAAGGCTAATTGCGCATCGGTGTGTGCTTGCATGTGTGTAAGGATGCCACGTAGAGTAATGAAAATCCAACATCCTCTCACTATGTGTTAGTAAGGGATAATCCCAAAAAAATGTCTTAGTATTGACTGATTGACTGTTCCTTAAAGTTTTGGCGGTTTCGTAACTACAACGTTTCTAGTATGAAAACAACAAATCCCTAACTATAAATTGGTATTACTTCTTAATTACTAATTTCGTAACGAAGCTTGATTCCACAACTTTTGGTGTGTAAGTTCATTTTAAGCGAAATATTTAACTATTTTGATATTTTTTCATAACACTATTACCCCTTTGTGGGAGGAAATTCAACTATCACGAAGCTTAAGTTATAACTCAAAATTAGGATGGTTGATATATTATGCTTCATAGCAAACGATATTGTGTTCTCGAATAAAAATTACTACACACATACATATCAAATATGCTTAAAATATTAGTACTATTTGTAGCTACATGTTAATGGTGAATAGCACAAAGTAATTTACTGTCAGAAAAACTGACAAAAGAATTGCTATCATTGGAATGTTTCCTGTCTATAATATCCATTTGGCACTTCACAAGTAACAACGTGATGAAAGTTGAAAATTTGCTTTAACGGAAACTCTCCCACCATTACAGAAAGAATCAAATAATTTAGCGTGTAAATTAGGAACATTTAGGTTACGTAGGGTATAACTTTACATAAAGTTGAATATATCAATGGTAACTGGGGAAAAAGTAGATCCTAAAAATTGCAATTTATACGTATTATTTGCACAAAATGAAGGTAGAAAAGCCCTATCTTGGGCCGCTGTTCACCTAGTACATTGAAAACTACCATTAACATATGCGACAAGAAAGCTATTGAAGCGTAGGGCTGCTATAAAATAGAAGCACGTTATAGATTAAGATTTTTAGAATTATGTTTAACTTTTTCATAAAGAGAAAAAATAATTACCACAAAAACGCCATTAAAGCTTATTTCCCTTGGGAATTTTATAAAATAAATATGTTTTATGGGACATAAATTATATGAAAATAATGTTAATCCTTAGTTTTAAAAGCCGCATCTTCGGATTAGATATTTGAACATTTATATGTGGACACTATACTAAAAATCTGATGTGTTACACTCACATGACTTTCTCTAGCTGTTCTACAAAACTTCTTACATAAGATTATTCTTCTTTCCGCATCTTGCTAATCGAAGTACTCATTAGCACAATGAACTTATTACTTAGTTCCTTATAAGTAGGAGAAAATAAGGAAATAAACTAGGTTGAAGCCATATTCAAATGTTTTAAAAAAGCAGTCGTTATGCGATTGTCAATTCAAATCCCTTCTTTTCTGGGCCAGGAGTAGTACAAAGAAAACCGCACACTTCCGTCTGAGAAAAGTATAAGTACTTCACAACTGAAACTAATAACATTGAATACATCGAAAACCGTAAGCTCCCCCAAACAAATGTACATATCGTAACTTGTGTATTTTAACAAGGCGTACATTTTTTTATAATAAGTTTTTGTCCATCTCATACGGTTTACTTTTTATGCCAAATTAAGCAAAATTCATCCAGATTAAACAGGTCTTTAGAAGCTATTCCCAGAAAATTCAAGATATACATATTATTTGTCAGCTAAGTATCTTTAATATACGATATTTTAATCAAAATCGTTAGAGCCATTTTTAAGAAAATAAAAATTTTCTAAAAAAGTTCCATATAAAGGGTAGTTTGGGGTGTCGGGATTTTTCTCAAACCTTCGTGTCGCATTCCTGGAAGATACTAAACTTAAATACCCAGTTTGGTATTTTACCGACTTTTCGTTTTTGAGTAATCGTGTTCACAGACACACGGACCATTTTCTGAAAATACTTTTCTTTAGATACATGGAACCCTAAAACATGTATTTCCGGTGAAATCTCCGTACCAAATTTTTTGGTGGAGTACAAATACAATCTTTATACACTATGTACATAGTGCCTTTAGAGAAAGTAATAAGGTTCCCTATTCACAAATGAGTATACTCAAAAAAATTTTTCAACATTTATACATATATTTAAAACTTCAACATAATGTTGTGGTAGTCTGAATGAGATTTGATGATGTCTTCACATTACATGAATTCATTCATTTGTTCATAAACTTTAACTCCCGACGCAGCACGTGTAGTCACTACATATTTTCTTAGCTATCCACGATACCTCCATCTGATTTTCTTATATAGTGTAAGATACTATAAAAAAACAGAAGCCACGAATATTCATGTTTGTACATACCTAAGAAATATTAAAACTTTACCAAAGAGTGCTATAACATATAATATAACCTACAGCGCTATCTGTTAAGTACGTGCTTAACTGGACGTTCAGTGGCTTAGAGTGCAACGAAAGTAAAGCCTGCCCATTAGCGTGGCATAGTTGAACTAGCAGCCGCTGGTGGCGCCTTAGCCCCACCCGCACATTGTATGGCTTATTGGTTGTATCACAAACTCTGTAATTTTGGTAAGATTATGCAAATTTCAGTATTTGGTCCTTTATTTTAAAATACCAAATCTATAAAAAACATAATTCTTGTTGATATCCGAATGGTATTTAATGTAATATACAATCACTTACTTAAACCATATCCGAATACCTTGCAGCGCATTGCTATTTAATATCGGAAGAATTGTTGTTAAGTTTTGTAGTACGTTTTAAATTTTAAAAGCTGATGCTGTTGTATAAAGAAATAAAAATAGGGCAAATATATCATTAATTTATATCGCCTATTATAACCTATTTTCCCGATGGTATTCTTTTAACATGTCAAATGCTCCCTTAGATGAAAGTTGAAATTAATATACTCCATTTCTGCAATAAATCCACTTCCTATAAACATAATGGCTTCTTCTTGCTATGCAATGAGTCACGTACATATTATAATCATCACGCTCATCACTTTTAAGTGGTAGTATCATTTTGAAAGTCTGGCTTTGAAACCATATCCTACACTGGCATTGTGAGAAGAACCAATAATACCATGCTCATCGTTGTTTTATACAGCCTTTTTTTTCGGAGAAAGATAAACTGATAAATGATCAACAATTGTTTAATACTTGTTTCCTTTCAATTACGATTCAAATAAGATATACAAACCTGAAAATGTGTTTAAAAATGTGAAAATCACTTACAAATAAATATTTCTATAAAACAAAGTTGAGGAATGGTTGCTATTTTAAAAAATTCTTAGAATGAATCATAATGGGCTGCTAACATTCTTAAATGTTTTAATCCTCTGGATGTGCCTTAATTTTAATCAATACACTTTTCTGGGTGCGCACCTTTCCAGCATGATTTGTCAAGTGATATATTTTAGTTCAAAATATACTCCTCGTTTAAAAACTCAGGCTTAAGTTACACAAATATTTAGCACTGGAAAGCTGGGATATACTTATAAATTAATTAACTGATTGAAAATTGTATTAAATTTAAATCGCATGAGCACATAGGTTTATCGTCGACATGTTCTTCAAGAAACAGCTAAAATCACCTATGGGGCACTTTGATAGTTATAATATAGCTTGTTCATATTTGGAATCACACTAAGGCTATTGGGCACTTTATCATGTATTGCCATTTACTTTCTTTCTTGTTTTTCTTTATTAATTGTGTCTTTTATTCTCTCTTTGTATTTCGTCTTCTTTCATTCTTATTTAAGATATTCCTTCGCTTCTTGGCAAGGTATTGTAACGCAAGTTGGGCACTCATTAGTGTCATATAAATATGATTATCTTTTTTAACCCCTTCTGAAACCACAGAACCCTTATGTCTTCTGTCAAAATCTACAGCTTCCCTTCTATTAAATGGCTAAATGCGCATCGGTGTGTGCATGCATGTGTGTAAGGATGCCACGTAGAGTAATAAAAATCCAAAATCCTATCACTGCGTGTTAGTAAGGCATAATCCCAAAAAAATTTCTTAGTATTGACTGTTCCTTAAAGTTTTGGCGGCTTCGGAACTACAACGTTTCTAGTGTGTAAACAACAAATCCCTAACTATAAATTGGTATTACTTCTTCATTAATAATTTCGTAACGAAGCTTGATTCGACAACCTTTGGTCTTTAAGTTCATTTTAAGCGAAATATTTAATTATTTTGATATTTTTTCATAACGCTATTACCCCTTTGTGAGAGGAAATTCAACTATAGCGAAGCTTAAGTTATAGCTCAAAATTAGGATGGTTGATATATTATGCTTCATAGCAAACGATATTGTGTTCTCGAATAAAAGTTACTACGCACATATATATCGAATATGTTTAAAATATTAGTACTATTTGTAGCTACATGGTAATGGTGAATAGCACAAAGTAATTTAGTGTCAGAAAACCTGACAAAAGACTTGCTATCATTGGAATGTTTCCTGTCTATAATATCCATTTGGCACATCACAAATAACGTGTTGAAAGTTGAAAATTTGCTTTAACGGAAACTCTCTCAGCATTACAGAAAGAATCAAATAAATTAGAGCGTAAATTAGGAACATTTAGGTTACGTAGGGTATAACTTTACATAAAGTTGATGATATAACCGGTAACTGGGGAAAAAGTAGATGCTAAAAATTGCAATTTATACGTATTATTTACACAGAATGAAGCTAGAAAAGCCCTATCTTGGGCCGCTGTTCACCTAGTACACTGAAAACTACCATAAAGATATGCGACAAGAAAGCTATTGAAGCGTCGGGCTGCTATAAAATAGAAGCACATTATAGATTAAGATTTTTAGAATTATGTTACACTTTTTTATAAAGAGAATAAATAATTACCACAAAAACGCCATTAAAGCTTATTTCCCTTGGGAATTTTATACAATAAATATGTCTTATGGGACATAAATTATATGAAAATAATGTTAATCCTTAGTTATAAAAGCCGCATCTTCGGATTAGGTACTTGAACATTTAAATGTAGGACACTATGCTAAATGCCCCGACGCCTACGCTATTATACAAGGCCTTAGAATGAAGTGATTTTTACCGATAAAAACTGGCAAATTGTAATAGTTCTACAGCTGCCGCAAGATGTCAGGCGTTATCCCTGTCCTTTTAAATGACATTAAATTTCAAAATTAGGCAATTAAGACTAGAAGAAATAGAGTACTACCAAAAATAAGGATTTTACCTCATTTATATCATTAATAGAAGATTTATGATAAAAATATGTATATTAAGCCAAATAAAACATAACTTTCTGCCTTTAAGTGCATTTTCGCTTAAATTGCGGTTAGATAGTGTAATAGCCTTACGAAAAAAAGGCTAACGTTTAAGTCAGATTTTCTTGAACATTAGCATATAGCTGGACAGCCTCCGTGATCGAGTGGTCAGCGAGCTGACTTCTCCCCCGGAGGTCCCGGGTTCAATTCCCGGCTGGGCCTGGGAGGGTTTCTTTAACTATCCCCACAGAGTTTGGAAGTGAGGGTCAACTAATCTCTGCAACAAATTATTGTTTAAAAGCTTATGCTTCTATTTAATTCGTGCTAATTGAGAAAAGGCTGCGCCGTGGAAGAGAGGTTAGACTACTCACCTCTCACCTAGTCGCCCGTGTTCGATCCCAAGCGACCGCATGTGAGATTTTGGGTTTTCTCCGGTTTTCCCCGACATCACATTCTAACGGTGCTCCATCTTCATTCCATGTATCAGTGTCATCACCTAGTGTCCACAAGTAGTAAAAGCAGCCGTTAAATACTACAAAATAATAATCTTTGGAAAAAAATTACCAGAATTAGTCTTAACAGAAGCGAAATAAGGTAGCATATGTTAAAGTGATAGTCAAAAGCTGGTTACTATGCGACTGAAGTTCCTTTGTTTGTATAGACAGGAGTTGACAAATTCCCGCATGAGAATAGTATACGTTTTTTAAAGCTCAAACCAATAATAAGCATTATCTCAAAAACAATTAACTCCACGAAAAAATGCATATCTCAAATTGTGTGTTTTATCGTGCTCTGCATTTTTTGTGGTAAATTTTGTCCTCTTACGGTTTAACAGCTATGCAAAATTCCATAAAATTCATTCAGAATAAAGTAGCCATCAGAGGCAATTCCCAGAAAGTTCAAGACATACATTTTATTTTTCAGGTAAATATCTTTAATATACGATATTCTAATCAAAATCTTTCGATCCACTTTTGAGATAAACAACATTTTCGAAAAAAGTTCCATAAATATGCCGTTTTATTTATGGACGCTCTTTAACTGCTGTGGTTTCTCAGCGTCCCATTCTAAATTGGGCGCGAAAGACCGCTTAATTTTGCTCAGAGGCCTCTCAGTCAGGCTTGAAGTTCTTTTACGTGCCGTAAATCTACGACACGGGACCAACGGCTTTACTTCCCTTCCGAAGGAAGCCATGCTAAAAAAATCCATCGTCCTCCGCCGGGTTTGAACTCGGGACCTTGGGTATATGAGGTCAGCACGGTAACCAGTACACCACGCAGGGTGAAAAAAAAAAAAAAAAAGGTAGTTAGGTGTGCGGAGAAAATCTTCTGTCGCATCCTTAGAAGATACCAAACTTAAATACCAAGTTTGGTGTTCAACGGTATTTTCGTTTTTGTGTTATGCTGGCCACATATACACAGACACACACGGACCTTTTCCAAAAGTGTTTTTTTTATTCAGGGGGATGGAAAACATGTATTTCCGATGAAATCTTGGTATAGAATTTTTGGGTGGAATACAATACCTTCTCTATACACTATGTACATAATATGGTTTGAGAAAGTAAAAAAAAAAAAAAAAGAAAAACGATTGAAACCCAACATAAAGAACATTCAGACAACGAATTGTTTCTAATGAAAAGCCCCGATATCATCCTTAGACGTTAAAGGAGGCTATATAAATGAAACAATACAAAAACATCTGATGTGTTCCATTCACATGTCTTTCTCATCTCTGTGACAAATTGTTAGAAAGCTTATGCTTCTATTCACTTCATGCTAATCAAGAGAGAAACATTATCAGAAATAGATTCATTACTTGCTTCCTTGTAAGTAGAAGGGAATGCCATAGGTTAAAGTGATAGTAAAAAGCTGGTTGCTATGTGAATAAAGTTGCTTTGTTTTTATGGACAGGAGTTGACAAATTCCCATATGAGAAAATTATACGTTTTTAAAGCTGAAACCAATAACAATGAATATCTGAAAAACGATCAACTCCAAGAAAAAAATGTATGTATCGTAAATATTGTGTTTTAATGTGCTCTACATTTTTTCTGTGGCAAGTTTTTGTTCAACCCTTACGATTTAGCAGTTACGTAAAATTCCGTAAAATTCATCCCGAATAAAGTTGTCTTCAAAGACTATTCCCAGAAAATTCATTATATACATTTTATTTGTCAGGTAAATATCTTTAATATTTTAGTCAAAATCGTTAGAGCCATTTTTGAGAAAATCAAATTTTGCAAAAAAGTTCCATGCAAAGTGTAGTTGGGGGCGAGGGGCATTTTCTTGAAAACCTTCATGTCGCATCCTTGGATAGTTTAATTTATATATGTTCGCTTTATTCTTGAAAACAAAAATAAAACCACACGACCACAAAATATGCCACAAATTAGCGTATACTTCCATTAACACACATGATGAACGACAGGGAAAACAACTGACATCTAACGGCCAAGTTAGAACTGCATCTATTGTAATACCTTTGCAGACGGCACTGCAAAGCTGGGATATGCTTTAATTTAATTAATTAATTGATTCAAAATTTTATTAGATTTAAATCGCATGAGCACATATATTTATTTAACATTAATTTTATGGTCGATATGTTCTTCAAAAAACAGCTAAAATCCCCTATGGGGCACTTCGATTGTTATAATATAGCTTGTTCATATTTGGAATAACACTAAGGCTATTGCACCTTTTATCATGTATTGCCATTTACTTTCTTTCTTGTTTTCCTTTATTAATTGTCTCTTTCTTTCTATCTGTGTATTTTCCCTTCTTTCATTCTTATTTAAGATCCTCCTTTACTTCTTGGCAAGGTATTTAACACAAGTTTTGGAACTCATTAGTGTCATATAAATAAGATTTTCTTTTTTAACCTGTTCTGAAACTTCAGAACCATTATGTCTTCTGCCCAAGTCTACAGCTTCCCTTGTGTTACTAGGCTAATTGCGCATCGGTGTGTGCATGCATGTGAGTAAGGATGCCACGTAGAGTAATAGAAATCCAAAATCCTCTCACTGCGTGTTAGTAAGGGATAATCCCAAAAAAATGTCTAAGTATGGTCTGTTCTTTAAGTTTTGGTGGTTTCGGAACTACAACGTTTCTAGTATGAAAACACCAAATCCCTAACTATAAATTGGTATTACTTCTTAATTACTAATGTCTTAACGGATTCCACAACTTTTGGTCAGTAAGTTCATTTTAAGCGAAATATTTAACTATTTTGATATGTTTTCATAACACTATTACCCCTTTGTAGGAGGTAATATAGATATCACGAAGCTTAAGTTATAAATCAAAATTAGGATGGTTGATATATTACGCTTCATGGAAATCGATATTGTGTTCTTGAATAAAAACTACTACGCACGTATATATCAAATATTTTTAAAATATTCGTATTATTTGTGGCTACATGTTAATGGTGAATAGCACAAAGTAATTTACTGTCAGAAAACCTGACAAAAGACTTGCTATCATTGGAATGTTTCCTGTCTATAATATCCATTTGGCACATCACAAATAACAACGTGTTGAAGGTTGAAAAGTTGCATTAACGGAAAGTCGCACAGCATTACAAAAAGAATCAAATAAACTAGCGCGAAAATCAGGAAAATTTTGGTTACGTTGGTTATAACTTTACATAGAGTTTTATATATCACCGCTAACTGAGGAAAAAATAGATCCTAAAAATTGCACTTTATAAATATTATTTACTCAGAATGAAGCCAGAAAGCCGAATCTTCGGCCGTTGTTCAAGTACATTGAAAACTACAATAAACATATGCGACAACAAAGTTATAGAAGTGTAAAGCAACTATAAAAAAGAAATAAATTTTAACATCTTCAGAAGTTTATTTTACTTTTTTACAAAGAAAATAAATACTTAGTACGAAGTGCTATTAAAGCTTATTTCGCTTGGTAGTTTAATACTAATAAACAGGTCTTACAAATCATAAATTATATGAAAATAATGTTAATCCTTAGTTTCAAATGCCGCATCTTTGGATTAGGTATTTGAACATCAAAATGTACGATATTATGCTAAAGTGGTTTCCTATTCACGAGTAAGTATACTCAAAGAATGTTTTTCCAACATGTATGTATACATTTAAAAATTCAATATATTTGACTAATGTACAGGATTTTTATAGTCGGAAAGTAATCTAATGACGTTTTGACATTCCTTGAATTTATGCGTTTGATCATAGACTTTAATTCCCGAACTAACACGTAGTAGCTGCATATTTCCTTAGATATCCACGATACCTCCATCTGGATTACTTATATAGCATAACATACCTAAAACAAACAGAAACCACCAATATTCATGTTTGTACGTGATAACCACGCTAGTTTTATTGTTCAGTAGAATTTATTTGTTTCATATGCATTGTTTTATTCTGTGAGTGTATTCCATTGTTTAACTTTGTGAAGAATTCCGATTTTGTTTCATAATAGATTACACTTTTTAATGACTTAAGTGTTTTTTGAAAAAGGTCCGTACGAGTGTGTCTATCTGTGTGTTCTTGTGGACAGCATAAATCAAAAATCTTTTGTGTTCCATTCACATGACTTTCTCTATATTCCTGCAATAAATTATTCTTAAAAATCTTATACTTCTATTTAGTTCATGCTAATCAGTAAAACATTAGCAGAAATAGCCATATTACTTGCTTCCTTGTAAGTAGAGGTGAAATAAGGGAGTACCATAGGCTAAAGTGATAATCAAAAGCTGGTTGTTTTGTCACTGAACTTCCTTTGTTTGTATGGACAGCAGTTGAAGAATTCCTGCATGAGACAAATATAAGTTTTTCATAGCTGAAACCAAAAGCAAAGAATGTTTCAAAAACGACCAACTCCACGAAAAAAATGCATATAACATAAATTGTGGGTTTTAACGTGCTCTACATTTTTTGTTTAGTAAAATTTTGCCATCCCTTATGGTTTAGCAAAATTCCGTAAAATTCATCCAGAATAAACTAATCTTCAGAGGCTATTCCCAGAAAATTCAAGATATACATTTTATTTGTCAGGTAAGTGTCTTTAACATATGATATTTTAACCAAATTCGTTAGAGCCATTTTTGAGAAAATCGAAATTTTCGAAAAAAGTTCCATGTAAAGGGTAGATTGCGGTGTGAGGATTTTTCTCAAAACCTTCGTGTCGCATCCCTGGAAGAAATTAAACTTAAATACCAAGTTTTGTATTTTACCGACTTTTCGTTTTTGAGTTATCGTGTTCACAGACACACGGACACACACGGACCTTTTTCTAAAAATACTTTTTTTTAGATACAGGGAACCCTAAAACATGTATTTCCGGTGAAATCTCGGTACCGATTTTTTTGGTGGAGTACAATACATTCTCTATACACTATGTACATAGTGCCTACAGAGAAAGTAATAAAGTTTCCTATTCACAATTAAGTATACTCAATAAATGTTTTTCAACATTTATACATATATTTAAAACTTCAACATATTTGACTATTGCATAATAGTGTGATAGTTGGAATGAAATTTAATGACGTCTTCACATTCCTTGAATTCATTCATTTGATCATAAACTTTAACTCCCGGCGCAGCACGTATAGTCACTACATATTTTCTTAGATATCCACGATACCTCCATCTGATTTACTTATATAGTGTAACATACCATAAACAAACAGAAACCACGAATATTCATGTTTGTACGTTCCTAAGAAATATTAAAACTTTACCAAAAGTGTGCTATAACACTCTATTGTAATATTGTAATTTGTTGACATTTATGAAGAGTACATAATACAATAATCATGTTTAAGTTAATATAATTATTACTAGTAACTATTATGTCGATAATTTGAAAAGTATGTGACATAAAATTAGTTTTACATATAATGAAATTATATTTATTTAATTATACACTTTAACACTATATTTTGATACTCTTTGTTTCTAAGTGAATGCAAAAAATTATTCTGGTGTTTTTTGTAACCTATGCTTTAGCACTAGAGCCTTGTAAACTTTTTTTTCATAGTATATAAACATATTTATACATGTGTATGCCTTGACAAGTTCTATGTTCAGTGGCTTTCAGGCCTAAACGTACCTACAGAATGCTTTCTGATCTAATCTAACATATATTATAACCTACAGTGCTATCTGTTAATTACGTGCTTAACTGGACGTTCAGTGCCTTAGAGTGCAACGAAAGTAAAGCCTGCCCAATAGCGTGCCATAGTTGAACAAGCAGCCGCTGGTCGCGCCTAAGCCTCACCTCACCCGCACATTGTATGGCTTATTAGTTGTATCACAAACTCTGTATTTTGGTAAGATTATTCAAACTTCAGTATTTGTTCCTTTATTTTAAAGTACCAATTCTATAAAAAACATAATTCTTGTTGATATCCGAATGATATTTAGTGCAATATACAATCACTTACTTAAACCATATCCAAATATCTTGCAGCGCATTGCTATTTAGTATCGGAAGAATTGTTGTTAAGTTTTGTAGTATGTTTTTAATTTTAAAAACTGATGCTATTATATAACGAAATAAAAAGGGCACATATAACATTAATTTATATGTGCCTATTATAAACTATTTTCCCGATAGTATTTTTTTATCATTTCAGATACACCCTTAGATGAAAGTGGAAACTAATATACTCCATTTCTGCAATAAATCCACTTCCTATAAACATAATGGCTTCTTCTTGCTATGCAATGAGTCACGTACATATTATAAACATCACGCTCATCACTTTTAAGTGGTAGTATCATTTTGAAGGTCTGTCTTTGTAACCTTATCCTACACTGGGATTGTGAGAAGAACCAATAACACCATGCTCATCGTTGTTTTATAGAGCCTTTTTTTTCGGAGAAAGATAAACTGATAAATGATCAACAATTATTTAATATTTGTTACCTTTCAATTTCGATCCAAATAAGATATACAAACCTGAAAATGTGTTTAAAAATGTGAAAATCACTTAGAAATAAATATTTTTATGAAACAAAGTTGAGGGATGGTTGCTATTTTAAAACTGTCTTAGAATGAATCACAATGGGCTGCTAACATTCTTAAATGTTTTAATCCTCTGGATGTGCCTTAATTTTAATCAATACACTTTTCTGGGTACGCACCTCTCCAGCATGATTTGTCGAGTAATATATTTTATTTCAAAATATACCCTCTTTTAATAATTCAGGCTTCACTTACACAAATATTTAGCACTGCAAAGCCGGGATACACTTAAAAATAATTAATTGACTGAAAATTTAATTAGATTTAAGTCGCATGAGCACATATGTTTATCGTCGACAATTTCTTCAAAAAACAGCTAAGAGCCCTATGGGGCACTTCGATTGTTATAATATAGCTTGTTCATATTTGGAATCACACTAAGGCTATTGTACACTTTATCATGTATTGTAGTCTAGTTTTCCTTTCATTAATTGTCTCTTTCTTTCTCTCTTTGTGTTTTGTCTTCTTTCATTCTTATTTAAGATCCTCCTTCGCTTCTTGGCCAGGTATTGTAACGCAAGTTGGGCACTCATTAGTGTCATATAGATATGATTACCTTTTTTAACCCCTTCTGAAACCACAGAACCATTATGTCTTCTGCCAAAATCTACAGCTTCCCTTGTATTAAAAGGCTAAATGCGCATCGGTGTGTGCATGCATGTGTGTAAGGATGCCACGTAGAATAATAAAAATCCAAACTCCTCTCATTGAGGGGATAATCCAAAAAACATTTCTTATTATTGACTGTACCTAAAAGTTTTGGTGGTTTCGGAACTACGACGTCTCTAGAGTGAAAACTACAGATCCACAACTATAAATTGATATAACTATTTAATTACCAATTTCCTAACGAAGCTTGATTCCATAACTTTTGGTCTGCAAGTTCATTTTAAGCGAAATATTTAATTATTTTGATACTTTTTCATAACACCATTACCGCTTTGTGGGAGGAAATTCAACAATCACGAAGCTTAAGTTATAACTCAAAATTAGGATGGTTGATATATTATGCTTCATAGCAAGCGATATTGTGTTCTCGAATAAAAATTACTACGCACATACATATCAAATATGTTTAAAATATTAGTACTATTTGTAGCTACATGTTAATGGTGAATAGCACAAAGTAATTTACTGTCAGAAAACCTGATAAAAGAATTGCTATCATTGGAATGTTTCCTGTCTATAATATCCCTTTGGCACAACACAAATAACAACGTGATAAAAGTTGAAAATTTGCTTTAACGGAAACTCTCCCACCATTACAGAAAGAATCAAATAATTTAGAGTGTAAATTAGGAACATTTAGGTTACGTAGGGTATAACTTTACATAAAGTTGAATATATCACCGGTAACTGGGGAAAAAGTAGATCCTAAAAATTGCAATTTATACGTATTATTTACACAGAATGAAGCTAGAAAAGCCCTATCTTGGGCCGCTGTTCACCTAGTACACTGAAAACTACCAAAAACATATGCGACAAGAAAGCTATAGAAGCGTAGGGCTGCTATAAAATAGAAGCACGTTATAGATTATGATTTTTAGAATTATGTTTAACTTTTTTATAAAGAAAAAAATAATTACCACAAAAACGCCATTAAAGCTCATTTCCCTTGAGAATTTTATAAAATAAATATGTTTGATGGGACATAAATTATATGAAAATAATGTTAATCCTTAGTTTTAAAAGCCGCATCTTCCGATTAGATATTTTAACATTTAAATGTGGACACTATACTAAAAATCTGATGTGTTACACTCACACGACTTTCTCTAGCTGTTCTACAAAACTTCTTACATAAGATTATTCTTCTTTCCGCATCTTGCTAATCGAAGTACTCATTAGCACAATTTACTTAATACTTAGTTCCTTATAGTTAGGAAAAAATAAGGAAATAAACTAGGTTGAAGCCATATTCAAATGTTTTAAAAAAGCAGTCGTTATGCGATTGTCAATTCAAATCCCTTCTTTTCTGGGCCAGGAGTAGTACAAAGAAAACCGCACACTCCCGTTTGAGAAAAGTATAAATACTTCACAACTGAAACTAATAACATTGAATACATCGAAAACCGTAAGCTCCCCCAAACAAATGTGCATATCGTAACTTGTGTACTTTAACAAGGCCTACATTTTTTTTATGGTAAGTTTTGTCCATCTCATACGGTTTACTTTGTATGCCTAATTAAGCAAAATACATCCAGATTAAACAGGTCTTTAGAAGCTATTCCCAGAAAATTCAAGATATACATATTATTTGTCAGCTAAGTATCTTTAATATACGATATTTTAATCAAAACCGTTAGAGCCATTTTTAGGAAAATAAAAATTTTCTAAAAATGTTCCATATAAAGGGTAGTTTGGGGTGTCGGGAGTTTTCTCAAACTTTCGTGTCGGATTCCTGGAAGATACTAAACTTAAATACCCAGTTTGGTATTTTACCGAATTTTCGTTTTTGAGTTATCGTGTTCATAGACACACGGACCTTTTTCTGAAAATACTTTTCTTTAGATACATGGAACCCTAATACATGTATTTCCTGTGAAATCTCCGTACCATATTTTTTGGTGGTGTGCAAATACATTCTTTATACACTATGTATATAGTGCATATAGCGAAAGCAATAAGGTTATCTATTCACAAATGAGTATACTCAAAAAAAGTTTTTCAACATTTATACATATATTTAGAACTTCAACATGTTGTGGTAGTCTGAATGAGATTTTATGACGTCTTCAAATTACATCAATTCATTCATTTGATCATAAACCTTAACTCCCGACGCTGCACGTGTAGTCACTACATATTTTCTTAGATATCCACGATACCTCCATCTGATTTTCTTATATAGTGTAACAAACCATAAACAAACAAAAGCCACGAATATTCATGTTTGTACATACCTAAGAAATGTTAAAACTTTACCAAAAGAGTGCTATAACATATAATATAACCTACAGCGCTATCTGTTAAGTACGTGCTTAACTGGACGTTCAGTGGCTTAGAGTGCGACGAAAGTAAAGCCTGCCCATTAGCGTGACATAGTTGAACTAGCAGCCGCTGGTGGCGCCTTAGCCCCACCCGCACATTGTATGGCTTATTGGTTGTATCACAAACTCTGTAATTTTGGTAAGATTATGCAAATTTCAGTATTTGGTCCTTTATTTTAAAATACCAATTCAATAAAAAACAACATTCTTGTTGATATCCGAATGATATTTAGTGTAATATACAATCACTTACTTAAACCATATCCGAATATCAAGCAGCGCATTGCTATTTAATATCGGAAGAATTGTTGTTAAGTTTTGTAGTATGTTTTAAATTTTAAAAGCTGATGCTGTTGTATAAAGGAATAAAAATAAGGCACATATAACATTAATTTATATGTGCCTATTATAACCTATTTTCCCGATAGTATTTTTTTATCATTTCAGATGCTCCCTTAGATGAAAGTTGAAATTAATATACTCCATTTCTGCAATAAAGTCACTTCCTATAAACATAATGGCTTCTTCTTGCTATGCAATGAATCACGTATATATTATAATCATCACGCTCATCACTTTTATGTGGTAGTATCATTTTGAAAGTCTGTCTTTGTAACCTTATCCTACACTGGGATTGTGAGTAGAACCAATAATACCATGCTCATCGTTGTTTTATAGAGCCTTTTTTTCACAGAAAATAAACTGATAAATGATCAACAATCATTTAATATTTCTTTCCTTTCAATTTCGATCCAAATAAGATATACAACCCTGAAAATGTGTTAAAAAATGTGAAAATCACTTACAAATAAATATTTCTTTGAAACAAAGTTGAGGGATGGTTACTATTTTAAAACTGTCTTAGAATGAATCACAATGGGCTGCTAACATTCTTAATTGTTTTAATCCTCTGGATGTGCCTTAATTTTAATCAATACACTTTTCTGGGTATGCACCTTTCCAGCATGATTTGTCAAGTGATATATTTAAGTTCAAAATATACTTCTCTTTTAAACACTAAGGCTTAGCTTACACAAATATGTAGCACTGCAAAGTTGGGATATACTTACAAATTAATTAATTAATTAATTAATTGAAAATTGTATTAGATTTAAATCGCATGAGCACATATGTTTATTTGACATTACATTTTTCGTCGACATGTTCTTGCTAAAAGCACCTACGGGGCACTTCGATTGTTATAATAGAGGTCATTCATATTTGAAATCACACTAAGGCTATTGAACACTTTATCATGTATTGCCATTTACGTGCTTTCTTGTTTTCCTTTATTGATTGTCTCTTTCTTTCTATCTTTGTATTTTCCCTTATTTCATTCTTATTTAAGGTCATTCTTTACTTCTTGGCAAGGTATTTTAACACAAGTTTTGGAACTCATTATTGTGATATAAATAAGATTTTATTTTTAACCTGTTCTGAATCTTCAGAACCATTATCTCTTCTGCCCAAGTCTACAGCTTCCCTTGTGTTACTAGGCTAATTGCGCATCGGTGTGTGCATGCATGGGTGTAAGGATGCCACGTAGAGTAATAAAAATCCAAAATCCTCTCACTGCGTGTCAGTAAGGGATAATCCCAAAAAAATGTCTTAGTATTGACTGTTCCTTAAAGTTTTGGCGGTTTCGGAACTACAACGTTTCTAGTATGAAAACAACAAATCCCTAACTATAAATTGGTATTACTTCTTCATTAATAATTTCGTAACGAAGCTTGATTCCACAACTTTTGGTGTGTAAGTTCATTTTAAGCGAAATATTTAACTATTTTGATATTTTTTCATAACACTATTACCCCTTTGTGGGAGGAAATTCAACTATCACGAAGCTTAAGTTATAACTCAAAATTAGGATGGTTGATATATTATGCTTCATAGCAAGCGATATTGTGTTCTCGAATAAAAATCACTACGCACATACATATCAAATATGTTTAAAATATTAGTACTATTTGTAGCTACATGTTAATGGTGAATAGCACAAAGTAATTTACTGTCAGAAAACCTGACAAAAGAATTGCTATCATTGGAATGTTTCCTGTCTATAATATCCCTTTGGCACAACACAAATAACAACGTGATAAAAGTTGAAAATTTGCTTTAACGGAAACTCTCCCACCATTACAGAAAGAATCAAATAATTTAGCGTGTAAATTAGGAACATTTAGGTTACGTAGGGTATAACTTTACATAAAGTTGAATATATCACCGGTAACTGGGGAAAAAGTAGATCCTAAAAATTGCAATTTATACGTATTATTTACACAGAATGAAGCTAGAAAAGCCCTATCTTGGGCCGCTGTTCACCTAGTACACTGAAAACTACCATAAACATATGCGACAAGAAAGCTATAGAAGCGTAGGGCTGCTATAAAATAGAAGCACGTTATAGATTAAGATTTTTAGAATTATGTTTAACTTTTTTATAAAGAATAAAATAATTACCACAAAAACGCCGTTAAAGCTTATTTCCCTTGGGAATTTTATACAATAAATATGTCTTATGGGACATAAATTATATGAAAATAATGTTAATCCATAGTTTTAAAAGGCGCATTTTCGGATTAGGTACTTGAACATTTAAATATAGGACACTATGCTAAAAGCATTTCCTATTCACAATGAAGTTTACTCATAAAATGTTTTTGAATATTTATACATATATTTAAAAATTCAACATATTTGCCATCGTATAAGAGTTTTACAGTCGAAATTCAGTTTAATGACGTCTTTATATTCCTTGAATTCATGCATTTGATCATAGACTTTAACTCCCGACGCAGCACGTGTAGTTACTACATATTTTCTTAGATATCCACGATACCTCCATCTGATTTACTTATATAGTATAACATACCATAAACAAACAGAAGCCACCAATATCCATGTTTGTACACAACTAAGAAATATTGAAACTTTAACAAAATAGTGCTATAATACATAAAATAACATACAGCGCTATCTGTTGAGTACGTGTTTAATGAGTAGTTTAACTAGACGTTAAGTGGCTTAACCTGCAACGACGGTAAAGCCTGCCCAATAGCGTGGCATAGTTAAACTAGCAGCCGCTGGTGGCGCCTTAGCCCCACCCGCACATTGTATGGCTTATTGGTTGTATCACAAACTCTGTAATTTTGGTAAGATTATGCAAATTTCAGTATTTGGTCCTTTATTTTAAAATACCAATTCTATAAAAAACAAAATTTTTGCTGATATCCGAATGATATTTAGTGTAATATACAATCACTTACTTAAACCATATCCGAATATCTTGCAGCGCATTGCTATTTAATATCGGAAGAATTGTTGTTAAGTTTTGTAGTATGTTTTAAATTTTAAAAGCTAATGCTGTTGTATAAAGGAATAAAAATACGGCACATATAACATTAATTTATATGTGCCTATTATAACCTATTTTCCCGATAGCATTTTTTTATCATTTCAGATGCTCCCTTAGATGAAAGTTGAAATTAATATACTCCATTTCTGCAATAAAGTCACTTCCTATAAACATAATGGCTTGTTCTTGCTATGCAATGAGTCACGTACGTATTATGATCATCACGCTCATCACTTTTATGTGGTAGTATCATTTTGAAAGTCTGTCTTTGTAACCTTATCGTACAGTGGGATTGTGAGAAGAACCAATAATACCATGCTCATCGTTTTTTTATAGAGCCTT
This sequence comes from Hymenopus coronatus, assembly GCA_030762935.1. Classification (NCBI taxonomy): domain Eukaryota; kingdom Metazoa; phylum Arthropoda; class Insecta; order Mantodea; family Hymenopodidae; genus Hymenopus; species Hymenopus coronatus. Next base: position 329,157,631 of record CM060900.1, read on the forward strand.
TTTTTCGCAGAAAGATAAACTGATAAATGATCAACAATCATTTAATATTTCTTTCCTTTCAATTTCGATCCAAATAAGATATACAACCCTGAAAATGTGTTTAAAAATGTGAAAATCACTTACAAATAAATATTTCTTTGAAACAAAGTTGAGGGATGGTTACTATTTTAAAACTGTCTTAGAATGAATCACAATGTGCTGCTAACATTCTTAAATGTTTTAATCCTCTGGATGTGCCTTAATTTTAATCAATACACTTTTCTGGGTACGCACCTTTCCAGCATGATTTGTCAAGTGATATATTTTAGTTCAAAATATACTTCTCTTTTAAACACTCATGCACACATATATGTAGCACTGCAAAGCTGGGATATACTCATAAATTAATTAATTAATTGATTGAAAATTCTATTAGATTTAAATCGCATGAGCACATATGTTTATTTGACATTAAATTTATCGTCGACATGTTCTTGCTAAAAGCACCTACGGGGCACTTCGATTGTTATAATAGAGGTTATTCATATTTGAAATCACACTAAGGCTATTGAACACTTTATCATGTATTGCCATTTACGTGCTTTCTTGTTTTCCTTTATTAATTGTCTCTTTCTTTCTATCTTTGTATTTTCCCTTATTTCATTCTTATTTAAGATTATTCTTTACTTTTTGGCAAGGTATTTTAACACAAGTTTTGGAACTCATTAGTGTGATATAAATAAGATTTTCTTTTTAATCTGTTCTGAATCTTCAGAACCATTATGTCTTCTGCCCAAGTCTACAACTTCCCTTGTGTTACTAGGCTAATTGCGCATCAGTGTGCATGCATGTGTGTAAGGATGCCACGTAGAGTAATAAAAATCCAAAATCCTCTCACTGCGTGTCATTAAGGGATAATCCCAAAAAAATGTCTTAGTATTGACTGTTCCTTAAAGTTTTGGCGGTTTCGGAACTACAACGTTTCTAGTATGAAAACAACAAATCCCTAACTATAAATTGGTATTACTTCTTCATTAATAATTTCGTAACGAAGCTTGATTCCACAACTTTTGGTGTGTATGTTCATTTTAAGCGAAATATTTAACTATTTTGATGTTTTTTCATAACACTATTACCCCTTTGTGGGAGGAAATTCAACTATCACGAAGCTTAAGTTATAACTCAAAATTAGGATGGTTGATATATTATGCTTCATTGCAAGCAATATTGTGTTCTCGAATAAAAATTACTACGCACATACATATCAAATATGTTTAAAATATTAGTACTATTTGTAGCTACATGTTAATGGTGAATAGCACAAAGTAATTTACTGTCAGAAAACCTGACAAAAGAATTGCTATCATTGGAATGTTTCCTGTCTATAATATCCCTTTGGCACAACACAAATAACAACGTGATAAAAGTTGAAAATTTGCTTTAACGGAAACTCTCCCACCATTACAGAAAGAATCAAATAATTTAGAGTGTAAATTAGGAACATTTAGGTTATGTAGGGTATAACTTTACATAAAGTTGAATATATCACCGGTAACTGGGGAAAAAGTAGATCCTAAAAATTGCAATTTATACGTATTATTTACACAGAATGAAGCTAGAAAAGCCCTATCTTGGGCCGCTGTTCACCTAGTACACTGAAAACTACCATAAACATATGCGACAAGAAAGCTATAGAAGCGTAGGGCTGCTATAAAATAGAAGCACGTTATATATTAGGATTTTTAGAATTATGTTTAACTTTTTCATAAAGAGAAAAAAAATTACCACAAAAACGCCAATTAAAGCTTATTTCCATTGGGAATTTTATAAAATAAATATGTTTTATGGGACATAAATTATATGAAAATAATGTTAATCCTTAGTTTTAAAAGCCGCATCTTCGGATTAGATATTTGAACATTTCAATGTGGACTCTATACTAAAAATCTGATGTGTTACACTCACACGACTTTCTCTAGCTGCTCTACAAAACTTCTTACATAAGATTATTCTTCTTTCCGCATCTTGCTAATCGAAGTACTCATTAGCACAATGTACTTAATACTTAGTTCCTTATAAGTAGGAAAAAATAAGGAAATAAACTAGGTTGAAGCCATATTCAAATGTTTTAAAAAAGCAGTCGTTATGCCATTGTCAATTCAAATCCCTTCTTTTCTGGGCCAGGAGTAGTACAAAGAAAACCGCACACTCCCGTCTGAGAAAAGTATAAGTACTTCACAACTGAAACTAATAACACTGAATACATCGAAAACCGTAAGCTCCCCCAAACAAATGTGCATATCGTAACTTGTGTACTTTAACAAGGCCTACATTTTTTTTATAGTAAGTTTTTGTCCATCTCATACGGTTTACTTTTTATGCCAAATTAAGCAAAATTCATCCAGATTAAACAGGTCTTTAGAAGCTATTCCCAGAAAATTCAAGATATACATATTATTTGTCAGCTAAGTATCTTTAATATACGATATTTTAATCAAAATCGTTAGGGCCATTTTTAAGAAAATAAAAATTTTCTAAAAAAGTTCCATATAAGGGGTAGTTTGGGGTGTCGGGAGTTTTCTCAAACTTTCGTGTCACATTCCTGGAAGATACTAAACTTAAATACCCAGTTTGGTATTTTACCGAATTTTCTTTTTTGAGTTATCGTGTTCACAGACACAAGGACCTTTTTCTGAAAATATTTTTCTTTAGATACATGGAACCCTAATACATGTATTTCCTGTGAAATCTCCGTACCATATTTTTTGGTGGAGTGCAAATACATTCTTTATACACTATGTACATAGTGCCTATAGAGAAAGCAATAAGGTTACCTATTCACAAATGAGTATACTCAAAAAAAGTTTTTCAACATTTATACATATATTTAAAACTTCAACATAATGTTGTGGTAGTCTGAATGAGATTTGATGACGTCTTCACATTACATGAATTTATTCATTTGATCATAAACTTTAACTCCCGACGCAGCACGTGTAGTCACTACATATTTTCTTAGATATCCACGATACCTCCATCTGATTTTCTTATATAGTGTAACATACCATAAACAAACAGAAGCCACGAATATTCATGTTTGTACATACCTAAGAAATAATAAAACTTTACCAAAAGAGTGCTATAACATATAATATAACCTACAGCGCTATCTGTTAAGTAGGTGCTTAACTGGACGTTCAGTGGCTTAGAGTGCAACGAAAGTAAAGCCTGCCCATTAGCGTGGCATAGTTGAACTAGCAGCCGCTGGTGGCGCCTTAGCCCCACCCGCACATTGTATGGCTTATTGGTTGTGTCACAAACTCTGTAATTTTGGTAAGATTATGCAAATTTCAGTATTTGGTCCTTTATTTTAAAATACCAATTCTATAAAAAACAAAATTCTTGCTGATATCCGAATGATATTTAGTGTAATATACAAACACTTACTTAAACCATATCCGAATATCTTGAAGCGCATTGCTATTTAATATCGGAAGAATTGTTGTTAAGTTTTGTAGTATGTTTTAAATTTTAAAAGCTAATGCTGTTGTATAAAGGAATAAAAATACGGCACATATAACATTAATTTATATGTGCCTATTATAACCTATTTTCCCGATAGCCTTTTTTTATCATTTCAGATGCTCCCTTAGATGAAAGTTGAAATTAATATACTCCATTTTGCAATAAAGTCACTTCCTATAAACATAATGGCTTGTTCTTGCTATGCAATGAGTCACGTACGTATTATGATCATCACGCTCATCACTTTTATGTGGTAGTATCATTTTGAAAGTTGTCTTTGTAACCTTATCCTACACTGGGATTGTGAGAAGAACCAATAATACCATGCTCATCGTTGTTTTATAGAGCCTTTTTTTCGCAGAAAGATAAACTGATAAATGATCAACAATCATTTAATATTTCTTTCCTTTCAATTTCGATCCAAATAAGATATACAACCCTGAAAATGTGTTTAAAAATGTGAAAATCACTTACAAATAAATATTTCTTTGAAACAAAGTTGAGGGATGGTTACTATTTTAAAACTGTCTTAGAATGAATCACAATGGGCTGCTAACATTCTTAAATGTTTTAATCCTCTGGATGTGCCTTAATTTTAATCAATACACTTTTCTGGGTACGCACCTTTCCAGCATGATTTGTCAAGTGATATATTTTAGTTCAAAATATACTTCTCTTTTAAACACTCAGGCACACATATATGTAGCACTGCAAAGCTGGGATATACTCATAAATTAATTAATTAATTGATTGAAAATTCTATTAGATTTAAATCGCATGAGCACATATGTTTATTTGACATTAAATTTATCGTCGACATGTTCTTGCTAAAAGCACCTACGGGGCACTTCAATTGTTATAATAGAGGTTATTCATATTTGAAATCACACTAAGGCTATTGAACACTTTATCATGTATTGCCATTTACGTGCTTTCTTGTTTTCCTTTATTAATTGTCTCTTTCTTTCTATCTTTGTATTTTCCCTTATTTCATTCTTATTTAAGATTATTCTTTACTTTTTGGCAAGGTATTTTAACACAAGTTTTGGAACTCATTAGTGTGATATAAATAAGATTTTCTTTTTAATCTGTTCTGAATCTTCAGAACCATTATGACTTCTGCCCAAGTCTACAACTTCCCTTGTGTTACTAGGCTAATTGCGCATCAGTGTGCATGCATGTGTGTAAGGATGCCACGTAGAGTAATAAAACTCCAAAATCCTCTCACTGCGTGTCATTAAGGGATAATCCCAAAAAAAGGTCTTAGTATTGACTGTTCCTTAAAGTTTTGGCGGTTTCGGAACTACAACGTTTCTAGTATGAAAACAACAAATCCCTAACTATAAATTGGTATTACTTCTTCATATAAATTTCGTAACGAAGCTTGATTCCACAACTTTTGGTGTGTAAGTTCATTTTAAGCGAAATATTTAACTATTTTGATATTTTTTCATAACACTATTACCCCTTTGTGGGAGGAAATTCAACTATCACGAAGCTTAAGTTATAACTCAAAATTAGGATGGTTGATATATTATGCTTCATAGCAAGCGATATTGTGTTCTCGAGTAAAAATTACTACGCACATACATATCAAATAAGTTTAAAATATTAGTACTATTTGTAGCTACATGTTAATGGTGAATAGCACAAAGTAATTTACTGTCAGAAAACCTGACAAAAGAATTGCTATCATTGGAATGTTTCCTGTCGATAATATCCATTTGGCACAACACAAATAACAACGTGATAAAAGTTGAAAATTTGCTTTAACGGAAACTCTCCCACCATTACAGAAAGAATCAAATAATTTAGCGTGTAAATTAGGAACATTTAGGTTACGTAGGGTATAACTTTACATAAAGTTGAATATATCACCGGTAACTGGGGAAAAAGTAGATCCTAAAAATTGCAATTTATACGTATTATTTACACAGAATGAAGCTAGAAAAGCCCTATCTTGGGCCGCTGTTCACCTAGTACACTGAAAACTACCATAAACATATGCGACAACAAAGCTATAGAAGCGTAGGGCTGCTATAAAATAGAAGCACGTTATATATTAAGATTTTTAGAATTATGTTTAACTTTTTCATAAGGAGAAAAAAAAATTACCACAAAAACGCCATTAAAGCTTATTTCCATTGGGAATTTTATAAAATAAATATGTTTTATGGGACATAAATTATATGAAAATAATGTTAATCCTTAGTTTTAAAAGCCGCATCTTCGGATTAGATATTTGAACATTTAAATGTGGACACTATACTAAAAATCTGATGTGTTACACTCACATGACTTTCTCTAGCTGCTCTACAAAACTTCTTACATAAGATTATTCTTCTTTCCGCATCTTGCTAATCGAAGTACTCATTAGCACAATGTACTTAATACTTTGTTCCTTATAAGTAGGAAAAAATAAGGAAATAAACTAGGTTGAAGCCATATTCAAATGTTTTAAAAAAGCAGTCGTTATGCGATTGTCAATTCAAATCCCTTCTTTTCTGGGCCAGGAGTAGTACAAAGAAAACCGCACACTCCCGTCTGAGAAAAGTATAAGTACTTCACAACTGAAACTAATAACATTAAATACATCGAAAACCGTAAGCTCCCCCAAACAAATGTACATATCGTAACTTGTGTACTTTAACAAGGCCTACATTTTTTTTATAGTAAGTTTTTGTCCATCTCATACGGTTTACTTTTTATGCCAAATTAAGCAAAATTCATCCAGATTAAACAGGTCTTTAGAAGCTATTCCCAGAAAATTCAAGATATACATATTATTTGTCAGCTAAGTATCTTTAATATACGATATTTTAATCAAAATCGTTAGAGCCATTTTTAAGAAAATAAAAATTTTCTAAAAAAGTTCCATATAAAGGGTAGTTTGGGGTGTCGGGAGTTTTCTCAAACTTTCGTGTCACATTCCTGGAAGATACTGAACTTAAATACCCAGTTTGGTATTTTACCGAATTTTCGTTTTTGAGTTATCATGTTTACAGACACAAGGACCTTTTTCTGAAAATATTTTTCTTTAGATACATGGAACCCTAATACATGTATTTCCTGTGAAATCTCCGTGCCATATTTTTTGGTGGAGTGCAAATACATTCTTTATACACTATGTACATAGTGCCTATAGAGAAAGCAATAAGGTTACCTATTCACAAATGAGTATACTCAAAAAAAGTTTTTCAACATTTATACATATATTTAAAACTTCAACATAATGTTGTGGTAGTCGGAATGAAATTTAATGACGTCTTCACATTACATGAATTCATTCATTTGATCATAAACTTTAACTCCCGACGCAGCACGTGTAGTCACTACATATTTTCTTAGTTATCCACGATACCTCCATCTGATTTACTTATATAGTGTAACATACCATAAACAAACAGAAGCCACGAATATTCATGTTTGTACATACCTAAGAAATGTTAAAACTTTACCAAAAGAGTGCTATAACATATAATATAACCTACAGCGCTATCTGTTAAGTACGTGCTTAACTGGACGTTCAGTGGCTTAGAGTGCAACGAAAGTAAAGCCTGCCCATTATCGTGCCATAGTTGAACTAGCAGCCGCTGGTGGCGCCTTAGCCCCACCCGCACATTGTATGGCTTATTGGTTGTATCACAAACTCTGTAATTTTGGTAAGATTATGCAAATTTCAGTATTTAGTCCTTTATTTTAAAATACCAATTCTATAAAAAACAAAATTCTTGTTGATATCCGAATCATATTTAGTGTAATATACAATCACTTACTTAAACCATATCCGAATATCTTGCAGCGCATTGCTATTTAATATCGGAAGAATTGTTGTTAAGTTTTGTAGTATGTTTTAAATTTTAAAAGCTGAAGCAGTTGTATAAAGGAATAAAAATAAGGCACATATAACATTAATTTATATGTGCCTATTATAACCTATTTTCACGATAGTATTTTGTTATCATTTCAGATGCTCCCTTAGATGAAAGTTGAAATTAGTATACTCCATTTCTGCAATTAAGTCACTTCCTATAAACATAATGGCTTCTTTTTGCTATGCAATGAGTCACGTACATATTATAATCATCACGCTCATCACTTTTATGTGGTAGTATCATTTTGAAAGTTGTCTTTGTAACCTTATCCTACACTGGGATTGTGAGAAGAACCAATAATACCATGCTCATCGTTGTTTTATAGAGCCTTTTTTTCGCAGAAAGATAAACTGATAAATGATCAACAATCATTTAATATTTCTTTCCTTTCAATTTCGATCCAAATAAGATATACAGCCCTGAAAATGTGTTTAAAAATGTGAAAATCACTTACAAATAAATATTTCTTTGAAACAAAGTTGAGAGATGGTTACTATTTTAAAACTGTCTTAGAATGAATCACAATGGGCTGTTAACATTCTTAAATGTTTTAATCCTCTGGATGTGCCTTAATTTTATTCAATACACTTTTCTGGGTACGCACCTTTCCAGCATGATTTGTCAAGTGATATATTTTAGTTCAAAATATACTTCTCTTTTAAACACTCAGGCTTAGCTTATAAAAACATGTAGCCCTGCAAAGCTGGGATATACTTATAAATTAATTAATTAATTAATTGAAAATTGTATTAGATTTAAATCGCATGAGCACATATGTTTATTTGACATTAAATTTATCGTCGACATGTTCTTGCTAAAAGCACCTACGGGGCACTTCGATTGTTATAATAGAGGTCATTCATATTTAAATCACACTAAAGCTATTGAACACGTTATCATGTATTGCCATTTACGTGCTTTCTTGTTTTCCTTTATTAATGGTCTCTTTCTTTCTATCTTTGTATTATCCCTTATTTCATTCTTATTTGAGATCATTCTTTACTTCTTGGCAAGGTATTTTAACACAAGTTTTGGAACTCATTAGTGTGATATAAATAAGATTTTCTTTTTAACCTGTTCTGAAACTTCAGAAGCATTATGTCTTCTGCCCAAGTCTACAGCTTTCCTTGTGTTACAAGGCTAATTGCGCATCGGTGTGTGCATGCATGTGTGTAAGGATGCCACGTAGAGTAATAAAAATCCAAAATCCTCTCACTGCGTGTCAGTAAAGGATAATCCCAAAAAAATGTCTTAGTATTGACTGTTCCTTAAAGTTTTGGCGGTTTCGGAACTACAACGTTTCTAGTATGAAAACAACAAATCCCTAACTATAAATTGGTATTACTTCTTCATTAATAATTTCGTAACGAAGCTTGATTCCACAACTTTTGGTGTGTAAGTTCATTTTAAGCGAAATATTTAACTATTTTGATATTTTTTCATAACACTATTACCCCTTTGTGGGAGGAAATTCAACTATCACGAAGCTTACGTTATAACTCAAAATTAGGATGGTTGATATATTATGCTTCATAGCAAGCGATATTGTGTTCTCGAATAAAAATTACTACGCACATACATATCAAATATGTTTAAAATATTAGTACTATTTGTAGCTACATGTTAATGGTGAATAGCACAAAGTAATTTACTGTCAGAAAACCTGACAAAAGAATTGCTATCATTGGAATGTTTCTTGTCTATTATATCCATTTGGCACAACACAAATAACAACGTGATAAAAGTTGAAAATTTGCTTTAACGGAAACTCTCCCACCATTACAGAAAGAATCAAATAATTTAGCGTGTAAATTAGGAATATTTAGGTTACGTAGGGTATAACTTTACATAAAGTTGAATATATCACCGGTAACTGGGGAAAAAGTAGATCCTAAAAATTGCAATTTATACGTATTATTTACACAGAATGAAGCTAGAAAAGCCCTATCTTGGGCCGCTGTTCACCTAGTACACTGAAAACTACCATAAACATATGCATCAAGAAAGCTATTGAAGCGTAGGGCTGCTATAAAATAGAAGCACGTTATAGATTAAGATTTTTAGGATTATGTTTAACTTTTTCATAAAGAGAAAAAATAATTACCACAAAAACGCCATTAAAGCTTATTTCCCTTGGGAATTTTATAAAATAAATATGTTTTATGGGACATAAATTATATGAAAATAATGTTAATCCTTAGTTTTAAAAGCCGCATCTTCGGATTAGATATTTGAACATTTAAATGTGGACACTATACTAAAAATCTGATGTGTTACACTCACACGACTTTCTCTAGCTGTTCTACAAAACTTCTTACATAAGATTATTCTTCTTTCCGCATCTTGCTAATCGAAGTACTCATTAGCACAATGTACTTAATATTTAGTTCCTTATAAGTAGGAAAAAATAAGGAAATAAATTAGGTTGAAGCCATATTCAAATGTTTTAAAAAAGCAGTCGTTATGCGATTGTCAATTCAAATTCCTTCTTTTCTGGGCCAGGAGTAGTACAAAGAAAACCGCACACTCCCGTCTGAGAAAAGTATAAGTACTTCACAACTGAAACTAATAACATTGAATACATCGAAAACCGTAAGCTCCCCCAAACAAATGTACATATCGTAACTTGTGTACTTTAACAAGGCCTACATTTTTTTTATAGTAAGTTTTTGTCCATCTCATATGGTTTACTTTTTATGCCAAATTAAGCAAAATTCATCCAGATTAAACAGGTCTTTAGAAGCTATTCCCAGAAAATTCAAGATATACATATTATTTGTCAGCTAAGTATCTTTAATATACGATATTTTAATCAAAATCTTTAGAGCCATTTTTAAGCAAATAAAAATTTTCTAAAAAGGTTCCATATAAAGGGTAGTTTGGGGAGTCGGGATTTTTCTCAAACTTTCGTGTCGCATTCCTGGAAGATACTAAACTTAAATACCCAGTTTGGTATTTTACCGAATTTTCGTTTTTGAGTTATCGTGTTCACAGACACACGGACCTTTTTCAGAAAAAACTTTTCTTTAGATACATGGAACCCTAATACATGTATTTCCTGTAAAATCTCCGTACCATATTTTTTGGTGGAGTGCAAATACATTCTTTATACACTATGTACATAGTGCCTATAGAGAAAGCAATAAGGTTACCTATTCACAAATGAGTATACTCAAAAAAAGTTTTTCAACATTTATACATATATTTAAAACTTCAACATAATGTTGTGGTAGTCTGAATGAGATTTGATGATGTCTTCACGTTACATGAATTCATTCATTTGATCATAAACTTTAACTCCCGACGCAGCACGTGTAGTCACTACATATTTTCTTAGATATCCACGATACCCCCATCTGATTTTCTTATATAGTGTAACATACCATAAACAAACAGAAGCCACGAATATTCATGTTTGTACATACCTAAGAAATGTTAAAACTTTACCAAAAGAGTGCTATAACATATAATATAACCTACAGCGCTATCTGTTAAGTACGTGCTTAACTGGACGTTCAGTGGCTTAGAGTGCAACGAAAGTAAAGCCTGCCCATTAGCGTGGCATAGTTGAACTAGCAGCCGCTGGTGGCGCCTTAGCCCCACCCGCACATTGTATGGCTTATTGGTTGTATCACAAACTCTGTAATTTTGGTAAGATTCTGCAAATTTCAGTATTTGGTCATTTATTTTAAAATACCAATTCTATAAAAAACCAAATTCTTGTTGATATCCGAATGATATTTAGTGTAATATACAATCACTTACTTAAACCATATCCGAATATCTTGCAGCGCATTGGTATTTAATATCGGAAGAATTGTTGTTATGTTTTGTAGTATGTTTTAAATTTTAAAAGCTGATGCTGTTGTATAAAGCAATAAAAATAAGGCACATATAACATTAATTTATATGTGCCTATTATAACCTATTTTCCCGATAGTATTTTTTTATCATTTCAGATGCTCCCTTAGATGAAAGTTGAAATTAATATACTCCATTTCTGCAATAAAGTCACTTCCTATAAACATAATGGCTTCTTCTTGCTATGCAATGAGTCACGTACATATTATAATCATCACGCTCATCACTTTTATGTGGTAGTATCATTTTGAAAGTCTGTCTTTGTAACCTTATCCTACACTGGGATTGTGAGAAGAACCAATAATACCATGCTCATCGTTGTTTTATAGAGCCTTTTTTTCGCAGAAAATAAACTGATAAATGATCAACAATCATTTAATATTTCTTTCCTTTCAATTTCGATCCAAATAAGATATACAACCCTGAAAATGTGTTTAAAAATGTTAAAATCACTTACAAATAAATATTTCTTTGAAACAAAGTTGAGGGATGGTTACTATTTTAAAACTGTCTTAGAATTAATCACAATGGGCTGCTAACATTCTTAAATGTTTTAATCCTCTGGATGTGCCTTAATTTTAATCAATACACTTTTCTGGGTATGCACCTTTCCAGCATGATTTGACAAGTGATAGATTTTAGTTCAAAATATACTTCTCTTTTAAACACTAAGGCTTAGCTTACACAAATATGTAGCACTGCAAAGATGGGATATACTTATAAATTAATTAATTAATTGATTGAAAATTGTATTAGATTTAAATCGCATGAGCACATATGTTTATTTGACATTAAATTTATCGTCGACATGTTCTTGCTAAAAGCACCTACGGGGCACTTCGATTGTTATAATAGAGGTCATTCATATTTAAATCACACTAAAGCTATTGAACACGTTATCATGTATTGCCATTTACGTGCTTTCTTGTTTTCCTTTATTAATCGTCTCTTTCTTTCTATCTTTGTATTATCCCTTATTTCATTCTTATTTGAGATCATTCTTTACTTCTTGGCAAGGTATTTTAACACAAGTTTTGGAACTCATTAGTGTGATATAAATAAGATTTTCTTTTTAACCTGTTCTGAAACTTCAGAAGCATTATGTCTTCTGCCCAAGTCTACAGCTTTCCTTGTGTTACAAGGCTAATTGCGCATCGGTGTGTGCATGCATGTGTGTAAGGATGCCACGTAGAGTAATAAAAATCCAAAATCCTCTCACTGCGTGTCAGTAAAGGATAATCCCAAAAAAATGTCTTAGTATTGACTGTTCCTTAAAGTTTTGGCGGTTTCGGAACTACAACGTTTCTAGTATGAAAACAACAAATCCCTAACTATAAATTGGTATTACTTCTTCATTAATAATTTCGTAACGAAGCTTGATTCCACAACTTTTGGTGTGTAAGTTCATTTTAAGCGAAATATTTAACTATTTTGATATTTTTTCATAACACTATTACCCCTTTGTGGGAGGAAATTCAACTATCACGAAGCTTACGTTATAACTCAAAATTAGGATGGTTGATATATTATGCTTCATAGCAAGCGATATTGTGTTCTCGAATAAAAATTACTACGCACATACATATCAAATATGTTTAAAATATTAGTACTATTTGTAGCTACATGTTAATGGTGAATAGCACAAAGTAATTTACTGTCAGAAAACCTGACAAAAGAATTGCTATCATTGGAATGTTTCTTGTCTATTATATCCATTTGGCACAACACAAATAACAACGTGATAAAAGTTGAAAATTTGCTTTAACGGAAACTCTCCCACCATTACAGAAAGAATCAAATAATTTAGCGTGTAAATTAGGAATATTTAGGTTACGTAGGGTATAACTTTACATAAAGTTGAATATATCACCGGTAACTGGGGAAAAAGTAGATCCTAAAAATTGCAATTTATACGTATTATTTACACAGAATGAAGCTAGAAAAGCCCTATCTTGGGCCGCTGTTCACCTAGTACACTGAAAACTACCATAAACATATGCATCAAGAAAGCTATTGAAGCGTAGGGCTGCTATAAAATAGAAGCACGTTATAGATTAAGATTTTTAGGATTATGTTTAACTTTTTCATAAAGAGAAAAAATAATTACCACAAAAACGCCATTAAAGCTTATTTCCCTTGGGAATTTTATAAAATAAATATGTTTTATGGGACATAAATTATATGAAAATAATGTTAATCCTTAGTTTTAAAAGCCGCATCTTCGGATTAGATATTTGAACATTTAAATGTGGACACTATACTAAAAATCTGATGTGTTACACTCACACGACTTTCTCTAGCTGTTCTACAAAACTTCTTACATAAGATTATTCTTCTTTCCGCATCTTGCTAATCGAAGTACTCATTAGCACAATGTACTTAATATTTAGTTCCTTATAAGTAGGAAAAAATAAGGAAATAAATTAGGTTGAAGCCATATTCAAATGTTTTAAAAAAGCAGTCGTTATGCGATTGTCAATTCAAATTCCTTCTTTTCTGGGCCAGGAGTAGTACAAAGAAAACCGCACACTCCCGTCTGAGAAAAGTATAAGTACTTCACAACTGAAACTAATAACATTGAATACATCGAAAACCGTAAGCTCCCCCAAACAAATGTACATATCGTAACTTGTGTACTTTAACAAGGCCTACATTTTTTTTATAGTAAGTTTTTGTCCATCTCATATGGTTTACTTTTTATGCCAAATTAAGCAAAATTCATCCAGATTAAACAGGTCTTTAGAAGCTATTCCCAGAAAATTCAAGATATACATATTATTTGTCAGCTAAGTATCTTTAATATACGATATTTTAATCAAAATCTTTAGAGCCATTTTTAAGCAAATAAAAATTTTCTAAAAAGGTTCCATATAAAGGGTAGTTTGGGGAGTCGGGATTTTTCTCAAACTTTCGTGTCGCATTCCTGGAAGATACTAAACTTAAATACCCAGTTTGGTATTTTACCGAATTTTCGTTTTTGAGTTATCGTGTTCACAGACACACGGACCTTTTTCAGAAAAAACTTTTCTTTAGATACATGGAACCCTAATACATGTATTTCCTGTAAAATCTCCGTACCATATTTTTTGGTGGAGTGCAAATACATTCTTTATACACTATGTACATAGTGCCTATAGAGAAAGCAATAAGGTTACCTATTCACAAATGAGTATACTCAAAAAAAGTTTTTCAACATTTATACATATATTTAAAACTTCAACATAATGTTGTGGTAGTCTGAATGAGATTTGATGATGTCTTCACATTACATGAATTCATTCATTTGATCATAAACTTTAACTCCCGACGCAGCACGTGTAGTCACTACATATTTTCTTAGATATCCACGATACCCCCATCTGATTTTCTTATATAGTGTAACATACCATAAACAAACAGAAGCCACGAATATTCATGTTTGTACATACCTAAGAAATGTTAAAACTTTACCAAAAGAGTGCTATAACATATAATATAACCTACAGCGCTATCTGTTAAGTACGTGCTTAACTGGACGTTCAGTGGCTTAGAGTGCAACGAAAGTAAAGCCTGCCCATTAGCGTGGCATAGTTGAACTAGCAGCCGCTGGTGGCGCCTTAGCCCCACCCGCACATTGTATGGCTTATTGGTTGTATCACAAACTCTGTAATTTTGGTAAGATTCTGCAAATTTCAGTATTTGGTCATTTATTTTAAAATACCAATTCTATAAAAAACCAAATTCTTGTTGATATCCGAATGATATTTAGTGTAATATACAATCACTTACTTAAACCATATCCGAATATCTTGCAGCGCATTGGTATTTAATATCGGAAGAATTGTTGTTATGTTTTGTAGTATGTTTTAAATTTTAAAAGCTGATGCTGTTGTATAAAGCAATAAAAATAAGGCACATATAACATTAATTTATATGTGCCTATTATAACCTATTTTCCCGATAGTATTTTTTTATCATTTCAGATGCTCCCTTAGATGAAAGTTGAAATTAATATACTCCATTTCTGCAATAAAGTCACTTCCTATAAACATAATGGCTTCTTCTTGCTATGCAATGAGTCACGTACATATTATAATCATCACGCTCATCACTTTTATGTGGTAGTATCATTTTGAAAGTCTGTCTTTGTAACCTTATCCTACACTGGGATTGTGAGAAGAACCAATAATACCATGCTCATCGTTGTTTTATAGAGCCTTTTTTTCGCAGAAAATAAACTGATAAATGATCAACAATCATTTAATATTTCTTTCCTTTCAATTTCGATCCAAATAAGATATACAACCCTGAAAATGTGTTTAAAAATGTTAAAATCACTTACAAATAAATATTTCTTTGAAACAAAGTTGAGGGATGGTTACTATTTTAAAACTGTCTTAGAATTAATCACAATGGGCTGCTAACATTCTTAAATGTTTTAATCCTCTGGATGTGCCTTAATTTTAATCAATACACTTTTCTGGGTATGCACCTTTCCAGCATGATTTGACAAGTGATAGATTTTAGTTCAAAATATACTTCTCTTTTAAACACTAAGGCTTAGCTTACACAAATATGTAGCACTGCAAAGATGGGATATACTTATAAATTAATTAATTAATTGATTGAAAATTGTATTAGATTTAAATCGCATGAGCACATATGTTTATTTGACATTACATGTTTCGTAGACATGTTCTTGCTAAAAGCACCAACGGGGCACTTCGATTGTTATAATAGAGGTCATTCATATTTGAAATCACACTAAGGCTATTGTACACTTTATCATGTATTACCATTTACGTGCTTTCTTGTTTTCCTTTATTAATTGTCTCTTTCTTTCTATCTTTGTATTTTCCCTTATTTCATTCTTATTTAAGATCATTCTTTACTTCTTGGCAAGGTATTTAACACAAGTTTTGGAACTCATTAATGTGATATAAATAAGATTTTATTTTTAACCTGTTCTGAAACTTCAGAACCATTATGTCTTCTGCCCAAGTCTACAGCTTCCCTTGTGTTACTAGGCTAATTGCGCATCGGTGTGTGCATGCATGTGTGTAAGGATGCCACGTAGAGTAATAAAAATCCAAAATCCTCTCACTGCGTGTCAGTAAGGGATAATCCCAAAAAAATGTCTTAGTATTGACTGTTCCTTAAAGTTTTGGCGGTTTCGGAACTACAACGTTTCTAGTATGAAAACAACAAATCCCTAACTATAAATTGGTATTACTTCTTCATATAAATTTCGTAACGAAGCTTGATTCCACAACTTTTGGTGTGTAAGTTCATTTTAAGCGAAATATTTAACTATTTTGATATTTTTTCATAACACTATTACCCCTTTGTGGGAGGAAATTCAACTATCACGAAGCTTAAGTTATAACTCAAAATTAGCATGGTTGATATATTATGCTTCATAGCAAGCGATATTGTGTTCTCGAATAAAAATTACTACGCACATACATATCAAATATGTTTAAAATATTAGTACTATTTGTAGCTACATGTTAATGGTGAATAGCACAAAGTAATTTACTGTCAAAAAACCTGACAAAAGAATTGCTATCATTGGAATGTTTCCTGTCTATAATATCCATTTGGCACAACACAAATAACAACGTGATAAAAGTTGAAAATTTGCTTTAACGGAAACTCTCCCACCATTACAGAAAGAATCAAATAATTTAGCGTGTAAATTAGGAACATTTAGGTTACGTAGGGTATAATTTTACATAAAGTTGAATATATCACCGGTAACTGGGGAAAAAGTAGATCCTAAAAATTGCAATTTATACGTATTATTTACACAGAATGAAGCTAGAAAAGCCCTATCTTGGGCCGCTGTTCACCTAGTACACTGAAAACTCCCATAAACATATGCAACAAGAAAGCTATTGAAGCGTAGGGCTGCTATAAAATAGAAGCACGTTATAGATTAAGATTTTTAGAATTACGTTTAACTTTTTCATAAAGAGAAAAAATAATTACCGCAAAAACGCCATTAAAGCTCATTTCCCTTGAGAATTTTATAAAATAAATATGTTTTATGGGACATAAATTATATGAAAATAATGTTAATCCTTAGTTTTAAAAGCCGCATCTTCGGATTAGATATTTGAACATTTAAATGTGGACACTATACTAAAAATCTGATGTGTTACACTCACACGACTTTCTCTAGCTGTTCTACAAAACTTCTTACATAAGATTATTCTTCTTTCCACATCTTGCTAATCGAAGTACTCATTAGCACAATTTACTTAATACTTAGTTCCTTATAAGTAGTAAAAAATAAGGAAATAAACTAGGTTGAAGCCATATTCAAATGTTTTAAAAAAGCAGTCGTTATGCGATTGTCAATTCAAATCCCTTCTTTTCTGGGCCAGGAGTAGTACAAAGAAAACCGCACACTCCCGTCTGAGAAAAGTATAAGTACTTCACAACTGAAACTAATAACATTGAATACATCGAAAACCGTAAGCTCCCCCAAAAAAATGTACATATCGTAACTTGTGTACTTTAACAAGGCCTACATTTTTTTTTATAGTAAGTTTTTGTCCATCTCATACGGTTTACTTTTTATGCCAAATTAAGCAAAATACATCCAGATTAAACAGGTCTTTAGAAGCTATTACCAGAAAATTCAAGATATACATATTATTTGTCAGCTAAGTATCTTTAATATACGATATTTTAATCAAAATCGTTAGAGCCATTTTTAAGCAAATAAAAATTTTCTAAAAATGTTCCATATAAAGGGTAGTTTGGGGTGTCGGGAGTTTTCTCAAACTTTCGTGTCGGATTCCTGGAAGATACTAAACTTAAATACCCAGTTTAGTATTTTACCGAATTTTCGTTTTTGAGTTATCGTGTTCATAGACACACGGACCTTTTTCTGAAAATACTTTTCTTTAGATACATGGAACCCTAACACATGTATTTCCTGTGAAATCTCCGTACCATATTTTTTGGTGGAGTGCAAATACATTCTTTATACACTATGTACATAGTGCCTATAGAGAAAACAATAAGGTTACCTATTCACAAATGAGTATACTCAAAAAAAGTTTTTCAACATTTATACATATATTTAGAACTTCAACATGTTGTGGTAGTCTGAATGAGATTTGATGACGTCTTCACATTACATCAATTCATTCATT
The DNA here is from genome assembly GCA_030762935.1 of Hymenopus coronatus. NCBI lineage: Eukaryota > Metazoa > Arthropoda > Insecta > Mantodea > Hymenopodidae > Hymenopus > Hymenopus coronatus. The sequence goes on from CM060900.1 coordinate 329,176,016, forward strand.
TGATCATAAACCTTAACTCCCGACGCAGCACGTGTAGTCACTACATATTTTCTTAGATATCCACGATACCTCCATCTGATTTTCTTATATAGTGTAACAAACCATAAACAAACAGAAGCCACGAATATTCATGTTTGTACATACCTAAGAAATGTTAAAACTTTACCAAAAGAGTGCTATAACATATAATATAACCTACAGCGCTATCTGTTAAGTACGTGCTTAACTGGACGTTCAGTGGCTTAGAGTGCAACGAAAGTAAAGCCTGCCCATTAGCGTGGCATAGTTGAACTAGCAGCCGCTGGTGGCGCCTTAGCCCCACCCGCACATTGTATGGCTTATTGGTTGTATCACAAACTCTGTAATTTTGGTAAGATTCTGCAAATTTCAGTATTTGGTCATTTATTTTAAAATACCAATTCTATAAAAAACAAAATTCTTGTTGATATGCGAATGATATTTAGTGTAATATACAATCACTTACTTAAACAATATCCGAATATCTTGCAGCGCATTGCTATTTAATATCGGAAGAATTGTTGTTATGTTTTGTAGTATGTTTTAAATTTTAAAAGCTGATGCTGTTGTATAAAGGAATAAAAATAAGGCACATATAACATTAATTTATATGTGCCTATTATAACCTATTTTCCCGATAGTATTTTTTTATCATTTCAGATGCTCCCTTAGATGAAAGTTGAAATTAATATACTCCATTTCTGCAATAAAGTCACTTCCTATAAACATAATGGCTTCTTCTTGCTATGCAATGAGTAACGTACATATTATAATCATCACGCTCATCACTTTTATGTAGTAGTATCATTTTGAAAGTCTGTCTTGTAACCTTATCCTACACTGGGATTGTGAGAAGAACCAATAATACCATGCTCATCGTTGTTTTATAGAGCCTTTTTTTCGCAGAAAATAAACTGATAAATGATCAACAATCATTTAATATTTCTTTCCTTTCAATTTCGATCCAAATAAGATATACAACCCTGAAAATGTGTTTAAAAATGTTAAAATCACTTACAAATAAATATTTCTTTGAAACAAAGTTGAGGGATGGTTACTATTTTAAAACTGTCTTAGAATTAATCACAATGGGCTGTTAACATTCTTAAATGTTTTAATCCTCTGGATGTGCCTTAATTTTAATCAATACACTTTTCTGGGTACGCACCTTCCCAGCATGATTTGTCAAGTGATATATTTTAGTTCAAAATATACTTCTCTTTTAAACACTCAGGCTTAGCTTACACAAATATGTAGCACTGCAAAGCTGGGATATACTTATAAATTAATTAATTAATTGATTGAAAATTGTATTAGATTTAAATCGCATGAGCACATATGTTTATTTGACATTACATTTTTCGTAGACATGTTCTTGCTAAAAGCACCAACGGGGCACTTCGATTGTTATAATAGAGGTCATTCATATTTGAAATCACACTAAGGCTATTGTACACTTTATCATGTATTACCATTTACGTGCTTTCTTGTTTTCCTTTATTAATTGTCTCTTTCTTTCTATCTTTGTATTTTCCCTTATGTCATTCTTATTTAAGAGCAATCTTTACTTCTTGGCAAGGTATTTAACACAAGTTTTGTAACTCATTAGTGTGATATAAATAAGATTTTCTTTTTAACCTGTTCTGAAACTTCAGAACCATTATGTCTTCTGCCCAAGTCTACAGCTTCCCTTGTGTTACTAGGCTAATTGCGCTAGGTGTGTGCATGCATGTGTGTAAGGATGCCACGTAGAGTAATAAAAATCCAAAATCCTCTCACTGCGTGTCAGTAAGGGATAATCCCAAAAAAATGTCTTAGTATTGACTTTTCCTTAAAGTTTTGGCGGTTTCGGAACTAAAACATTTCTGGTATGAAAACAACAAATCCCAAACTTAAATTGGTATTACTTCTTCATTAATAATTTCGTAACGAAGCTTGATTCCACAACTTTTGGTGTGTAATTTCATTTTAAGCGAAATATTTAACTATTTTGATATTTTTTCATAACACTATTACCCCTTTGTGGGAGGAAATTCAACTATCACGAAGCTTAAGTTATAACTCAAAATTAGGATGGTTGATATATTATGCTTCATAGCAAGCGATATTGTGTTCTCGAATAAAAATTACTACGCACATACATATCAAATATGTTTAAAATATTAGTACTATTTGTAGCTACATGTTAATGGTGAATAGCACAAAGTAATTTACTGTCAGAAAACCTGACAAAAGAATTGCTATCTTTGGAATGTTTCCTGTCTATAATATCCATTTGGCACAACACAAATAACAACGTGATAAAAGTTGAAAATTTGCTTTAACGGAAACTCTCCCACCATTACAGAAAGAAACAAATAATTTAGCGTGTAAATTAGGAACATTTAGGTTACGTAGGGTATAATTTTACATAAAGTTGAATATATCACCGGTAACTGGGGAAAAAGTAGATCCTAAAAATTGCAATTTATACGTATTATTTACACAGAATGAAGCTAGAAAAGCCCTATCTTGGGCCGCTGTTCACCTAGTACACTGAAAACTACCATAAACATATGCATCAAGAAAGCTATTGAAGCGTAGGGCTGCTATAAAATAGAAGCACGTTATAGATTAAGATTTGTAAGATTATGTTTAACTTTTTCATAAAGAGAAAAAATAATTACCACAAAAACGCCATTAAAGCTTATTTCCCTTGGGAATTTTATAAAATAAATATGTTTTATGGGACATAAATTATATGAAAATAATATTAATCCTTAGTTTTAAAAGCCGCATCTTCGGATTAGATATTTGAACATTTAAATGTGGACACTATACTAAAAATCTGATGTGTTACAGTCACACGACTTTCTCTAGCTGTTCTACAAAACTTCTTACATAAGATTATTCTTCTTTCCGCATCTTGCTAATCGAAGTACTCATTTGCACAATGTACTTAATACTTAGTTCCTTATAAGTAGGAAAAAATAAGGAAATAAACTAGGTTGAAGCCATATTCAAATGTTTTAAAAAAGCAGTTGTTATGCGATTGTCAATTCAAATCCCTTCTTTTCTGGGCCAGGAGTAGTACAAAGAAAACCGCACACTCCCGTCTGAGAAAAGTATAAGTACTTCACAACTGATACTAATAACATTGAATACATCGAAAACCGTAAGCTCCCCCAAACAAATGTACATATGGTAACTTGTGTACTTTAACAAGGCCTACATTTTTTTTATAGTAAGTTTTTGTCCATCTCATACGGTTTACTTTTTATGCCAAATTAAGCAAAATTCATCCAGATTAAACAGGTCTTTAGAAGCTATTACCAGAAAATTCAAGATATACATATTATTTGTCAGCTAAGTATCTTTAATATACGATATTTTAATCAAAATCGTTAGAGCCATTTTTAAGCAAATAAAAATTTTCTAAAAAGGTTCCATATAAAGGGTAGTTTGGGGAGTCGGGATTTTTCTCAAACTTTCGTGTCGCATTCCTGGAAGATACTAAACTTAAATACCCAGTTTGGTATTTTACCGAATTTTCGTTTTTGAGTTATGGTGTTCATAGACACACGGACCTTTTTCTGAAAATACTTTTCTTTAGATACATGGAACCCTAATACATGTATTTCCTGTGAAATCTCCGTACCATATTTTTTGGTGGAGTGCAAATACATTCTTTATACACTATGTACATAGTGCCTATAGAGAAAGCAATAAGGTTACCTATTCACAAATGAGTATACTCAAAAAAAGTTTTTCAACATTTATACATATATTTAAAACTTCAACATAATGTTGTGGTAGTCTGAATGAGATTTGATGATGTCTTCACATTACATGAATTCATTCATTTGATCATAAACTTTAACTCCCGACGCAGCACGTGTAGTCACTACATATTTTCTTAGATATCCACGATACCTCCGTCTGATTTTCTTATATAGTGTAACATACCATAAACAAACAGAAGCCACGAATATTCATGTTTGTACATACCTAAGAAATGTTAAAACTTTACCAAAAGAGTGCTATAACATATAATATAACATACAGCGCTATCTGTTAAGTACGTGCTTAACTGGACGTTCAGTGGCTTAGAGTGCAACGAAAGTAAAGTCTGCCCATTAGCGTGGCATAGTTGAACTAGCAGCCGCTGGTGGCGCCTTAGCCCCACCCGCACATTGTATGGCTTATTGGTTGTATCACAAACTCTGTAATTTTGGTAAGATTATGCAAATTTCAGTATTTGGTCCTTTATTTTAAAATACCAATTCTATAAAAGACAAAATTCTTGTTGATATCCGAATGATATTTAGTGTAATATACAATCACTTACTTAAACCATATCCGAATATCTTGCAGCGCATTGCTATTTAATATTGGAAGAATTGTTGTTAAGTTTTGTAGTATGTTTTAAATTTTAAAAGCTGATGCTGTTGTATAAAGGAATAAAAATAAGGCACATATAACATTAATTGATATGTGCCTATTATAACCTATTTTCCCGATAGTATTTTTTTATCATTTCAGATGCTCCCTTAAATGAAAGTTGAAATTAATATACTCCATTTCTGCAATAAAGTCACTTCCTATAAACATAATGGCTTCATCTTGCTATGCAATGAATCACGTATATATTATAATCATCACGCTCATCACTTTTATGTGATAGTATCATTTTGAAAGTCTGTCTTTGTAACCTTATCCTACACTGGGATTGTGAGAAGAACCAATAATACCATGCTCATCGTTGTTTTATGGAGCCTTTTTTTTTTCGCAGAAAGATAAACTGATAAATGATCAACAATCATTTAATATTTCTTTCCCATCAATTTCGATCCAAATAAGATATACAAACCTAAAAATGTGTTTAAAAATGTGAAAATCACTTACAAATAAATATTTCTTTGAAACAAAGTTGAGGGATGGTTACTATTTTAAAACTGTCTTAGAATTAATCACAATGGGCTGCTAACATTCTTAAATGTTTTAATCCTCTGGATGTGCCTTAATTTTAATCAATACACTTTTCTGGGTATGCACCTTTCCAGCATGATTTGTCAAGTGATATATTTAAGTTCAAAATATACTTCTCTTTTAAACACTAAGGCTTAGCTTACACAAATATGTAGCACTGCAAAGTTGGGATATACTTACAAATTAATTAATTAATTAATTAATTGAAAATTGTATTAGATTTAAATCGCATGAGCACATATGTTTATTTGACATTACATTTTTCGTCGACATGTTCTTGCTAAAAGCACCTACGGGGCACTTCGATTGTTATAATAGAGGTCATTCATATTTGAAATCACACTAAGGCTATTGAACACTTTATCATGTATTGCCATTTACGTGCTTTCTTGTTTTCCTTTATTGATTGTCTCTTTCTTTCTATCTTTGTATTTTCCCTTATTTCATTCTTATTTAAGGTCATTCTTTACTTCTTGGCAAGGTATTTTAACACAAGTTTTGGAACTCATTAGTGTGATATAAATAAGATTTTATTTTTAACCTGTTCTGAATCTTCAGAACCATTATCTCTTCTGCCCAAGTCTACAGCTTCCCTTGTGTTACTAGGCTAATTGCGCATCGGTGTGTGCATGCATGGGTGTAAGGATGCCACGTAGAGTAATAAAAATCCAAAATCCTCTCACTGCGTGTCAGTAAGGGATAATCCCAAAAAAATGTCTTAGTATTGACTGTTCCTTAAAGTTTTGGCGGTTTCGGAACTACAACGTTTCTAGTATGAAAACAACAAATCCCTAACTATAAATTGGTATTACTTCTTCATTAATAATTTCGTAACGAAGCTTGATTCCACAACTTTTGGTGTGTAAGTTCATTTTAAGCGAAATATTTAACTATTTTGATATTTTTTCATAACACTATTACCCCTTTGTGGGAGGAAATTCAACTATCACGAAGCTTAAGTTATAAATCAAAATTAGGATGGTTGATATATTATGCTTCATAGCAAGCGATATTGTGTTCTCGAATAAAAATCACTACGCACATACATATCAAATATGTTTAAAATATTAGTACTATTTGTAGCTACATGTTAATGGTGAATAGCACAAAGTAATTTACTGTCAGAAAACCTGACAAAAGAATTGCTATCATTGGAATGTTTCCTGTCTATAATATCCCTTTGGCACAACACAAATAACAACGTGATAAAAGTTGAAAATTTGCTTTAACGGAAACTCTCCCACCATTACAGAAAGAATCAAATAATTTAGCGTGTAAATTAGGAACATTTAGGTTACGTAGGGTATAACTTTACATAAAGTTGAATATATCACCGGTAACTGGGGAAAAAGTAGATCCTAAAAATTGCAATTTATACGTATTATTTACACAGAATGAAGCTAGAAAAGCCCTATCTTGGGCCGCTGTTCACCTAGTACACTGAAAACTACCATAAACATATGCGAAAAGAAAGCTATAGAAGCGTAGGGCTGCTATAAAATAGAAGCACGTTATAGATTAAGATTTTTAGAATTATGTTTAACTTTTTTATAAAGAAAAAAATAATTACCACAAAAACGCCGTTAAAGCTTATTTCCCTTGGGAATTTTATACAATGAATATGTCTTATGGGACATAAATTATATGAAAATTTTGTTAATCCACAGTTTTAAAAGGCGCATTTTCGGATTAGGTACTTGAACATTTAAATATAGGACACTATGCTAAAAGCATTTCCTATTCACAATGAAGTTTACTCATAAAATGTTTTTGAATATCTATGCATATATTTAAAAATTCTACATATTTGCCATCGTATAAGAGTTTTACAGTCGAAATTCAGTTTAATGACGTTTTTATATTCCTTGAATTCATGCATTTGATCATAGACTTTAACTCCCGACGCAGCACGTGTAGTTACTACATATGTTCTTAGATATCCACGATACCTCCATCTGATTTACTTATATAGTATAACATACCATAAACAAACAGAAGCCACCAATATCCATGTTTGTACATAACTAAGAAATATTGAAACTTTAACAAAATAGTGCTATAATACATAAAATAACCTACAGCGCTATCTGTTGAGTACGTGTTTAATGAGTAGTTTAACTAGACGTTAAGTGGCTTAGCCTGCAACGACGGTAAAGCCTGCCCAATAGCGTGGCATAGTTAAACTAGCAGCCGCTGGTGGCGCCTTAGCCCCACCCGCACATTGTATGGCTTATTGGTTGTATCACAAACTCTGTAATTTTGGTAAGATTATGCAAATTTCAGTATTTGGTCCTTTATTTTAAAATACCAATTCTATAAAAAACAAAATTCTTGCTGATATCCGAATGATATTTAGTGTAATATACAATCACTTACTTAAACCATATCCGAATATCTTGAAGCGCATTGCTATTTAATATCGGAAGAATTGTTGTTAAGTTTTGTAGTATGTTTTAAATTTTAAAAGCTAATGCTGTTGTATAAAGGAATAAAAATACGGCACATATAACATTAATTTATATGTGCCTATTATAACCTATTTTCCCGATAGCATTTTTTTATCATTTCAGATGCTCCCTTAGATGAAAGTTGAAATTAATATACTCCATTTTGCAATAAAGTCACTTCCTATAAACATAATGGCTTGTTCTTGCTATGCAATGAGTCACGTACGTATTATGATCATCACGCTCATCACTTTTATGTGGTAGTATCATTTTGAAAGTCTGTCTTTGTAGCCTTATCGTACACTGGGATTGTGAGAAGAACCAATAATACCATGCTCATCGTTGTTTTATAGAGCCTTTTTTTCACAGAAAATAAACTGATAAATGATCAACAATCATTTAATATTTCTTTCCTTTCAATTTCGATCCAAATAAGATATACAACCCTGAAAATGTGTTTAAAAATGTGAAAATCACTTACAAATAAATATTTCTTTGAAACAAAGTTGAGGGATGGTTACTATTTTAAAACTGTCTTAGAATGAATCACAATGTGCTGCTAACATTCTTAAATGTTTTAATCCTCTGGATGTGCCTTAATTTTAATCAATACACTTTTCTGGGTACGCACCTTTCCAGCATGATTTGTCAAGTGATATATTTTAGTTCAAAATATACTTCTCTTTTAAACACTCAGGCACACATATATGTAGCACTGCAAAGCTGGGATATACTTATAAATTAATTAATTAATTGATTGAAAATTCTATTAGATTTAAATCGCATGAGCACATATGTTTATTTGACATTAAATTTATCGTCGACATGTTCTTGCTAAAAGCACCTACGGGGCACTTCGATTGTTATAATAGAGGTTATTCATATTTGAAATCACACTAAGGCTATTGAACACTTTATCATGTATTGCCATTTACGTGCTTTCTTGTTTTCCTTTATTAATTGTCTCTTTCTTTCTATCTTTGTATTTTCCCTTATTTCATTCTTATTTAAGATTATTCTTTACTTTTTGGCAAGGTATTTTAACACAAGTTTTGGAACTCATTAGTGTGATATAAATAAGATTTTCTTTTTAATCTGTTCTGAATCTTCAGAACCATTATGTCTTCTGCCCAAGTCTACAACTTCCCTTGTGTTACTAGGCTAATTGCGCATCAGTGTGCATGCATGTGTGTAAGGATGCCACGTAGAGTAATAAAAATCCAAAATCCTCTCACTGCGTGTCATTAAGGGATAATCCCAAAAAAATGTCTTAGTATTGACTGTTCCTTAAAGTTTTGGCGGTTTCGGAACTACAACGTTTCTAGTATGAAAACAACAAATCCCTAACTATAAATTGGTATTACTTCTTCATTAATAATTTCGTAACGAAGCTTGATTCCACAACTTTTGGTGTGTAAGTTCATTTTAAGCGAAATATTTAACTATTTTGATGTTTTTTCATAACACTATTACCCCTTTGTGGGAGGAAATTCAACTATCACGAAGCTTAAGTTATAACTCAAAATTAGGATGGTTGATATATTATGCTTCATTGCAAGCAATATTGTGTTCTCGAATAAAAATTACTACGCACATACATATCAAATATGTTTAAAATATTAGTACTATTTGTAGCTACATGTTAATGGTGAATAGCACAAAGTAATTTACTGTCAGAAAACCTGACAAAAGAATTGCTATCATTGGAATGTTTCCTGTCTATAATATCCCTTTGGCACAACACAAATAACAACGTGATAAAAGTTGAAAATTTGCTTTAACGGAAACTCTCCCACCATTACAGAAAGAATCAAATAATTTAGAGTGTAAATTAGGAACATTTAGGTTACGTAGGGTATAACTTTACATAAAGTTGAATATATCACCGGTAACTGGGGAAAAAGTAGATCCTAAAAATTGCAATTTATACGTATTATTTACACAGAATGAAGCTAGAAAAGCCCTATCTTGGGCCGCTGTTCACCTAGTACACTGAAAACTACCATAAACATATGCGACAAGAAAGCTATAGAAGCGTAGGGCTGCTATAAAATAGAAGCACGTTATAGATTAAGATTTTTAGAATTATGTTTAACTTTTTTATAAAGAAAAAAATAATTACCACAAAAACGCCGTTAAAGCTTATTTCCCTTGGGAATTTTATACAATAAATATGTCTTATGGGACATAAATTATATGAAAATAATGTTAATCCATAGTTTTAAAAGGCGCATTTTCGGATTAGGTACTTGAACATTTAAATATAGGACACTATGCTAAAAGCATTTCCTATTCACAATGAAGTTTACTCATAAAATGTTTTTGAATATTTATACATATATTTAAAAATTCAACATATTTGCCATCGTATAAGAGTTTTACAGTCGAAATTCAGTTTAATGACGTCTTTATATTCCTTGAATTCATGCATTTGATCATAGACTTTAACTCCCGACGCAGCACGTGTAGTTACTACATATTTTCTTAGATATCCACGATACCTCCATCTGATTTACTTATATAGTATAACATACCATAAACAAACAGAAGCCACCAATATCCATGTTTGTACACAACTAAGAAATATTGAAACTTTAACAAAATAGTGCTATAATACATAAAATAACCTACAGCGCTATCTGTTGAGTACGTGTTTAATGAGTAGTTTAACTAGACGTTAAGTGGCTTAACCTGCAACGACGGTAAAGCCTGTCCAATAGCGTGGCATAGTTAAACTAGCAGCCGCTGGTGGCGCCTTAGCCCCACCCGCACATTGTATGGCTTATTGGTTGTATCACAAACTCTGTAATTTTGGTAAGATTATGCAAATTTCAGTATTTGGTCCTTTATTTTAAAATACCAATTCTATAAAAAACAAAATTTTTGCTGATATCCGAATGATATTTAGTGTAATATACAATCACTTACTTAAACCATATCCGAATATCTTGCAGCGCATTGCTATTTAATATCGGAAGAATTGTTGTTAAGTTTTGTAGTATGTTTTAAATTTTAAAAGCTAATGCTGTTGTATAAAGGAATAAAAATACGGCACATATAACATTAATTTATATGTGCCTATTATAACCTATTTTCCCGATAGCATTTTTTTATCATTTCAGATGCTCCCTTAGATGAAAGTTGAAATTAATATACTCCATTTCTGCAATAAAGTCACTTCCTATAAACATAATGGCTTGTTCTTGCTATGCAATGAGTCACGTACGTATTATGATCATCACGCTCATCACCTTTATGTGGTAGTATCATTTTGAAAGTCTGTCTTTGTAGCCTTATCCTACACTGGGATTGTGAGAAGAACCAATAATACCATGCTCATCGTTGTTTTATAGAGCCTTTTTTTCGCAGAAAGATAAACTGATAAATGATCAACAATCATTTAATATTTCTTTCCTTTCAATTTCGATCCAAATAAGATATACAACCCTGAAAATGTGTTTAAAAATGTGAAAATCACTTACAAATAAATATTTCTTTGAAACAAAGTTGAGGGATGGTTACTATTTTAAAACTGTCTTAGAATGAATCACAATGTGCTGCTAACATTCTTAAATGTTTTAATCCTCTGGATGTGCCTTAATTTTAATCAATACACTTTTCTGGGTACGCACCTTTCCAGCATGATTTGTCAAGTGATATATTTTAGTTCAAAATATACTTCTCTTTTAAACACTCATGCACACATATATGTAGCACTGCAAAGCTGGGATATACTCATAAATTAATTAATTAATTGATTGAAAATTCTATTAGATTTAAATCGCATGAGCACATATGTTTATTTGACATTAAATTTATCGTCGACATGTTCTTGCTAAAAGCACCTACGGGGCACTTCGATTGTTATAATAGAGGTTATTCATATTTGAAATCACACTAAAGCTATTGAACACTTTATCATGTATTGCCATTTACGTGCTTTCTTGTTTTCCTTTATTAATTGTCTCTTTCTTTCTATCTTTGTATTTTCCCTTATTTCATTCTTATTTAAGATTATTCTTTACTTTTTGGCAAGGTATTTTAACACAAGTTTTGGAACTCATTAGTGTGATATAAATAAGATTTTCTTTTTAATCTGTTCTGAATCTTCAGAACCATTATGTCTTCTGCCCAAGTCTACAACTTCCCTTGTGTTACTAGGCTAATTGCGCATCAGTGTGCATGCATGTGTGTAAGCATGCCACGTAGAGTAATAAAAATCCAAAATCCTCTCACTGCGTGTCATTAAGGGATAATCCCAAAAAAATGTCTTAGTATTGACTGTTCCTTAAAGTTTTGGCGGTTTCGGAACTACAACGTTTCTAGTATGAAAACAACAAATCCCTAACTATAAATTGGTATTACTTCTTCATTAATAATTTCGTAACGAAGCTTGATTCCACAACTTTTGGTGTGTATGTTCATTTTAAGCGAAATATTTAACTATTTTGATGTTTTTTCATAACACTATTACCCCTTTGTGGGAGGAAATTCAACTATCACGAAGCTTAAGTTATAACTCAAAATTAGGATGGTTGATATATTATGCTTCATTGCAAGCAATATTGTGTTCTCGAATAAAAATTACTACGCACATACATATCAAATATGTTTAAAATATTAGTACTATTTGTAGCTACATGTTAATGGTGAATAGCACAAAGTAATTTACTGTCAGAAAACCTGACAAAAGAATTGCTATCATTGGAATGTTTCCTGTCTATAATATCCCTTTGGCACAACACAAATAACAACGTGATAAAAGTTGAAAATTTGCTTTAACGGAAACTCTCCCACCATTACAGAAAGAATCAAATAATTTAGAGTGTAAATTAGGAACATTTAGGTTATGTAGGGTATAACTTTACATAAAGTTGAATATATCACCGGTAACTGGGGAAAAAGTAGATCCTAAAAATTGCAATTTATACGTATAATTTACACAGAATGAAGCTAGAAAAGCCCTATCTTGGGCCGCTGTTCACCTAGTACACTGAAAACTACCATAAACATATGCGACAAGAAAGCTATAGAAGCGTAGGGCTGCTATAAAATAGAAGCACGTTATATATTAGGATTTTTAGAATTATGTTTAACTTTTTCATAAAGAGAAAAAAAATTACCACAAAAACGCCAATTAAAGCTTATTTCCATTGGGAATTTTATAAAATAAATATGTTTTATGGGACATAAATTATATGAAAATAATGTTAATCCTTAGTTTTAAAAGCCGCATCTTCGGATTAGATATTTGAACATTTCAATGTGGACTCTATACTAAAAATCTGATGTGTTACACTCACACGACTTTCTCTAGCTGCTCTACAAAACTTCTTACATAAGATTATTCTTCTTTCCGCATCTTGCTAATCGAAGTACTCATTAGCACAATGTACTTAATACTTAGTTCCTTATAAGTAGGAAAAAATAAGGAAATAAACTAGGTTGAAGCCATATTCAAATGTTTTAAAAAAGCGGTCGTTATGCCATTGTCAATTCAAATCCCTTCTTTTCTGGGCCAGGAGTAGTACAAAGAAAACCGCACACTCCCGTCTGAGAAAAGTATAAGTACTTCACAACTGAAACTAATAACACTGAATACATCGAAAACCGTAAGCTCCCCCAAACAAATGTGCATATCGTAACTTGTGTACTTTAACAAGGCCTACATTTTTTTTATAGTAAGTTTTTGTCCATCTCATACGGTTTACTTTTTATGCCAAATTAAGCAAAATTCATCCAGATTAAACAGGTCTTTAGAAGCTATTCCCAAAAAATTCAAGATATACATATTATTTGTCAGCTAAGTATCTTTAATATACGATATTTTAATCAAAATCGTTAGGGCCATTTTTAAGAAAATAAAAATTTTCTAAAAAAGTTCCATATAAGGGGTAGTTTGGGGTGTCGGGAGTTTTCTCAAACTTTCGTGTCACATTCCTGGAAGATACTAAACTTAAATACCCAGTTTGGTATTTTACCGAATTTTCTTTTTTGAGTTATCGTGTTCACAGACACAAGGACCTTTTTCTGAAAATATTTTTCTTTAGATACATGGAACCCTAATACATGTATTTCCTGTGAAATCTCCGTACCATATTTTTTGGTGGAGTGCAAATACATTCTTTATACACTATGTACATAGTGCCTATAGAGAAAGCAATAAGGTTACCTATTCACAAATGAGTATACTCAAAAAAAGTTTTTCAACATTTATACATATATTTAAAACTTCAACATAATGTTGTGGTAGTCTGAATGAGATTTGATGACGTCTTCACATTACATGAATTTATTCATTTGATCATAAACTTTAACTCCCGACGCAGCACGTGTAGTCACTACATATTTTCTTAGATATCCACGATACCTCCATCTGATTTTCTTATATAGTGTAACATACCATAAACAAACAGAGGCCACGAATATTCATGTTTGTACATACCTAAGAAATAATAAAACTTTACCAAAAGAGTGCTATAACATATAATATAACCTACAGCGCTATCTGTTAAGTAGGTGCTTAACTGGACGTTCAGTGGCTTAGAGTGCAACGAAAGTAAAGCCTGCCCATTAGCGTGGCATAGTTGAACTAGCAGCCGCTGGTGGCGCCTTAGCCCCACCCGCACATTGTATGGCTTATTGGTTGTGTCACAAACTCTGTAATTTTGGTAAGATTATGCAAATTTCAGTATTTGGTCCTTTATTTTAAAATACCAATTCTATAAAAAACAAAATTCTTGCTGATATCCGAATGATATTTAGTGTAATATACAAACACTTACTTAAACCATATCCGAATATCTTGAAGCGCATTGCTATTTAATATCGGAAGAATTGTTGTTAAGTTTTGTAGTATGTTTTAAATTTTAAAAGCTAATGCTGTTGTATAAAGGAATAAAAATACGGCACATATAACATTAATTTATATGTGCCTATTATAACCTATTTTCCCGATAGCATTTTTTTATCATTTCAGATGCTCCCTTAGATGAAAGTTGAAATTAATATACTCCATTTTGCAATAAAGTCACTTCCTATAAACATAATGGCTTGTTCTTGCTATGCAATGAGTCACGTACGTATTATGATCATCACGCTCATCACTTTTATGTGGTAGTATCATTTTGAAAGTCTGTCTTTGTAACCTTATCCTACACTGGGATTGTGAGAAGAACCAATAATACCATGCTCATCGTTGTTTTATAGAGCCTTTTTTTCGCAGAAAGATAAACTGATAAATGATCAACAATCATTTAATATTTCTTTCCTTTCAATTTCGATCCAAATAAGATATACAACCCTGAAAATGTGTTTAAAAATGTGAAAATCACTTACAAATAAATATTTCTTTGAAACAAAGTTGAGGGATGGTTACTATTTTAAAACTGTCTTAGAATGAATCACAATGGGCTGCTAACATTCTTAAATGTTTTAATCCTCTGGATGTGCCTTAATTTTAATCAATACACTTTTCTGGGTACGCACCTTTCCAGCATGATTTGTCAAGTGATATATTTTAGTTCAAAATATACTTCTCTTTTAAACAAGCAGGCTTAGCTTACACAAATATGTAGCACTGCAATGCTGGGATATACTTATAACTTAATTAATTAATTGATTGAAAATTGTATTAGATTTAAAACGCATGAGCACATATGTTTATTTGACATTAAATTTATCGTCGACATGTTCTTGCTAAAAGCACCTACGGGGCACTTCGATTGTTATAATAGAGGTCATTCATATTTGAAATCACACTAAGGCTATTGAACACTTTATCATGTATTGCCATTTACGTGCTTTCTTGTTTTCCTTTATTAATTGTCTCTTTCTTTCTATCTTTGTATTTTCCCTTATTTCATTCTTATTTAAGATCATTCTTTACTTCTTGGTAAGGTATTTTAACACAAGTTTTGGAACTCATTAGTGTGATATAAATAAGATTTTCTTTTTAATCTGTTCTGAATCTTCAGAACCATTATGTCTTCTGCCCAAGTCTACAACTTCCCTTGTGTTACTAGGCTAATTGCGCATCGGTGTGTGCATGCATGTGTGTAAGGATGCCACGTAGAGTAATAAAAATCCAAAATCCTCTCACTGAGTGTCAGTAAGGGATAATCCCAAAAAAATGTCTTAGTATTGACTGTTCCTTAAAGTTTTGGCGGTTTCGGAACTACAACGTTTCTAGTATGAAAACAACAAATCCCTAACTATAAATTGGTATTACTTCTTCATTAATAATTTCGTAACGAAGCTTGATTCCACAACTTTTGGTGTGTAAGTACATTTTAAGCGAAATATTTAACTATTTTGATATTTTTTCATAACACTATTACCCCTTTGTGGGAGGAAATTCAACTATCACGAAGCTTAAGTTATAACTCAAAATTAGGATGGTTGATATATTATGCTTCATAGCAAGCGATATTGTGTTCTCGAGTAAAAATTACTACGCACATACATATCAAATAAGTTTAAAATATTAGTACTATTTGTAGCTACATGTTAATGGTGAATAGCACAAAGTAATTTACTGTCAGAAAACCTGACAAAAGAATTGCTATCATTGGAATGTTTCCTGTCGATAATATCCATTTGGCACAACACAAATAACAACGTGATAAAAGTTGAAAATTTGCTTTAACGGAAACTCTCCCACCATTACAGAAAGAATCAAATAATTTAGCGTGTAAATTAGGAACATTTAGGTTACGTAGGGTATAATTTTACATAAAGTTGAATATATCACCGGTAACTGGGGAAAAAGTAGATCCTAAAAATTGCAATTTATACGTATTATTTACACAGAATGAAGCTAGAAAAGCCCTATCTTGGGCCGCTGTTCACCTAGTACACTGAAAACTACCATAAACATATGCGACAACAAAGCTATAGAAGCGTAGGGCTGCTATAAATTAGAAGCACGTTATATATTAAGATTTTTAGAATTATGTTTAACTTTTTCATAAGGAGAAAAAAAAATTACCACAAAAACGCCATTAAAGCTTATTTCCATTGGGAATTTTATAAAATAAATATGTTTTATGGGACATAAATTATATGAAAATAATGTTAATCCTTAGTTTTAAAAGCCGCATCTTCGGATTAGATATTTGAACATTTAAATGTGGACACTATACTAAAAATCTGATGTGTTACACTCACATGACTTTCTCTAGCTGCTCTACAAAACTTCTTACATAAGATTATTCTTCTTTCCGCATCTTGCTAATCGAAGTACTCATTAGCACAATGTACTTAATACTTTGTTCCTTATAAGTAGGAAAAAATAAGGAAATAAACTAGGTTGAAGCCATATTCAAATGTTTTAAAAAAGCAGTCGTTATGCGATTGTCAATTCAAATCCCTTCTTTTCTGGGCCAGGAGTAGTACAAAGAAAACCGCACACTCCCGTCTGAGAAAAGTATAAGTACTTCACAACTGAAACTAATAACATTAAATACATCGAAAACCGTAAGCTCCCCCAAACAAATGTACATATCGTAACTTGTGTACTTTAACAAGGCCTACATTTTTTTTATAGTAAGTTTTTGTCCATCTCATACGGTTTACTTTTTATGCCAAATTAAGCAAAATTCATCCAGATTAAACAGGTCTTTAGAAGCTATTCCCAGAAAATTCAAGATATACATATTATTTGTCAGCTAAGTATCTTTAATATACGATATTTTAATCAAAATCGTTAGAGCCATTTTTAAGAAAATAAAAATTTTCTAAAAAAGTTCCATATAAAGGGTAGTTTGGGGTGTCGGGAGTTTTCTCAAACTTTCGTGTCACATTCCTGGAAGATACTGAACTTAAATACCCAGTTTGGTATTTTACCGAATTTTCGTTTTTGAGTTATCATGTTTACAGACACAAGGACCTTTTTCTGAAAATATTTTTCTTTAGATACATGGAACCCTAATACATGTATTTCCTGTGAAATCTCCGTACCATATTTTTTGGTGGAGTGCAAATACATTCTTTATACACTATGTACATAGTGCCTATAGAGAAAGCAATAAGGTTACCTATTCACAAATGAGTATACTCAAAAAAAGTTTTTCAACATTTATACATATATTTAAAACTTCAACATAATGTTGTGGTAGTCGGAATGAAATTTAATGACGTCTTCACATTACATGAATTCATTCATTTGATCATAAACTTTAACTCCCGACGCAGCACGTGTAGTCACTACATATTTTCTTAGTTATCCACGATACCTCCATCTGATTTACTTATATAGTGTAACATACCATAAACAAACAGAAGCCACGAATATTCATGTTTGTACATACCTAAGAAATGTTAAAACTTTACCAAAAGAGTGCTATAACATATAATATAACCTACAGCGCTATCTGTTAAGTACGTGCTTAACTGGACGTTCAGTGGCTTAGAGTGCAACGAAAGTAAAGCCTGCCCATTATCGTGGCATAGTTGAACTAGCAGCCGCTGGTGGCGCCTTAGCCCCACCCGCACATTGTATGGCTTATTGGTTGTATCACAAACTCTGTAATTTTGGTAAGATTATGCAAATTTCAGTATTTAGTCCTTTATTTTAAAATACCAATTCTATAAAAAACCAAATTCTTGTTGATATCCGAATCATATTTAGTGTAATATACAATCACTTACTTAAACCATATCCGAATATCTTGCAGCGCATTGGTATTTAATATCGGAAGAATTGTTGTTATGTTTTGTAGTATGTTTTAAATTTTAAAAGCTGATGCTGTTGTATAAAGCAATAAAAATAAGGCACATATAACATTAATTTATATGTGCCTATTATAACCTATTTTCCCGATAGTATTTTTTTATCATTTCAGATGCTCCCTTAGATGAAAGTTGAAATTAATATACTCCATTTCTGCAATAAAGTCACTTCCTATAAACATAATGGCTTCTTCTTGCTATGCAATGAGTCACGTACATATTATAATCATCACGCTCATCACTTTTATGTGGTAGTATCATTTTGAAAGTCTGTCTTTGTAACCTTATCCTACACTGGGATTGTGAGAAGAACCAATAATACCATGCTCATCGTTGTTTTATAGAGCCTTTTTTTCGCAGAAAATAAACTGATAAATGATCAACAATCATTTAATATTTCTTTCCTTTCAATTTCGATCCAAATAAGATATACAACCCTGAAAATGTGTTTAAAAATGTTAAAATCACTTACAAATAAATATTTCTTTGAAACAAAGTTGAGGGATGGTTACTATTTTAAAACTGTCTTAGAATTAATCACAATGGGCTGCTAACATTCTTAAATGTTTTAATCCTCTGGATGTGCCTTAATTTTAATCAATACACTTTTCTGGGTATGCACCTTTCCAGCATGATTTGACAAGTGATAGATTTTAGTTCAAAATATACTTCTCTTTTAAACACTAAGGCTTAGCTTACACAAATATGTAGCACTGCAAAGATGGGATATACTTATAAATTAATTAATTAATTGATTGAAAATTGTATTAGATTTAAATCGCATGAGCACATATGTTTATTTGACATTACATGTTTCGTAGACATGTTCTTGCTAAAAGCACCAACGGGGCACTTCGATTGTTATAATAGAGGTCATTCATATTTGAAATCACACTAAGGCTATTGTACACTTTATCATGTATTACCATTTACGTGCTTTCTTGTTTTCCTTTATTAATTGTCTCTTTCTTTCTATCTTTGTATTTTCCCTTATTTCATTCTTATTTAAGATCATTCTTTACTTCTTGGCAAGGTATTTAACACAAGTTTTGGAACTCATTAATGTGATATAAATAAGATTTTATTTTTAACCTGTTCTGAAACTTCAGAACCATTATGTCTTCTGCCCAAGTCTACAGCTTCCCTTGTGTTACTAGGCTAATTGCGCATCGGTGTGTGCATGCATGTGTGTAAGGATGCCACGTAGAGTAATAAAAATCCAAAATCCTCTCACTGCGTGTCAGTAAGGGATAATCCCAAAAAAATGTCTTAGTATTGACTGTTCCTTAAAGTTTTGGCGGTTTCGGAACTACAACGTTTCTAGTATGAAAACAACAAATCCCTAACTATAAATTGGTATTACTTCTTCATATAAATTTCGTAACGAAGCTTGATTCCACAACTTTTGGTGTGTAAGTTCATTTTAAGCGAAATATTTAACTATTTTGATATTTTTTCATAACACTATTACCCCTTTGTGGGAGGAAATTCAACTATCACGAAGCTTAAGTTATAACTCAAAATTAGGATGGTTGATATATTATGCTTCATAGCAAGCAATATTGTGTTCTCGAATAAAAATTACTACGCACATACATATCAAATATGTTTAAAATATTAGTACTATTTGTAGCTACATGTTAATGGTGAATAGCACAAAGTAATTTACTGTCAAAAAACCTGACAAAAGAATTGCTATCATTGGAATGTTTCCTGTCTATAATATCCATTTGGCACAACACAAATAACAACGTGATAAAAGTTGAAAATTTGCTTTAACGGAAACTCTCCCACCATTACAGAAAGAATCAAATAATTTAGCGTGTAAATTAGGAACATTTAGGTTACGTAGGGTATAATTTTACATAAAGTTGAATATATCACCGGTAACTGGGGAAAAAGTAGATCCTAAAAATTGCAATTTATACGTATTATTTACACAGAATGAAGCTAGAAAAGCCCTATCTTGGGCCGCTGTTCACCTAGTACACTGAAAACTCCCATAAACATATGCAACAAGAAAGCTATTGAAGCGTAGGGCTGCTATAAAATAGAAGCACGTTATAGATTAAGATTTTTAGAATTACGTTTAACTTTTTCATAAAGAGAAAAAATAATTACCGCAAAAACGCCATTAAAGCTCATTTCCCTTGAGAATTTTATAAAATAAATATGTTTTATGGGACATAAATTATATGAAAATAATGTTAATCCTTAGTTTTAAAAGCCGCATCTTCGGATTAGATATTTGAACATTTAAATGTGGACACTATACTAAAAATCTGATGTGTTACACTCACACGACTTTCTCTAGCTGTTCTACAAAACTTCTTACATAAGATTATTCTTCTTTCCACATCTTGCTAATCGAAGTACTCATTAGCACAATTTACTTAATACTTAGTTCCTTATAAGTAGTAAAAAATAAGGAAATAAACTAGGTTGAAGCCATATTCAAATGTTTTAAAAAAGCAGTCGTTATGCGATTGTCAATTCAAATCCCTTCTTTTCTGGGCCAGGAGTAGTACAAAGAAAACCGCACACTCCCGTCTGAGAAAAGTATAAGTACTTCACAACTGAAACTAATAACATTGAATACATCGAAAACCGTAAGCTCCCCCAAAAAAATGTACATATCGTAACTTGTGTACTTTAACAAGGCCTACATTTTTTTTTATAGTAAGTTTTTGTCCATCTCATACGGTTTACTTTTTATGCCAAATTAAGCAAAATACATCCAGATTAAACAGGTCTTTAGAAGCTATTACCAGAAAATTCAAGATATACATATTATTTGTCAGCTAAGTATCTTTAATATACGATATTTTAATCAAAATCGTTAGAGCCATTTTTAAGCAAATAAAAATTTTCTAAAAATGTTCCATATAAAGGGTAGTTTGGGGTGTCGGGAGTTTTCTCAAACTTTCGTGTCGGATTCCTGGAAGATACTAAACTTAAATACCCAGTTTAGTATTTTACCGAATTTTCGTTTTTGAGTTATCGTGTTCATAGACACACGGACCTTTTTCTGAAAATACTTTTCTTTAGATACATGGAACCCTAACACATGTATTTCCTGTGAAATCTCCGTACCATATTTTTTGGTGGAGTGCAAATACATTCTTTATACACTATGTACATAGTGCCTATAGAGAAAACAATAAGGTTACCTATTCACAAATGAGTATACTCAAAAAAAGTTTTTCAACATTTATACATATATTTAGAACTTCAACATGTTGTGGTAGTCTGAATGAGATTTGATGACGTCTTCACATTACATCAATTCATTCATTTGATCATAAACCTTAACTCCCGACGCAGCACGTGTAGTCACTACATATTTTCTTAGATATCCACGATACCTCCATCTGATTTTCTTATATAGTGTAACAAACCATAAACAAACAGAAGCCACGAATATTCATGTTTGTACATACCTAAGAAATGTTAAAACTTTACCAAAAGAGTGCTATAACATATAATATAACCTACAGCGCTATCTGTTAAGTACGTGCTTAACTGGACGTTCAGTGGCTTAGAGTGCAACGAAAGTAAAGCCTGCCCATTAGCGTGGCATAGTTGAACTAGCAGCCGCTGGTGGCGCCTTAGCCCCACCCGCACATTGTATGGCTTATTGGTTGTATCACAAACTCTGTAATTTTGGTAAGATTCTGCAAATTTCAGTATTTGGTCATTTATTTTAAAATACCAATTCTATAAAAAACAAAATTCTTGTTGATATGCGAATGATATTTAGTGTAATATACAATCACTTACTTAAACCATATCCGAATATCTTGCAGCGCATTGCTATTTAATATCGGAAGAATTGTTGTTATGTTTTGTAGTATGTTTTAAATTTTAAAAGCTGATGCTGTTGTATAAAGGAATAAAAATAAGGCACATATAACATTAATTTATATGTGCCTATTATAACCTATTTTCCCGATAGTATTTTTTTATCATTTCAGATGCTCCCTTAGATGAAAGTTGAAATTAATATACTCCATTTCTGCAATAAAGTCACTTCCTATAAACATAATGGCTTCTTCTTGCTATGCAATGAGTAACGTACATATTATAATCATCACGCTCATCACTTTTATGTAGTAGTATCATTTTGAAAGTCTGTCTTGTAACCTTATCCTACACTGGGATTGTGAGAAGAACCAATAATACCATGCTCATCGTTGTTTTATAGAGCCTTTTTTTCGCAGAAAATAAACTGATAAATGATCAACAATCATTTAATATTTCTTTCCTTTCAATTTCGATCCAAATAAGATATACAACCCTGAAAATGTGTTTAAAAATGTTAAAATCACTTACAAATAAATATTTCTTTGAAACAAAGTTGAGGGATGGTTACTATTTTAAAACTGTCTTAGAATTAATCACAATGGGCTGTTAACATTCTTAAATGTTTTAATCCTCTGGATGTGCCTTAATTTTAATCAATACACTTTTCTGGGTACGCACCTTCCCAGCATGATTTGTCAAGTGATATATTTTAGTTCAAAATATACTTCTCTTTTAAACACTCAGGCTTAGCTTACACAAATATGTAGCACTGCAAAGCTGGGATATACTTATAAATTAATTAATTAATTGATTGAAAATTGTATTAGATTTAAATCGCATGAGCACATATGTTTATTTGACATTACATTTTTCGTAGACATGTTCTTGCTAAAAGCACCAACGGGGCACTTCGATTGTTATAATAGAGGTCATTCATATTTGAAATCACACTAAGGCTATTGTACACTTTATCATGTATTACCATTTACGTGCTTTCTTGTTTTCCTTTATTAATTGTCTCTTTCTTTCTATCTTTGTATTTTCCCTTATGTCATTCTTATTTAAGAGCAATCTTTACTTCTTGGCAAGGTATTTAACACAAGTTTTGTAACTCATTAGTGTGATATAAATAAGATTTTCTTTTTAACCTGTTCTGAAACTTCAGAACCATTATGTCTTCTGCCCAAGTCTACAGCTTCCCTTGTGTTACTAGGCTAATTGCGCTAGGTGTGTGCATGCATGTGTGTAAGGATGCCACGTAGAGTAATAAAAATCCAAAATCCTCTCACTGCGTGTCAGTAAGGGATAATCCCAAAAAAATGTCTTAGTATTGACTTTTCCTTAAAGTTTTGGCGGTTTCGGAACTAAAACATTTCTGGTATGAAAACAACAAATCCCTAACTATAAATTGGTATTACTTCTTCATTAATAATTTCGTAACGAAGCTTGATTCCACAACTTTTGGTGTGTAATTTCATTTTAAGCGAAATATTTAACTATTTTGATATTTTTTCATAACACTATTACCCCTTTGTGGGAGGAAATTCAACTATCACGAAGCTTAAGTTATAACTCAAAATTAGGATGGTTGATATATTATGCTTCATAGCAAGCGATATTGTGTTCTCGAATAAAAATTACTACGCACATACATATCAAATATGTTTAAAATATTAGTACTATTTGTAGCTACATGTTAATGGTGAATAGCACAAAGTAATTTACTGTCAGAAAACCTGACAAAAGAATTGCTATCATTGGAATGTTTCCTGTCTATAATATCCATTTGGCACAACACAAATAACAACGTGATAAAAGTTGAAAATTTGCTTTAACGGAAACTCTCCCACCATTACAGAAAGAAACAAATAATTTAGCGTGTAAATTAGGAACATTTAGGTTACGTAGGGTATAATTTTACATAAAGTTGAATATATCACCGGTAACTGGGGAAAAAGTAGATCCTAAAAATTGCAATTTATACGTATTATTTACACAGAATGAAGCTAGAAAAGCCCTATCTTGGGCCGCTGTTCACCTAGTACACTGAAAACTACCATAAACATATGCATCAAGAAAGCTATTGAAGCGTAGGGCTGCTATAAAATAGAAGCACGTTATAGATTAAGATTTGTAAGATTATGTTTAACTTTTTCATAAAGAGAAAAAATAATTACCACAAAAACGCCATTAAAGCTTATTTCCCTTGGGAATTTTATAAAATAAATATGTTTTATGGGACATAAATTATATGAAAATAATATTAATCCTTAGTTTTAAAAGCCGCATCTTCGGATTAGATATTTGAACATTTAAATGTGGACACTATACTAAAAATCTGATGTGTTACAGTCACACGACTTTCTCTAGCTGTTCTACAAAACTTCTTACATAAGATTATTCTTCTTTCCGCATCTTGCTAATCGAAGTACTCATTTGCACAATGTACTTAATACTTAGTTCCTTATAAGTAGGAAAAAATAAGGAAATAAACTAGGTTGAAGCCATATTCAAATGTTTTAAAAAAGCAGTTGTTATGCGATTGTCAATTCAAATCCCTTCTTTTCTGGGCCAGGAGTAGTACAAAGAAAACCGCACACTCCCGTCTGAGAAAAGTATAAGTACTTCACAACTGATACTAATAACATTGAATACATCGAAAACCGTAAGCTCCCCCAAAAAAATGTACATATCGTAACTTGTGTACTTTAACAAGGCCTACATTTTTTTTTATAGTAAGTTTTTGTCCATCTCATACGGTTTACTTTTTATGCCAAATTAAGCAAAATACATCCAGATTAAACAGGTCTTTAGAAGCTATTACCAGAAAATTCAAGATATACATATTATTTGTCAGCTAAGTATCTTTAATATACGATATTTTAATCAAAATCGTTAGAGCCATTTTTAAGCAAATAAAAATTTTCTAAAAATGTTCCATATAAAGGGTAGTTTGGGGTGTCGGGAGTTTTCTCAAACTTTCGTGTCGGATTCCTGGAAGATACTAAACTTAAATACCCAGTTTAGTATTTTACCGAATTTTCGTTTTTGAGTTATCGTGTTCATAGACACACGGACCTTTTTCTGAAAATACTTTTCTTTAGATACATGGAACCCTAACACATGTATTTCCTGTGAAATCTCCGTACCATATTTTTTGGTGGAGTGCAAATACATTCTTTATACACTATGTACATAGTGCCTATAGAGAAAACAATAAGGTTACCTATTCACAAATGAGTATACTCAAAAAAAGTTTTTCAACATTTATACATATATTTAGAACTTCAACATGTTGTGGTAGTCTGAATGAGATTTGATGACGTCTTCACATTACATCAATTCATTCATTTGATCATAAACCTTAACTCCCGACGCAGCACGTGTAGTCACTACATATTTTCTTAGATATCCACGATACCTCCATCTGATTTTCTTATATAGTGTAACAAACCATAAACAAACAGAAGCCACGAATATTCATGTTTGTACATACCTAAGAAATGTTAAAACTTTACCAAAAGAGTGCTATAACATATAATATAACCTACAGCGCTATCTGTTAAGTACGTGCTTAACTGGACGTTCAGTGGCTTAGAGTGCAACGAAAGTAAAGCCTGCCCATTAGCGTGGCATAGTTGAACTAGCAGCCGCTGGTGGCGCCTTAGCCCCACTCGCACATTGTATGGCTTATTGGTTGTATCACAAACTCTGTAATTTTGGTAAGATTATGCAAATTTCAGTATTTGGTCCTTTATTTTAAAATACCAATTCTATAAAAGACAAAATTCTTGTTGATATCCGAATGATATTTAGTGTAATATACCTTCACTTACTTAAACCATATCCGAATATCTTGCAGCGCATTGCTATTTAATATCGGAAGAATTGTTGTTAAGTTTTGTAGTATGTTTTAAATTTTAAAAGCTGATGCTGTTGTATAAAGGAATAAAAATAAGGCACATATAACATTAATTGATATGTGCCTATTATAACCTATTTTCCCGATAGTATTTTTTTATCATTTCAGATGCTCCCTTAGATGAAAGTTGAAATTAATATACTCCATTTCTGCAATAAAGTCACTTCCTATAAACATAATGGCTTCATCTTGCTATGCAATGAATCACGTATATATTATAATCATCACGCTCATCACTTTTATGTGATAGTATCATTTTGAAAGTCTGTCTTTGTAACCTTATCCTACACTGGGATTGTGAGAAGAACCAATAATACCATGCTCATCGTTGTTTTATGGAGCCTTTTTTTTTTCGCAGAAAGATAAACTGATAAATGATCAACAATCATTTAATATTTCTTTCCCATCAATTTCGATCCAAATAAGATATACAAACCTAAAAATGTGTTTAAAAATGTGAAAATCACTTACAAATAAATATTTCTTTGAAACAAAGATGAGGGATGGTTACTATTTTAAAACTGTCTTAGAATGAATCACAATGGGCTGCTAACATTCTTAAATGTTTTAATCCTCTGGATGTGCCTTAATTTTAATCAATACACTTTTCTGGGTACGCTCCTTTCCAGCATGATTTGTCAAGTGATATATTTTAGTTCAAAATATACTTCTCTTTTAAACACCCAGGCTTAGCTTACAAAAATATGTAGCACTGCAAAGCTGGGATATACTTATAAATTAATTAATTAATTGATTGAAAATTGTATTAGATTTAAATCGCATGAGCACATATGTTTATTTGACATTAAATTTATCGTCGACATGTTCTTGCTAAAATCACCTACGGGGCACTTCGATTGTTATAATAGAGGTCATTCATATTTGTAATCACACTAAGGCTATTGAACACTTTATCATGTATTGCCATTTACGTGCTTTCTTGTTTTCCTTTATTAA
This sequence comes from Hymenopus coronatus, assembly GCA_030762935.1. Classification (NCBI taxonomy): domain Eukaryota; kingdom Metazoa; phylum Arthropoda; class Insecta; order Mantodea; family Hymenopodidae; genus Hymenopus; species Hymenopus coronatus. The sequence continues at coordinate 329,202,863 of CM060900.1, forward strand.
TTGTCTCATTCTTTCTATCTTTGTATTTTCCCTAATTTCATTTTTAATTAAGATCATTCTTTACTTCTTGGCTAGGTATTTTAACACAAGTTTTGGAACTCATTAGTGTGATATAAATAAGATTTTCTTTTTAACCTGTTCTGAAACTTCAGAACCATTATGTCTTCTGCCCAAGTCTACAGCTTCCCTTGTGTTACTAGGCTAATTGCGCTAGGTGTGTGCATGCATGTGTGTAAGGATGCCACGTAGAGTAATAAAAATCCAAAATCCTCTCACTGCGTGTCAGTAAGGGATAATCCCAAAAAAATGTCTTAGTATTGACTTTTCCTTAAAGTTTTGGCGGTTTCGGAACTAAAACATTTCTGGTATGAAAACAACAAATCCCTAACTATAAATTGGTATTACTTCTTCATTAATAATTTCGTAACGAAGCTTGATTCCACAACTTTTGGTGTGTAATTTCATTTTAAGCGAAATATTTAACTATTTTGATATTTTTTCATAACACTATTACCCCTTGTGGGAGGAAATTCAACTATCACGAAGCTTAAGTTATAACTCAAAATTAGGATGGTTGATATATTATGCTTCATAGCAAGCGATATTGTGTTCTCGAATAAAAATTACTACGCACATACATATCAAAAATGTTTAAAATATTAGTACTATTTGTAGCTACATGTTAATGGTGAATAGCACAAAGTAATTTACTGTCAGAAAACCTGACAAAAGAATTGCTATCATTGGAATGTTTCCTGTCTATAATATCCATTTGGCACAACACAAATAACAACGTGATAAAAGTTGAAAATTTGCTTTAACGGAAACTCTCCCACCATTACAGAAAGAAACAAATAATTTAGCGTGTAAATTAGGAACATTTAGGTTACGTAGGGTATAACTTTACATAAAGTTGAATATATCACCGGTAACTGGGGAAAAAGTAGATCCTAAAAATTGCAATTTATACGTATTATTTACACAGAATGAAGCTAGAAAAGCCCTATCTTGGGCCGCTGTTCACCTAGTACACTGAAAACTACCATAAACATATGCATCAAGAAAGCTATTGAAGCGTAGGGCTGCTATAAAATAGAAGCACGTTATAGATTAAGATTTTTAGGATTATGTTTAACTTTTTCATAAAGAGAAAAAATAATTACCACAAAAACGCCATTAAAGCTTATTTCCCATGGGAATTTTATAAAATAAATATGTTTTATGGGACATAAATTATATGAAAATAATATTAATCCTTAGTTTTAAAAGCCGCATCTTCGGATTAGATATTTGAACATTTAAATGTGGACACTATACTAAAAATCTGATGTGTTACACTCACACGACTTTCTCTAGCTGTTCTACAAAACTTCTTACATAAGATTATTCTTCTTTCCACATCTTGCTAATCGAAGTACTCATTAGCACAATTTACTTAATACTTAGTTCCTTATAAGTAGGAAAAAATAAGGAAATAAACTAGGTTGAAGCCATATTCAAATGTTTTAAAAAAGCAGTCGTTATGCGATTGTCAATTCAAATCCCTTCTTTTCTGGGCCAGGAGTAGTACAAAGAAAACCGCACACTCCCGTCTGAGAAAAGTATAAGTACTTCACAACTGAAACTAATAACATTGAATACATCGAAAACCGTAAGCTCCCCCAAACAAATGTACATATGGTAACTTGTGTACTTTAACAAGGCCTACATTTTTTTTATAGTAAGTTTTTGTCCATCTCATACGGTTTACTTTTTATGCCAAATTAAGCAAAATTCATCCAGATTAAACAGGTCTTTAGAAGCTATTACCAGAAAATTCAAGATATACATATTATTTGTCAGCTAAGTATCTTTAATATACGATATTTTAATCAAAATCGTTAGAGCCATTTTTAAGCAAATAAAAATTTTCTAAAAAGGTTCCATATAAAGGGTAGTTTGGGGAGTCGGGATTTTTCTCAAACTTTCATGTCGCATTCCTGGAAGATACTAAACTTAAATACCCAGTTTGGTATTTTACCGAATTTTCGTTTTTGAGTTATCGTGTTCATAGACACACGGACCTTTTTCTGAAAATACTTTTCTTTAGATACATGGAACACTAATACATGTATTTCCTGTGAAATCTCCGTACCATATTTTTTGGTGGAGTGCAAATACATTCTTTATACACTATGTACATAGTGCCTATACAGAAAGCAATAAGGTTACCTATTCACAAATGAGTATACTCAAAAAAAGTTTTTCAACATTTATACATATATTTAAAACTTCAACATAATGTTGTGCTAGTCTGAATGAGATTTGGTGATGTCTTCACATTACATGAATTCATTCATTTGATCATAAACTTTAACTCCCGACGCAGCACGTGTAGTCACTACATATTTTCTTAGATATCCAGATACCTCCATCTGATTTTCTTATATAGTGTAACATACCATAAACAAACAGAAGCCACGAATATTCATGTTTGTACATACCTAAGAAATGTTAAAACTTTACCAAAAGAGTGCTATAACATATAATATAACCTACAGCGCTATCTGTTAAGTACGTGCTTAACTAGACGTTCAGTGGCTTAGAGTGCAACGAAAGTAAAGCCTGCCCATTAGCGTGGCATAGTTGAACTAGCAGCCGCTGATGGCGCCTTAGCCCCACCCGCACATTGTATGGCTTATTGGTTGTATCACAAACTCTGTAATTTTGGTAAGATTATGCAAATTTCAGTATTTGGTCATTTATATTAAAATACCAATTCTATAAAAAACACAATTCTTGTTTATATCCGAATCATATTTAGTGTAATATACAATCATTTACTTAAACCATATCCGAATATCTTGCAGCGCATTGCTATTTAATTTCGGAAGAATTGTTGTTAAGTTTTGTAGTATGTTTTAAATTTTAAAAGCTTGATGCTGTTGTATAAAGGAATAAAAATAAGGCACATATAACATTAATTTATATGTGCCTATTATAACCTATTTTCCCGATAGCATTTTTTTATCATTTCAGATGCTCCCTTAGATGAAAGTTGAAATTAATATACTCCATTTCTGCAATAAAGTCACTTCCTATAAACATAATGGCTTGTTCTTGCTATGCAATGAGTCACGTACATATTATAATCATCACGCTCATCACTTTTATGTGGTAGTATCATTTTGAAAGTCTGTCTTTGTAACCTTATCCTACACTGGGGGTTGTGAGAAGAACCAATAATATCATGCTCATCGTTGTTTTATAGAGCCTTTTTTGGCAGAAAATAAACTGATAAATGATGAACAATCATTTAATATTTCTTTCCTTTCACTTGCGATCCAAATAAGATATACAACCCTGAAAATGTGTTTAAAAATGTGAAAAGCACTTACAAATAAATATTTCTTTGAAACAAAGTTGAGGGATGGTTACTATTTTAAAACTGTCTTAGAATGAATCACAATGGGCTGCTAACATTCTTAAATGTTTTAATCCTCTGGATGTGCCTTAATTTTAATCAATACACTTTTCTGGGTATGCACCTTTCCAGCATGATTTGTCAAGTGATATGTTTAAGTTCAAAATATACTTCTCTTTTAAACACTAAGGCTTAGCTTACACAAATATGTAGCACTGCAAAGTTGGGATATACTTACAAATTAATTAATTAGTTAATTGAAAATTGTATTAGATTTAAATCGCATGAGCACATATGTTTATTTGACATTACATTTTTCGTCGACATGTTCTTGCTAAAAGCACCTACGGGGCACTTCGATTGTTATAATAGAGATCATTCATATTTGAAATCACACTAAGGCTATTGAACACTTTATCATGTATTGCCATTTACGTGCTTTCTTGTTTTCCTTTATTGATTGTCTCTTTCTTTCTATCTTTGTATTTTCCCTTATTTCATTCTTATTTAAGGTCATTCTTTACTTCTTGGCAAGGTATTTTAACACAAGTTTTGGAACTCATTAGTGTGATATAAATAAGATTTTATTTTTAACCTGTTCTGAATCTTCAGAACCATTATCTCTTCTGCCCAAGTCTACAGCTGCCCTTGTGTTACTAGGCTAATTGCGCATCGGTGTGTGCATGCATGTGTGTAAGGATGCCACGTAGAGTAATAAAAATCCAAAATCCTCTCACTGCGTGTCAGTAAGGGATAATCCCAAAAAAATGTCTTAGTATTGACTGTTCCTTAAAGTTTTGGCGGTTTCGGAACTACAACGTTTCTAGTATGAAAACAACAAATCCCTAACTATAAATTGGTATTACTTCTTCATTAATAATTTCGTAACGAAGCTTGATTCCACAACTTTTGGTGTGTAAGTTCATTTTAAGCGAAATATTTAACTATTTTGATATTTTTTCATAACACTATTACCCCTTTGTGGGAGGAAATTCAACTATCACGAAGCTTAAGTTATAACTCAAAATTAGGATGGTTGATATATTATGCTTCATAGCAAGCGATATTGTGTTCTCGAATAAAAATCACTACGCACATACATATCAAATATGTTTAAAATATTAGTACTATTTGTAGCTACATGTTAATGGTGAATAGCACAAAGTAATTTACTGTCAGAAAACCTGACAAAAGAATTGCTATCATTGGAATGTTTCCTGTCTATAATATCCCTTTGGCACAACACAAATAACAACGTGATAAAAGTTGAAAATTTGCTTTAACGGAAACTCTCCCACCATTACAGAAAGAATCAAATAATTTAGCGTGTAAATTAGGAACATTTAGGTTACGTAGGGTATAACTTTACATAAAGTTGAATATATCACCGGTAACTGGGGAAAAAGTAGGTCCTAAAAATTGCAATTTATACGTATTATTTACACAGAATGAAGCTAGAAAAGCCCTATCTTGGGCCGCTGTTCACCTAGTACACTGAAAACTACCATAAACATATGCGACAAGAAAGCTATAGAAGCGTAGGGCTGCTATAAAATAGAAGCACGTTATAGATTAAGATTTTTAGAATTATGTTTAACTTTTTTATAAAGAAAAAAATAATTACCACAAAAACGCCGTTAAAGCTTATTTCCCTTGGGAATTTTATACAATAAATAGGTATTATGGGACATAAATTATATGAAAATTTTGTTAATCCATAGTTTTAAAAGGCGCATTTTCGGATTAGCTACTTGAACATTTAAATATAGGACACTATGCTAAAAGCATTTCCTATTCACAATGAAGTTTACTCATAAAATGTTTTTGAATATTTATACATATATTTAAAAATTCAACATATTTGCCATCGTATAAGAGTTTTACAGTTGAAATTCAGTTTAATGACGTCTTTATATTCCTTGAATTCATGCATTTGATCATAGACTTTAACTCCCGACGCAGCACGTGTAGTTACTACATTTGTTCTTAGATATCCACGATACCTCCATCTGATTTACTTATATAGTATAACATACCATAAACAAACAGAAGCCACCAATATCCATGTTTGTACATAACTAAGAAATATTGAAACTTTAACAAAATAGTGCTATAATACATAAAATAACCTACAGCGCTATTTGTTGAGTACGTGTTTAATGAGTAGTTTAACTAGACGTTAAGTGGCTTAGCCTGCAACGACGGTAAAGCCTGCCCAATAGCGTGGCATAGTTAAACTAGCAGCCGCTGGTGGCGCCTTAGCCCCACCCGCACATTGTATGGCTTATTGGTTGTATCACAAACTCTGTAATTTTGGTAAGATTATGCAAATTTCAGTATTTGGTCCTTTATTTTAAAATACCAATTCTATAAAAAACAAAATTCTTGCTGATATCCGAATGATATTTAGTGTAATATACAATCACTTACTTAAACCATATCCGAATATCTTGAAGCGCATTGCTATTTAATATCGGAAGAATTGTTGTTAAGTTTTGTAGTATGTTTTAAATTTTAAAAGCTAATGCTGTTGTATAAAGGAATAAAAATACGGCACATATAACATTAATTTATATGTGCCTATTATAACCTATTTTCCCGATAGCATTTTTTTATCATTTCAGATGCTCCCTTAGATGAAAGTTGAAATTAATATACTCCATTTTGCAATAAAGTCACTTCCTATAAACATAATGGCTTGTTCTTGCTATGCAATGAGTCACGTACGTATTATGATCATCACGCTCATCACTTTTATGTGGTAGTATCATTTTGAAAGTCTGTCTTTGTAACCTTATCCTACACTGGGATTGTGAGAAGAACCAATAATACCAAGCTCATCGTTGTTTTATAGAGCCTTTTTTTCGCAGAAAGATAAACTGATAAATGATCAACAATCATTTAATATTTCTTTCCTTTCAATTTCGATCCAAATAAGATATACAACCCTGAAAATGTGTTTAAAAATGTGAAAATCACTTACAAATAAATATTTCTTTGAAACAAAGTTTAGGGATGGTTACTATTTTAAAACTGTCTTAGAATGAATCACAATGTGCTGCTAACATTCTTAAATGTTTTAATCCTCTGGATGTGCCTTAATTTTAATCAATACACTTTTCTGGGTACGCACCTTTCCAGCATGATTTGTCAAGTGATATATTTTAGTTCAAAATATACTTCTCTTTTAAACACTCATGCACACATATATGTAGCACTGCAAAGCTGGGATATACTTATAAATTAATTAATTAATTGATTGAAAATTCTATTAGATTTAAATCGCATGAGCACATATGTTTATTTGACATTAAATTTATCGTCGACATGTTCTTGCTAAAAGCACCTACGGGGCACTTCGATTGTTATAATAGAGGTTATTCATATTTGAAATCACACTAAGGCTATTGAACACTTTATCATGTATTGCCATTTACGTGCTTTCTTGTTTTCCTTTATTAATTGTCTCTTTCTTTCTATCTTTGTATTTTCCCTTATTTCATTCTTATTTAAGATTATTCTTTACTTTTTGGCAAGGTATTTTAACACAAGTTTTGGAACTCATTAGTGTGATATAAATAAGATTTTCTTTTTAATCTGTTCTGAATCTTCAGAACCATTATGTCTTCTGCCCAAGTCTACAACTTCCCTTGTGTTACTAGGCTAATTGCGCATCAGTGTGCATGCATGTGTGTAAGGATGCCACGTAGAGTAATAAAAATCCAAAATCCTCTCACTGCGTGTCATTAAGGGATAATCCCAAAAAAATGTCTTAGTATTGACTGTTCCTTAAAGTTTTGGCGGTTTCGGAACTACAACGTTTCTAGTATGAAAACAACAAATCCCTAACTATAAATTGGTATTACTTCTTCATTAATAATTTCGTAACGAAGCTTGATTCCACAACTTTTGGTGTGTAAGTTCATTTTAAGCGAAATATTTAACTATTTTGATATTTTTTCATAACACTATTACCCCTTTGTGGGAGGAAATTCAACTATCACGAAGCTTAAGTTATAACTCAAAATTAGGATGGTTGATATATTATGCTTCATTGCAAGCAATATTGTGTTCTCGAATAAAAATTACTACGCACATAATTATCAAATATGTTTAAAATATTAGTACTATTTGTAGCTACATGTTAATGGTGAATAGCACAAAGTAATTTACTGTCAGAAAACCTGACAAAAGAATTGCTATCATTGGAATGTTTCCTGTCTATAATATCCCTTTGGCACAACACAAATAACAACGTGATAAAAGTTGAAAATTTGCTTTAACGGAAACTCTCCCACCATTACAGAAAGAATCAAATAATTTAGAGTGTAAATTAGGAACATTTAGGTTATGTAGGGTATAACTTTACATAAAGTTGAATATATCACCGGTAACTGGGGAAAAAGTAGATCCTAAAAATTGCAATTTATACGTATTATTTACACAGAATGAAGCTAGAAAAGCCCTATCTTGGGCCGCTGTTCACCTAGTACACTGAAAACTACCATAAACATATGCGACAAGAAAGCTATAGAAGCGTAGGGCTGCTATAAAATAGAAGCACGTTATATATTAGGATTTTTAGAATTATGTTTAACCTTTTCATAAAGAGAAAAAAAATTACCACAAAAACGCCAATTAAAGCTTATTTCCATTGGAAATTTTATAAAATAAATATGTTTTATGGGACATAAATTATATGAAAATAATGTTAGTCCTTAGTTTTAAAAGCCGCATCTTCGGATTAGATATTTGAACATTTCAATGTGGACTCTATACTAAAAATCTGATGTGTTACACTCACACGACTTTCTCTAGCTGCTCTACAAAACTTCTTACATAAGATTATTCTTCTTTCCGCATCTTGCTAATCGAAGTACTCATTAGCACAATGTACTTAATACTTAGTTCCTTATAAGTAGGAAAAAATAAGGAAATAAACTAGGTTGAAGCCATATTCAAATGTTTTAAAAAAGCAGTCGTTATGCGATTGTCAATTCAAATCCCTTCTTTTCTGGGCCAGGAGTAGTACAAAGAAAACCGCACACTCCCGTCTGAGAAAAGTATAAGTACTTCACAACTGAAACTAATAACACTGAATACATCGAAAACCGTAAGCTCCCCCAAACAAATGTGCATATCGTAACTTGTGTACTTTAACAAGGCCTACATTTTTTTTATAGTAAGTTTTTGTCCATCTCATACGGTTTACTTTTTATGCCAAATTAAGCAAAATTCATCCAGATTAAACAGGTCTTTAGAAGCTATTCCCAGAAAATTCAAGATATACATATTATTTGTCAGCTAAGTATCTTTAATATACGATATTTTAATCAAAATCGTTAGGGCCATTTTTAAGGAAATAAAAATTTTCTAAAAAAGTTCCATATAAGGGGTAGTTTGGGGTGTCGGGAGTTTTCTCAAACTTTCGTGTCACATTCCTGGAAGATACTAAACTTAAATACCCAGTTTGGTATTTTACCGAATTTTCGTTTTTGAGTTATCGTGTTCACAGACACAAGGACCTTTTTCTGAAAATATTTTTCTTTAGATACATGGAACCCTAATACATGTATTTCCTGTGAAATCTCCGTACCATATTTTTTGGTGGAGTGCAAATACATTCTTTATACACTATGTACATAGTGCCTATAGAGAAAGCAATAAGGTTACCTATTCACAAATGAGTATACTCAAAAAAAGTTTTTCAACATTTATACATATATTTAAAACTTCAACATAATGTTGTGGTAGTCTGAATGAGATTTGATGACGTCTTCACATTACATGAATCTATTCATTTGATCATAAACTTTAACTCCCGACGCAGCACGTGTAGTCACTACATATTTTCTTAGATATCCACGATACCTCCATCTGATTTTCTTATATAGTGTAACATACCATAAACAAACAGAAGCCACGAATATTCATGTTTGTACATACCTAAGAAATGTTAAAACTTTACCAAAAGAGTGCTATAACATATAATATAACCTACAGCGCTATCTGTTAAGTACGTGCTTAACTGGACGTTCAGTGGCTTAGAGTGCAACGAAAGTAAAGCCTGCCCATTAGCGTGGCATAGTTGAACTAGCAGCCGCTGGTGGCGCCTTAGCCCCACCCGCACATTGTATGGCTTATTGGTTGTATCACAAACTCTGTAATTTTGGTAAGATTCTGCAAATTTCAGTATTTGGTCCTTTATTTTAAAATACCAATTCTATAAAAAACAAAATTCTTGTTGATATCCGAATCATATTTAGTGTAATATACAATCACTTACTTAAACCATATCCGAATATCTTGCAGCGCATTGCTATTTAATATCGGAAGAATTGTTGTTAAGTTTTGTAGTATGTTTTAAATTTAAAAGCTGATGCTGTTGTATAAAGGAATAAAAATAAGGCACATATAACATTAATTTATATGTGCCTATTATAACCTATTTTCCCGATAGTATATTTTTATCATTTCAGATGCTCCCTTAGATGAAAGTTGAAATTAATATACTCCATTTCTGCAATAAAGTCACTTCCTATAAACATAATGGCTTCTTCTTGCTATGCAATGAGTCACGTACATATTATGATCATCACGCTCATCACTTTTATGTGGTAGTATCATTTTGAAAGTTGTCTTTGTAACCTTATCCTACACTGGGATTGTGAGAAGAACCAATAATACCATGCTCATCGTTGTTTTATAGAGCCTTTTTTTCGCAGAAAGATAAACTGATAAATGATCAACAATCATTTAATATTTCTTTCCTTTCAATTTCGATCCAAATAAGATATACAGCCCTGAAAATGTGTTTAAAAATGTGAAAATCACTTACAAATAAATATTTCTTTGAAACAAAGTTGAGGAATGGTTACTATTTTAAAACTGTCTTAGAATGAATCACAATGGGCTGCTAACATTCTTAAAAGTTTTAATCCTCTGGATGTGCCTTAATTTTAATCAATACACTTTTCTGGGTACGCACCTTTCCAGCATGATTTGTCAAGTGATATATTTTAGTTCAAAATATACTTCTCTTTTAAACAAGCAGGCTTAGCTTACACAAACATGTAGCACTGCAAAGCTGGGATATACTTATAACTTAATTAATTAATTGATTGAAAATTGTATTAGATTTAAAACGCATGAGCACATATGTTTATTTGACATTAAATTTATCGTCGACATGTTCTTGCTAAAAGCACCTACGGGGCACTTCGATTCTTATAATAGAGGTCATTCATATTTGAAATCACACTAAGGCTATTGAACACTTTATCATGTATTGCCATTTACGAGCTTTCTTGTTTTCCTTTATTAATTGTCTCTTTCTTTCTATCTTTGTATTTTCCCTTATTTCATTCTTATTTAAGATCATTCTTTACTTCTTGGTAAGGTATTTTAACACAAGTTTTGGAACTCATTAGTGTGATATAAATAAGATTTTCTTTTTAATCTGTTATGAATCTTCAGAACCATTATGTCTTCTGCCCAAGTCTACAACTTCCCTTGTGTTACTAGGCTAATTGCGCATCGGTGTGTGCATGCATGTGTGTAAGGATGCCACGTAGAGTAATAAAAATCCAAAATCCTCTCACTGAGTGCCAGTAAGGGATAATCCCAAAAAAATGTCTTAGTATTGACTGTTCCTTAAAGTTTTGGCGGTTTCGGAACTACAACGTTTCTAGTATGAAAACAACAAATCCCTAACTATAAATTGGTATTACTTCTTCATTAATAATTTCGTAACGAAGCTTGATTCCACAACTTTTGGTGTGTAAGTACATTTTAAGCGAAATATTTAACTATTTTGATATTTTTTCATAACACTATTACCCCTTTGTGGGAGGAAATTCAACTATCACGAAGCTTAAGTTATAACTCAAAATTAGGATGGTTGATATATTATGCTTCATAGCAAGCAATATTGTGTTCTAGAATAAAAATTACTACGCACATACATATCAAATATGTTTAAAATATTAGTACTATTTGTAGCTACATGTTAATGGTGAATAGCACATAGTAATTTACTGTCAGAAAACCTGACAAAAGAATTGCTATCATTGGAATGTTTCCTGTCTATAATATCCATTTGGCACAACACAAATAACAACGTGATAAAAGTTGAAAATTTGCTTTAACGGAAACTCTCCCACCATTACAGAAAGAATCAAATAATTTAGAGTGTAAATTAGGAACATTTAGGTTACGTAGGGTATAACTTTACATAAAGTTGAATATATCACCGGTAACTGGGGAAAAAGTAGATCCTAAAAATTGCAATTTATACGTATTATTTACACAGAATGAAGCTAGAAAAGCCCTATCTTGGGCCGCTGTTCACCTAGTACACTGAAAACTACCATAAACATATGCGACAAGAAAGCTATAGAAGCGTAGGGCTGCTATAAAATAGAAGCACGTTATATATTAAGATTTTTAGAATTATGTTTAACTTTTTCATAAGGAGAAAAAAAAATTACCACAAAAACGCCATTAAAGCTTATTTCCATTGGGAATTTTATAAAATAAATATGTTTTATGGGACATAAATTATATGAAAATAATGTTAATCCTTAGTTTTAAAAGCCGCATCTTCGGATTAGATATTTGAACATTTAAATGTGGACACTATACTAAAAATCTGATGTGTTACACTCACACGACTTTCTCTAGCTGCTCTACAAAACTTCTTACATAAGATTATTCTTCTTTCCGCATCTTGCTAATCGAAGTACTCATTAGCACAATGTACTTAATACTTTGTTCCTTATAAGTAGGAAAAAATAAGGAAATAAACTAGGTTGAAGCCATATTCAAATGTTTTAAAAAAGCAGTCGTTATGCGATTGTCAATTCAAATCCCTTCTTTTCTGGGCCAGGAGTAGTACAAAGAAAACCGCACACTCCCGTCTGAGAAAAGTATAAGTACTTCACAACTGAAACTAATAACATTAAATACATCGAAAACCGTAAGCTCCCCCAAACAAATGTACATATCGTAACTTGTGTACTTTAACAAGGCCTACATGTTTTTTATAGTAAGTTTTTGTCCATCTCATACGGTTTACTTTTTATGCCAAATTAAGCAAAATTCATCCAGATTAAACAGGTCTTTAGAAGCTATTCCCAGAAAATTCAAGATATACATATTATTTGTCAGCTAAGTATCTTTAATATACGATATTTTAATCAAAATCGTTAGAGCCATTTTTAAGAAAATAAAAATTTTCTAAAAAAGTTCCATATAAAGGGTAGTTTGGGGTGTCGGGAGTTTTCTCAAACTTTCGTGTCACATTCCTGGAAGATACTGAACTTAAATACCCAGTTTGGTATTTTACCGAATTCTCGTTTTTGAGTTATCATGTTTACAGACACAAGGACCTTTTTCTGAAAATATTTTTCTTGTGATACATGGAACCCTAATACATGTATTTCCTGTGAAATCTCCGTACCATATTTTTTGGTGGAGTGCAAATACATTCTTTATACACTATGTACATAGTGCCTATAGAGAAAGCAATAAGGTTACCTATTCACAAATGAGTATACTCAAAAAAAGTTTTTCAACATTTATACATATATTTAAAACTTCAACATAATGTTGTGGTAGTCGGAATGGAATTTAATGACGTCTTCACATTACATGAATTCATTCATTTGATCATAAACTTTAACTCCCGACGCAGCACGTGTAGTCACTACATATTTTCTTAGTTATCCACGATACCTCCATCTGATTTTCTTATATAGTGTAACATACCATAAACAAACAGAAGCCACGAATATTCATGTTTGTACATACCTAAGAAATGTTAAAACTTTACCAAAAGAGTGCTATAACATATAATATAACCTACAGCGCTATCTGTTAAGTACGTGCTTAACTGGACGTTCAGTGGCTTAGGGTGCAACGAAAGTAAAGCCTGCCCATTAGCGTGGCATAGTTGAACTAGCAGCCGCTGGTGACGCCTTAGCCCCACCCGCACATTGTATGGCTTATTGGTTGTATCACAAACTCTGTAATTTTGGTAAGATTATGCAAATTTCAGTATTTGGTCCTTTATTTTAAAATACCAATTCTATAAAAAACAAAATTCTTGTTGATATCCGAATCATATTTAGTGTAATATACAATCACTTACTTAAACCATATCCGAATATCTTGCAGCGCATTGCTATTTAATATCGGAAGAATTGTTGTTAAGTTTTGTAGTATGTTTTAAATTTTAAAAGCTGATGCTGTTGTATAAAGGAATAAAAATAAGGCACATATAACATTAATTTATATGTGCCTATTATAACCTATTTTCCCGATAGTATTTTTTTATCATTTCAGATGCTCCCTTAGATGAAAGTTGAAATTAATATACTCCATTTCTGCAATAAAGTCACTTCCTATAAACATAATGGCTTCTTCTTGCTATGCAATGAGTCACGTACATATTATGATCATCACGCTCATCACTTTTATGTGGTAGTATCATTTTGAAAGTTGTCTTTGTAACCTTATCCTACACTGGGATTGTGAGAAGAACCAATAATACCATGCTCATCGTTGTTTTATAGAGCCTTTTTTTCGCAGAAAGATAAACTGATAAATGATCAACAATCATTTAATATTTCTTTCCTTTCAATTTCGATCCAAATAAGATATACAGCCCTGAAAATGTGTTTAAAAATGTGAAAATCACTTACAAATAAATATTTCTTTGAAACAAAGTTGAGGAATGGTTACTATTTTAAAACTGTCTTAGAATGAATCACAATGGGCTGCTAACATTCTTAAAAGTTTTAATCCTCTGGATGTGCCTTAATTTTAATCAATACACTTTTCTGGGTACGCACCTTTCCAGCATGATTTGTCAAGTGATATATTTTAGTTCAAAATATACTTCTCTTTTAAACAAGCAGGCTTAGCTTACACAAACATGTAGCACTGCAAAGCTGGGATATACTTATAACTTAATTAATTAATTGATTGAAAATTGTATTAGATTTAAAACGCATGAGCACATATGTTTATTTGACATTAAATTTATCGTCGACATGTTCTTGCTAAAAGCACCTACGGGGCACTTCGATTCTTATAATAGAGGTCATTCATATTTGAAATCACACTAAGGCTATTGAACACTTTATCATGTATTGCCATTTACGAGCTTTCTTGTTTTCCTTTATTAATTGTCTCTTTCTTTCTATCTTTGTATTTTCCCTTATTTCATTCTTATTTAAGATCATTCTTTACTTCTTGGTAAGGTATTTTAACACAAGTTTTGGAACTCATTAGTGTGATATAAATAAGATTTTCTTTTTAATCTGTTATGAATCTTCAGAACCATTATGTCTTCTGCCCAAGTCTACAACTTCCCTTGTGTTACTAGGCTAATTGCGCATCGGTGTGTGCATGCATGTGTGTAAGGATGCCACGTAGAGTAATAAAAATCCAAAATCCTCTCACTGAGTGCCAGTAAGGGATAATCCCAAAAAAATGTCTTAGTATTGACTGTTCCTTAAAGTTTTGGCGGTTTCGGAACTACAACGTTTCTAGTATGAAAACAACAAATCCCTAACTATAAATTGGTATTACTTCTTCATTAATAATTTCGTAACGAAGCTTGATTCCACAACTTTTGGTGTGTAAGTACATTTTAAGCGAAATATTTAACTATTTTGATATTTTTTCATAACACTATTACCCCTTTGTGGGAGGAAATTCAACTATCACGAAGCTTAAGTTATAACTCAAAATTAGGATGGTTGATATATTATGCTTCATAGCAAGCAATATTGTGTTCTCGAATAAAAATTACTACGCACATACATATCAAATATGTTTAAAATATTAGTACTATTTGTAGCTACATGTTAATGGTGAATAGCACATAGTAATTTACTGTCAGAAAACCTGACAAAAGAATTGCTATCATTGGAATGTTTCCTGTCTATAATATCCATTTGGCACAACACAAATAACAACGTGATAAAAGTTGAAAATTTGCTTTAACGGAAACTCTCCCACCATTACAGAAAGAATCAAATAATTTAGAGTGTAAATTAGGAACATTTAGGTTACGTAGGGTATAACTTTACATAAAGTTGAATATATCACCGGTAACTGGGGAAAAAGTAGATCCTAAAAATTGCAATTTATACGTATTATTTACACAGAATGAAGCTAGAAAAGCCCTATCTTGGGCCGCTGTTCACCTAGTACACTGAAAACTACCATAAACATATGCGACAAGAAAGCTATAGAAGCGTAGGGCTGCTATAAAATAGAAGCACGTTATATATTAAGATTTTTAGAATTATGTTTAACTTTTTCATAAGGAGAAAAAAAAATTACCACAAAAACGC
Organism: Hymenopus coronatus; assembly: GCA_030762935.1. Classification (NCBI taxonomy): domain Eukaryota; kingdom Metazoa; phylum Arthropoda; class Insecta; order Mantodea; family Hymenopodidae; genus Hymenopus; species Hymenopus coronatus. The sequence continues at coordinate 329,218,631 of CM060900.1, forward strand.
CATTAAAGCTTATTTCCATTGGGAATTTTATAAAATAAATATGTTTTATGGGACATAAATTATATGAAAATAATGTTAATCCTTAGTTTTAAAAGCCGCATCTTCGGATTAGATATTTGAACATTTAAATGTGGACACTATACTAAAAATCTGATGTGTTACACTCACACGACTTTCTCTAGCTGCTCTACAAAACTTCTTACATAAGATTATTCTTCTTTCCGCATCTTGCTAATCGAAGTACTCATTAGCACAATGTACTTAATACTTTGTTCCTTATAAGTAGGAAAAAATAAGGAAATAAACTAGGTTGAAGCCATATTCAAATGTTTTAAAAAAGCAGTCGTTATGCGATTGTCAATTCAAATCCCTTCTTTTCTGGGCCAGGAGTAGTACAAAGAAAACCGCACACTCCCGTCTGAGAAAAGTATAAGTACTTCACAACTGAAACTAATAACATTAAATACATCGAAAACCGTAAGCTCCCCCAAACAAATGTACATATCGTAACTTGTGTACTTTAACAAGGCCTACATTTTTTTTATAGTAAGTTTTTGTCCATCTCATACGGTTTACTTTTTATGCCAAATTAAGCAAAATTCATCCAGATTAAACAGGTCTTTAGAAGCTATTCCCAGAAAATTCAAGATATACATATTATTTGTCAGCTAAGTATCTTTAATATACGATATTTTAATCAAAATCGTTAGAGCCATTTTTAAGAAAATAAAAATTTTCTAAAAAAGTTCCATATAAAGGGTAGTTTGGGGTGTCGGGAGTTTTCTCAAACTTTCGTGTCACATTCCTGGAAGATACTGAACTTAAATACCCAGTTTGGTATTTTACCGAATTTTCGTTTTTGAGTTATCATGTTTACAGACACAAGGACCTTTTTCTGAAAATATTTTTCTTTAGATACATGGAACCCTAATACATGTATTTCCTGTGAAATCTCCGTACCATATTTTTTGGTGGAGTGCAAATACATTCTTTATACACTATGTACATAGTGCCTATAGAGAAAGCAATAAGGTTACCTATTCACAAATGAGTATACTCAAAAAAAGTTTTTCAACATTTATACATATATTTAAAACTTCAACATAATGTTGTGGTAGTCGGAATGAAATTTAATGACGTCTTCACATTACATGAATTCATTCATTTGATCATAAACTTTAACTCCCGACGCAGCACGTGTAGTCACTACATATTTTCTTAGTTATCCACGATACCTCCATCTGATTTTCTTATATAGTGTAACATACCATAAACAAACAGAAGCCACGAATATTCATGTTTGTACATACCTAAGAAATGTTAAAACTTTACCAAAAGAGTGCTATAACATATAATATAACCTACAGCGCTATCTGTTAAGTACGTGCTTAACTGGACGTTCAGTGGCTTAGAGTGCAACGAAAGTAAAGCCTGCCCATTAGCGTGGCATAGTTGAACTAGCAGCCGCTGGTGACGCCTTAGCCCCACCCGCACATTGTATGGCTTATTGGTTGTATCACAAACTCTGTAATTTTGGTAAGATTATACAAATTTCAGTATTTGGTCATTTATTTTAAAATACCAATTCTATAAAAAACAAAATTCTTGTTGATATCCGAATCATATTTAGTGTAATATACAATCACTTACTTAAACCATATCCGAATATCTTGCAGGGCATTGCTATTTAATATCGGAAGAATTGTTGTTAAGTTTTGTAGTATGTTTTAAATTTTAAAAGCTGATGCTATTGTATAAAGGAATAAAAATAAGGCACATATAACATTAATTTATATGTGCCTATTATAACCTATTTTCCCGATAGTATTTTTTTATCATTTCAGAAGCTCCCTTAGATGAAAGTTGAAATTAATATACTCCATTTCTGCAATAAAGTCACTTCCTATAAACATAATGGCTTCTTCTTGCTATGCAATGAGTCACGTACATATTATAATCATCACGCTCATCACTTTTATGTGGTAGTATCATTTTGAAAGTCTGTCTTTGTAACCTTATCGTACACTGGGATTGTGAGAAGAACCAATAATACCATGCTCATCGTGGTTTTATAGAGCCTTTTTTTCACAGAAAATAAACTGATAAATGATCAACAATCATTTAATATTTCTTTCCTTTCAATTTCGATCGAAATAAGATATACAGCCCTGAAAATGTGTTTAAAAATGTGAAAATCACTTACAAATAAATATTTCTTTGAAACAAAGTTGAGGGATGGTTACTATTTTAAAACTGTCTTAGAATGAATCACAATGGGCTGCTAACATTCTTAAATGTTTTAATCCTCTGGATGTGCCTTAATTTTAATCAATACACTTTTCTGGGTACGCACCTTTCCAGCATGATTTGTCAAGTGATATATTTTAGTTCAAAATATACTTCTCTTTTAAACACTCAGGCTTAGCTTACACAAACATGTAGCACTGCAGAGCTGGGATATACTTATAAATTAATTAATTAATTGATTGAAAATTGTATTAGATTTAAATCGCATGAGCACATATGTTTATTTGACATTAAATTTATCGACGACATGTTCTTGCTAAAAGCACCTACGGGGCACTTCGATTGTTATAATAGAGGTTATTCATATTTAAATCACACTAAAGCTATTGAACACGTTATCATGTATTGCCATTTACATGCTTTCTTGTTTTCCTTTATTAATCGTCTCTTTCTTTCTATCTTTGTATTTTCCCTTATTTCATTCTTATTTAAGATCATTCTTTACTTCTTGGCAAGGTATTTTAACACACGCTTTGGAACTCATTAGTGTGGTATAAATAAGATTTTATTTTTAACCTGTTCTGAAACTTCAGAACCATTATGTCTTCTGCCCAAGTTTACAGCTTTCCTTGTGTTACTAGGCTAATTGCGCATCGGTGTGTGCATGCATGTGTGTAAGGATGCCACGTAGAGTAATATAAATCCAAAATCCTCTCACTGCGTGTCAGTAAGGGATAATCCCAAAAAAATGTCTTAGTATTGACTTGTCCTTAAAGTTTTCACGGTTTCGGAACTACAACGTTTCTAGTATGAAAACAACAAATCCATAACTATAAATTGGTATTACTTCTTCATTAATAATTTCGTAACGAAGCTTGATTCCACAACTTTTGGTGTGTAAGTTCATTTTAAGCGAAATATTTAACTATTTTGATATTTTTTCATAACACTATTACCCCTTTGTGGGAGGAAATTCAACTATCACGAAGCTTAAGTTATAACTCAAAATTAGGAAGGTTGATATATTATGCTTCATAGCAAGTGATATTGTGTTCTCGAATAAAAATTACTACGCACATACATATCAAATATGTTTAAAATATTAGTACTATTTGTAGCTACATGTTAATGGTGAATAGCACAAAGTAACTTACTGTCAGAAAACCTGACAAAAGAATTGCTATCATTGGAATGTTTCCTGTCTATAATATCCATTTGGCACAACACAAATAACTACGTGATAAAAGTTGAAAATTTGCTTTAACGGAAACCCTCCCACCATTACAGAAAGAATCAAATAATTTAGCGTGTAAATTAGGAACATTTAGGTTACGTAGGTATAACTTTACATAAAGTTGAATATATCACCGGTAACTGGTGAAAAAGTAGATCCTAAAAATTGCAATTTATACGTATTATTTACACAGAATGAAGCTAGAAAAGCCCTATCTTGGGCCGCTGTTCACCTAGTACACTGAAAACTACTATAAACATAAACGACAAGAAAGCTATTGAAGCGTAGGAATTTTTTTTTTTTTTTTTTTGGTAGTGTTTAACGCCCGCTTTAACTACTAATGGCACCGCAGGCGGTGACACTGATGATACATGAATGATGATGGAGCACCGGTGGAATGCGATGGCGGGGGAAACCGGAGTTCCCGGAGAAAACCCGCCCCAGCGCCGTTTTGTCCACCACAAATCTCACATGCGGTCGCTTGGGATCGAACCCCGGCCGTCTAGGTGAGAGTCGAGTGGTCTAACCACTCGGCCACGACGCGGCCAAGCGTAGGAATGCTATAAAAAAGAAGCACGCTATAGATTAAGATTTTTAGAATTATGTTTAACTTTTTCATAAAGAGAAAAAATAATTACCACAAAAACGCCATTAAAGCTTATTTCCCTTGGGAATTTTATAAAATAAATATGTTTTATGGGACATAAATTATATGAAAATAATGTTAATCCTTAGTTTTAAAAGCCGCATCTTCGGATTAGATATTTGAACATTTAAATGTGGACACTATACTAAAAATCTGATGTGTTACACTCACACGACTTTCTCTAGCTGCTCTACAAAACTTCTTACATAAGATTATTCTTCTTTCCGCATCTTGCTAATCGAAGTACTCATTAGCACAATGTACTTAATACTTAGTTCCTTATAAGTAGGAAAAAATAAGGAAACAAACTAGGTTGAAGCCATATTCAAATGTTTTAAAAAAGCAGTCGTTATGCAATTGTCAATTCAAATCCCTTCTTTTCTGGGCCAGGAGTAGTAAAAAGAAAACCGCACACTCACGTCTGAGAAAAGTATAAGTACTTCACAACTGAAACTAATAACATTGAATACATCGAAAACCGTAAGCTCCCCCAAACAAATGTACATATCGTAACTTGTGTACTTTAACAAGGCCTACATTTTTTTTATAGTAAGTTTTTGTCCATCTCATACGGTTTAATTTTTATGCCAAATTAAGCAAAATTCATCCAGATTAAACAGGTCTTTAGAAGCTATTCCCAGAAAATTCAAGATATACATATTATTTGTCAGCTAAGTATCTTTAATATACGATATTTTAATCAAAATCGTTAGAGCCATTTTTAAGAAAATAAAAATTTTCTAAAAAAGTTCCATATAAAGGGTAGTTTGGGGTGTCGGGATTTTTCTCAAACTTTCTTGTCGCATTCCAGGAAGATACTAAACTTAAATACCCAGTTTAGTATTTTACCGAATTTTCGTTTTTGAGTTATCGTGTTCACAGACACACGGACCTTTTTCTGAAAATACTTTTCTTTAGATACATGGAACCCTAATACATGTATTTCCTGTGAAATCTCCGTACCATATTTTTTGGTGGAGTGCAAATACATTCTTTATACACTATGTACATAGTGCCTATAGAGAAAGCAATAAGGTTACCTATTCACAAATGAGTATACTCAAAAAAAGTTTTTCAACATTTATACATATATTTAAAACTTCAACATAATGTTGTGGTAGTCTGAATGAGATTTGATGACGTCTTCACATTACATGAATTCATTCATTTGATCATAAACTTTAACTCCCGACGCAGCACGTGTAGTCACTACATATTTTCTTAGATATCCACGATACCTCCATCTGATTTTCTTATATAGTGTAACATACCATAAACAAACAGAAGCCACGAATATTCATGTTTGTACATACCTAAGAAATGTTAAAACTTTACCAAAAGAGTGCTATAACATATAATATAACCTACAGCGCTATCTGTTAAGTACGTGCTTAACTGGACGTTCAGTGGCTTAGAGTGCAACGAAAGTAAAGCCTGCCCATTATCGTGGCATAGTTGAACTAGCAGCCGCTGGTGGCGCCTTAGCCCCACCCGCACATTGTATGGCTTATTGGTTGTATCACAAACTCTGTAATTTTGGTAAGATTATGCAAATTTCAGTATTTGGTCCTTTATTTTAAAATACCAATTCTATAAAAAACAAAATTCTTGTTGATATCCGAATCATATTTAGTGTAATATACAATCACTTACTTAAACCATATCCGAATATCTTGCAGCGCATTGCTATTTAATATCGGAAGAATTGTTGTTAAGTTTTGTAGTATGTTTTAAATTTTAAAAGCTGATGCTGTTGTATAAAGGAATAAAAATAAGGCACATATAACATTAATTTATATGTGCCTATTATAACCTATTTTCACGATATTATTTTTTTATCATTTCAGATGCTCCCTTAGATGAAAGTTGAAATTAGTATACTCCATTTCTGAAATAAAGTCACTTCCTATAAACATAATGGCTTCTTCTTGCTATGCAATGAGTCACGTACATATTATAATCATCACGCTCATCACTTTTATGTGGTAGTATCATTTTGAAAGTTGTCTTTGTAACCTTATCCTACACTGGGATTGTGAGAAGAACCAATAATACCATGCTCATCGTTGTTTTGTAGAGCCTTTTTTTCGCAGAAAGATAAACTGATAAATGATCAACAATCATTTAATATTTCTTTCCTTTCAATTTCGATCCAAATAAGATATACAGCCCTGAAAATGTGTTTAAAAATGTGAAAATCACTTACAAATAAATATTTCTTTGAAACAAAGTTGAGAGATGGTTACTATTTTAAAACTGTCTTAGAATGAATCACAATGGGCTGCTAACATTCTTAAATGTTTTAATCCTCTGGATGTGCCTTAATTTTATTCAATACACTTTTCTGGGTACGCACCTTTCCAGCATGATTTGTCAAGTGATATATTTTAGTTCAAAATATACTTCTCTTTTAAACACTCAGGCTTCGCTTACACAAATATGTAGCACTGCAAAGCTGGGATATACTTATAAATTAATTAATTAATTGATTGAAAATTGTATTAGATTTAAATCGCATGAGCACATATGTTTATTTGACATTACATTTTTCGTAGACATGTTCGTGCTAAAAGCACCAACGGGGCACTTCGATTGTTATAATAGAGGTCATTCATATTTGAAATCACACTAAGGCTATTGTACACTTTATCATGTATTACCATTTACGTGCTTTCTTGTTTTCCTTTATTAATTGTCTCTTTCTTTCTATCTTTGTATTTTCCCTTATGTCATTCTTATTTAAGAGCATTCTTTACTTCTTGGCAAGGTATTTAACACAGGTTTTGTAACTCATTAGTGTGATATAAATAAGATTTTCTTTTTAACCTGTTCTGAAACTTCAGAACCATTATGTCTTCTGCCCAAGTCTACAGCTTCCCTTGTGTTACTAGGCTAATTGCGCATCGGTGTGTGCATGCATGTGTGTAAGGATGCCACGTAGAGTAATAAAAATCCAAAATCCTCTCACTGCGTGTCAGTAAGGGATAATCCCAAAAAAATGTCTTAGTATTGACTGTTCCTTAATGTTTTGGCGGTTTCGGAACTACAACGTTTCTAGTATGAAAACAACAAATCCCTAACTATAAATTGGTATTACTTCTTCATTAATAATTTCGTAACGAAGCTTGATTCCACAACTTTTGGTGTGTAAGTTCATTTTAAGCGAAATATTTAACTATTTTGATATTTTTTCATAACACTATTACCCCTTTGTGGGAGGAAATTCAACTATCACGAAGCTTAAGTTATAACTCAAAATTAGGATGGTTGATATATTATGCTTCATAGCAAGCGATATTGTGTTCTCGAGTAAAAATTACTACGCACATACATATCAAATAAGTTTAAAATATTAGTACTATTTGTAGCTACATGTTAATGGTGAATAGCACAAAGTAATTTACTGTCAGAAAACCTGACAAAAGAATTGCTATCATTGGAATGTTTCCTGTCGATAATATCCATTTGGCACAACACAAATAACAACGTGATAAAAGTTGAAAATTTGCTTTAACGGAAACTCTCCCACCATTACAGAAAGAATCAAATAATTTAGCGTGTAAATTAGGAACATTTAGGTTACGTAGGGTATAATTTTACATAAAGTTGAATATATCACCGGTAACTGGGGAAAAAGTAGATCCTAAAAATTGCAATTTATACGTATTATTTACACAGAATGAAGCTAGAAAAGCCCTATCTTGGGCCGCTGTTCACCTAGTAAACTGAAAACTACCATAAACATATGCATCAAGAAAGCTATTGAAGCGTAGGGCTGCTATAAAATAGAAGCACGTTATAGATTAAGATTTTTAGAATTATGTTTAACTTTTTCATAAAGAGAAAAATAATTACCACAAAAACGCCATTAAAGCTTATTTCTCTTGGGAATTTTATAAAATAAATATTTTGTATGGGACATAAATTATATGAAAATAATGTTAATCCTTAGTTTTAAAAGCCGCATCTTCGGATTAGATATTTGAACATTTAAATGTGGACACTATTCTAAAAATCTTATGTGTTACACTCACACGACTTTCTCTAGCTGTTCTACAAAACTTCTTACATAAGATTATTCTTCTTTCCGCATCTTGCTAATCGAAGTACTCATTAGCACAATGTACTTAATACTTAGTTCCTTATAGTTAGGAAAAAATAAAGAAATAAACTAGGTTGAAGCCATATTCAAATGTTTTAAAAAAGCAGTCGTTATGCGATTGTCAATTCAAATCCCTTCTTTTCTGGGCCAGGAGTAGTACAAAGAAAACCGCACACTCCCGTTTGAGAAAAGTATAAATACTTCACAACTGAAACTAATAACATTGAATACATCGAAAACCGTAAGCTCCCCCAAACAAATGTGCATATCGTAACTTGTGTACTTTAACAAGGCCTACATTTTTTTTATGGTAAGTTTTTGTCCATCTCATACGGTTTACTTTGTATGCCTAATTAAGCATAATTCATCCAGATTAAACAGGTCTTTAGAAGCTATTCCCAGAAAATTCAAGATATACATATTATTTGTCAGCTAAGTATCTTTAATATACGATATTTTAATCAAAATCATTAGAGCCATTTTTAAGAAAATAAACATTTTCTAAAAATGTTCCATATAAAGGGTAGTTTGGGGTGTCGGGAGTTTTCTCAAACTTTCGTGTCGGATTCCTGGAAGATACTAAACTTAAATACCCAGTTTGGTATTTTACCGAATTTTCGTTTTTGAGTTATCGTGTTCATAGACACACGGACCTTTTTCTGAAAATACTTTTCTTTAGATACATGGAACCCTAATACATGTATTTCCTGTGAAAACTCCGTACCATATTTTTTTGTGGAGTGCAAATACATTCTTTATACACTATGTACATAGTGCCTATAGAGAAAGCAATAAGGTTACCTATTCACAAATGAGTATACTCAAAAAAAGTTTTTCAACATTTATACATATATTTAGAACTTCAACATGTTGTGGTAGTCTGAATGAGATTTGATGACGTCTTCACATTACATCAATTCATTCATTTGATCATAAACCTTAACTCCCGACGCAGCACGTGTAGTCACTACATATTTTCTTAGATATCCACGATACCTCCATCTGATTTTCTTATATAGTGTAACAAACCATAAACAAACAGAAGCCACGAATATTCATGTTTGTACATACCTAAGAAATGTTAAAACTTTACCAAAAGAGTGCTATAACATATAATATAACCTATAGCGCTATCTGTTAAGTACGTGCTTAACTGGACGTTCAGTGGCTTAGAGTGCAACGAAAGTAAAGCCTGCCCATTAGCGTGGCATAGTTGAACTAGCAGCCGCTGGTGGCGCCTTAGCCCCACCCGCACATTGTATGGCTTATTGGTTGTATCACAAACTCTGTAATTTTGGTAAGATTATGCAAATTTCAGTATTTGGTCCTTTATTTTAAAATACCAATTCTATAAAAAACAAAATTCTTGTTGATATCCGAATCATATTTAGTGTAATATACAATCACTTACTTAAACCATATCCGAATATCTTGCAGCGCATTGCTATTTAATATCGGAAGAATTGTTGTTAAGTTTTGTAGTATGTTTTAAATTTTAAAAGCTGATGCTGTTGTATAAAGGAATAAAAATAAGGCACATATAACATTAATTTATATGTGCCTATTATAACCTATTTTCACGATAGTATTTTTTTATCATTTCAGATGCTCCCTTAGATGAAAGTTGAAATTAGTATACTCCATTTCTGAAATAAAGTCACTTCCTATAAACATAATGGCTTCTTCTTGCTATGCAATGAGTCACGTACATATTATAATCATCACGCTCATCACTTTTATGTGGTAGTATCATTTTGAAAGTTGTCTTTGTAACCTTATCCTACACTGGGATTGTGAGAAGAACCAATAATACCATGCTCATCGTTGTTTTGTAGAGCCTTTTTTTCGCAGAAAGATAAACTGATAAATGATCAACAATCATTTAATATTTCTTTCCTTTCAATTTCGATCCAAATAAGATATACAGCCCTGAAAATGTGTTTAAAAATGTGAAAATCACTTACAAATAAATATTTCTTTGAAACAAAGTTGAGAGATGGTTACTATTTTAAAACTGTCTTAGAATGAATCACAATGGGCTGCTAACATTCTTAAATGTTTTAATCCTCTGGATGTGCCTTAATTTTATTCAATACACTTTTCTGGGTACGCACCTTTCCAGCATGATTTGTCAAGTGATATATTTTAGTTCAAAATATACTTCTCTTTTAAACACTCAGGCTTAGCTTACACAAATATGTAGCACTGCAAAGCTGGGATATACTTATAAATTAATTAATTAATTGATTGAAAATTGTATTAGATTTAAATCGCATGAGCACATATGTTTATTTGACATTACATTTTTCGTAGACATGTTCGTGCTAAAAGCACCAACGGGGCACTTCGATTGTTATAATAGAGGTCATTCATATTTGAAATCACACTAAGGCTATTGTACACTTTATCATGTATTACCATTTACGTGCTTTCTTGTTTTCCTTTATTAATTGTCTCTTTCTTTCTATCTTTGTATTTTCCCTTATGTCATTCTTATTTAAGAGCATTCTTTACTTCTTGGCAAGGTATTTAACACAAGTTTTGTAACTCATTAGTGTGATATAAATAAGATTTTCTTTTTAACCTGTTCTGAAACTTCAGAACCATTATGTCTTCTGCCCAAGTCTACAGCTTCCCTTGTGTTACTAGGCTAATTGCGCATCGGTGTGTGCATGCATGTGTGTAAGGATGCCACGTAGAGTAATAAAAATCCAAAATCCTCTCACTGCGTGTCAGTAAGGGATAATCCCAAAAAAATGTCTTAGTATTGACTGTTCCTTAATGTTTTGGCGGTTTCGGAACTACAACGTTTCTAGTATGAAAACAACAAATCCCTAACTATAAATTGGTATTACTTCTTCATTAATAATTTCGTAACGAAGCTTGATTCCACAACTTTTGGTGTGTAAGTTCATTTTAAGCGAAATATTTAACTATTTTGATATTTTTTCATAACACTATTACCCCTTTGTGGGAGGAAATTCAACTATCACGAAGCTTAAGTTATAACTCAAAATTAGGATGGTTGATATATTATGCTTCATAGCAAGCGATATTGTGTTCTCGAGTAAAAATTACTACGCACATACATATCAAATAAGTTTAAAATATTAGTACTATTTGTAGCTACATGTTAATGGTGAATAGCACAAAGTAATTTACTGTCAGAAAACCTGACAAAAGAATTGCTATCATTGGAATGTTTCCTGTCGATAATATCCATTTGGCACAACACAAATAACAACGTGATAAAAGTTGAAAATTTGCTTTAACGGAAACTCTCCCACCATTACAGAAAGAATCAAATAATTTAGCGTGTAAATTAGGAACATTTAGGTTACGTAGGGTATAATTTTACATAAAGTTGAATATATCACCGGTAACTGGGGAAAAAGTAGATCCTAAAAATTGCAATTTATACGTATTATTTACACAGAATGAAGCTAGAAAAGCCCTATCTTGGGCCGCTGTTCACCTAGTAAACTGAAAACTACCATAAACATATGCATCAAGAAAGCTATTGAAGCGTAGGGCTGCTATAAAATAGAAGCACGTTATAGATTAAGATTTTTAGAATTATGTTTAACTTTTTCATAAAGAGAAAAATAATTACCACAAAAACGCCATTAAAGCTTATTTCTCTTGGGAATTTTATAAAATAAATATTTTGTATGGGACATAAATTATATGAAAATAATGTTAATCCTTAGTTTTAAAAGCCGCATCTTCGGATTAGATATTTGAACATTTAAATGTGGACACTATTCTAAAAATCTTATGTGTTACACTCACACGACTTTCTCTAGCTGTTCTACAAAACTTCTTACATAAGATTATTCTTCTTTCCGCATCTTGCTAATCGAAGTACTCATTAGCACAATGTACTTAATACTTAGTTCCTTATAGTTAGGAAAAAATAAAGAAATAAACTAGGTTGAAGCCATATTCAAATGTTTTAAAAAAGCAGTCGTTATGCGATTGTCAATTCAAATCCCTTCTTTTCTGGGCCAGGAGTAGTACAAAGAAAACCGCACACTCCCGTTTGAGAAAAGTATAAATACTTCACAACTGAAACTAATAACATTGAATACATCGAAAACCGTAAGCTCCCCCAAACAAATGTGCATATCGTAACTTGTGTACTTTAACAAGGCCTACATTTTTTTTATGGTAAGTTTTTGTCCATCTCATACGGTTTACTTTGTATGCCTAATTAAGCATAATTCATCCAGATTAAACAGGTCTTTAGAAGCTATTCCCAGAAAATTCAAGATATACATATTATTTGTCAGCTAAGTATCTTTAATATACGATATTTTAATCAAAATCATTAGAGCCATTTTTAAGAAAATAAAAATTTTCTAAAAATGTTCCATATAAAGGGTAGTTTGGGGTGTCGGGAGTTTTCTCAAACTTTCGTGTCGGATTCCTGGAAGATACTAAACTTAAATACCCAGTTTGGTATTTTACCGAATTTTCGTTTTTGAGTTATCGTGTTCATAGACACACGGACCTTTTTCTGAAAATACTTTTCTTTAGATACATGGAACCCTAATACATGTATTTCCTGTGAAAACTCCGTACCATATTTTTTGGTGGAGTGCAAATACATTCTTTATACACTATGTACATAGTGCCTATAGAGAAAGCAATAAGGTTACCTATTCACAAATGAGTATACTCAAAAAAAGTTTTTCAACATTTATACATATATTTAGAACTTCAACATGTTGTGGTAGTCTGAATGAGATTTGATGACGTCTTCACATTACATCAATTCATTCATTTGATCATAAACCTTAACTCCCGACGCAGCACGTGTAGTCACTACATATTTTCTTAGATATCCACGATACCTCCATCTGATTTTCTTATATAGTGTAACAAACCATAAACAAACAGAAGCCACGAATATTCATGTTTGTACATACCTAAGAAATGTTAAAACTTTACCAAAAGAGTGCTATAACATATAATATAACCTATAGCGCTATCTGTTAAGTACGTGCTTAACTGGACGTTCAGTGGCTTAGAGTGCAACGAAAGTAAAGCCTGCCCATTAGCGTGGCATAGTTGAACTAGCAGCCGCTGGTGGCGCCTTAGCCCCACCCGCACATTGTATGGCTTATTGGTTGTATCACAAACTCTGTAATTTTGGTAAGATTATGCAAATTTCAGTATTTGGTCCTTTATTTTAAAATACCAATTCTATAAAAAACAAAATTCTTGTTGATATCCGAATCATATTTAGTGTAATATACAATCACTTACTTAAACCATATCCGAATATCTTGCAGCGCATTGCTATTTAATATCGGAAGAATTGTTGTTAAGTTTTGTAGTATGTTTTAAATTTTAAAAGCTGATGCTGTTGTATAAAGGAATAAAAATAAGGCACATATAACATTAATTTATATGTGCCTATTATAACCTATTTTCACGATAGTATTTTTTTATCATTTCAGATGCTCCCTTAGATGAAAGTTGAAATTAGTATACTCCATTTCTGAAATAAAGTCACTTCCTATAAACATAATGGCTTCTTCTTGCTATGCAATGAGTCACGTACATATTATAATCATCACGCTCATCACTTTTATGTGGTAGTATCATTTTGAAAGTTGTCTTTGTAACCTTATCCTACACTGGGATTGTGAGAAGAACCAATAATACCATGCTCATCGTTGTTTTGTAGAGCCTTTTTTTCGCAGAAAGATAAACTGATAAATGATCAACAATCATTTAATATTTCTTTCCTTTCAATTTCGATCCAAATAAGATATACAGCCCTGAAAATGTGTTTAAAAATGTGAAAATCACTTACAAATAAATATTTCTTTGAAACAAAGTTGAGAGATGGTTACTATTTTAAAACTGTCTTAGAATGAATCACAATGGGCTGCTAACATTCTTAAATGTTTTAATCCTCTGGATGTGCCTTAATTTTATTCAATACACTTTTCTGGGTACGCACCTTTCCAGCATGATTTGTCAAGTGATATATTTTAGTTCAAAATATACTTCTCTTTTAAACACTCAGGCTTAGCTTACAAAAATATGTAGCACTGCAAAGCTGGGATATACTTATAAATTAATTAATTAATTGATTGAAAATTGTATTAGATTTAAATCGCATGAGCACATATGTTTATTTGACATTACATTTTTCGTAGACATGTTCGTGCTAAAAGCACCAACGGGGCACTTCGATTGTTATAATAGAGGTCATTCATATTTGAAATCACACTAAGGCTATTGTACACTTTATCATGTATTACCATTTACGTGCTTTCTTGTTTTCCTTTATTAATTGTCTCTTTCTTTCTATCTTTGTATTTTCCCTTATGTCATTCTTATTTAAGAGCATTCTTTACTTCTTGGCAAGGTATTTAACACAAGTTTTGTAACTCATTAGTGTGATATAAATAAGATTTTCTTTTTAACCTGTTCTGAAACTTCAGAACCATTATGTCTTCTGCCCAAGTCTACAGCTTCCCTTGTGTTACTAGGCTAATTGCGCATCGGTGTGTGCATGCATGTGTGTAAGGATGCCACGTAGAGTAATAAAAATCCAAAATCCTCTCACTGCGTGTCAGTAAGGGATAATCCCAAAAAAATGTCTTAGTATTGACTGTTCCTTAATGTTTTGGCGGTTTCGGAACTACAACGTTTCTAGTATGAAAACAACAAACCCCTAACTATAAATTGGTATTACTTCTTCATTAATAATTTCGTAACGAAGCTTGATTCCACAACTTTTGGTGTGTAAGTTCATTTTAAGCGAAATATTTAACTATTTTGATATTTTTTCATAACACTATTACCCCTTTGTGGGAGGAAATTCAACTATCACGAAGCTTAAGTTATAACTCAAAATTAGGATGGTTGATATATTATGCTTCATAGCAAGCGATATTGTGTTCTCGAGTAAAAATTACTACGCACATACATATCAAATAAGTTTAAAATATTAGTACTATTTGTAGCTACATGTTAATGGTGAATAGCACAAAGTAATTTACTGTCAGAAAACCTGACAAAAGAATTGCTATCATTGGAATGTTTCCTGTCGATAATATCCATTTGGCACAACACAAATAACAACGTGATAAAAGTTGAAAATTTGCTTTAACGGAAACTCTCCCACCATTACAGAAAGAATCAAATAATTTAGCGTGTAAATTAGGAACATTTAGGTTACGTAGGGTATAATTTTACATAAAGTTGAATATATCACCGGTAACTGGGGAAAAAGTAGATCCTAAAAATTGCAATTTATACGTATTATTTACACAGAATGAAGCTAGAAAAGCCCTATCTTGGGCCGCTGTTCACCTAGTAAACTGAAAACTACCATAAACATATGCATCAAGAAAGCTATTGAAGCGTAGGGCTGCTATAAAATAGAAGCACGTTATAGATTAAGATTTTTAGAATTATGTTTAACTTTTTCATAAAGAGAAAAATAATTACCACAAAAACGCCATTAAAGCTTATTTCTCTTGGGAATTTTATAAAATAAATATTTTGTATGGGACATAAATTATATGAAAATAATGTTAATCCTT
This sequence comes from Hymenopus coronatus, assembly GCA_030762935.1. Lineage (NCBI taxonomy): Eukaryota > Metazoa > Arthropoda > Insecta > Mantodea > Hymenopodidae > Hymenopus > Hymenopus coronatus. The sequence continues at coordinate 329,234,428 of CM060900.1, forward strand.
AGTTTTAAAAGCCGCATCTTCGGATTAGATATTTGAACATTTAAATGTGGACACTATTCTAAAAATCTTATGTGTTACACTCACACGACTTTCTCTAGCTGTTCTACAAAACTTCTTACATAAGATTATTCTTCTTTCCGCATCTTGCTAATCGAAGTACTCATTAGCACAATGTACTTAATACTTAGTTCCTTATAGTTAGGAAAAAATAAAGAAATAAACTAGGTTGAAGCCATATTCAAATGTTTTAAAAAAGCAGTCGTTATGCGATTGTCAATTCAAATCCCTTCTTTTCTGGGCCAGGAGTAGTACAAAGAAAACCGCACACTCCCGTTTGAGAAAAGTATAAATACTTCACAACTGAAACTAATAACATTGAATACATCGAAAACCGTAAGCTCCCCCAAACAAATGTGCATATCGTAACTTGTGTACTTTAACAAGGCCTACATTTTTTTATGGTAAGTTTTTGTCCATCTCATACGGTTTACTTTGTATGCCTAATTAAGCATAATTCATCCAGATTAAACAGGTCTTTAGAAGCTATTCCCAGAAAATTCAAGATATACATATTATTTGTCAGCTAAGTATCTTTAATATACGATATTTTAATCAAAATCATTAGAGCCATTTTTAAGAAAATAAAAATTTTCTAAAAATGTTCCATATAAAGGGTAGTTTGGGGTGTCGGGAGTTTTCTCAAACTTTCGTGTCGGATTCCTGGAAGATACTAAATTAAATACCCAGTTTGGTATTTTACCGAATTTTCGTTTTTGAGTTATCGTGTTCATAGACACACGGACCTTTTTCTGAAAATACTTTTCTTTAGATACATGGAACCCTAATACATGTATTTCCTGTGAAAACTCCGTACCATATTTTTTGGTGGAGTGCAAATACATTCTTTATACACTATGTACATAGTGCCTATAGAGAAAGCAATAAGGTTACCTATTCACAAATGAGTATACTCAAAAAAAGTTTTTCAACATTTATACATATATTTAGAACTTCAACATGTTGTGGTAGTCTGAATGAGATTTGATGACGTCTTCACATTACATCAATTCATTCATTTGATCATAAACCTTAACTCCCGACGCAGCACGTGTAGTCACTACATATTTTCTTAGATATCCACGATACCTCCATCTGATTTTCTTATATAGTGTAACAAACCATAAACAAACAGAAGCCACGAATATTCATGTTTGTACATACCTAAGAAATGTTAAAACTTTACCAAAAGAGTGCTATAACATATAATATAACCTATAGCGCTATCTGTTAAGTACGTGCTTAACTGGACGTTCAGTGGCTTAGAGTGCAACGAAAGTAAAGCCTGCCCATTAGCGTGGCATAGTTGAACTAGCAGCCGCTGGTGGCGCCTTAGCCCCACCCGCACATTGTATGGCTTATTGGTTGTATCACAAACTCTGTAATTTTGGTAAGATTATGCAAATTTCAGTATTTGGTCCTTTATTTTAAAATACCAATTCTATAAAAAACAAAATTCTTGTTGATATCCGAATCATATTTAGTGTAATATACAATCACTTACTTAAACCATATCCGAATATCTTGCAGCGCATTGCTATTTAATATCGGAAGAATTGTTGTTAAGTTTTGTAGTATGTTTTAAATTTTAAAAGCTGATGCTGTTGTATAAAGGAATAAAAATAAGGCACATATAACATTAATTTATATGTGCCTATTATAACCTATTTTCACGATAGTATTTTTTTATCATTTCAGATGCTCCCTTAGATGAAAGTTGAAATTAGTATACTCCATTTCTGAAATAAAGTCACTTCCTATAAACATAATGGCTTCTTCTTGCTATGCAATGAGTCACGTACATATTATAATCATCACGCTCATCACTTTTATGTGGTAGTATCATTTTGAAAGTTGTCTTTGTAACCTTATCCTACACTGGGATTGTGAGAAGAACCAATAATACCATGCTCATCGTTGTTTTGTAGAGCCTTTTTTTCGCAGAAAGATAAACTGATAAATGATCAACAATCATTTAATATTTCTTTCCTTTCAATTTCGATCCAAATAAGATATACAGCCCTGAAAATGTGTTTAAAAATGTGAAAATCACTTACAAATAAATATTTCTTTGAAACAAAGTTGAGAGATGGTTACTATTTTAAAACTGTCTTAGAATGAATCACAATGGGCTGCTAACATTCTTAAATGTTTTAATCCTCTGGATGTGCCTTAATTTTATTCAATACACTTTTCTGGGTACGCACCTTTCCAGCATGATTTGTCAAGTGATATATTTTAGTTCAAAATATACTTCTCTTTTAAACACTCAGGCTTAGCTTACACAAATATGTAGCACTGCAAAGCTGGGATATACTTATAAATTAATTAATTAATTGATTGAAAATTGTATTAGATTTAAATCGCATGAGCACATATGTTTATTTGACATTACATTTTTCGTAGACATGTTCGTGCTAAAAGCACCAACGGGGCACTTCGATTGTTATAATAGAGGTCATTCATATTTGAAATCACACTAAGGCTATTGTACACTTTATCATGTATTACCATTTACGTGCTTTCTTGTTTTCCTTTATTAATTGTCTCTTTCTTTCTATCTTTGTATTTTCCCTTATGTCATTCTTATTTAAGAGCATTCTTTACTTCTTGGCAAGGTATTTAACACAAGTTTTGTAACTCATTAGTGTGATATAAATAAGATTTTCTTTTTAACCTGTTCTGAAACTTCAGAACCATTATGTCTTCTGCCCAAGTCTACAGCTTCCCTTGTGTTACTAGGCTAATTGCGCATCGGTGTGTGCATGCATGTGTGTAAGGATGCCACGTAGAGTAATAAAAATCCAAAATCCTCTCACTGCGTGTCAGTAAGGGATAATCCCAAAAAAATGTCTTAGTATTGACTGTTCCTTAATGTTTTGGCGGTTTCGGAACTACAACGTTTCTAGTATGAAAACAACAAATCCCTAACTATAAATTGGTATTACTTCTTCATTAATAATTTCGTAACGAAGCTTGATTCCACAACTTTTGGTGTGTAAGTTCATTTTAAGCGAAATATTTAACTATTTTGATATTTTTTCATAACACTATTACCCCTTTGTGGGAGGAAATTCAACTATCACGAAGCTTAAGTTATAACTCAAAATTAGGATGGTTGATATATTATGCTTCATAGCAAGCGATATTGTGTTCTCGAGTAAAAATTACTACGCACATACATATCAAATAAGTTTAAAATATTAGTACTATTTGTAGCTACATGTTAATGGTGAATAGCACAAAGTAATTTACTGTCAGAAAACCTGACAAAAGAATTGCTATCATTGGAATGTTTCCTGTCGATAATATCCATTTGGCACAACACAAATAACAACGTGATAAAAGTTGAAAATTTGCTTTAACGGAAACTCTCCCACCATTACAGAAAGAATCAAATAATTTAGCGTGTAAATTAGGAACATTTAGGTTACGTAGGGTATAATTTTACATAAAGTTGAATATATCACCGGTAACTGGGGAAAAAGTAGATCCTAAAAATTGCAATTTATACGTATTATTTACACAGAATGAAGCTAGAAAAGCCCTATCTTGGGCCGCTGTTCACCTAGTAAACTGAAAACTACCATAAACATATGCATCAAGAAAGCTATTGAAGCGTAGGGCTGCTATAAAATAGAAGCACGTTATAGATTAAGATTTTTAGAATTATGTTTAACTTTTTCATAAAGAGAAAAATAATTACCACAAAAACGCCATTAAAGCTTATTTCTCTTGGGAATTTTATAAAATAAATATTTTGTATGGGACATAAATTATATGAAAATAATGTTAATCCTTAGTTTTAAAAGCCGCATCTTCGGATTAGATATTTGAACATTTAAATGTGGACACTATTCTAAAAATCTTATGTGTTACACTCACACGACTTTCTCTAGCTGTTCTACAAAACTTCTTACATAAGATTATTCTTCTTTCCGCATCTTGCTAATCGAAGTACTCATTAGCACAATGTACTTAATACTTAGTTCCTTATAGTTAGGAAAAAATAAAGAAATAAACTAGGTTGAAGCCATATTCAAATGTTTTAAAAAAGCAGTCGTTATGCGATTGTCAATTCAAATCCCTTCTTTTCTGGGCCAGGAGTAGTACAAAGAAAACCGCACACTCCCGTTTGAGAAAAGTATAAATACTTCACAACTGAAACTAATAACATTGAATACATCGAAAACCGTAAGCTCCCCCAAACAAATGTGCATATCGTAACTTGTGTACTTTAACAAGGCCTACATTTTTTTTATGGTAAGTTTTTGTCCATCTCATACGGTTTACTTTGTATGCCTAATTAAGCATAATTCATCCAGATTAAACAGGTCTTTAGAAGCTATTCCCAGAAAATTCAAGATATACATATTATTTGTCAGCTAAGTATCTTTAATATACGATATTTTAATCAAAATCATTAGAGCCATTTTTAAGAAAATAAACATTTTCTAAAAATGTTCCATATAAAGGGTAGTTTGGGGTGTCGGGAGTTTTCTCAAACTTTCGTGTCGGATTCCTGGAAGATACTAAACTTAAATACCCAGTTTGGTATTTTACCGAATTTTCGTTTTTGAGTTATCGTGTTCATAGACACACGGACCTTTTTCTGAAAATACTTTTCTTTAGATACATGGAACCCTAATACATGTATTTCCTGTGAAAACTCCGTACCATATTTTTTTGTGGAGTGCAAATACATTCTTTATACACTATGTACATAGTGCCTATAGAGAAAGCAATAAGGTTACCTATTCACAAATGAGTATACTCAAAAAAAGTTTTTCAACATTTATACATATATTTAGAACTTCAACATGTTGTGGTAGTCTGAATGAGATTTGATGACGTCTTCACATTACATCAATTCATTCATTTGATCATAAACCTTAACTCCCGACGCAGCACGTGTAGTCACTACATATTTTCTTAGATATCCACGATACCTCCATCTGATTTTCTTATATAGTGTAACAAACCATAAACAAACAGAAGCCACGAATATTCATGTTTGTACATACCTAAGAAATGTTAAAACTTTACCAAAAGAGTGCTATAACATATAATATAACCTATAGCGCTATCTGTTAAGTACGTGCTTAACTGGACGTTCAGTGGCTTAGAGTGCAACGAAAGTAAAGCCTGCCCATTAGCGTGGCATAGTTGAACTAGCAGCCGCTGGTGGCGCCTTAGCCCCACCCGCACATTGTATGGCTTATTGGTTGTATCACAAACTCTGTAATTTTGGTAAGATTATGCAAATTTCAGTATTTGGTCCTTTATTTTAAAATACCAATTCTATAAAAAACAAAATTCTTGTTGATATCCGAATCATATTTAGTGTAATATACAATCACTTACTTAAACCATATCCGAATATCTTGCAGCGCATTGCTATTTAATATCGGAAGAATTGTTGTTAAGTTTTGTAGTATGTTTTAAATTTTAAAAGCTGATGCTGTTGTATAAAGGAATAAAAATAAGGCACATATAACATTAATTTATATGTGCCTATTATAACCTATTTTCACGATAGTATTTTTTTATCATTTCAGATGCTCCCTTAGATGAAAGTTGAAATTAGTATACTCCATTTCTGAAATAAAGTCACTTCCTATAAACATAATGGCTTCTTCTTGCTATGCAATGAGTCACGTACATATTATAATCATCACGCTCATCACTTTTATGTGGTAGTATCATTTTGAAAGTTGTCTTTGTAACCTTATCCTACACTGGGATTGTGAGAAGAACCAATAATACCATGCTCATCGTTGTTTTGTAGAGCCTTTTTTTCGCAGAAAGATAAACTGATAAATGATCAACAATCATTTAATATTTCTTTCCTTTCAATTTCGATCCAAATAAGATATACAGCCCTGAAAATGTGTTTAAAAATGTGAAAATCACTTACAAATAAATATTTCTTTGAAACAAAGTTGAGAGATGGTTACTATTTTAAAACTGTCTTAGAATGAATCACAATGGGCTGCTAACATTCTTAAATGTTTTAATCCTCTGGATGTGCCTTAATTTTATTCAATACACTTTTCTGGGTACGCACCTTTCCAGCATGATTTGTCAAGTGATATATTTTAGTTCAAAATATACTTCTCTTTTAAACACTCAGGCTTAGCTTACACAAATATGTAGCACTGCAAAGCTGGGATATACTTATAAATTAATTAATTAATTGATTGAAAATTGTATTAGATTTAAATCGCATGAGCACATATGTTTATTTGACATTACATTTTTCGTAGACATGTTCGTGCTAAAAGCACCAACGGGGCACTTCGATTGTTATAATAGAGGTCATTCATATTTGAAATCACACTAAGGCTATTGTACACTTTATCATGTATTACCATTTACGTGCTTTCTTGTTTTCCTTTATTAATTGTCTCTTTCTTTCTATCTTTGTATTTTCCCTTATGTCATTCTTATTTAAGAGCATTCTTTACTTCTTGGCAAGGTATTTAACACAAGTTTTGTAACTCATTAGTGTGATATAAATAAGATTTTCTTTTTAACCTGTTCTGAAACTTCAGAACCATTATGTCTTCTGCCCAAGTCTACAGCTTCCCTTGTGTTACTAGGCTAATTGCGCATCGGTGTGTGCATGCATGTGTGTAAGGATGCCACGTAGAGTAATAAAAATCCAAAATCCTCTCACTGCGTGTCAGTAAGGGATAATCCCAAAAAAATGTCTTAGTATTGACTGTTCCTTAATGTTTTGGCGGTTTCGGAACTACAACGTTTCTAGTATGAAAACAACAAATCCCTAACTATAAATTGGTATTACTTCTTCATTAATAATTTCGTAACGAAGCTTGATTCCACAACTTTTGGTGTGTAAGTTCATTTTAAGCGAAATATTTAACTATTTTGATATTTTTTCATAACACTATTACCCCTTTGTGGGAGGAAATTCAACTATCACGAAGCTTAAGTTATAACTCAAAATTAGGATGGTTGATATATTATGCTTCATAGCAAGCGATATTGTGTTCTCGAGTAAAAATTACTACGCACATACATATCAAATAAGTTTAAAATATTAGTACTATTTGTAGCTACATGTTAATGGTGAATAGCACAAAGTAATTTACTGTCAGAAAACCTGACAAAAGAATTGCTATCATTGGAATGTTTCCTGTCGATAATATCCATTTGGCACAACACAAATAACAACGTGATAAAAGTTGAAAATTTGCTTTAACGGAAACTCTCCCACCATTACAGAAAGAATCAAATAATTTAGCGTGTAAATTAGGAACATTTAGGTTACGTAGGGTATAATTTTACATAAAGTTGAATATATCACCGGTAACTGGGGAAAAAGTAGATCCTAAAAATTGCAATTTATACGTATTATTTACACAGAATGAAGCTAGAAAAGCCCTATCTTGGGCCGCTGTTCACCTAGTAAACTGAAAACTACCATAAACATATGCATCAAGAAAGCTATTGAAGCGTAGGGCTGCTATAAAATAGAAGCACGTTATAGATTAAGATTTTTAGAATTATGTTTAACTTTTTCATAAAGAGAAAAATAATTACCACAAAAACGCCATTAAAGCTTATTTCTCTTGGGAATTTTATAAAATAAATATTTTGTATGGGACATAAATTATATGAAAATAATGTTAATCCTTAGTTTTAAAAGCCGCATCTTCGGATTAGATATTTGAACATTTAAATGTGGACACTATTCTAAAAATCTTATGTGTTACACTCACACGACTTTCTCTAGCTGTTCTACAAAACTTCTTACATAAGATTATTCTTCTTTCCGCATCTTGCTAATCGAAGTACTCATTAGCACAATGTACTTAATACTTAGTTCCTTATAGTTAGGAAAAAATAAAGAAATAAACTAGGTTGAAGCCATATTCAAATGTTTTAAAAAAGCAGTCGTTATGCGATTGTCAATTCAAATCCCTTCTTTTCTGGGCCAGGAGTAGTACAAAGAAAACCGCACACTCCCGTTTGAGAAAAGTATAAATACTTCACAACTGAAACTAATAACATTGAATACATCGAAAACCGTAAGCTCCCCCAAACAAATGTGCATATCGTAACTTGTGTACTTTAACAAGGCCTACATTTTTTTTATGGTAAGTTTTTGTCCATCTCATACGGTTTACTTTGTATGCCTAATTAAGCATAATTCATCCAGATTAAACAGGTCTTTAGAAGCTATTCCCAGAAAATTCAAGATATACATATTATTTGTCAGCTAAGTATCTTTAATATACGATATTTTAATCAAAATCATTAGAGCCATTTTTAAGAAAATAAAAATTTTCTAAAAATGTTCCATATAAAGGGTAGTTTGGGGTGTCGGGAGTTTTCTCAAACTTTCGTGTCGGATTCCTGGAAGATACTAAACTTAAATACCCAGTTTGGTATTTTACCGAATTTTCGTTTTTGAGTTATCGTGTTCATAGACACACGGACCTTTTTCTGAAAATACTTTTCTTTAGATACATGGAACCCTAATACATGTATTTCCTGTGAAAACTCCGTACCATATTTTTTGGTGGAGTGCAAATACATTCTTTATACACTATGTACATAGTGCCTATAGAGAAAGCAATAAGGTTACCTATTCACAAATGAGTATACTCAAAAAAAGTTTTTCAACATTTATACATATATTTAGAACTTCAACATGTTGTGGTAGTCTGAATGAGATTTGATGACGTCTTCACATTACATCAATTCATTCATTTGATCATAAACCTTAACTCCCGACGCAGCACGTGTAGTCACTACATATTTTCTTAGATATCCACGATACCTCCATCTGATTTTCTTATATAGTGTAACAAACCATAAACAAACAGAAGCCACGAATATTCATGTTTGTACATACCTAAGAAATGTTAAAACTTTACCAAAAGAGTGCTATAACATATAATATAACCTATAGCGCTATCTGTTAAGTACGTGCTTAACTGGACGTTCAGTGGCTTAGAGTGCAACGAAAGTAAAGCCTGCCCATTAGCGTGGCATAGTTGAACTAGCAGCCGCTGGTGGCGCCTTAGCCCCACCCGCACATTGTATGGCTTATTGGTTGTATCACAAACTCTGTAATTTTGGTAAGATTATGCAAATTTCAGTATTTGGTCCTTTATTTTAAAATACCAATTCTATAAAAAACAAAATTCTTGTTGATATCCGAATCATATTTAGTGTAATATACAATCACTTACTTAAACCATATCCGAATATCTTGCAGCGCATTGCTATTTAATATCGGAAGAATTGTTGTTAAGTTTTGTAGTATGTTTTAAATTTTAAAAGCTGATGCTGTTGTATAAAGGAATAAAAATAAGGCACATATAACATTAATTTATATGTGCCTATTATAACCTATTTTCACGATAGTATTTTTTTATCATTTCAGATGCTCCCTTAGATGAAAGTTGAAATTAGTATACTCCATTTCTGAAATAAAGTCACTTCCTATAAACATAATGGCTTCTTCTTGCTATGCAATGAGTCACGTACATATTATAATCATCACGCTCATCACTTTTATGTGGTAGTATCATTTTGAAAGTTGTCTTTGTAACCTTATCCTACACTGGGATTGTGAGAAGAACCAATAATACCATGCTCATCGTTGTTTTGTAGAGCCTTTTTTTCGCAGAAAGATAAACTGATAAATGATCAACAATCATTTAATATTTCTTTCCTTTCAATTTCGATCCAAATAAGATATACAGCCCTGAAAATGTGTTTAAAAATGTGAAAATCACTTACAAATAAATATTTCTTTGAAACAAAGTTGAGAGATGGTTACTATTTTAAAACTGTCTTAGAATGAATCACAATGGGCTGCTAACATTCTTAAATGTTTTAATCCTCTGGATGTGCCTTAATTTTATTCAATACACTTTTCTGGGTACGCACCTTTCCAGCATGATTTGTCAAGTGATATATTTTAGTTCAAAATATACTTCTCTTTTAAACACTCAGGCTTAGCTTACAAAAATATGTAGCACTGCAAAGCTGGGATATACTTATAAATTAATTAATTAATTGATTGAAAATTGTATTAGATTTAAATCGCATGAGCACATATGTTTATTTGACATTACATTTTTCGTAGACATGTTCGTGCTAAAAGCACCAACGGGGCACTTCGATTGTTATAATAGAGGTCATTCATATTTGAAATCACACTAAGGCTATTGTACACTTTATCATGTATTACCATTTACGTGCTTTCTTGTTTTCCTTTATTAATTGTCTCTTTCTTTCTATCTTTGTATTTTCCCTTATGTCATTCTTATTTAAGAGCATTCTTTACTTCTTGGCAAGGTATTTAACACAAGTTTTGTAACTCATTAGTGTGATATAAATAAGATTTTCTTTTTAACCTGTTCTGAAACTTCAGAACCATTATGTCTTCTGCCCAAGTCTACAGCTTCCCTTGTGTTACTAGGCTAATTGCGCATCGGTGTGTGCATGCATGTGTGTAAGGATGCCACGTAGAGTAATAAAAATCCAAAATCCTCTCACTGCGTGTCAGTAAGGGATAATCCCAAAAAAATGTCTTAGTATTGACTGTTCCTTAATGTTTTGGCGGTTTCGGAACTACAACGTTTCTAGTATGAAAACAACAAATCCCTAACTATAAATTGGTATTACTTCTTCATTAATAATTTCGTAACGAAGCTTGATTCCACAACTTTTGGTGTGTAAGTTCATTTTAAGCGAAATATTTAACTATTTTGATATTTTTTCATAACACTATTACCCCTTTGTGGGAGGAAATTCAACTATCACGAAGCTTAAGTTATAACTCAAAATTAGGATGGTTGATATATTATGCTTCATAGCAAGCGATATTGTGTTCTCGAGTAAAAATTACTACGCACATACATATCAAATAAGTTTAAAATATTAGTACTATTTGTAGCTACATGTTAATGGTGAATAGCACAAAGTAATTTACTGTCAGAAAACCTGACAAAAGAATTGCTATCATTGGAATGTTTCCTGTCGATAATATCCATTTGGCACAACACAAATAACAACGTGATAAAAGTTGAAAATTTGCTTTAACGGAAACTCTCCCACCATTACAGAAAGAATCAAATAATTTAGCGTGTAAATTAGGAACATTTAGGTTACGTAGGGTATAATTTTACATAAAGTTGAATATATCACCGGTAACTGGGGAAAAAGTAGATCCTAAAAATTGCAATTTATACGTATTATTTACACAGAATGAAGCTAGAAAAGCCCTATCTTGGGCCGCTGTTCACCTAGTAAACTGAAAACTACCATAAACATATGCATCAAGAAAGCTATTGAAGCGTAGGGCTGCTATAAAATAGAAGCACGTTATAGATTAAGATTTTTAGAATTATGTTTAACTTTTTCATAAAGAGAAAAATAATTACCACAAAAACGCCATTAAAGCTTATTTCTCTTGGGAATTTTATAAAATAAATATTTTGTATGGGACATAAATTATATGAAAATAATGTTAATCCTTAGTTTTAAAAGCCGCATCTTCGGATTAGATATTTGAACATTTAAATGTGGACACTATTCTAAAAATCTTATGTGTTACACTCACACGACTTTCTCTAGCTGTTCTACAAAACTTCTTACATAAGATTATTCTTCTTTCCGCATCTTGCTAATCGAAGTACTCATTAGCACAATGTACTTAATACTTAGTTCCTTATAGTTAGGAAAAAATAAAGAAATAAACTAGGTTGAAGCCATATTCAAATGTTTTAAAAAAGCAGTCGTTATGCGATTGTCAATTCAAATCCCTTCTTTTCTGGGCCAGGAGTAGTACAAAGAAAACCGCACACTCCCGTTTGAGAAAAGTATAAATACTTCACAACTGAAACTAATAACATTGAATACATCGAAAACCGTAAGCTCCCCCAAACAAATGTGCATATCGTAACTTGTGTACTTTAACAAGGCCTACATTTTTTTTATGGTAAGTTTTTGTCCATCTCATACGGTTTACTTTGTATGCCTAATTAAGCATAATTCATCCAGATTAAACAGGTCTTTAGAAGCTATTCCCAGAAAATTCAAGATATACATATTATTTGTCAGCTAAGTATCTTTAATATACGATATTTTAATCAAAATCATTAGAGCCATTTTTAAGAAAATAAACATTTTCTAAAAATGTTCCATATAAAGGGTAGTTTGGGGTGTCGGGAGTTTTCTCAAACTTTCGTGTCGGATTCCTGGAAGATACTAAATTAAATACCCAGTTTGGTATTTTACCGAATTTTCGTTTTTGAGTTATCGTGTTCATAGACACACGGACCTTTTTCTGAAAATACTTTTCTTTAGATACATGGAACCCTAATACATGTATTTCCTGTGAAAACTCCGTACCATATTTTTTGGTGGAGTGCAAATACATTCTTTATACACTATGTACATAGTGCCTATAGAGAAAGCAATAAGGTTACCTATTCACAAATGAGTATACTCAAAAAAAGTTTTTCAACATTTATACATATATTTAGAACTTCAACATGTTGTGGTAGTCTGAATGAGATTTGATGACGTCTTCACATTACATCAATTCATTCATTTGATCATAAACCTTAACTCCCGACGCAGCACGTGTAGTCACTACATATTTTCTTAGATATCCACGATACCTCCATCTGATTTTCTTATATAGTGTAACAAACCATAAACAAACAGAAGCCACGAATATTCATGTTTGTACATACCTAAGAAATGTTAAAACTTTACCAAAAGAGTGCTATAACATATAATATAACCTATAGCGCTATCTGTTAAGTACGTGCTTAACTGGACGTTCAGTGGCTTAGAGTGCAACGAAAGTAAAGCCTGCCCATTAGCGTGGCATAGTTGAACTAGCAGCCGCTGGTGGCGCCTTAGCCCCACCCGCACATTGTATGGCTTATTGGTTGTATCACAAACTCTGTAATTTTGGTAAGATTATGCAAATTTCAGTATTTGGTCCTTTATTTTAAAATACCAATTCTATAAAAAACAAAATTCTTGTTGATATCCGAATCATATTTAGTGTAATATACAATCACTTACTTAAACCATATCCGAATATCTTGCAGCGCATTGCTATTTAATATCGGAAGAATTGTTGTTAAGTTTTGTAGTATGTTTTAAATTTTAAAAGCTGATGCTGTTGTATAAAGGAATAAAAATAAGGCACATATAACATTAATTTATATGTGCCTATTATAACCTATTTTCACGATAGTATTTTTTTATCATTTCAGATGCTCCCTTAGATGAAAGTTGAAATTAGTATACTCCATTTCTGAAATAAAGTCACTTCCTATAAACATAATGGCTTCTTCTTGCTATGCAATGAGTCACGTACATATTATAATCATCACGCTCATCACTTTTATGTGGTAGTATCATTTTGAAAGTTGTCTTTGTAACCTTATCCTACACTGGGATTGTGAGAAGAACCAATAATACCATGCTCATCGTTGTTTTGTAGAGCCTTTTTTTCGCAGAAAGATAAACTGATAAATGATCAACAATCATTTAATATTTCTTTCCTTTCAATTTCGATCCAAATAAGATATACAGCCCTGAAAATGTGTTTAAAAATGTGAAAATCACTTACAAATAAATATTTCTTTGAAACAAAGTTGAGAGATGGTTACTATTTTAAAACTGTCTTAGAATGAATCACAATGGGCTGCTAACATTCTTAAATGTTTTAATCTTCTGGATGTGCCTTAATTTTATTCAATACACTTTTCTGGGTACGCACCTTTCCAGCATGATTTGTCAAGTGATATATTTTAGTTCAAAATATACTTCTCTTTTAAACACTCAGGCTTAGCTTACACAAATATGTAGCACTGCAAAGCTGGGATATACTTATAAATTAATTAATTAATTGATTGAAAATTGTATTATATTTAAATCGCATGAGCACATATGTTTATTTGACATTACATTTTTCGTAGACATGTTCGTGCTAAAAGCACCAACGGGGCACTTCGATTGTTATAATAGAGGTCATTCATATTTGAAATCACACTAAGGCTATTGTACACTTTATCATGTATTACCATTTACGTGCTTTCTTGTTTTCCTTTATTAATTGTCTCTTTCTTTCTATCTTTGTATTTTCCCTTATGTCATTCTTATTTAAGAGCATTCTTTACTTCTTGGCAAGGTATTTAACACAAGTTTTGTAACTCATTAGTGTGATATAAATAAGATTTTCTTTTTAACCTGTTCTGAAACTTCAGAACCATTATGTCTTCTGCCCAAGTCTACAGCTTCCCTTGTGTTACTAGGCTAATTGCGCATCGGTGTGTGCATGCATGTGTGTAAGGATGCCACGTAGAGTAATAAAAATCCAAAATCCTCTCACTGCGTGTCAGTAAGGGATAATCCCAAAAAAATGTCTTAGTATTGACTGTTCCTTAATGTTTTGGCGGTTTCGGAACTACAACGTTTCTAGTATGAAAACAACAAATCCCTAACTATAAATTGGTATTACTTCTTCATTAATAATTTCGTAACGAAGCTTGATTCCACAACTTTTGGTGTGTAAGTTCATTTTAAGCGAAATATTTAACTATTTTGATATTTTTTCATAACACTATTACCCCTTTGTGGGAGGAAATTCAACTATCACGAAGCTTAAGTTATAACTCAAAATTAGGATGGTTGATATATTATGCTTCATAGCAAGCGATATTGTGTTCTCGAGTAAAAATTACTACGCACATACATATCAAATAAGTTTAAAATATTAGTACTATTTGTAGCTACATGTTAATGGTGAATAGCACAAAGTAATTTACTGTCAGGAAACCTGACAAAAGAATTGCTATCATTGGAATGTTTCCTGTCGATAATATCCATTTGGCACAACACAAATAACAACGTGATAAAAGTTGAAAATTTGCTTTAACGGAAACTCTCCCACCATTACAGAAAGAATCAAATAATTTAGCGTGTAAATTAGGAACATTTAGGTTACGTAGGGTATAATTTTACATAAAGTTGAATATATCACCGGTAACTGGGGAAAAAGTAGATCCTAAAAATTGCAATTTATACGTATTATTTACACAGAATGAAGCTAGAAAAGCCCTATCTTGGGCCGCTGTTCACCTAGTAAACTGAAAACTACCATAAACATATGCATCAAGAAAGCTATTGAAGCGTAGGGCTGCTATAAAATAGAAGCACGTTATAGATTAAGATTTTTAGAATTATGTTTAACTTTTTCATAAAGAGAAAAATAATTACCACAAAAACGCCATTAAAGCTTATTTCTCTTGGGAATTTTATAAAATAAATATTTTGTATGGGACATAAATTATATGAAAATAATGTTAATCCTTAGTTTTAAAAGCCGCATCTTCGGATTAGATATTTGAACATTTAAATGTGGACACTATTCTAAAAATCTTATGTGTTACACTCACACGACTTTCTCTAGCTGTTCTACAAAACTTCTTACATAAGATTATTCTTCTTTCCGCATCTTGCTAATCGAAGTACTCATTAGCACAATGTACTTAATACTTAGTTCCTTATAGTTAGGAAAAAATAAAGAAATAAACTAGGTTGAAGCCATATTCAAATGTTTTAAAAAAGCAGTCGTTATGCGATTGTCAATTCAAATCCCTTCTTTTCTGGGCCAGGAGTAGTACAAAGAAAACCGCACACTCCCGTTTGAGAAAAGTATAAATACTTCACAACTGAAACTAATAACATTGAATACATCGAAAACCGTAAGCTCCCCCAAACAAATGTGCATATCGTAACTTGTGTACTTTAACAAGGCCTACATTTTTTTTATGGTAAGTTTTTGTCCATCTCATACGGTTTACTTTGTATGCCTAATTAAGCATAATTCATCCAGATTAAACAGGTCTTTAGAAGCTATTCCCAGAAAATTCAAGATATACATATTATTTGTCAGCTAAGTATCTTTAATATACGATATTTTAATCAAAATCATTAGAGCCATTTTTAAGAAAATAAACATTTTCTAAAAATGTTCCATATAAAGGGTAGTTTGGGGTGTCGGGAGTTTTCTCAAACTTTCGTGTCGGATTCCTGGAAGATACTAAATTAAATACCCAGTTTGGTATTTTACCGAATTTTCGTTTTTGAGTTATCGTGTTCATAGACACACGGACCTTTTTCTGAAAATACTTTTCTTTAGATACATGGAACCCTAATACATGTATTTCCTGTGAAAACTCCGTACCATATTTTTTGGTGGAGTGCAAATACATTCTTTATACACTATGTACATAGTGCCTATAGAGAAAGCAATAAGGTTACCTATTCACAAATGAGTATACTCAAAAAAAGTTTTTCAACATTTATACATATATTTAGAACTTCAACATGTTGTGGTAGTCTGAATGAGATTTGATGACGTCTTCACATTACATCAATTCATTCATTTGATCATAAACCTTAACTCCCGACGCAGCACGTGTAGTCACTACATATTTTCTTAGATATCCACGATACCTCCATCTGATTTTCTTATATAGTGTAACAAACCATAAACAAACAGAAGCCACGAATATTCATGTTTGTACATACCTAAGAAATGTTAAAACTTTACCAAAAGAGTGCTATAACATATAATATAACCTATAGCGCTATCTGTTAAGTACGTGCTTAACTGGACGTTCAGTGGCTTAGAGTGCAACGAAAGTAAAGCCTGCCCATTAGCGTGGCATAGTTGAACTAGCAGCCGCTGGTGGCGCCTTAGCCCCACCCGCACATTGTATGGCTTATTGGTTGTATCACAAACTCTGTAATTTTGGTAAGATTATGCAAATTTCAGTATTTGGTCCTTTATTTTAAAATACCAATTCTATAAAAAACAAAATTCTTGTTGATATCCGAATCATATTTAGTGTAATATACAATCACTTACTTAAACCATATCCGAATATCTTGCAGCGCATTGCTATTTAATATCGGAAGAATTGTTGTTAAGTTTTGTAGTATGTTTTAAATTTTAAAAGCTGATGCTGTTGTATAAAGGAATAAAAATAAGGCACATATAACATTAATTTATATGTGCCTATTATAACCTATTTTCACGATAGTATTTTTTTATCATTTCAGATGCTCCCTTAGATGAAAGTTGAAATTAGTATACTCCATTTCTGAAATAAAGTCACTTCCTATAAACATAATGGCTTCTTCTTGCTATGCAATGAGTCACGTACATATTATAATCATCACGCTCATCACTTTTATGTGGTAGTATCATTTTGAAAGTTGTCTTTGTAACCTTATCCTACACTGGGATTGTGAGAAGAACCAATAATACCATGCTCATCGTTGTTTTGTAGAGCCTTTTTTTCGCAGAAAGATAAACTGATAAATGATCAACAATCATTTAATATTTCTTTCCTTTCAATTTCGATCCAAATAAGATATACAGCCCTGAAAATGTGTTTAAAAATGTGAAAATCACTTACAAATAAATATTTCTTTGAAACAAAGTTGAGAGATGGTTACTATTTTAAAACTGTCTTAGAATGAATCACAATGGGCTGCTAACATTCTTAAATGTTTTAATCCTCTGGATGTGCCTTAATTTTATTCAATACACTTTTCTGGGTACGCACCTTTCCAGCATGATTTGTCAAGTGATATATTTTAGTTCAAAATATACTTCTCTTTTAAACACTCAGGCTTAGCTTACACAAATATGTAGCACTGCAAAGCTGGGATATACTTATAAATTAATTAATTAATTGATTGAAAATTGTATTATATTTAAATCGCATGAGCACATATGTTTATTTGACATTACATTTTTCGTAGACATGTTCGTGCTAAAAGCACCAACGGGGCACTTCGATTGTTATAATAGAGGTCATTCATATTTGAAATCACACTAAGGCTATTGTACACTTTATCATGTATTACCATTTACGTGCTTTCTTGTTTTCCTTTATTAATTGTCTCTTTCTTTCTATCTTTGTATTTTCCCTTATGTCATTCTTATTTAAGAGCATTCTTTACTTCTTGGCAAGGTATTTAACACAAGTTTTGTAACTCATTAGTGTGATATAAATAAGATTTTCTTTTTAACCTGTTCTGAAACTTCAGAACCATTATGTCTTCTGCCCAAGTCTACAGCTTCCCTTGTGTTACTAGGCTAATTGCGCATCGGTGTGTGCATGCATGTGTGTAAGGATGCCACGTAGAGTAATAAAAATCCAAAATCCTCTCACTGCGTGTCAGTAAGGGATAATCCCAAAAAAATGTCTTAGTATTGACTGTTCCTTAATGTTTTGGCGGTTTCGGAACTACAACGTTTCTAGTATGAAAACAACAAATCCCTAACTATAAATTGGTATTACTTCTTCATTAATAATTTCGTAACGAAGCTTGATTCCACAACTTTTGGTGTGTAAGTTCATTTTAAGCGAAATATTTAACTATTTTGATATTTTTTCATAACACTATTACCCCTTTGTGGGAGGAAATTCAACTATCACGAAGCTTAAGTTATAACTCAAAATTAGGATGGTTGATATATTATGCTTCATAGCAAGCGATATTGTGTTCTCGAGTAAAAATTACTACGCACATACATATCAAATAAGTTTAAAATATTAGTACTATTTGTAGCTACATGTTAATGGTGAATAGCACAAAGTAATTTACTGTCAGGAAACCTGACAAAAGAATTGCTATCATTGGAATGTTTCCTGTCGATAATATCCATTTGGCACAACACAAATAACAACGTGATAAAAGTTGAAAATTTGCTTTAACGGAAACTCTCCCACCATTACAGAAAGAATCAAATAATTTAGCGTGTAAATTAGGAACATTTAGGTTACGTAGGGTATAATTTTACATAAAGTTGAATATATCACCGGTAACTGGGGAAAAAGTAGATCCTAAAAATTGCAATTTATACGTATTATTTACACAGAATGAAGCTAGAAAAGCCCTATCTTGGGCCGCTGTT
Organism: Hymenopus coronatus; assembly: GCA_030762935.1. Classification (NCBI taxonomy): domain Eukaryota; kingdom Metazoa; phylum Arthropoda; class Insecta; order Mantodea; family Hymenopodidae; genus Hymenopus; species Hymenopus coronatus. Next base: position 329,253,488 of record CM060900.1, read on the forward strand.
CACCTAGTAAACTGAAAACTACCATAAACATATGCATCAAGAAAGCTATTGAAGCGTAGGGCTGCTATAAAATAGAAGCACGTTATAGATTAAGATTTTTAGAATTATGTTTAACTTTTTCATAAAGAGAAAAATAATTACCACAAAAACGCCATTAAAGCTTATTTCTCTTGGGAATTTTATAAAATAAATATTTTGTATGGGACATAAATTATATGAAAATAATGTTAATCCTTAGTTTTAAAAGCCGCATCTTCGGATTAGATATTTGAACATTTAAATGTGGACACTATTCTAAAAATCTTATGTGTTACACTCACACGACTTTCTCTAGCTGTTCTACAAAACTTCTTACATAAGATTATTCTTCTTTCCGCATCTTGCTAATCGAGGTACTCATTAGCACAATGTACTTAATACTTAGTTCCTTATAGTTAGGAAAAAATAAAGAAATAAACTAGGTTGAAGCCATATTCAAATGTTTTAAAAAAGCAGTCGTTATGCGATTGTCAATTCAAATCCCTTCTTTTCTGGGCCAGGAGTAGTACAAAGAAAACCGCACACTCCCGTTTGAGAAAAGTATAAATACTTCACAACTGAAACTAATAACATTGAATACATCGAAAACCGTAAGCTCCCCCAAACAAATGTGCATATCGTAACTTGTGTACTTTAACAAGGCCTACATTTTTTTTATGGTAAGTTTTTGTCCATCTCATACGGTTTACTTTGTATGCCTAATTAAGCATAATTCATCCAGATTAAACAGGTCTTTAGAAGCTATTCCCAGAAAATTCAAGATATACATATTATTTGTCAGCTAAGTATCTTTAATATACGATATTTTAATCAAAATCATTAGAGCCATTTTTAAGAAAATAAACATTTTCTAAAAATGTTCCATATAAAGGGTAGTTTGGGGTGTCGGGAGTTTTCTCAAACTTTCGTGTCGGATTCCTGGAAGATACTAAATTAAATACCCAGTTTGGTATTTTACCGAATTTTCGTTTTTGAGTTATCGTGTTCATAGACACACGGACCTTTTTCTGAAAATACTTTTCTTTAGATACATGGAACCCTAATACATGTATTTCCTGTGAAAACTCCGTACCATATTTTTTGGTGGAGTGCAAATACATTCTTTATACACTATGTACATAGTGCCTATAGAGAAAGCAATAAGGTTACCTATTCACAAATGAGTATACTCAAAAAAAGTTTTTCAACATTTATACATATATTTAGAACTTCAACATGTTGTGGTAGTCTGAATGAGATTTGATGACGTCTTCACATTACATCAATTCATTCATTTGATCATAAACCTTAACTCCCGACGCAGCACGTGTAGTCACTACATATTTTCTTAGATATCCACGATACCTCCATCTGATTTTCTTATATAGTGTAACAAACCATAAACAAACAGAAGCCACGAATATTCATGTTTGTACATACCTAAGAAATGTTAAAACTTTACCAAAAGAGTGCTATAACATATAATATAACCTATAGCGCTATCTGTTAAGTACGTGCTTAACTGGACGTTCAGTGGCTTAGAGTGCAACGAAAGTAAAGCCTGCCCATTAGCGTGGCATAGTTGAACTAGCAGCCGCTGGTGGCGCCTTAGCCCCACCCGCACATTGTATGGCTTATTGGTTGTATCACAAACTCTGTAATTTTGGTAAGATTATGCAAATTTCAGTATTTGGTCCTTTATTTTAAAATACCAATTCTATAAAAAACAAAATTCTTGTTGATATCCGAATCATATTTAGTGTAATATACAATCACTTACTTAAACCATATCCGAATATCTTGCAGCGCATTGCTATTTAATATCGGAAGAATTGTTGTTAAGTTTTGTAGTATGTTTTAAATTTTAAAAGCTGATGCTGTTGTATAAAGGAATAAAAATAAGGCACATATAACATTAATTTATATGTGCCTATTATAACCTATTTTCCCGATAGTATTTTTTTATCATTTCAGATGCTCCCTTAGATGAAAGTTGAAATTAATATACTCCATTTCTGCAATAAAGTCACTTCCTATAAACATAATGGCTTCTTCTTGCTATGCAATGAATCACGTATATATTATAATCATCACGCTCATCACTTTTATGTGATAGTATCATTTTGAAAGTCTGTCTTTGTAACCTTATCCTACACTGGGATTGTGAGAAGAACCAATAATACCATGCTCATCGTTGTTTTATGGAGCCTTTTTTTTTTCGCAGAAAGATAAACTGATAAATGATCAACAATCATTTAATATTTCTTTCCCATCAATTTCGATCCAAATAAGATATACAAACCTAAAAATGTGTTTAAAAATGTGAAAATCACTTACAAATAAATATTTCTTTGAAACAAAGTTGAGGGATGGTTACTATTTTAAAACTGTCTTAGAATGAATCACAATGGGCTGCTAACATTCTTAAATGTTTTAATCCTCTGGATGTGCCTTAATTTTAATCAATACACTTTTCTGGGTACGCTCCTTTCCAGCATGATTTGTCAAGTGATATATTTTAGTTCAAAATATACTTCTCTTTTAAACACTCAGGCTTAGCTTACAAAAATATGTAGCACTGCAAAGCTGGGATATACTTATAAATTAATTAATTAATTGATTGAAAATTGTATTAGATTTAAATCGCATGAGCACATATGTTTATTTGACATTAAATTTATCGTCGACATGTTCTTGCTAAAAGCACCTACGGGGCACTTCGATTGTTATAATAGAGGTCATTCATATTTGAAATCACACTAAGGCTATTGAACACTTTATCATGTAATGCCATTTACGTGCTTTCTTGTTTTCCTTTATTAATTGTCTCATTCTTTCTATCTTTGTATTTTCCCTAATTTCATTCTTAATTAAGATCATTCTTTACTTCTTGGCTAGGTATTTTAACACAAGTTTTGGAACTCATTAGTGTGATATAAATAAGATTTTCTTTTTAACCTGTTCTGAAACTTCAGAACCATTATGTCTTCTGCCCAAGTCTACAGCTTCCCTTGTGTTACTAGGCTAATTGCGCTAGGTGTGTGCATGCATGTGTGTAAGGATGCCACGTAGAGTAATAAAAATCCAAAATCCTCTCACTGCGTGTCAGTAAGGGATAATCCCAAAAAAATGTCTTAGTATTGACTTTTCCTTAAAGTTTTGGCGGTTTCGGAACTAAAACATTTCTGGTATGAAAACAACAAATCCCTAACTATAAATTGGTATTACTTCTTCATTAATAATTTCGTAACGAAGCTTGATTCCACAACTTTTGGTGTGTAAGTTCATTTTAAGCGAAATATTTAACTATTTTGATATTTTTTCATAACACTATTACCCCTTTGTGGGAGGAAATTCAACTATCACGAAGCTTAAGTTATAACTCAAAATTAGGATGGTTGATATATTATGCTTCATAGCAAGCGATATTGTGTTCTCGAATAAAAATTACTACGCACATACATATCAAATATGTTTAAAATATTAGTACTATTTGTAGCTACATGTTAATGGTGAATAGCACAAAGTAATTTACTGTCAGAAAACCTGACAAAAGAATTGCTATCATTGGAATGTTTCCTGTCTATAATATCCATTTGGCACAACACAAATAACAACGTGATAAAAGTTGAAAATTTGCTTTAACGGAAACTCTCCCACCATTACAGAAAGAAACAAATAATTTAGCGTGTAAATTAGGAACATTTAGGTTACGTAGGGTATAACTTTACATAAAGTTGAATATATCACCGGTAACTGGGGAAAAAGTAGATCCTAAAAATTGCAATTTATACGTATTATTTACACAGAATGAAGCTAGAAAAGCCCTATCTTGGGCCGCTGTTCACCTAGTACACTGAAAACTACCATAAACATATGCATCAAGAAAGCTATTGAAGCGTAGGGCTGCTATAAAATAGAAGCACGTTATAGATTAAGATTTGTAAGATTATGTTTAACTTTTTCATAAAGAGAAAAAATAATTACCACAAAAACGCCATTAAAGCTTATTTCCCTTGGGAATTTTATAAAATAAATATGTTTTATGGGACACAAATTATATGAAAATAATATTAATCCTTAGTTTTAAAAGCCGCATCTTCGGATTAGATATTTGAACATTTAAATGTGGACACTATACTAAAAATCTGATGTGTTACAGTCACACGACTTTCTCTAGCTGTTCTACAAAACTTCTTACATAAGATTATTCTTCTTTCCGCATCTTGCTAATCGAAGTACTCATTTGCACAATGTACTTAATACTTAGTTCCTTATAAGTAGGAAAAAATAAGGAAATAAATTAGGTTGAAGCCATATTCAAATGTTTTAAAAAAGCAGTCGTTATGCGATTGTCAATTCAAATCCCTTCTTTTCTGGGCCAGGAGTAGTACAAAGAAAACCGCACAATCCCGTTTGAGAAAAGTATAAATACTTCACAACTGAAACTAATAACATTGAATACATCGAAAACCGTAAGCTCCCCCAAACAAATGTGCATATCGTAACTTGTGTACTTTAACAAGGCCTACATTTTTTTATGGTAAGTTTTTGTCCATCTCATACGGTTTACTTTGTATGCCTAATTAAGCAAAATTCATCCAGATTAAACAGGTCTTTAGAAGCTATTCCCAGAAAATTCAAGATATACATATTATTTGTCAGCTAAGTATCTTTAATATACGATATTTTAATCAAAATCGTTAGAGCCATTTTTAAGCAAATAAAAATTTTCTAAAAAGGTTCCATATAAAGGGTAGTTTGGGGTGTCGGGAGTTTTCTCAAAATTTCGTGTCGCATTCCTGGAAGATACTAAACTTAAATACCCAGTTTGGTATTTTACCGAATTTTCGTTTTTGAGTTATCGTGTTCATAGACACACGGACCTTTTTCTGAAAATACTTTTCTTTAGATACATGGAACCCTAATACATGTATTTCCTGTGAAATCTCCGTACCATATTTTTTGGTGGAGTGCAAATACATTCTTTATACACTATGTACATAGTGCCTATAGAGAAAGCAATAAGGTTACCTATTCACAAATGAGTATACTCAAAAAAAGTTTTTCAACATTTATACATATATTTAAAACTTCAACATGTTGTGGTAGTCTGAATGAGATTTGATGACGTCTTCACATTACGTCAATTCATTCATTTGATCATAAACCTTAACTCCCGATACTGCACGTGTAGTCACTACATATTTTCTTAGATATCCACGATACCTCCATCTGATTTTCTTATATAGTGTAACATACCATAAACAAACAGAAGCCACGAATATTCATGTTTGTACATACCTAAGAAATAATAAAACTTTACCAAAAGAGTGCTATAACATATAATATAACCTACAGCGCTATCTGTTAAGTGCGTGCTTAACTGGACGTTCAGTGGCTTAAGAGTGCAACGAAAGTAAAGCCTGCCCATTAGCGTGGCATAGTTGAACTAGCAGCCGCTGGTGGCGCCTTAGCCCCACCCGCACATTGTATGGCTTATTAGTTGTATCACAAACTCTGTAATTTTGGTAAGATTATGCAAATTTCAGTATTTGGTCCTTTATTTTAAAATACCAATTCTATAAAAAACAAAATTCTTGTTGATATCCGAATGATATTTAGTGTAATATACAATCACTTACTTAAACCATATCCGAATATCTTGCAGAGTATTGCTATTTAATATCGGAAGAATTGTTGTTAAGTTTTGTAGTATGTTTTAAATTTTAAAAGCTGATGCTGTTGTATAAAGGAATAAAAATAAGGCACATATAACATTAATTTATATGTGCCTATTATAACCTATTTTCCCGATAGTATTTTTTTATTATTTCAGATGCTCCCTTAGATGAAAGTTGAAATTAATATACTCCAATTCTGCAATAAAGTCACTTCCTATAAACATAATGGCTTCTTCTTGCTATGCAATGAGTCACGTACATATTATAATCATCACGCTCATCACTTTTATGTGGTAGTATCATTTTGAAAGTCTGTCTTTGTAACCTTATCGTACACTGGGATTGTGAGAAGAACCAATAATACCATGCTCATCGTTTTTTTATAGAGCCTTTTTCTTTCGCAGACAGATAAACTGATAAATGATCAACAATCATTTAATACTCCTTTCCTTCAATTTCGATCCAAATAAGATATACAACCCTGAAAATGTGTTTAAAAATGTGAAAATCACTTACAGATAAATATTTCTTTGAAACAAAGTTGAGGGATGGTTACTATTTTAAAACTGTCTTAGAATGAATCACAATGGGCTGCTAACATTCTTAAATGTTTTAATCCTCTGGATGTGCCTTAATTTTAATCAATACACTTTTCTGGGTACGCACCTTCCCAGCATGATTTGTCAAGTGATATATTTTAGTTCAAAATATACTTCTCTTTTAAACACTCAGGCTTAGCTTACACAAATATGTAGCACTGCAAAGCTGGGATATACTTATAAATTAATTAATTAATTAATTGATTGCAAATTGTATTAGATTTAAATCGCATGAGCACATATGTTTATTTGACATTAAATTTATCGTCGACATGTTCTTGCTAAAAGCACCTACGGGGCACTTCGATTGTTATAATAGAGGTTAATCATATTTGAAATCACACTAAGGCTATTGCACACTTTATCATGTATTGCCATTTACGTGCTTTCTTGTTTTCCTTTATTAATTGTCTCTTTCTTTCTATCTTTGTATTTTCCCTTATTTCATTCTTATTTAAGATCATTCTTTACTTCTTGGCAAGGTATTTTAACACAAGTTTTGGAACTCATTAGTGTGATATAAATAAGATTTTCTTTTTAACCTGTTCTGAAACTTCAGAACCATTATGTCTTCTGCCCAAGTCTACAGCTTCCCTTGTGTTTCTATGCTAATTGCGCATCGGTGTGTGCATGCATGTGTGTAAGGATGCCACGTAGAGTAATAAAAATCCAAAATCCTCTCACTGCGTGTCAGTAAGGGATAATCCCAAAAAAATGTCTTAGTATTGACTGTTCCTTAAAGTTTTGGCGGTTTCGGAACTACAACGTTTCTAGTATGAAAACAACAAATCCCTAACTATAAATTGGTATTACTTCTTCATTAATAATTTCGTAACGAAGCTTGATTCCACAACTTTTGGTGTGTAAGTTCATTTTAAGCGAAATATTTAACTATTTTGATATTTTTTCATAACACTATTACCCCTTTGTGGGAGGAAATTCAACTATCACGAAGCTTAAGTTATAACTCAAAATTAGGATGGTTGATATATTATGCTTCATAGCAAGCGATATTGTGTTCTCGAATTAAAATTACTACGCACATACATATCAAATATGTTTAAAATATTAGTGCTATTTGTAGCTACATGTTAATGGTGAATAGCACAAAGTAATTTACTGTCAGAAAACCTGACAAAAGAATTGCTATCATTGGAATGTTTCCTGTCTATAATATCCATTTGGCACAACACAAATTACAACGTGATAAAAGTTGAAAATTTGCTTTAACGGAAACTCTCCCACCATTACAGAAAGAATCAAATAATTTAGCGTGTAAATTAGGAACATTTAGGTTACGTAGGGTATAACTTTACATAAAGTTGAATATATCACCGGTAACTGGGGAAAAAGTAGATCTTAAAAATTGCAATTTATACGTATTATTTACACAGAATGAAGCTAGAAAAGCCCTATCTTGGGCCGCTGTTCACCTAGTACACTGAAAACTACCATAAACATATGCATCAAGAAAGCTATTGAAGCGTAGGGCTGCTATAAAATAGAAGCACGTTATAGATTAAGATTTTTAGAATTATGTTTAACTTTTTCATAAAGAGAAAAATAATTACCACAAAAACGTCATTAAAGCTTATTTCCCTTGGGAATTTTATACAATAAATATGTCTTATGGGACTTAAATTAAATGAAAATAATTTTAATCCTTAGGTTTAAAAGCCGCATCTTCGGATTAGGTACATGAACATTTAAATGTAGGACACTATACTAAAAGCATTCTCTTTTTAGAAATTCAGGCTTTACTTACACAGTCATTTAGCACTGCAAAGCTGTGTTATACTTATAAATTAATTAATGGAATAAACATTGTAATAGATTTAAATTGCATGAGCACATAAATTCATTTACCATTAAATTTATGGTCGATATGTTCCTCAAAAACAGCTAAAACAACAATTGGGCACTTCGATTGTTATAATATAGGCTGTTCATATTTGGATTCTCACTAAGGCTATGGCCCCTTTTTTAATGTATAGCGATTTGCTTTCTTTCTTGTTTTCCTTTATTAATTGTTTCTTTCTTTCTATCTTCGTGTATTGCCTTCTTCCATTCTTATTTAAGATGCTCCTTTGCATCTTGGCAAGGTATTTTAACGCAAGTTGGGCACTCATTAGTGTGATATAAGTATTGTTTTCTTTTTTAACCCGTTCTGAAACTTCGGAACCATTATGTCTTCTGCCAAAATCTACAGCTTCCCTTTTGTTACTAGGCTAAATGCACATCGGTGTGTGCATGCATGTGTATAAGGATGCCAGTTAGAATTGTAAGGCAACTATACAAAACAAATACGTTTTAAGTTTTTCAGAATTTCGTTTTACTATTTTATAAAGGGAAAAAATAATCACCACTAATGTGCTATTAAAGCCTATTTCCCTTGGTAATGTAATGCAATAAACATTTCTGAAAATACATAAATTGTGTGAAAATGATATTAATTCCAAGTTTTATATGAGGAATCTTCTAATTAGATATTTGAACATACAAAATGTATGACATTATGCAAAAGAGGTTTCCTATTCACATTTAAGTATACTCATAATAATGTTTTTCAAAATTCAGTATATTTGACTAATGTTTATTAGATTGATAGTCGGAATGAAGTATGATAACATTATCACATTCCTTGAATTCATGTATTTGATCATAGACTTTAACTCTCGACGCAACACTTGTAGTCGCTACATATTTTCTTATATATCAACGATACCTCCATCTGGTTTACGTATATAGCATAACATACTAAAAACAAACAGAAGCCACCAATATTTATGTTTGTACGTAACTAAGAAATATTAATACTTTACAAAAAGAGTGCTATGATAAATAATATAGCCTACAGCGCTATCTATTGATTACGTGCTAAATAAGTAGGTCAACAGCAGATTGAGTGGCTTGGCCTGCAACGAAAGTAAAGGCTGCCCATTAACCGGTCCCCATGGCCGCGCTCGCTAAGGCGTCCCGTCCCGCTTTGGTGCTGCGTAGCGCTGGGGATCGTGGGTTCGAGTCCCGCCTTGGTCATAGGTGTTATATGTTTGTGTTTATGTGTGTGTTGTAAAAAGTAAGAAAACAGTAATAATACAGAAAAACAAGTTAAAAAAAAAAAGTAAATAAAAGTAGGGCATGCAGTGCCAGAGTCCCGATCAGACTCCGGTACCTATTAAAAGAAAAGAAAAAAAAAAAAAAAAATTAGCGTGCCGTAGTTGAACTAGCAGCCGCTGGTGGCGCCTTAAGCCTACAGCACCCGCAAACAATATGTCGTTTTGGTTGTATCGCAAGCTTTGTAATTTTGGCAAGATTATGCAAAGTTCAGTATTTGGTCCTTTATTTTAAGGTACCACTTCTATAAGAAATTCTTCTTGTTGATATCCGAATGAAATTTAGTGATCACTTGCTCACTTACTTAAACTTTATCCGAATACCTTGCAGCGCCATGCTATTTAGAATCGGAAGAATTGTTGTAAAGTTTTATAGTATGTTTTAAATTTTAAAAGCTGATGCTTTTGTATAAAAAAATAAAAAAGGGACAAATATAACATGATTTTATATGTGCTTATTATAAGCTATTTTCTCGGTAGTAATTTTTTAACATTTCAAATAGTCCCTTAGAATAAATTTGAATTTAATATACTCCATTTCTGCAATAAATTCACATCCCTTAAACATAATGCCTACATCTTCCTATGCACTATGCCACGTACATATTATCATAATCAGTCTTATCACTTTAAATGGTAGAATCACTTTGAAATTAATTATCATTCTGTCTTTCTAAACATATCCTACACAGAGATTGTGCGAAGAGCCAAAGCACCAAGCTCATCGATGTTTCATAGCCCCTTTTTTTTTCGGAAAAGTTAAACCGATAAATGATCAACAATTATTTAATACTCCTTTCCTTTCAATTTCGATCGAAATAAGATATACAAATCTGAAACTGTGTTTACAAATGTGAAAATCACTTACAAATATGTATTTCTATTAAACAAAGTTGAGGGATGGTTGATATTTGAAAACTGTCTAGAATGAATCACAATGAGCTAACATTTTTAAATGTTTTAATCCTCTGGAGGTGCCTTAATTTTAATCAATGCTCTTTTCTGGGCACGCACCTTTACAGCATGAGCTGTCGAGTGATATCTTTTAGTTTCAAAGATACTTATCTCTTTAAAAACTCAGACTTAACTTACACAAATATTTAATACTGCAAAGCTGGGATATACTTAAAAATTAATTAATTGATTTAAGATTGTATTCTTTTTAAATCGCATGAGCACATATGTTTATTTAATATTAAATTTACCGTCGATATGTTCTTCAAACGAAAAAAAAAAAAAAACAGCTAAAAGCACCTATGGGGCACTTTGATAGTTATAAAATAGCTTGTTCATATTTGGAGTCAACTAAGGCTATTGCACACTTTATCATGTATTGCCATTTACTTTCTTTCTTGTTTTCCTTTATTAATTGTCTCTTTCTTTCTCTCTTTGTATTTTGTCTACTTTCATTCTTATTTAAGATCCTCCTTCGCTTCTTGGCAAGGTATTGTAACGCAAGTTGGGCACTCATTAGTGTCATATAAATATGATTTTAATGGAAACTCGCACACCATTACAGAAAGAAATTACCATATCTTAGCAATATAAAGTCGTAACCACTTTTACTATCTTATTTTTTTTTTCTTTGTTGTTTTTTTTTTTTTTTGAATTTTTTTCGTTTCATTTTCTTTGCTACTATAAAATAGAGAAATAAACGGTTTAAGAATTACTCGGCTCTTCAAGAGGGTCTACTTAATCACATGACCTGCTGGTTCACATTAAGGTTAACGATTAATTACAGTTTCTTGTTTAAATTTTGAAGACTCTTTACATGTAGAATATAGTTAATTTTTTATACAAACTAGAGAAACTGCAGCTTTAACGAAGGTATTCTGTTTACCATCTTAGAGAAATAACCATTTCCTTCTCAGATATTACCTATGTAAGGAGATGAATACCGGTTAACCGTTAGCTGCACAAATTTTGAGTTCCTTTGACCTTAGGCTTCATTCGCTTTTTCACAAACCTGAGGGTTTAGATAGCTATAAAACATTTTATAACTGTGCCATACACCGAACAAGTGGAAGAAATGTTTGCTTCCGGCCTCAGAAGCAAACTTAAATGAATTCAAATAAACTAGCGCGAAAGTCTGGAAAATGTTGGTTAGCTTGTTACATAGAGTTGGATATATCACCGGTAACTGGGGAAAAAGTAGATCCTAAAAATTGCACTTTATACATATTATATACTCAGAATGAAGCTAGAAAAGTCCAATCTTGTGCCGGTATTCACTTAGTTCTCTGAAAGCTACCTTAACCATTGGCGAAGTGTGAAGCAGCTGTTAAAATGTAATATGTTTTAAAAGTTTGAGGATTTAGTTTAATAAATTTAGATACATATTTTGATTTACCTACTTTTTCATAAAGGGAAAAAATAGTTACCACAAAAATACTATTATCAACTTAATTACCTTGGTTCAGTAATTTAAATTAAAATGCCTTTAAATGTACAAATTATATGAACATAATTTTAATTTATAATTATGTTTGCCGGACCTTCGGATTAACTACTGGAAAATCTAAAATGTATGGTGTTATGCTAACTAAGCTTCAGAAAGCGGTTTTTTTTTTTTTTTTTAACAGTAACGGAGTCTGATCAGGACTCCGGTACTGTATCCCTATTTACATTTCCCCCCGTAGGTTTTACTGATTACTGGTTTACTGGTTTTACTGTTTCTTTTACAAACATATACACATTGCACAAACATATAACATCCATGCCCAAGGCGGGACTCGAACCCACGAAGCACCAAAGCGAGACGCTTTAGCGAACATGGCCATGGGGACCGGCTTTCGTTGCACCTTAACTGAAAATCACACAATTGCATGTAAATGGTTTTCACAGGGACGTCCCCCTCTCCAAGCTCTGCAGGTTATTCACTCGAAGCAGGCGACCAGTGCATGTTCAGCCTGTTTTCAAGGTACGAAGTCCAATAGAAGACGTTTTGCTTATTACATATTCAGAAATCATTACTTGTCCGCACATGCAAATCATACTTGGAATTTATTATTGTATCTGCCTTTGTGTAGATTAATTATTCAGTGCATGTTAATCACACTTTTAATAAAAACTTTATTAATTATTTTTTTACAGAACTGTATACCTATTTCTGTGACCAGCTATACCCATAGGGTACACAAGGAGTCACCAACTCGCCTAATTTTGTGGTCAAGCAGGCCGTGCATGAAGTGGGTGAATACGAAACTTCCTCATGTGTACAGTGTGCTCTGTGCCAGTTTATAATGTCGCGGACAGAAAACAATCCAACACTCAAGCCATGGATTTCTACTTTTAGGCCTACCTAGGAGGAATTTTATTTTTATAGAACGTAGCGGAAATAATGTTTAGTTTATGGAAAGTTTTGCAATCAGACAAGTCTAATTGCAGAGTCCTTACGCAACTCCTTCAAGTGAGTCCCGGAGTAGCCAAGAAGAACACGTTTCCTTCGAAATGTGTTCGATACCAATTAGATACCAAGATTCCTGTTCCACTATTCGGGGTATGAGGACTCCTCTATAAAATGCTACCATATAAAACGCTCTAGATTGAAACATTAACGTGCTTTGTTTATCAATTTAAATCCCGTCTTTAACTGCAAATGTCATATCGGCGGATTTTCACCTTTGGAAGATATTGCATATCGGCAATGGTGTTTAACTCGTTTAAATTGGAATTCTGTTATTTTTCTTTGGGTTTTGCATTAGATCACACACACATATTAATAAACTGGCTAGAAAACAATTCACAACCCCCAGTCAGGGGTCGAACCCGGAACCCCTCGCACAACAAGCAGGTACTTTACCGAGTGAATTGTGGAGGCTGCATTAAATAGCTTGTACGAGTATTTAGTGCAGTTGGGAATGTGTGTTCTAAATAATATACAGGGTTACTACAAAAGAAATAGACAAATTCAACTACCTGTAAAACAAAAACTATTAAAGATAGCAACCTAATTATTTTGGAGGTATGTCGAGAAACTCTCAAAGTTTTGTTTGTTACTATTGGTAATGCTGTAATGTTTTTTTTTGTTGTTGCAGAAGCTGAAATGGCGGAAAATCCTGTGGAAAAGGCATATTGCGTGTTGGAATTTGCTAGAACGCAATCAGCAACTGTTGTCCAACGACATTTTAGAACACGTTACCACAAAAATGAAATGATGCGCTCACAAAAACCAGCATCGTCTTCATCATGTCGCAACATGTTGATGCAAAAGTCACGCCGTATGACCTTATCTTCTTCACTCAGAAACTGCAACATCTGTAATCTGTAAGGCATCATGTGCAGTCGCTTCCGCAAGATTTTCCATACAGTTTGCTGTGGAATTTGTAATTGCATGCTTGCCCTAGATGTCGATTTCTGTGGGCTTCTTATGTAGGCAGAACGAACACGTTCAACGTTTTCTTCCGAAACTCTTGGTCTTCCCGAGCTCTTCCCTTTGCACAAACATCCCGTTGTCTCAAGTTTTCTATACCAGTCGTAGATTGACTGTCTAGTCGGTGACGTTTTGTGGTAACGTGTTCTAAAATGTCGTTGGACAACAGTTGCTGATTGCGTTCTAGCAAATTCCAACACGCAATATGCCTTTTCCACAGGATTTTCCGCCATTTCAGCTTCTGCAACAACAAACTAAAAACACTACAGCGTTACCAATAGTAACATACAAAACTTTGAGAGTTTCTCGACATACCTCCAAAATAATTAGGTTGCTATCTCTAATAGTTTTTGTTTTACAGGCAGTTGAAGTTGTCTATTTCTTTTGTAGTAACCCTGTATAAATGAGAACTTAGAGAAATGTGTTGCTGCTCCTTATAATAAAGTGGCATTGAGTTTAACATTCTGTCTCATTTGGTGGGGGAGGACGTCGCAGCATTGCTGTCATTAGCGCAATTTCTTTTAACTCGCTAATGATATCAATATAGTTAATTAAAGAAATTCAAAGTGTGCACATTCGCGGTAATGAGTACGTTTAAGTTGATTTTCATTTGTTTTTTGGGTTGGGGTCGCCCGAGAACTCTGGGCAATCACGTTAAACGCCCTGTTCCATCATAACACTGCGGTGGAAGGTAATGGAGTCGGTAGTACCGAGGGCGTGGCATACAAGAAATCAGGTTACAGATTCACACATCCATACGTTGCATTACAAATCTGTTTTCCAAGATTCGTTTTGTTTTACCAAATTATGCACGTCACAAAGCCTTTCTTGTTTCAAATTGAATGTTTCTCAATACAACAAAATGCGTATTTAAATAAAATAACTCTCAAAATATGAATAAGAAGTGAAACACAATTTCTGTTCCAACTAACATGTTAAAATAAACCATACAGACCGTATGAATGTGCTCCTACTTTTCTATTTATTTCTTAAGAAATTACTAGTCACTTTTTGTCCAAAAATGCTACATAAATTTTATGAAAATTAAGGCTTATTTTTATCCAACACCTATAAACTTAAAATATGTAGTACTTAAACAAAAGAAACCGCTTCCCAGACACAAATCCGTTAGCTCATTCCAGGTAACGGCACCTAGTAAGCTTAGATGATAATGTTTGCGAGGTTCCGAGTTTAATTCCTGATGGAACCTGTCTTCTATCACACTCTGACCTTTGGGTTTTTTCGTGGTTTATCTAGTTTATTGTATGAATATATTGGGTGGATTATGTGCTATAATGAATTTATCTTTACCTATATTCCTGTCATTTCCTTTTTGCAGAGCCAAATGAAACGGATGATGGTTTGCGGCTAACGCGGCTTTGAAGAGAGAACTGTTACTTCCCTGCTACGGAGTCTCCTACCCGAATTTGTTTGGGGAGAGCGTCCGGTGAGGTTCAATTTCTTAAATCCAGGGGCCGCAGCGCTGTATCTGCCGCTATCAAATTTCCCTTCGTGTTCTTTCGCCTCTCTCTTGCGAAAAGTTATAGGCCTAACCTTGGTCGCAGTGCTGAAATTCATCTAGAACGAAGACGTCTTGAGAAAATATTCCCAGAAAATTCAATATATACGTTTTTGTTTCTTGTGCAAATAGCTGTAATAAACGGCATTTTAATCAAAATCGTTAGAGCTATTTTTGAGAATAACAACATTTTCAAAGAATTTTCCATCTGAATGTTAGCAGAGAGTGGGGAGATTTTCTTGAAAATCTTCGTGTCGCATCGTTGAGCGATACTAAACTTAAATACCAAATTTGGTGTTTAGCGGTATTTTAGTTTTTGAGCTATGCTGTTCACAAGCCCACGCGCAGACTCACATTCACACAGACACACACGGACTCTTTTCAATTCAATTATTCAGGGGACCTCAAAACATATATTTCTGGTGAAACCTCCTCATCGATAATACGTGTAGAAAAAGTAATAAAGAACATTCGACCATATGTGACAGATTATCTGTCAGGGGAAATAAGACTAGGTGGACGCCACAAAGCCGGTGTTCCCAGACACTGGGGCAGAACACCCCACGTATACCTTGAGGGCTCTGCGTCATTCGTGATTCCAGGGAGTGACGGATGAGGGAGAGGCTCGAAGATCGACCACTTCCCAATGATGACAGGGTAAACATGGACAGGGTCCTTAACGATTACAAATGGAACGCCTCCAATGCCACCCGGTCCCTACTCATGAGCCCCGACCCTCAGGCGGGCCGCGAGATTGCCGATTCTAGTTCATTTTAGATTGTGTCTTTCCTATTGGTTACTGAAACAATATTTATGGCGGCGACATACTTCGAGATTTCATCGAGGTTAGGTAAATGAACTGGATCAAAATAAGGGGCAAAAATGGAGTTTCTGAAAATCGGCTCTTCTTTCCAATGCGAAATGCACAGTCTTACGTTCGTTCTGTTTGCTTGCTAATGCACACCAATGGCACAGTTCCAATCTAAAAGTGAACTAGAATCTGCAATCTCGCCAGTGGGTCCCCCTAGAGAGGCCAGGCTCGAAAGTCCTAAAGTCGAATCCGATCATGTAGTACCGAGACAACCAGGATAAACCCTTTATAGTATATAAGCCATCATCCAGCCACAACCTACCGAACGCCGTCACCTGATCCTATAGCCCTGAAAGATATACATATGTTGAAAATTACATTATACAAAATCTTTCACGTTTCTGAATGGTTCATATCGTTTACTTAATGTGCCGCTACCCTACTTTCATGCCATTGAAATCCGTTTTTGAGTTCTTGTTTTCTTTCAAAGACATTGTGACTCAAGTTTTAGGTTAATCAACCGCTATATTAAAAATCACTTCAAAATTCGCCTACAGATTTATGAAAACACCAGAAAGATCCAAGGGGAATGAATTGAGACCCTCCGAACGCAACACACAAGCGATACCACGATACTTTCAATCGCTTGTATTCTGTTTAACAAGCCTATAATTTCCCATGCTACTTCTAGAATTAAATTAAAAGGCTTCATCCACTATTTTTCTAAAATGCTGTTAGATGGGCACTTTAAACTGCTACCAGGGGCAAAGTGGCTGCCTGGCGGTGGATGCAGTTTACACATTTCGTAAGATAAAATTATTAGAGGACGCAGTCACGTATGTTTAAAAAGCGCAGAACATTAGAGGAAGACACATTGTTAAACGTACTTTATGATCTTCAGAGCATCATTTGAGTAGTGTGGCGGTATCAGTCGTTTGTTTTCAGTTGCGGTAGGATTGTTGCTCTGAAAGGAGATCAGGCTTAATTTGTGTCTACATTGTTCAGGTCAGATTGTGCTATATTAATATGCTCAGAACTTTAGGGTGGGTAATGAGATCTCTTCTCTGGAGTTGTAAATTGCAGCTAATAGGATTATTAAGCCCTTTGTGCATAGTGTAGCATATTTTACACAAAGGTGTTTTCCCAAATTTTGTTTAATGATTATGGGCTTTAATTTCTAAGTACAATTCAAAAAAAAAATATTTTTAGATGTTTTGTAGTAAAACTATAAATGTCTGTAGTAAATTTGCTGTGCTTTTAGAACGAAAAGCAAAAATCCATGCAACTGCAATGAAACGTAGTCCCGTTATCATCCAAGCGTGCCATCACGTCGATTATTTTACTTTCAATGGCTTCTGCTCGTAACGTATAAGTTAAAATCCGTATATAAGGATCTATTTTGCATAACGCTATAAATTCCTTTCAGTAATATGTTTACAGTTTGAGGATGATAATTCAGAGCTTATAATATTAAGAACCTCGCATCTCTGGAATAAAATGGCTAAACGCAACTTTCTTGAAGTAGTGGGAACCGAGATTTTTTTTTCCGGCGCATTAGCTTAAGCTGCTGCCGTATTGTTTTAATATTTTATTAGCTCCTCTCGCGTTATTGTGTTAAGTGCGAGGATTCTTCTAACTCGACCTCTTTCATTCGCTCCCTGCTCTTCCCTTCGTCATTGAATCTAACTTCTTTTCCTCCGGATTCACTCTATCCCATCTATCTGCCCAGCATGCCTGTCGCTTTATATTCTTTTAACCAGCAATACTCTGTTTCTGTAGGTTGATATAAAAATTAATAAACTGTTAACAGATGTTACAGTGCACAAAGATGTTCCTTTTGCGTCTTGTTTATTCGAAGATGTGTTTTGCTTTGTGCACACCAATAATAATGATAATAATTATAATAATACTCTTTAATATACATGGAAAGACAATATTTATGTGTATGCTTTGTTGTATTAAAAACTCTACAGTAAAAGTGGTATATGAATTTTTGTAGTAATTATTATGTCAACATTCCATTCTTCTTAAAGGACCCAAAATAAGTTAGGCAGTGAGTTTCATAACGATCGGTCTGGTCACGTGTGCAGGATGTCTCATTTATACCCATTATGTACATCATATTAAATACATGCTAAAGCTATTGTTGGAGCTTGTAATTGAAGATTGTTTTAAGACAAGGGGAATAAGTAACATGAAAATTTGTTTGGTGTAACTGTATTCTTTAAAAAATACAAGAGGAATTATTTTATTTTCAAATAGCGCCTATTAAGTTGGTTGTGACCTATGAACTGTGTTATTTAAAATGAGTTTAGGAAACGCGTCATAAAGATAATATTCGAAACAGTTTCACCAAAGATAAATCACATTCATATGTTTTCCTTGTGGTATTATTCGCACTAAGTCTACCTCTAAGCGCTGCACATATTTCCTGAGATGTAAACTTGATGAGCATATTCTGTTACTCTAAATGTAGTTACAGTTCGCACCCCAGTCAATGATATTTTTAAATGAGAGGTTAGATGTGAGTCACATAGTCATCTTAACTGTGCACAGAAGCAGGAACGGCAATCAGATGCTCAGTACGTTATTCTCATGTCTCTGGTCTACAGCAGTACAGTCACAACAAACAAATATCACACCTACAGTGATGTCAGTCACATGTATTCACACTCAACCTCGGTTGTTGCTTACACTATACTTTACACCTAATTTTATTGTATTTCTTCTATTCCCGACATTTTTCTCTCATCTTCTTCTTCTTCTTCTGAATTGTTGTAATTTTCATTAATAAATAAGCATATCTCGTTAAAACACTGGCAATGGCATTAACCCGTAGCGCATAACAGTTTACAGTCAGCTGTACGCCGTGTATTCTCGAAATGTAATCATTAGGAAGCAGAACTGTAACATTAACTATTTACTGACTTGTTTATCAAGAGTAGGCTAGTTCACTGTATCTTCGCTAAAGGTTATTCGTCTAGAAGGAATGAGCAGCCTGTACTGTGTTGCTGAAGAGGCAGATTTCAGGTGTGGTATTTGTATGGCTCCTGTAGGTATATTTTCTTGGGTGAACTGAAACGATTAAGCGGGAAAGATTAATGTACATTTCTTCTTGTTTAAGAAGATATTTGATAGGCATACAGTGGTTTTCCGTCACCCTGTAGTAACTGCACGGCGGCTTCACAGACGGTCGGCTTGTTTCGGTGTACCGCCGAAAGAGGCATAGATCACCGCAACCACTTCAATTTTCATAAGAATTTCTTATCATAAGATATATTGTAAACGTTCTCCTTCTCTACTCACACAGTTTTGGTTTACTCTCGGGAAATTTTCATTCAGTTTCCCGAGTTCAACATCCGAAATCGAATGGACATCTGTCCTGATATTTTCTTTTAGCTTTATGGGTGTTTGCTACATAACATTATTCTTCATGTGATCATAAAGACGAGTAAATTTCAGTGATTGTTTTTTTTTAATTATAGATTGATTGACCCACTCTTAATATTCTTCTCTAATGAAGCATGGTTCCATTTATAAGGAAATCCCAAAAGTCGCGGGTTCAAACCCGGCGGAGGACGATGGATTTTTTCGGGGGTAAAAACCCTTAGCATGGCTTCCTTCGGAAGGAAAGTAAAGCCGTTGGTCCCGTGTCGTAGATTTACGGCACGTAAAAGAACCTCAAGTCTGAAAGAGAGGCCTCTGAGCAAAATTAAGTGGTCTTTCACGCCCAATTTAGAATGGGACGCTGAGAGAGCAGTTAAAGAGCGTCCATAAATAACACGCCATTTACATTTTTTTTATTTATAAGGAAATAACACATTGGAGTGCAAAGGAACTATTTTAAACATTCAACTTTATGACGCGAAAAGATGTATGCAATGTATGCAGACATATTATGATATTAACTAACAATAAATGCTGAGAAATACAGGAATGTTATATTTATGCAACTTTATGTACAGGTGATTGACGTTGAATGTCAGCGTCTCAAAAGACTCTGCTACTGCACACACCGCTGATAATTCGTTAACTTTAATTGAGGAAACTTTTGAGTGTACGGTAATGACTAAATAATCATAGCTCTCGCTATTCCTTGTTTTAATTATTGCCATTGTATTTTTAACCATAAGTTTGAGAAGATGAAGAGGTTGCGGGATACTATATCTCTTTCAGTGGTAGATGGAGTCGAGATAGCCGGCGCGCAAACCGCCGAGCGGTGGCCGGAGTGTGAAGGAAAAGCATTTGTGATTTCAATTTTTTAGCATTTTGTGCTGTGTACAAGAACTATTGTTCATCTATAAAGTTCATTCTAAAGGACAATTGTTTTCTTTGTAGTTACAGAAAAGTATGGAGGTACAAATTCCTCTAAAAGGGTGTAGTTCATTTGACACGAATGATTTTGAGGAAAATCCCCCCACTCCAAACTACCCTTTACATGGAAGAGTTTTCGAAAATGTTAATTTTCTCAAAAATTACTCTAAAGATTTTGATTAAAATCCCGTATATTAAAGTATCTGTTTCTATTTGAAAAAGTGATTACGTCGTCTGTACCTTATTCATAAATGATACATGAAAAAAAGAATGATTAAACTTATTTTAGCCCTCTTTTACCTTCTCTACTACGTGGAGCAAATAAGCGAAGTAGCGCATTCGATGTCAAGATTTCACAGGAAATACAGGTGATAATCAACTACACCGAAATCATTTAAGAGGTTTTAGATGTATGTAATATAAGTAATTTCAGGTAGGAAATAACGCAGTTATAAAGTGTTAAACAGATTGGTTTCATATGTAGATATGTCGATGTTAAATCAAAGTCAGTTGAAAACCTGGCTAGGAATGTCTTTAAAACCGATACGAGAGTTTAGAAATATCGATTTTCATGACTCGTTATTCGCGTTCTCAAGATTTACTGCCATAAAGTTCCCTCAAATCTCGAACAGATCACTTGGCTGTGCGACACTATCCAGGGATTAGCTTCCTTCTTGCGTTAGTAGCCTACTCTAGAGGCATTTATTAAATTGCTCCTGTGGCTTAATCTGTAACGAAAAAAGCTGATGACTTGAAGGTCATAGGTTCGTTTCCTGCCATACTGTCTATTGTGCGAAGTTAATGTCATAAACGCTACACCAGAAAGGCACGCTCCCCGACAGCCCTTCGTTTTTGTTGTTGTGTTCTCGAATAGTGTCATCTCCAGCAAGCGGCGTATTTGCTTTAGAAAATATACATCCGTAACTTTGAAATTTGAACTGACAGATCATGAGGTCTCTTATCCAAATTACTAGTTTAAGATATCTCCTTACTCTCTGAAACTATTTCGCTGTAGTTCATTAACGCACTCTATTGCTTTGAGACCTGAATTTTTTAGAATTAGGTCTGTGTTGGTCTATGTGCCTATGAAAGGCGTAATTCAACAACTAAAAGTCCATTAAATACCAAACTTGATACTTAAGTTCAACATCCTATAAGGATGAGACACAATTTTTTTTAAAAAAGGTGTACCACTACGTGGCATTATTTATATCAAGCATTTATCGAAAATGATTATTTTCTCAAAAATAGCTCTAACGATTTTGACTGCGATGTCGTATGTTTGAGACATTTTCATAATATGTGAAATGTAAACCTTGAATTTTCTAGGAATAATCTGAAGTTCCTCTTCATTTGTAACAACTTTTCGGTAACTGGTAACCGTAACAAACGCTTATTACGTAAAACGTGTTGATATCGTTAATGTACAGAATTTATGTGAAATATATTTTTTTACAGAACTAACAATTTCCAAGATACTCCATGATATTGATTTAAATGTTGCAATACTTTTAATTCTATGAAACGGGAAGTCGTTATTTTCTTCTTTCCTCCCCTCCCTCCTGTTTATGCAAAATTTTAGAGCATCACGATGTGACCAGCTCTTAAAAGATTTACTATCGTTTAAACCTAGAGCATTTCCCTATATGTATTGTAGCTATGAGGAAATACGTAATAAAACCATTTATGCTGAAAACCTGTCTCGATTATCATGAAGTGCATACAAGAATGTATTTTTGTTAGCATAGCTTGTTTAAAATGTGCAGCGAATGTTCTGTTAATGTATAGCATTAGATTATTTTATAATAAGTTTAAATATATATATATATATATATATATATATATTCGGCTACCACCAGGGAAAAGCACGATAAAACCAAAGTCAAAGTGGATGGTCGATGGGAATCGAACACAAAACCTCTTGAAAGTGAGACTCACACGTTACTCCGTAGCTGTCTCGCTCAAGACAGAGTAGACTACCGGTTCAGTATCTGGGCACAGAAGGTGACTTTTATAGAAATATTACTTTTATGATAAAATGAAATTGATTTTTATTTATGCATGCTCTTTAGTTAATATTTACGTTTCCCAGTATCTCAACTGTGTATGGAAGAATGCTTCATTTTCCTCAGTAGACTGTTTACTACATTTGAGGTACTTTACGTGTCGTATAATAACTCCATGGCACGACAGTTCACGGGAAACCTTGGCCTACCGCCCAACCGCTGCGTCTCCCATCTCGATCCATTACAGACGTCATGGATGGGGTGCAGAATTGGAGGGTGAGACGTGGTCAGCGCCTCGAGCCCCCCCCGGCCGGTTAATGCGGTCCTCATGACCTGGAGCCGCTACTTCTCCATCAAGTATCTCCTCAATTGGCCCCCCCCAGGGACCTAACGAGGCTGAGTGCATCCCGGGCCAGGTCTCCCAGCGGAGGAAAAATCCCCACGCCGATACTGGGGATCAAACCCAGGACTCCCGCTTGGTAAGTAGCTGCGGTACCACCGCACTAAGGAGACAACTTTACGTGCCGTATATCACCCTAAAAAAAAAACTCCGTTTCACTCATATGGATTTGTATAATTAACTTTGGGAACTTTCAAATTTGATATTACATTCAACTCTCATTCAGGGTCATTCTTATTTGATAAATTGTAGCCAGGAAGTGTTGCTATAATGCAGTATTGATCCTTTTCCTATAGACTGAAGCTAATTTGGCCCTTAATGGGTTTCTTTGACCCACTTTCGAAAATATATTTTTATAAATATATATATATAATATATATATATATATATATATATATATATATAGTATGCAATATGAAAATTGTACTTATTGCTCCCATATTACACAGAGGAGCTCAACATTTAAAAAAAAATCTATTACTTCTGGGATTATGACAGTTCGGAACCATTCAGATACTAGATGTCTCCAAATTTGGAACCCCTATTATACAAAAGTAATACTTCATCATATCATATGTGATACAGTATAAAATAAAATGTTAAATTTCCAAATATACTTTTCATGTTTTGTGAATCAAATATGAAATGTAATACATTATTACTCTCATATAATAGGGAGCTTAAAATTGGGGAAATTAGGTATTATTATGGTTATAGTGTTCATAATATTGAAATGTCATAATTCTAAAATTATTAGATTTCTCAAAATTTCAGCTCCTCTATATATAAAAAATGAGAGCAATAATTCCGATTTTCATATTGAATACAATAAAATAAAGTATATATGTTATATTTATCGATTAATATATTTTATATTGTTGGGTCAAAGTAACACATTAAGGTCCAGATTAATTCCAGTTTATGGTAAAAGGTACAATACTGCATTATGGTGACACTTTATGGCTATAATGTTTCAGATAAAAATTATCCTCAATTAGAGTTGAAGAAAATATTCAAATTTGAAAATTAATTTAACAGTTGTAAAGTATTTTTATGTTGTTGCTTTATACTGTTTAAATCTCAACAGAGTAACAGCATGGCATTTTCCAGATAAATACGTGTAGCAGCCACTCATTTACTGCTAATGATTTCCTCATGTGTCCGTGACTTGGAAGTGCGTGAAGCAAAACCCCAAACAAAAAATAGCAGATTACCTATTCCGTATAAATCCATTTATTTGCGGTTGACCGAGAAGCCATTAAGACGATGGTCGAATATGAGATAACGTGAGAGTGTTTCGATGTTCTGTTCCAGTTCCTGCTCCCTATCAACACTCAATCATTTGTTTCACTCCATGGCATGTTTCAAGTCTTCGCTAAGTGGTTTTTAAGAAACGATACGATGGCATCCTGTGGCTAGTTATAACAGCTTGCATATTTGGAGATATTCTTAGCGCCCAACTCTTATTTGGGGTATCAGTTTGGAGGAAATGCTTTGCTTGATAACGCGTTTTAGTTCCTTCCGAAGACATTAAGTAGCGAAAATTGCAAAAAAGCATTTGCATATCTTATTTCTTGCGCAATTTTGTTAATAGGAATTTCATCATTAGTTGGATTTGCCATATATTTTATAATTAAAAAAGCATACTAAAAGGTATTTGTCAAAACATAACACAACTACCATTTTGTATGAATTCAGCACTTCACAGAAAACAAATTATAACTGCTAAACACTTTTGAATAAAGAACAGACATTTTATGGGATGTTTGCTCAACAATTGGTGCCACTGCTAAGTACCAGATACCGTATTTCACGTTTCCACTTAAACCTTCATGTGTTTAAACATTGGAGAGGTCAACGGAGAAAATTCAAATAAACATTGCTCAATGGCTGTGGTGACACGAGCGACCTGAGTTTACTCCTCATAAAACATTAAGCCGCCTTTAAAAAAAAACACTTGTATTAGAGCACGTAGCGTTTCACTACATTATTATTATTATTATTATTATTATTATTATTATTATTATTATTATTATTATTATTATTATTATTATTATTATTATTATTATTATTGAGCGAGAATGCATCACCGTTTCCGCTGATATGTAAGAGAAGTACAACCAACGCAGGTCTCTCGCGCTATCACCGCCACTGAGTGGCATGTATTTATATTTGCCCCGTTGATTTCTGTAACTCTTTAAATGTATGAAGGGTTAGCTGCTAACGCGAAATCCCGCGTTGTTGGGCTATTGGGCAAGGTGGCACTACGGTAACATTTACAACTTGTATTCCTGGGTTAGAATCCCGGCGGCCGTCCACTCTGGCCCATGGGTTTTTCTTGGTTTCCCCGTGATCGGTATGCGATTTCTGGGCAGTTTTCTCATCCAACATGCTTTTCTTTTTTTCATTCTTATCCTACAGGTATTCCTCTAGGTCTACTAGTTAAAGGAGTGCGGGTCAGATGGTGCAGATTAATGATGGCTCCGTGGATATTAGACGGCTGTCAGGTCGATGGGTCGCTTGGTCGCCCCCTCTGGTGTCTCCATAGGTAAAATGGGTCATTGATCTTGGAAATATTAGACACTTAAGAAAGTCTCGTGGTCTGTCTGCCTGCGGCCTGTATCCTCCAGTGAATCCCTCACTTCATCATTTATCCTGGGGATTCATAGTCACAATGGATATCTGTAGGTCCCAGTGCGCGAGATATGCCCCTCCGTCGTCTAGGCTTGGCGCTTCTGTGCACTCAAGCCACGTGGTTTCCTTCTTAATACACATGTGCCAGTATGATTTCTCAAATTAAAAATTGAACAGATTCTTCTTTAAAAAACATTTTCCGATATAAATTAACCGTCTTCTCAGAAACGATTTAAGAAATTTATATTAAATATTAGAATGATAAAATAAATCTTTAAATGCCTGCCTCGGTAGTGTGGGGGAAGCGTATTTACCCCACACTCAAGAGGTTACGAGTTCGAATCTCGCTTAGGGTGAATTCACGGTTCTTTTGGGTGCTGTCCTGGTCGCCAGGCAAATGCTGTGTTGGTTCCTCACATCCTCCGAATTTTCCCGTCCACCCTTTCCCGTTCTCATCATCTCCTCATCATGTGTCGTCGGTATCACTTGATTGGGACCTGCCTTTCTGGATTCCGGGCCCGGGTTCTCTCGGGGACTAGTGAACAGATAGCGGGAAGTGATCACACTAAC
This sequence comes from Hymenopus coronatus, assembly GCA_030762935.1. NCBI lineage: Eukaryota > Metazoa > Arthropoda > Insecta > Mantodea > Hymenopodidae > Hymenopus > Hymenopus coronatus. Next base: position 329,279,528 of record CM060900.1, read on the forward strand.
ACGCCTCATACAACTACAATATCCCTTGTCCCTGACACCAACAGGTGTTCGTATTTTCAACATAAAGGCCGTCTCCATCTTTGTACATAATTATTGTCCATCGTTGTATTGGGTTGCTAGATTGTATGATAACTTAATTGGTAATTTTGTTTATTAAATTCTGAAGTAAGCACACCTTATTATGTGTTTAACTTCAACACATATATTCTAGACGTTCTCGGGCTTCAAGCCAGGTATAGTGATGAAGAGTCATCGACGTTTCGGGAGCGTGCATCATCCCCCATCTTCATCGGTACACCTGGCTTGAAGCCCGAGAACGTCTAGAATATGCTCGTCGACAGGAAAGCTTCAGATCCTATTTCAACACTTATGTTTGCATGGATTATTTAGGTATTATTTTTATGAGCTTTGTAGCTGGCACTTGCATGTAACTTTTGTTTCCAATCTTTGTATAATAACTTATTTATATAATAGCAATTTTGAGATTTTACCACTATTTTTAAAGATATGGATAAATATTTAGTGATTTTTTCAACTTTTACTTTCACCTGGCCCTTCGGCTGCTATTTCACGATATGCTAATTGCTAAACTACAGTCAAATGAAACATACATTCATTTATATGGGTTCAGATTATTCCAAGCTGTACATTTTATAGCCTTAATACTGAAACATATCTATAACTTTCCTTTACTGAAACGGTTCAAACTAATACGTAGCACAAAAAAACAACAAATTATGTGTTCATTCACATGATTTTTTTCTACCCATTCCTCAAAAATATTCTTAAAAAGGCGTGCTCTTCTACTTACTTCAACTTAATCCAGATAAACATTTGCAAAAATGATTTTATTACATGTATTTTTATGGATGCAAAGAATTGGTGGCTGAACCAGCCTAAAGCGAGGTCATCTTTTAAAAACTGGTCGCTATGTGGTGATTTTAAAGAATTTTAAATTTGAAACTAATAACAAGGAATATTTCGGAAATGGTTTATCCACAACAAAAAAATGTGTTTGAAATAAATTGTTTGTCTTAATCAGATCTGTATCTTTTGTGAAGTGAGTTCGTGTCTATCTCTTACAGTTTTCCAGTTATGGAAAAGTTATCCAAAGTGTAGAGGACTTCAGAGGCTATTTCTAGAAAATTCGAGATGTTAATTTTTTTTCATCTGAAAATTTTTAAAATATTGCACTATAACCAAAACTGATATTGTCATTTTTGAGAAAATCGAAAATTTCGAGAAATCTTCCATGTAAAGGGTAGTTTAGGGTGAAAGAAATGTCTGAAAATCTTCGTGTGGCATCCATGGAAGACACTGAACTCAAAAACTAAGTTAGGCACTTAACCGACTCTTCGCTTTTTAGTTATGCTGTTCATACATAAACACTCATACGTGAGAACGACTCATGACAATTTTTGATTCAGGGGTTCCCAAAGCGTGCATCTCCGATAAAACCTCGGTTACGATTTTTGGTGGGGCACAATACCTTTTCTACCTACTATGTACATTGAATGTGGTACAGAAAATAAAAACAGCCTGCCAGTTCCAAAATCGCGCATCATATCACCTGTTTCTGCACAGGGAAGCAACACTTGCATTATTTGATTTATTAGACGGTCATAAGTCATAACTTCCTGCTTTGAGGTCACTTTGGTCACTGGAGAAGGGAGAGAATTTATATGTTGCTCCATTTGTTTTCAAACTTATTTTTAACAATGTTTTAAGCCTGCTTTTAGTGCAATGGAAACCGGAGAACCCAGAGAAAATCCAACCCTGGGCCGGTTTGTCAAACATAAATCCCACATGCGGTCGCCTGGGATCGAACCCGGGCCACTCTGGTGAGAGGGGAGTGGCCTAACTGTACGGTCACGGCGTACCCGGCTTTCAAACTGGTTGTCTGCGTTGTCACTGCGGGGTTATGGTTTTAGGAGGCTATGTAGATCAATAATTTAGTAACTAAGTTTTTGGATAAAGCATTGCTACCCCAAACAGGCTTTGTACCTCCTAAGGTTCGGACCTATGGTATCTGGAGTTTTAACATGAAGGTGGGAATTTTTTTTGGATAGTTTTAACGCCCGCTTTTACTACCATGGCACCTCAGGCGATGCCACTGATGATACATGGAATGTAGATTGACAACAGGTGGAATGTGATGGCGGGGAAAACCGGAGAATCCGGAGAAAACTCACACCTGAGCCGCTTTGTCCACCATAAATCCCACATGCGGTCGCTTGGGATCGAACCCTGGCCGCCAAGTTGTGTCAGTACCAAACATAGTTTCATTATATAATTAGTATAATTAATATATTATATGAGGTATTTCAAAAGTCACTTCAAACTTTAAACCACAATAAATGCTATGGAATAAAAACACAAGATGCCGCATATTGGGCAATGAATAGGGAATGTTTTGCTTTGTTTTTTTACAGCTCACCGTTACCCCTGGGGCACAGTTTTGTTGAAGAAAACATTAGTAATTTTATTCATACTGCTTTAAGAATTTTTAAGTTACAAATCATGGCTCTATCTCTAAATGAGAGAAAACATCTGATTCAAAGCTATTATGAAAGCAAGAGGAGTTTTTCTCACAGTTTGAAAAAAAGAAGAATTAGAACTCTTAACCATTTAAGAGCAGCCCCATGTTCCAATTATAATTATGAGGATTTAACCAGGTAGTCAGAGGAAAGTGGTTCTTTATCTAATAAGAAAAAATCTTGAGGAATACGCTATCAATGATATCATAATTGCCGAGGCGCTTCATATCTACACCATTGCAAAAACAATCTTTGGTGATCGTGTAATCAGTAGGCACTTTCCAACAAAGTGGCCGCCACGATCTTCAGATCCCAATCCGACCGACTTATGGTTGTGAGGTTACCTTAACGAACGAGTTTTCTTGACACATCCAACAATCTGACAGCAACTGAAAGATGCTCTCTTGCAAGGAATTGTTAATATTCTAGGACGTCATCTGCAAAATGCTGTGCATTAAGTTGCAGAAATAATGGTATGGGTTGAACAAGAAAACGAATGACATTTTCCCGATGTTTCATAAAATTCCAATTGTTGCACCAGTGACTTCTTTTTTTTGTTTCGTTTTTTGTTTCCTATCTGATATATTATATAACTTATAGCGGTTTAAAGCCTTAAATGACTTTTGAAAGACCCTATACAGATATAATTAATATATACATATATTGTTCCTTTATATATATGCATGCAATCACTTTGACGTCTGAAACTTTTTTTATAGAAGCACATATTGGATGGAAAATGGTCCACATAATATCTTATAGGCTAAGAAAAAATTCGGATGTCAGAGTTTTCAGTGTGCGAGGATGTGAAAGTTAATCGACTCACCCCACGATACCAAGTTAAAAGTTAAAGTTAAACCGGCACTGTCCATTATTAATCACGAAGTAGTAGACGTTTTTCACGTTAACTGAGTCCATTACACAAATTGAAAATGATTGTAGAAGACGGGCTCACAGGTATGAAAGAACTATGAAATACTTTTTTTTCTGGTCTTCAAAAAAAAAAAAAGTATCACGTTGAAGGAGCGACATTTTTACTGAAATTATTACAGCAGAGAAACTTGGCCTCACCACCTCATCACAGAAAGCCAGAAATACTCAACGGACTGGCATTTTAGGAATTTCTCTCTGAAAAAAATACAAAGCTTCTCCCTCTGAAAGAAAAGTGATGGCAGCTGTCTTCTGAGCACAGTGCAGCTTATTCCCGTGGGCCATCAACATTGAAGCGCACGCAGAGACATTAGGAGGAGGAGGTTTTCATACCAGAGAACTTATTTCCACAGTTAAGTGCAAAGCGGCACTCTCATCCCCTACTTTTGATTTATACTCCGCCAACTACTACAGTTTTGGTAATTTAATCATTTGTTAGCTATTGCTAACATTTTCAAAATATCAGCAGCTCACATTAAATAGCAATACAGTTCGTGGCTTTGTGGGACACTAATATTATTAGCATGTAATCACTGGGGATTAAAAGCAGAGGAAAAATCCTTTTCTTTTCTGGCATCTGAAGACAAGGTTCAACATAATAAGTTTACAGGATTTTTTGGGTATGAGTGCACTGATTTCGAGTGCTGGGAGATCCAAATATGACGGATAATAGTGTCCAATTACAATTTCATCTATACTGAAAAGTAACGGAGATAATCGAACATTTTTAAATACATTATCTTCACAGTGTGGCAACACAGTAGGCCTTCAGAGCCAAATGATTTTTTTTGGTTTGCGGCCAAGCCAATGTTTTATTATGTGCTTGAAATCCGGTTCACGACTGCTACCATTTTTTGGTAGTGTTTAGCACCCGATTTTACTAATTGTGGCACCGCAGGCGAAATCCAAAAGGCAGTGGAGTAGTTTTCTTTCAGGCTGTCCGATATTATTCACAACATTTCTGTACCGTTCAACACACAACGCCCAATGTGGCATAGTTGCCAAGCGTATAATCACGACTTTGTTCCAGTAAACTCCCTGGAATCCAATTCTTTAATATAATTTTGTTGCTAAACGACTCAAGCGACTCAACGAATGGTAAAAACACATTCAGCTCATATTTTGTAGCTCTACCTTGCTATTTTCATTGCAGAAGTAAACGATAAAAGAGTGCTGACATACTCGCAATCAAACATTTGACCAATTTTATTTTTTATTTATGCAACCATGCACTGTACAGGGTCGTCTCCTTAGCGCGGTGGTAGCGTTGCTGCTTATCAAGCGGGAGACCTGGGTTCGATCCCCAGTACCGGCGTGGGGATTTTTCCCCCGCTGGGAGACCTGGCCCGGGGTGCACTCAGCCTCGTAAGGTCCCTGGGGGGCCAATTGAGGATCTACTTGATGGAGAAGTAGCGGCTCCAGGTCATGAGGACCGCATTAACCGGCCGGGGGGAATCGAGGCGCTGACCACGTCTCACCCTCCAATACTGCACCCCATCCATGACGTCTGTAGTGGACCGAGATGGGGGACGCAGCGGCCGGGCGGTAGGCCAAGGTTCCCCGTGAGCTGTCGTGCCATGGAGTTAATGCACTGTAGAGGGAATAGGAACTTATGTTTCAGCTTAACGTCAGAAAGCTGCCTTTGAAGTCTGAGCATTCATGCCCCTAATACCTATGGGTCACCATAGACCAGAAGAACTGTGGATTTTGTTTGTCTTTTTGATGAAAAGTACCTTTTGTTTCATTTAACACTTTTTATTTTCAACTTTACTTTTCGACTGCACCTTTCCTATTTAGCTGAGTTTAGTCTCAATTCCAATTTATTTTAACTAATACACACTTCAAGACTGGCTACAAAAGATAGCAGTTAAGATAATCCTCTCTAGCGTATTCATGTCAGCACAGCAAAGGGGTGACATCCTGAATGTACAACTCTCGCGAGAGAATGCTGAAACTTATTTAAATATCCTGTTAGTTTTCACCAGCATCATGAAAATGTTCTCAACCAGAGGATAGGATTGGGTTGGTTGCATTCGCCTTATGTTTGTATGCAGTCTCATGGTTTGTGGAAGAAACCCAACATTAAGCATGCCTGAAACTAAACCTAATATCACTTTTTTGCGACAACTTGTATCTGAAATTGAAGCAGAGGTACTTTGTGCTGATGAATGTTGTATTACGTTCTCTCCCACATGTGTATAATGTACGTAATAGCTAGAAAAGGTATTGTATTCGAACCAAAATACGACTATAGATTTCGCCGGAAATATATGTCTTAAGGCCCCCAAAATCCAAAAAAGATTTTTAGAAAAAGGGCTGTGCGTGTGTCTGTGTTACTGTGAACAGCATAACTCAAAAACGTAAAGTCTTAAATACCAAACTTGGTATTTAATATAGCATCCTTCAAGAATACGACACGAAGATTTTCAGAAAAATCCCCCCACTCCAAACTTCCCCTTATATGGAATATTTTTAGAAAATTGTGGTTGATCTCTAACGATTTTGATTGAAACATCATATTATTAACATATCTTAATGACAAATGAAACGTATATCTTGAATTTTCTGGGAATAGCTTCAATAGACCCTTACATTCTGTACAGCTTTTTGTATAACTGGTAAACCGTAAGAGACTGGCAAAAACTTGTAACACAAAAAAATGTAGACCTTGTTAGAACACCCAATTTATGCAATATATATTTTTTCTGGATTCACATTTTCTGAAATATTCCTTGTTATTGGTTTCAATTTTAAAATACTTATATTTTCTTCAAACGCTTTTTTCTTTCTTTCTTTTTCTCTTGTTTATACAAAGAAGCGAATTTCAATGAAAATCGCACACTGAGAACGTTTAGAACATTTGACTAAAGCTTTATCCTAGTTTATTCCCCTATTGGCGTTCTGCTTACAAGGAAGCAAGTAATAAGATAAGTTCTGCTAAATTTTATCTCGATTGCCATGAAGTAGATACAAGACTAACCTTCTTTAATAATAGTTTGTTTGCAGAAGGTAGAGAAAGACATTGAATGTAACACATCAGATTTTTAAAAAAAGGTCCGAGTGTGTGTGTGTGTAGACAGCATAACTCAAAAACGAAAAGCCGGTTGAATACTACTTCCAATGATGTGACATGAAGGTTTTCATGAAACCCCTGATCTCCAACTAAACTTTATATAGGCAAATTTTCGAAAATTTTGATTTTCTCAAAATTAATAAAACGAGTTTAATTAAAATACCGCACGTTTAAGATGTTTTTATGACAAACGGAATGTACATCTTGAATTTTCTGAGAATAGCACCTGAAGCTCCCTTTATTCTTGATGAATTTTGCATAAGAAATCAATCTAAGAGATAGGCAAAAACTTACTACACAAAAAGTATAATTCTCGTTAAAACACTCAATTTATGTCATTCACACTTTTTGTAGAGTTAACGGTTTACGAGATATTATTTGTTATGGGATTCAACTTCACAGTTCTTAAACTTTTCTCATGCAGGAAGTCATATATCGATTCATATATATTTTGTTTTAATCCTGGCCATGCAAGGAGAATTTAATGTCAAATTGTTTCACGTAGCGACCAGCTTTTAAAATATTTTATTATCGTTTTAGTCTAGTGTATTCCCTTATTTCCCTTCTACATACAACGAAGCAGGTACTAATACCATTACTCCTAAATTTTATCTCGATTAGTATTGGCAGATAAAAGAAACTTTTGTAAGAGTAATTCATTTGTGGAACATACAGAGAAAGTCATGTGAATGGAGCACAAAGATTTTTTAATAAATGCATTAAATATATAATTGAAACTGAAGTTTTTAATTAATTAATTAGGAACACTTTTTATCACTCTTTTATTTTTTTTCAGAGTTTTTTTTTTGTCCTTTGAGATATTTTTAGATATTTGTAGGGGTTATGTTTTCTAAATCGCGAAACAATGACCATAAATTAAAAGAATGTGGACGTGTGTGTCCTATTTTCATTCAGAATGTCTCATTTGTACACCAGTAGTCGAAGGAATTCAGTACAGGCGCACAATCTACACGATATTTACAATTATTGGACTCACAGCTTTGGCAAAATTGCCTTTTATCTGAGGGTGTGCACAACGCTGATAACAGTTCCGTTGATTTCAAACTATACGTAGTTAGTAGAGCGTTTTGCTCTCGTCACTGGTGACCGAGTCCATATAACGCCGGTAATCGAATCGCAGTATGCAAAGTTCGCATCACTCTCTGAAATTTCCGTTTTTTAATTTTCTAACTTTTCTTAAAGAGATACACAATTTGAGCAGCAGTAATACGCTTAGTTTAGATTTCTGAAGCCAAGACGATAAATCCTCCAGTAGAAATTACTTTCAAAAGACTGTGAATGATATCTACGTAGCGTTCAATATTAATTGCAGTAATTGTCAAAGCACCTGCGTAGATTAATGCAATAAAACAAATAGATTTTTTGAAATCATTTGTGTAAAGTATGTTTTGAAACGTAGTAACTGAACTATGGTTTTGAATGGAATAAAAAATACTGATTATTGCTTAAACCCGTACACCGGTACGTTGAATTTATTTCGTTTTAAGCACTTGAGCTACTGGAGTCCTGTGAGAAGGTGCTTCTGAATATCTTCTCTAATGCCTACACTTGACTACGTGAATTGCTAAAAATGTGTAATATTGTAAAAGTATATATATATATATATATATATATATATATATATATATATATATATATATATATTAAATTGTTTCAGCAATCACGTACACTAACATTCTAAGCTAATCTAAGCTCATGTGCTTTTGGTGCCAAGTAGTGCCATTGCGCATGCTTAAGAACTTCGCTTATCAGATGCCTATTGAATCAGATGAACTGACACGAACATTAGATACTTATGGTGAGGTTAAAACACTCCTGAAAATTTTGACAGGATGTGAGATTTATGTATAATTTTTGCAGGGATGTTATAGGTTGTCACATTGAACAGTTTCTCTGGTGACTTGGGGTACTTTACGCTTCGGATATTGTATTTCTCGAAATTTTCGAAGTCTCTTTCTATTTACCTTTCATGTAGAGATGGAGTGGTTGAATGACTTTCCCGAATAGTATATATATATATATATATATATATATATATATATATATTTTTTTAGATCCTCTAGATTTTTAATGTTTTATCTATTTCATTCATGCCGCATATATACACGCAATGACGTATTAAATTAAAATGAGTACTGCTTTAAAATAATATCTTTAATGTCTTTATTCAAATAAACTATTTTACTGCCACGATCAGCTTTAGAATCACTGTAGCATAGATCCACATAAAAAGAGCAAAGTAATTAAGCTTGCGTGTGCTGCATTGAATTGTTTAGGACTAAACGATCCAAGATTACAGTTTACTGAACATTGCAGCAATACAACACACTGTATCTGTCGGTCGTTTAACTTTGTCATCCAATACGTCTTGCTTATGGAGAAAATTGCCCAACCACCTAATTGCAGTCTATTTTTGTCCAAAATTGAAATTGATGGTTTATTCGAGAAAAGCCATGGTGAAAACTAAAGAAGATAACTGGATTAATGATTATGTAGTATCCAAAGCCTTGCATACAAATAAAGGTTCTTTTCGTCTAGTTAAAGCATTTCTGAATGATTATACTATCGGGAACCTGTACTCGAATGAAAGCTCCGATTCTTAAATCATTCTATTCCTGAAAAAAATCGCTTCTGCCCATCACCCTTTAATATACGTATATGAAGATTATGATAAGAGTTACCCACACGACTGCTATTCAGTGAATACATTTAAAAATAAATTATATTTGTGTAACACCAATTTGTAATTTTATTGAGAACAAAGTTTAAAAGAATCAGAATACTAGATGAATTTATATGTTTATGCATCAATTCCCAAACTAATTTTGGTAAGTATATATTTCCTCTGGTATACACTACACTACACGGTCTCCCATCTAGGCAGCCCGGGTTCGATCCCAAGCACCCACACGTGGGATTTGTGGTGGACGAAGCGGCGTCTGGGCAGGTTTTCTCCGAATCCTCCGGTTTTCCCCACCACTCATTCCACTAGTTGCTCCTTCATCACAGTCGCCCTCCGTGGTGAAATGGTTACCATGCTAACTTCATATACATAAAGTCGCGGGTTCAAACCCGGCGGAGGACGATGGATTTTTTTCGCGTGTAAAAATTCTTAGCATGGCTTCCTTCAGAAGGGAAGTAAGGCCGTTGGTCCCGTGTCGTAGATTTACGGCACGTAAAAGAACCTCAAGCCTGATAGAGAGCCCTCTGAGCAAAATTAAGCGGTCTTTCACACCCAATTTAGAATGGGACGCTGAGAACCACAATAGTTAAAGAGCGTCCATAAATAACACGCCATTTCATTTTTCCATAATCACCTTTCCTATCATTTATTTCTATATTATCCACTTAATCATGCTGGGCTACGGGCCGACAATTCGTTCCAGGTTCTCCATTCTGTGGTTTCGTGCCGTCGGCTCCACTACAGGATTCTGACCCCCAGGGTTGTAAGTCCTAGGGGGAGGGTAAGCACGACAAAACGTATTCAGACCCTTAGTAGATAAAACGAAAGCAGGAATTAAACTAAATCTTTACTCATCTGCAGCCGCATTACTGAAAACTACTTCTGAAGCCTTTCACCTGAAAACCTCATTCTCTGTTCCAACAAACAAGATTTCTAAAGCAAAAAAGTTCGTTCCACTCCGCATAGTGTGATCTGGGCATATTTGAAATATTTTAGCAGTTCCGTATAGGTATCACCAAGCAAATAGTATTTGCTGGGATCTAAAAGTGCAGCTTCTATTTTTTTTTTTGGTAGTGTTTAGCCCCTGTTTTTACTACTTGTGGTACCCCAGCCGATGACACTGGTGATACATGGAGTGAACATGGGGCATCGGTGGAATGCGATGGCGGGGGAAACCGGAGAATCCGGAGAAAACCCGCCCCTGCGCCGTTTTGTCCACCACTAATCTCACATGCGGTTGCTTAGGAACGAAACCAGGCAGTCTTGGTTAGAGGCAAGTGGTCTAACCACTCGGCTACGGCGTAGCCACAGCTTGTATGCTATACATCACACTGAACCCTGCATTCCTTTCAATTAAGCGTTTCATTCTCATCTTTATTTCAGCTAGGAAGCTCGTGGATTGGTAGATCTGTCTTGACAGTTCTTCTATATGCCGCACAATTTCAGTTCACCTCCATACCTCTGGACTGTAACAGTGTGATAGTTGAGGGTAACGTTTTGAACAAATTTGCAATCAATAATGTGTTTCTGTGAAGCCGTTCTGTTACTAGACGTTTGACACTTTGTATACTAGAACTACTATCGCTTTCTACGTAAGTACATGAATAAGTACACAGATAGAATGCTTACAATGGTTGTAAAACAAATTGATTTTGCTCACATTTGAGCAGAACAAAGATGTTATTCGAACGTCTTCCTTCCTACCGACGTGATTCTGTGTTATGCAGTGTGCTGTTTTGCAGTAATGCGTTGCACTCTACGTTGACCTTTGCTCGTGCAAATAGCGCCGCATGGTTTTGCCAAGTCTGGCCGCTCTTACTCTCCATAAGGAAATTGGTTCGAACTTCCTAGCTGTGGTTAAAATATAACCTATAGCGGTGTCCGTGAATTCCAGCTTTATCAGTACGTCAACTGAACATGGCCTCCAACGAAAGAAAAGCCTTCTCAGTAGCGTGTTATAGTTGAAGCAGTAGCCGTTGGTAGCGCCTAAACCTCACCTCAACCTGTGGGCTCTACAATTTCTAAGTAGGTCGAAAGGGGGAAATTTGTTAGAAAATGCCGTGAATTTCAATATTGTGTATTTTAGCTTTATAAGTCTAATTCTATGAAAACCCTCTCTAGTTGAAATGTTTGCTATTCGAATAAAATTAAACGCATTATAATATTATTAAAAGAATCCTAATCCGTATTTATGTCAGGGCGCTGCGATTTTCCTCTTCTTTTTCAAAGTAAATATAAATGCAATATATAATATGTGAAATATTACTGCAAATATTTCGGCATATGTTTTAAATTTTATAAATTGATGCTGTTTAATGAAAAAATAAAGAAAAGCAAATCACCATTAGTTGTATAATTAAATAATAAACTTCATATTTCAATAGAAAAAATAAAAACTTAATAAAATGACAATTAAGTAATTAGTTTCTCCTAAACTAAAATTGAAGAAAGCTGCTGCAGAGGAGAGAAGGAAGGGGCTCGAGGGTCCAACTTATGTGCCTGAAGGGTTTTAGACTGTTTGAAGGTATGCAACTTAGAGGGAAAGTGTTTTGTGCTTTAAAACTTGATTTACTCGTTTATAGCTTTTTCAACAACCTTTGTCATTCAAAATGTTACACACGATGCAGGTTTTATTCAAGCTCTCTTAAATTTTTAGGATAGGCTCTTAGGAGCCAAAAGAGGGTTTCCACCATATGTTTTTTTAAAATTCATAATATTGTTTTAGATATGGATTTTTAAATTATAATTTAAATTTAAACAATGAACTTTACTGGTCACACAACTTTACAGCAATAGAAGATTAATGATATTTGGTACTTTCGGAGATACTTCTCTCTTTAAAAACTCAGACTTAAACTAGACGCAACATTGTAAAACAGAGAGACGCTCAGAAATTAATTGACTAAATATTATATTAGATTTAGACTGCATGAAGACATTGCTTTATTCAACATTACATTTAGGGTCAATATCTTCCTCAAATGATAGCCAAAAACATCAAAGGCGCACATCGATTATTTACAATACGTTTAGTATTACTTCGATCAGTTAATTTTGTTTCTTTTTTCTTTCTTTCTTTCTTTTTCTGGTTGCCCCCGATGCCTCGTATGAAAGTGAGAAATTGGATGATAAGACATGCCGGTGAAGTGGATGACAGGAAAGATGACTATGGAACATTGGTTAATAAATGCCAAGGGAAACCGGAGAACCCGGAGAAAACTCGCTCAAAAGCTGCTTCATCCACCACAAATCCAACATGAGATTCCCTGGGATCGTACCCCGGCCGTCTAGAAGAGAGGCGATTGGTCGAACCACGTTAGACCATTCGTTGACGTTGGTGGTTATTCAATATAAACTGTTTTCAATCACGCATTAGTGGCGCTATATCCAAACACTGTTAAGGAATGGTAGTTGTTATTTCCTCTGTTGAACTTTTCATGGAAATAATGGAAAAGGTTTCTCTAGCAAAGCTAGCTGGAATGTATAATAGATTAAACTAAAACCATGGGAGGCAAAATTTGTATATTAGAGCACAGATTAACACGTAGACCAATTTTATGGACAGCGCTTTCTGAGAGTTCGTACAAAAAACAGGTATTCCGTAAAATGCTATGAGCTTTTCTACACTCATTATGTCAGCCACAATTAAAGGCTTGAACAGATTTCCTAGCTTTGTTTTAGCAAACGATTAAGCCGCTTTCTAACTCCACACTAGAAAATGGAAGGTAGAGAATTAGGACTGGCATTTCTACCAATTCTTTTAACGGATCTAATCCAGCCATATGGTTTCCGTTATATGTGTACTTCTATTTAGAAGTGAACTGGTTTTGCCATTTTATAACAGTCAAACTGCGTCACTGATTGTATTTTTCACTACGTTGTTTGAGAAGGACGGCAACCTAAATGCACCATCAACACACGTGTCAAGCTAAAACATTAAATCCACCGGAATTGTCTGTAAACTATTATAAATCACCTGGCACATATCTTAAGCAATCGCACCGCATTGTTAAGTTTATACCCGCTTCACAACCACAACAATATATATACTAAATTATGATTGTGAAAATACTTCCTCATTTGAGTATTTTTCACTGCGTAAAATTACAATTAATTCTATTTGAAAGAAGTAATGAATAACTGAAATTAGAATATTTGATGAATACACATGTTTAAACAAAAGCATTAAATCCAGCGGTTACTTGTCTAGTCGTTAAATATTTCCTGTATTATACACGAAAATCCATTTATGTCGCTTATATAGCAAAACAAATCGCAAACACAAACCACTAATATCATAACTATACATAACAAAAAAACATAATAGCCTACAAAATAAGTCGTTTTATTGTATAATATAGCAAATAGCGCATTCTTGCATTCTTTCTTTCTCTGATTGTTCTCCTTGTGTGTAGGACTTAGACTTACGGATCACAGAGAAGACAAGAGGTGTATGTAACTGAGGAAGTGAATGATACATAATTTTGGTGAAATCGATTATAGGAAAAATTACTATGAAGAAGTTGGTCGAATAAATGGCGGGGGAAACCAGAGTACCCGGGGTAAACCTCTCCAGACGACAATTTGTCCGCCACAAATCCCACATAGGTCCTTTTGGTTCGAACCCTGGCCGCCTAGTGAGAGGCAAGCGGTCTAAGCACCGCCGATTTAAAATCCATTCAGCTCTGGATTCCTCGGACAGATGGTGTTGGTGGTTATTCAGTGTGAACTGTTTTCACTCGCTCACTAGTGGCTATATATTCAAACAATATCAACAATCCGTAGTATCCTTTGCTCCACAAATCTGCAGTTGAAGTTTTCATAGAAATAATGGAAACTGTTTTAAACTAAAATTTAAAAAAAAATAGGGATTATTCTTATATACCATCTTGGCAACACTCTTTCCTAACATCCGAAGATAATTTCTGCAATTGAGTATGTCAGCCACAGTTAAATGTTTGAACAAACTTCTTAGTTTTGTTTTGGCAGTGTACAAATGGTTAGAAAACCCCTTTCTAAACTCTGCATTAGAAAATAGAAGGTAGTGAATTAGGATTGTTAAATCTACACGTCCATTTAAAGGATTTGATCCCGCTGTATGTTGTCAGTAATGTGTGTACTTCTAAATATATTATAACTATTTTTGCCAGTTTATAGCATTCCAGGTGCGTCACTGTGTGTATCTTGACTTGGTAATTTAAGAAAGAATCAATGGATTATATTTACTGTTAACATGTACCAAGCTAAGACTACTATTCCGCTGGAATTATCTTTAACCTCTTCCAAATATCGCTGATGGAGTGCCAGTTTTCGAATCCATCGCACAATCACTTATACCTGCGGAGCAATTTTAAACCGCGTAGCTCGGATAATACTGTAAGCGATCGCACAGAAATGATCAAAAGTATCACACTCCAAGAAAACAAGACATTCACATACTTAACGCGATTATGATCATACTTTTCAACATATATAGTTAAAAATTCAATCTACCTGGATAACGCAAAGTTATATATACAAAAAGTTTTGATGTTATTAGAATGCTCCTGGAATTCATATTCTTATTCAAATATTTTAACTTCCAAGGTAACATATGTAGTCGGCTCATTTTCCTTCAGTTATACACGTCACCTCCATTTGCTTTCTGTCATATAAACACAATGCACTAATATTCATATATTTACATAACAACAAATTCTATAATTTACAAAATAGGTATCAAAATATCTAATAAAATCCAACGCGCCATTTGTGAAGCATGACAAAATGGACGTTGTGTGGTTTAGCCTGAAACGAATGAAAAGCCTTCCCCATATCGTGCCATAGTTAAAGCAGCGACCGCTCTTAGCGCCAAACCCCCACCTCATTCTGCGGGTTGTATGCTTTCTAGGAAGGAACACGAGGACAGAAATTGTGAGAAAATGATGCACAAATCAATATTTCGTATTTTAGCTTAACAAGTAAAATTCTATTACAACCTTCTTTTGTTCAAATGTTTGCTTTCCGAATAAAATTAAATGTAACATTTAAATAATCTCATTCAAATTCGTGGCAGCTTAAGTATAGGAAGGATTACTGCCAGGTTTTGTGCTTATTTTTGCATTTTAAAAGTTAATGCCATTTAATGGCAAAAATAAAGCAAAGTGAGTATTATGTCATATGTGCGTATTACCAAATGTTTCCCGGTTATAATACTTTAGTTATTTTCAGCATTTAAAATACTCTCTGAAGTTAAGTTAAAGTACTGAAACTCTTAAATAAATTCCCCAAAACATGATGACTAAATTGTGCTATGCACTAAGCCATAGGCGTTTTATTATCATCAAGTTCATCAATTTAAATGGTAGAATCAGATTGAAATGCAATATGATTCCAGTCCTTAACCGTATCCTGCACTTTGATTGTGTGGAAGAACCATCAATAGCAAGCTCGTCGATATTTAATGGCGGTTTTTCCTTGTCAAAACTTAAATTGATAATTGAAAAACAAGTATTTAGAAATATGCTTTATTTTTAAGGTTTCCTTCTAGAAAACTTACTGTCTGGCCAATAATGAAGCAAATTCTGAAATTGAGAAATTTGCTTGGAAACAAGAATTTTTAGGAAACAAGCTGAAGGTGACGCACAGAACCACAGAATCCGGAGAAAACTCGCCCAGACGGCGCTTCATCCACCACAGATTCCACATGCGGTCCCCTGAGATCGAACAAGCGCCGACTAGGTGGGAGGCCTACGGTGTAACGAATTTTTCAATTATTATTCAATTCTGGGCTCCAAGACAGAGGGCGTAGATGGTTATTCAATATGATGTGTTTTCAATCGAGCCGTAGTAGCGGTACATCCAACAGTGCCAGCGGCTCCTGCTGTATGTTTTCTCAACAAATAAGCACATGAAATTTTCATGGAAGTAATTGAAGGTATTTTAGAATAACAAAATAATTAACAAATGAGTGAGTATTTATAGATACTATCCCAACCTTATAGGCTATTGTTTATTAATTTAGCCCATTTACGTTCTCTAGCAACGCTAAGTAGAGTGTATAATAGATGAAACTGTAACACAGTGGAGGGTTAAAGTTTAAAACCCAGGATAGATGAATACGTGGGTCAATGTTGTGGCCAGAATTTTCTGAGAGTTTGTACCTATAACACATACTTCCAAACTTTTAAGAACACTTCTACAATTCAGTATGTCAGCTACAGTTACACATTTCAACAGAATACTTAGCTTTGTTTTAACAGAGTTTAAATGATTAAAACACCTTTCTTAACTGCACATTGGAAAATGGAAGGTATAGAACTAAGAGTGGAAAATCTAGACGTTCTTTAAACGTATTTGACCACGTCGTAGGTTTTCAGTAATATGTGTACTTCTGTACAGAGTAGATCAGTTTTTGCCAGTTTTCATTCAAACTACGTGATTGATTTTGTTTTTCACCTATTTATTTGAGAAGAAATGAAATAGCTTTTACACACAGTTAACGCATGTACCAAACTAAAGCGTCATATGCACATCCACCGGATTTGTCGTTAAACATTTCCAATATCGCTGTTTACGTACGTACCAACGTGCTATCGCTGATACCTTGCAGGGTGATTATAAATCACGTAACGCGGATCATACTGCAAGCGGTCGCATTAAAATGATGAAATTGTCACACTTCAAGCAAATAGACGTTCACATACTAAACATGATTACGTACTTACTAATATAAATGTTTTTCAACATATATAGTTAAAATTTAGTCTATTTGGATATAGTAAAGTTGTTATTATATGGGAACAAGGTTTGATGTCTTCCAAAATACTCTTAGAATTCATATGCTTATTCAAAGGCTTTAACTCGTAGGATAAAATACGTATTTGGTACATATTTCCTCTTTTATACACGATACCTCCATTTGCTGTCAACATATCCCAGTAATACTCAAACATAAACATAACAAAAACTCTTATATTTTACAAAATAGGTACTATAATGTGTAAAACAATCCATAGCGCCACCTATGAATTACTAGCTTAATGATCAGATCAAATGGACGTTGAGTTGCATAACACCTGAAAAGAAAGAAAAGCATTCCGAGTTGCGTGCCATAGTTCAAGCAGTGGTCGCCGTCGGCGCTTAAACTCCCCCTCATATTGTGAGCCGTGTGGCTTCTAGGTATGGTCGTAAGGGCCGAAATTGTGGGGAAATTATTCAAAATTTGGTACTTTAGCTTTACAAGACAAATTCTATAATAACTTTCTTTTGTTCAAATTTTTGCTATCCGAATGACATTTAATGTAATAAGCCATCATTTAAATTACAGTTAAAAATTCATGAGAGCCCATTGCTACTTAAGTATCTAAAGAATTTATGTAAAGTTTCGTGGTTATGTTTGAGTATCTTAAAATTTGATAACGTTTTTTTGTAAAAGTAAATAAAAGCAAAATATTATATCAGTTTATATGTGCATATTATTGAATATTTCTCGGTAGTAATACTTTGGTCATTGTTATCATCAAAATACACCCCATTATGAATTTTGTGTTTAATGCAGTGGAATTCTTAAATAAATTCCCCAAAACTTAATGAATACATATTGCCATGATTAAGCCGTGAAATTCCGGAACACAGAGATGACAAGACGGTAATCAAACTGAAGCTTTCTATGAAAGTGAGGAAGTGATTGATATGAAATGTCGGTGAAACGGATGACAGGAAAGATGGCTAAGGAGCAATTGGTGGAATGAATGGCTTGGGAACCTCAGAATTCGGAGAAAACCTACCCAGACGGCGCTTCCTGCACCACAAATCCCACATGTGATCACCTGGGATCGAACCCAAGCCAACTAGGTGAGAGGTGAGCCGTCTAACCACCGCCGATTGGTAATTTATTCAGCTTTGGATTCCATGGCAGCATTGATTGTTATTCAATATGAACTGTTTTCAATCGCGCAGTAGTGGCAGTATATACAAACAACGTCAACGACCCGTAGCATATGTCTCATCTACATGTATTTACAGTTGAAATTTTCATGGAGATAATGGGAAGTCTTTTAAAATAACAAAGTAATTAATAAATGAGTGAATATTTACATATGTTATCCCTGCCATATGGACAATATGTTAATTAATTTCTGTCATTTACGTTCTCTATCAACGCTAGGAATAATGTATGATAGAACAGACTGTAACACAGGGGAGGGTAAATGTTTAAATCTAACACAGATACATGGATCAATTTTTGCGACAATTTAGTTCGTAGCTATAACACATATTTCTCAAAATATTAGGTACACTTCTGCAATTGAGTATGCCAGCTACAGAAACACACTTCAATAGAGTACTTAGCCTTGTTTTAACAGTGTTCAAATGATTAAAGCACCTTTCTTAACCACACATTAGAAAATGGAAGGTAGAGAATTACGGGTGCTAAACCTACTTTCAACGGATTGGACCACGCCAAATGATTTCAGGACTAGTGTACTTCTATACAGAGTAGATCAGTTTTGGCCAGTTTTAAACATTCAAACCACGTGACTGTTTTTATTTTTCACTTAGTTATTTGAGAAGGAATGAAAAGCGTATACACACAGTTAATAACTGTAGCAATCTAAATCAATCTAAATCTTCATATCCACCAGAACTGTCGTTAAACGTTCCCAATATCGCTGTGAGATCAGAAGTTTTTCGTACCATCGTATTATCTCTTATACCTTCCGGAGTGATTGTAAATCACGTAACGCGGGTCATACTGCAAGCGGTCGCACTAAAATGATAAAATTGTCACACTTCAAGCAAACAGGCATTCACATACTAAACATGATTACGAAAAGACTTTCTAATATAAATGTTTTTCAACATATATAGCTAAAATTTAATCTATTTGTATAAATTAAAGTTGTTATTATATGGGAACAAGGTTTGATGTCTTCCAAAATGCTCTTAGAATTCATATGCTTATTCAAATGTTTTAACTCATAAGATAATATTTTTCCTCTTTTATACACGATACCAACATTTGCTGCCTCTTCTACAGCAAAACAAATTACAAATAAACACAGCCCAGTAATATTCGTACCTCAAGATAACAAAAAATCTTAAAATTTACAAAATAGGTGCTATAATAGAATCCATAGCGCCACCAATGATGTACAATCTTAATGAGTAGACCACCTGGACGTTGTGTAGCTTGACCTGCGAAGAAAGAAAAGCTGTTCCAGTAACGTTGCATCGTTCTCGCTTTTAGCTTCCGCTTTATCCTACGGGTTGTAAGGTCCGAAGGGGTGAAAATTGTAGAAAAACTGTCGCTAACGGCAATATTATACAGTTTAGTTTAACAAACTTGAGTTTATATTAACTTTCTCCCGCTCAAATGATTACTATCCTAAGAAAATTGACTGTATTATACATCATTTAAATAAATAACCGTTATTCTACTTTCAAAAGATTTTTTTCAGATACACACACACACACACATATATATATATATATATGGGAAGTATTGTTGCGAAGTTTGATGCCTATATTTTAAATTTATAAAATTGATATTGTTTTATGAAAAACAAAAGAAAACAAATGTAATATCAGTAAAAATGTGGGAATTACCATGTGCTTTCCCGATAGTTATATTTTAGTCATTTTACAATATTTACAAAGCTCCTTATGATGAATAATTTTGAAGTTATTTTACTGATAGTTTTTAAATAATTTTCCTAAAATATGAGGACCAAAAGTTGCTATGCAGTAATCCATCAACACCATCAAACTCATCAATTTGAAAGGTAGATTCAGATCGAAAACTCTGTGCCATATCCGGAGTCTGAAGCACGGATTTCTCGCTTTCCGTCCTGTTGCTCAGTTGCTGGATATATGGGAAGCGCCTATACTTCATATAAGCTAGTAAGCTAGTCTATTCAATCGATGGAAATTTAAACAACATGTATCAGTTCAAAACAGGACAAATACATTAAAATAATTGGGGTCAAAGTTGGCCAAAATATTTTTTGTTTTTTTGTTTTCATGAACATGTTTGACAATACCTGGGAGGGATTACAGATGTGGTATTTTTAATTATATATGTTCTCTTTGTGCTATGAACAGTTGACTGGTGTCATAGTGACCACATGCAACGCAACATTCTGTCTCTCCAGTATTTTCAACACGTTGTTCCTTACTACTTTAGAAAGAAGCAGCACGATTTACGAAAAGTACTTTATTTTACTGAAGGTTTAGTAAAGAAAGAGGAAAATGTTCACAAATCTACACTTCCATAAAGATTATTTTCATAAGGAATTAAAATTGTTTAAGATTTTTTCTTTCTTTTTTGTAAGTAGTCATGGCAAAAGGTTTGTGATGGGATAGGAAGAACGGTCAAAAAACTTGCAGGAAAAGCTAGCTTACAACGTGCAAAAATAATCACATCCTGAATGCAAAACGCTCTTTGAATTTTGTTTTAACATCTATCGGGTATTCATTTTTATGTATCATCAGATGAAAACAACATTGTGTACTGCAACACCTAGTTAAAGGCTTATGTGCAGTGCCGTGACAAGAGGATACCATAGCTTTCTCCCACTGAATGAGAAAAAATCTGAATCAACATCTCAGTAGTTCAAGAATATTGCTCGTATATATGATGTTAATCGATGAATGTATTAGAAGACTTGTGTGGCTAGCATATGTCTATTATATATAATCAGTAGTGTAAATGGTTTTATTCAGGGATCCTTAAAACATGTGCTATTTCCGGTGACATCCCGATGTCGGATTTTTGGGTGTAATACAATACGTTCCCTACATACTATGTACATTGTACATACATATGTTACTGGATTGCAATTATCAATAATAATTTTTTTTGGTTTAAATGAAAAAAATTGTATGTATATATACATTTTTTAGGGAAATTAATTTGCTTAGATTTATTCCATATTGTTTTATTTCTTTCTTTGCTTTAATTTATTTTAGCTATTAGTATGAGCATGTAAGTTATATTTGTAAAATAGTGATGTAATAATATATGGTAAATAAATTATAAAGTTTGCAATAAACCTACATCTTGGCATAAGTAACTAGATACCAGTATGTTGTATTACATATTTTATTTTAGTTTTTGCTGCATATACCTGCTAGAGAAAGTAAAAGATCGTTCAGGTTGAATATAAAATAAAAATTTGGTTTATCTCCTTTATTTAATGTTTGATTCGTGTAGTGTCTTTCTGGAACTAATCGTATCTGAGTACTGTTTGCTCAGAAAAATGGCTAGCGAGAATGTAGCAACTGCATTATTCTTGTTATGCCACCGTTGCAAGGAGTGCCTTGGTTTCTTTCCAGAAGAAAATCTATGTGTCAGTACGGCTCATAACTGAAATTAAGAGTCTCTGTCAAGTTGGAACAAGAGCATTTGTTGTTTAGTTTAAATTAGTGTTGCATTATCAGATATTGTATAACTCTATATTCAGAAATGTTTAACATTACGATAACATAGATGACTGTTCACATTTAAATAAGCAATTGCTTTAAATTTGCAGGCTATTTGGAAATCCCTATTATAAAATTCTACAGCTTGTATATAATATCAAACTTGTATAATATATAATATTAGAACCGTTCAGTGAAAATTGGCGCAGCATTTAATTTTTGCTTTTTAAGCATGTATGGACACAGGAAAAATTTCCGGAAACAGCTACCGCTAATCCTACGCCTAAACCCATGACCTCGCCATAGCTGTCGACCTAAAATTCTCAGTTAACCACGAGTAAATGCTAGAAAATCTATAGACAAAAAAATGGATGGTAACTAGAAAGTGTGCATTTCTTCAGTCATGTGCATCAGGGTTTGACAGTACCACTGTGCACTGGACTTCTTGACAATAACACTGGAAACTGTACCTATTACACCTTGACATAAAAAGGTGGGGAAACACTACTGAAGTGTTTTAAAGTGTAACTTTATTGGAAATATGCTGGCCTTTATAAATAATTACTCACAGAAACACATATCCAATTCAAAGCCAACGTAGCATTAAGTCAGAATTTATATGTGGAAGATGGAATACCTCAAGATTCTTCCCTAAGTACTACCCCATTCCTTATTGCAATAAATGACATAATATCCTGAGTCAAATTACAAGTTAAAGCGCGTTCATTTGAAGACTATCCAGGTATCTTCTACAAAGGCAACAATCAAATTATACAAACCAAGAAAATCAAATGTATGAAATCTAATTTTATGACGCAACTTGGACTTAATACTCTTTATTCCAGTGAAACTGAGAGAGTTATGTAATTGGTAATCCTGATCTTAAGTGCTGCCGCTCATTTCAGCTTTCTTAAAGGTCATCAGATTAAAGAAAAGAAAGAAAAAAAAAGTACAAGCTCTGCTGTTAATTGTCGTCTTTTTATTTTCGTGTTTACTTCTTTAATTCTTTGTTGTTGCTTTAATATTGATTTTCGGTGAGTATTACAAAAGCACGTACGGTCTGTGGAGCTGTGCGATTGTTGAAGTAATATTGTTATGTCCATAAATACACTTATTTATTCATTCAATCCATATATTTGTACGCTATACATTTTGGGGTAATAATGTGAAATTTAATACATGAACAGAATTTCAGGTGGGTTATGAGTTTTAAGTTAAATTGTTGTTTTATCTTTCAATGTTTTACTTTTTTCAGGATTTAAAATGATATTTTCGATAAAATGTTGAAGCTATCACAGCGAAATTTTGAAGCATCTTTTTAAAAGTGAACTAATACTTACAGCCGCAATTTCTGAAATATGGTGTAATATCGTCTACTTTATCGTGCTTGATGAGTGTATTCTGATGTATATTTCCATTTGAACAAAAATAATGTATAAAAATGTAAATGCTTATATCTTAGCAAACGTAATTTTTAGGCCAATAAAAACTTAAACTTGTTAAAAACTAATGAAAATCCACCATTAGGATAATTTTTAATAAAAGCTCTTAAGTTTAAGAAAGAACTTAACAAATACTTACCAAACGTTTCAACAGGATTTCCTTACATCATAAAATAAAAATGTATAAAAGCACAGATGACCGTATTAGGGTTTTGAAAATATACAATCCTTTAAAAAGGAAGAAAACAAAATAAGTGGACATTAAGTTGTATCCTTTGAAATGGAAGGGTTTACAAATTAATTCATACATATTTTTTAGTAAACGTAACTGTCTATTTTTGGCCCAGTGGAAGTGAAAAAGATAAAACACCTGGTTTGGAAAAGGGCATATGTTACACTGAAATGGTATGATTGCATATTTGATTTTTTATTCAACACGCTATTTCCATCCCCGCTATTTCCATATCCTAGAGCTATGCAACGTGCATTTCCAATCTGTATAATCAAATTATTTTATAGCATCTAAATACACTGGCATTATGTTGCGAATCCATAACTATGCATCCAATATCAGAGGCCAGGGGATGTGGTTACTTTCGGTGACCAAGCAGCCGTGCTAATGGGAGAATCTAGCTCTCCCATCGCCTACGTAGATATATAAAACAAAGTCTTACATACTTTTATGCAACGCCGAGCCTATTGGTTCTTATGTGCTGTGTCCTGGAAAGCTGTTCTCTCTGATTACCCTATACATTAATTTGTGGGGCTTTGTGAACAATTTATGGTTCTACTCTTGAGCCCTATAGTGTGTTTAGTGTTCAGAAAAGTTTATCATCATTGCTGCCAAGCCACGATTAATTTAATGACCTATAGGAGTAACAGACGTGTACCAATTTCAAAGGTTGCATTTGGGGTAATTACAATCGGATACACGTCTATCAGTCACGGTTGGCAGTCTCAATTAGATGTCAATCGGACTGTTGGTCAGTTTGACGTCTTAATGAGCCACCTCCAACTTTCGGTGCTTGGACAATTTTACCATTCACTACAACGGTTTTGTATTGTTTTAATTCAAGGTGTACACACAGAAAAATAGTTTACTTTCTTAATCACATTGAAAACGTTTTCACAGATTAACCAATTTAAAAAATCTGATTTGTTCCATTTTCATGACTCTCTCTACATCTTTGCAACAAATTATTGTTAAAATGTTTATTCTTCTATTTAATTCATGCTAATTGAGAAAAACTTAACAGAAATGGTGTTATTATTGGCTTCCTTGTAAGTAAAAGGGAAACCAGGGTGTACAATATGCCAAAGCGATAGTCAAATATTTTAAAAGCTGGTTGCTGATATGATTGAACTTCATTTGTTTGCATAGCCAGAAGCTACAAATTTGCGTTTGAGAAAAGTATAAGTATTTTAAAACTGAAACCAATAACAAGGAATATTTAAAAAATGGTCAACTCAACAAAAAAAATTCATATAACATAAATTGTGTGTTTTAAGGAGCACTAAAGTTTTTTGTTTAGTAAGTTTCTTTCTATCTCTTACGGTTAAAAGTTATTCAAAATTCCGCAAAGTTCATCCAGAATAAAGATGTCTTCATAGGCTATTCCCAGAAAATTCAAGATATCATTTTATTTGATTGGTAAATATCTTTAACATTAGAAATAGCCCGTATAATTCCTGTAGAGTGAGACAGTAACTCTTTATAACCACTTAAACCATCGAAATGATGTAACTAACAATAATATGTAAAAATAAGATGTATTGCGCAATGAACTGATAGTGATAATTATACTTAATTAAATAGATATCATTTGTATATAGTAATATAGTATTAATCATAGTAAGGTGTAATAAGCTTTGCTTCAGCTATTATTTTATTTGTGAATATTTGTATTTTGTTAGTATTTTACACGCTAAGACGACAAGGGTTGAAACGTGGTTTTAACTGTAAATGCACAGATTTCCGTTAGCAAAACCTTGAAGTATTGTTAGTGGAGCCTTCAAAAGGAAACATTCTAAAAAGGTTATTGCTCTGTCATTTGTCTTTTGTTGAGTGGTTAGGGAATAGAGGCATAAGTACATGCCACCAATAGAAAGAAGGGACGCTATACATAAAGAGGGATGTTTAAGTTTAAAATTCACAACCGTTTTGGGCAGTGCTACGCCAGATTCCAAGGGCTACACTATGTCGGTCGCTAGAGCAAAATCGTGCCACATTGCTCACCGCGGTTGAAACCAAGAAGTCATGGTTTTGCGTTCCCCTGATTTATAATCATGTTTGCAGGTGTCACTTGGTTGTCAACGGTTAGGGTTAATACAGTGTAATATTATACCATGCAATCTTCTTCAATAATATTTACGAACCAGTGATTATTGTTATTTTCTTACTACCTCTTGTGTTTTCCTTCTGTACCACGCCCTGTACCGAGGAATTCATGTTCGCCGATGAAGAAGAAAAACCTCAGCTAACACCGGAGCAGCAAAGACAGACAACAGGTAGGGAAATGTCACTAGGTTCCACCCTAACCGGACCAACTGACCCACAAAATAATGCAGACATTACTTTGTCCAATACCATTTAAACAATTATTCGGGACAAAACCACCCCATAACGTTGCCTCTTGGCTGGCAAGGTGGCTGTCTGACTATCCCACGTAGCCAGTTAAGGAAAGATCTTCATTCTTTTGTTGCTGCCTCTATCAGTAGTCTCCATTCTTTGCGATTCTTGCCTGCAGTCTTCTAGTTGTGTCCAAGGTGAAGATTCAGATCGTCTCCCCGTTTTTTTCTTCCTGCGGCGGTTCCTGTATACCAGGCTGTCATCTTGTATGCCTATCTGTTGTGGTCCATCCTCATGACATGGCCCGCCCTCTTCCATTTGCTGTAAGTGGCTCATGTTGTAATATACAATGTATTAATAAAAGTATATTTTTGGTGGACAAAGCGGCGCAGTGGCGGGTTTTCTCCGGGTTCTCCGGTTTCCCCCACCATCACATTCCTAAGGGGCTCCATCTTTATGTATCATCAGTGTCATCGCCTGCGGTGCCAGAGCAGTAAAAGCGGGTGTTAAACTCTACCAAAAAAAAAAAAAAAAGGCGAGCCACTTTTTGAAATGCTTATATCTCTATAATTCTTATTAAATATTTAATTTTCAAGTATTCTGTAGGCTCCTATAGGTCATTAACAGCTACTGGGCTTTAGCTACAAATTGCCAGTTGTATTGTATGGCCACACACCGCATAAACAGTTGAAAACTATATGAATGAATATATACATAAATTCGCCCCTTTAGCACAATGGTAACGCGCCTGCCTCTGGCTCGGGAAACCCATGTACGATTCTCTGTACTAGAGTGGGGATTTTCTCCCCCTCCCCTAGGAGGACTAGGTGTGTGTCCTTTCGTCATCAACATCCCGCGGAAGGAAGATGGCAACACCACCGCGGTATCTTATCTGAGCGCCGAAGTCGGGTTGTGAACTCTCCCGCAATTCCCTTTAGGCCAATGACCGACCTTCAAGTTTTATTCACTCTCTCTCTATCATTAATCTATATAATACAGAGTTTTAATACTTTCTCATTTTTCCGGGCCTCAAGAACTTTTTCTTCCCAATTCTCTATCCGTCCATTACATACCTTCCAATCCTCTTGTTCTCATTCCCGTTCTTATTTCCCGTATACGTGAGTTATGAGGTCTTTCTTCTCTTCTAGGTGGAATCCTTTCCAACGCATTTCTCTGTAATCTATTATCATTCATTTTTCTGACATGTCCCTAAGAACTCAGCTGCTTAAATCTTACATATTGAGCTCCAAATATTCATTTTTGTTACATAACGTTACTTATTATTCTTCCGATCTGGAAAATCTCGCCGACCTTAAGACCTCCATTTTAATCGACATAAGCTTTAAGTGTAAGTTTTTGTTAACGTTCCATGTTTCAGTTCCATATCTTTTACAATTGAAGTTGGTATGGCTTTGTAATTTTTTTCTTGCTTATATGCCTGTTCCACAGAATTTCTATTAACTGTACACATTTGTGATCAACAAAGAATTTCAAACTCTCGGTTCTTAAACTCAATGATTTTTGTTTATTTCTTTTTGCGCACAGTATAGCTTCTAGTAATTTAATGTGTTTCTGAGTAAATTTGAAATTTCGTTGAATGAATCATTATGAATGAATTTATCTCAGGATAAATGAATGCGGTGATTTTAATACTTATATTTTAATTTAAAGTGGTAGTGTACCAGAACTAAAAAAAAAAGCGTTAACAACTTTGTATTGCTGTTGCCATTCACCTACCAATTAGTATCATGACTTAAACTAATATTATTACAAATTGGAAGATATTTCTTGGTTTTTCAGATCGTTCTACGTTACGTAGAGTCCTAATGCAACACACATATAACTATAACTCCATGGCACGACAGCTCACGGGGAACCTTAGCCTACCGACCGGCCGCTGCGTCCCCCATCTCGGTCCACTACAGACGTCATGGATGGCGTGCAGTATTGGAGGGTGAGACGTGGTCAGCGCCTCGGGTCCCCCCCGACCGGTTAATGCGGTCCTCACGACCTGGAGCCGCTACTTCTCCATCAAGTAGCTCCTCAATTAGCCTCCCAGAGACCTTACGAGGCTGAGTGCACCCCGGGCCAGGTCTCCCAGCGGGGGAAAAATCCCCAAGCTCGTACTGGGGATCGAACCCAGGTCTCCCGCTTGGCAACACACATATGCCAAGGAGAATATGCGTAACTTATCTTCCACTTTGATAAAGGATAATTTAGTTCTGATTGTATTAACATTTTAAATGGCGCATGAATAATATGGACAGGAATTTAGTTTTTCTTGATATGCAAAGCGAAGAATTCTATGCATATTTATTTGAATAATTGTATTGATTTCACGTGGTACTAAGTTATTATATTCTTGTTGAAAAGACACACCTTTAAGAAAATGTAAATCATCTAGAGCAACAAATTGGTACATCATTGATCTTAGGATACTTTCATGAAGCAACGTATCTTGTACACTCCAACTCAGTCTTATCTTCACTGAGGTTAGTTAAAAAGAGTAGAATTCCATATGCTAACACAATAGAAATGCAAAGTTTATAGCAGTTGGCCCAACTGCCCCGTGTTTGGCCTGTGCAGATATTCCTTCGTGCGTTAAAAGTGTTGCAGAGCTCTCAACGGAGTTACTGCAAGTTAAAACCGTAGGTGGGGAACTGGCTGAGGGACTTTCGTTTTGCCCCTCTTGCTTATCATGGAGACGGCGTGGCGGGTAGTGCTCATTGAGAGGGGTTAAACGCAGGTATCTCTTGTTGGTTCCCCAATGACAGGTTTTAATCTGAAGTATCCCCGTTAAATACTGCAATTCTTGTATAAATGTGAGCATGCCTGTTGTATAAATGCGAGTATGCTGTTTTTAATTATAAATATTAATGGAGGTAATGATTTTAAATGCAACATATCTCTTACGTAATTCACAATGATTTTATTTAATACTTTATAAATAACACTAAAAATAATCTGTTTAACATTCCTGTAAACAACACGAATAGAAATTAACTTGTAAATAACTGCACCAACAGATTGCGTATTTAACGTACTTAAAATAGAACTGCTTTCCTGCCAAGATGTTATTAACTGTTATCAGAATTAAACGCTCTTACAGTAAGAATTATAATCGCATGTCGAATTACTTTCTTTGAAGTGTACTTCGTAGCATTCTGGCTCTATTAACCTACTGCATTACCTAATGTTTCTACATTTTTAAACATCTCAAAGGTGTCACTACTTGGTAATGGCCGTGCTGGTGGTAGTGGTGGTCGTTGTAGTGATGGTAGTAGTTATGGTGGTGATGGTAGTGATGGTGATAGTGGTGGTGGTAGTGGTGGTGGTAATGGTGGTGGTGGTACTGGTTGTGGTGGTAATGGTGGTGGTGGTGGTAGTGATGGTAATGGTGGTGGTGGTGGAGGTGGTGGAGGTGGTGGTGGTACTGATGGTGGTGGTGGTGGTAGTGATGGTGGTGATGGAGGTGGTGGTGGTGGTGGTAATGGTACTGGTGGAGGTAGTAGTGATTGATGGTAATGGTGGTGGTGGTAGTGATGGTGATGGTGGTAATATTATTATCATTATCTTATGCTTTGTAAATATCCCTGGAATCCTCTGCAGATGGCAACTAGTAGGCTTTCAGTCCATATCGCTGTACAGGGTGTAGTCAGAAATAATTAGTGAACATAATACGCAGGCACAAATACATTTTTACTGCTTCCATGGTCGAGAAGTCCCGGGTTCGATTCCCGGCCTGGACGGTGAATTTTTCTTTGACCGGAATCATTCCTTATCCCCAGCAAATAAAGACTCTTTCTCTTTAAGTCTTATTGCAAACACTACGCCATCAGAATTGCATTCTAGAATCTGGCAGTATGTTTGTGAGAGTTAATATGCGTGTGTTTGAAGGAAAGAAAATAATTAAAAACACAACTTCTAAGGAACTAAAGTCAACGAATTGTTTCTAAAGCAAAGCCCCCAATATGACCTTAGATGTTAAAAGCGGCTATATAAATGAAGCTATACATTTTTACGTAAGTAGCATCTGTAATCACAGTTTCTGATGATCGGTTTCGTTATTTGTGGAACATGTTTAATAATGCAGGAGTTGAAAAAGTTTCTTACGCAGAGAAAACTTATAGTCAAAACATGCACGCGTATTCAGTACCCTATAAAAATCAACCGCCAAATCTTAGCAGCATATTAGCTAAACACAATTATTAATATATATGTATGTGGGAAATATTTACTTTTATGCTATAAAGAACAACACTGAACTCCTGGCTCCTATTTCAGGAAAGTGTGAATGCAATAAAATTCTGTTACGTAAAACATTTCTGAGAAATACATGTCCACAAAGATGCCAAATAAAGCATTGCCTGGACTAACTCCGTTTTCGAGTGCTCAACAAACTCTCTTTTCGGAGGTTTCGGTTTCGATCCCCGGCCAGGGGCTGAACATTTTTAATCATTTATTATTATTCCATAGCTTTCAAAATTTACGAGTGTGGATATGAAGGTGAATATGCGTGTGGAAAACCTACAGTAAGCCAATTAAATCTCAAAGAGAGAACAAAAAATAAAACAAAAGGAAGACAGCGTTTAAGTCTAAAGGCTCCCAATTAAATAAATAAAAAACTAGATGCCTAGCAAATAAGATTTGTAAATATAGAAATATCTGTTTGAAATGTTCCTTTTGATTCCTTAATTAGTAAAATTGTCAAACAAGCTCATTTTTACTTGGAAATTAGTTTTCTTAATCTTTTATCAAATCCAAATGTGTTAGGTATATTGCTGAAAGCTGATACTGGCAGCAGAACTGACACAGGCTTTGAGAAAACAACACCTCAAGAAATCCACTTGTAAAGCTAAAATTGAGTCATGTATTTGTTTCACGAAAAAAAGTGTAATTTTTCTAAAATCTTGAGGTTCTGCTTGGAAAATTGAGATGTTTGAAGGCTATTTAATGGAATTCAGTAGTATGCATCGGCAACCCTGAAGAAAAAGCTAAGCAGTACCTTAGTAGCTGATATGTATTTCTCTCCCTCTCTCTTCAGTGCTGTCATATTTGTTTATGTGCACATACAACTACTGGAATTGTTACTCCCTTAGCCTACGAAGAGTTGAATTCCGAAGATGCGCGTATTGCGTGCGCTTGTCTGCTCATGAGTTAGTTTGCACTTTTCGTACGCAGAGTGTGCATGTGTACATATATACCAACGCTAGCACATAAGTGGGTGTTTTTTATTCCTCATCTCAACATTAGACATGTGCCGTTTGTCCCACACTGCGAGGGCCAACAAAGGTTGCAGTAATGGAAACCTCTGTGGACACACACCAGAGAACGAGTCCAGTCGTTTTTATTCTTCCCTCTCCCAGTTCTCGTCCCTTTTTATGCATAATAATTCCGTTCATTAAAATTCTTATTCCCCAGTGCTCCTGTGTAGCAGGGTCGGGAATCGTATACCTGGGAGTTCATTCGACTCACTCTGTCATATTCCACACAGAAAAAAGAGTACGCTTTTGTAGATGGAGGGGTGAAGAATACCAACTAGTTTAAGCCACTCTATAGTAACACTTGTGAAAACTAGAGATAATAGTCTCTAAAAAGTAGTGTAGTGTACATTGTACCCAGATTACTTCATTTAACACGATTGTTAGTTTGTTTTCTTTCTAGAATAAACTATTTGACTTTTGTATGTTTCACAGCAAGAGTATAATGTTTAACAACCTTTTGAAGGAGTAATGCAAATTTTGTAAAGCTCCTGATTATAGTGTTGGAAAAGATGTATAACATTGCTAGGCCATATATACAGGAGATATTTTTGCACAGTGTGAAAACTTTCTGTTTTAGCACAAATACCTAATAAAATTTGTGTAACACAATATATCTGGGCTCATGGTTTACGTATATGATCCATGTTGGTTGCCTTTCCGTTCCTCAGTCAGGAAGAGGAAACGAAGTAATACTTAATATGGTCTTGTAAATATTATAGTAAAAATATTAGTTTCTGAGAACGAGGTATTATTGATTGCTTTAAAAGCAATAACAACTTACAATACATACAAATCAGATAGCTAAATTGTTTATATTCGTCTGCTAATCCTTACAGTCCTCTGATCTTTCAGGCTGCCGGATTCACGAGAACAATTTCGGCAAACTTCAGTTAAATTTTACAGTATGTAAGCATTTAGTTGGATTTGAAGTACCCAAATGGAAGCGGCGTTAACCTAGCGTATTTTTGTTCAATAAAGAGGATACAGAAGTGCCTTTTAATAATTTTGGTCAAAATATCCGTTTTTTGCGCAAAAACCTTTTTGCTCAGGTAAAAATGTGTTTTTGTTTTTCAGTACTCAAAAATGTATCCACAAAAATATAACTGGAGGCCTGAAAATTTTTCACAAAGCACTGCAGGGTGTGTATAATAAAATATCTTCAGAATTTTATATTAGTCATAGATTAATATTAGAAATTAATTAGTGTAATAAACGAGCTATTTTGCAGTTTTTCCACTTTGTGATGTGAAATATTTTTTTCTAAAATACTATTCACTTTAAGAAAATTTAAAACAGGCAATTTATTAAAAATATATTACGCAATAACATTTTAAAAAATTATACATTTAACTCAATATCTGAATATGACAGATTTTGATTTTAACTTATTAAATCCCACAAATTGCTTAATATATCCGGAATGAAAAGACATTTGAATACAATTTGGTATTTTTATGGTGCTTAACGCCCACTTTTACTACATATGACACTGATGTTACATGGAATGAAGACGGAGCACAGGTGGAATGCGATGACTGGGGAAACCGGAGAAACCAAAGAAAACCCGCCACTACGCCGTTTTATCGACTACAAATCCCACATGCGATCGCTTGGGATCAAACCAGGGCCGCCTCAGTGAGAGGGGAGTGTTGCAACAGCTCGGCCACGGTGCGGCTGAAAATGAGTATGAATGCTTCTTTTGTTACCGTTTATATCTTTGCAAAAATTGAAGCTCTAGAAAATCCCCTTTATCACTTCGGTTTCCCCTTAATAAAGTCTTTACATCCATAATCAAGGGAACAACCCGAGATTCTCTGTATTAAAAAAGACGTCTGAATTTATTTTACTGCCAACGAAATGCATGCATATCGTCTTATTTCAGTGGGTATTTGTGACACTGAATTAAGATACGTGCTTCCTTTGACTTCTTATCAGCTTTAAGATCAAATTAAGTATAAACTCTGTTTCTCAGTGCTTTATAGCCTTGAACGTTTCTCGAAACAGTGTGTATGGAAAACTATTCCATTGCGGACTCATTCAGTAAATTAGGTAAACATCCACAAGTCACCCCTAGCTGAAAGTTTTAATACTTTAAACGCGATCATCATACAAAATCTTACGATGAATGTTTTGAGCTATGTTGCTATTTATGATTACATAGCATGCTTACATAGCATGCATGCTAAAAATTCTTAGCATGGCTTCCTTCGGAAGGGAAGTAAAGCTGTGGGTCCCGTGTCGTAGATTTACGGCACGTAAAAGAACCTCAAGTCTGATAAGAGAGGCCTCTGAGCAAAATTAAGTGATCTTTCACGCCCGATATAGAATGGGACGCTGAGAACCAAAGCAGTTAAAGAGCGCCCATAAATAACAGGCCATTTCCATTTAACATGCATGCCCTGTTTCTTTATGTATTGCATCCTTTTGATGTAAGCTATAGCAATAAACAATTTAATCAGACGACGTTTCACCCTGCTTTTCTTTGGTGTACGTTTCCAGAACAATGTCTTTACTATAGCACATGTTCATGTGAAGTGATTTTTAATATAAACAAACATTAGCGCTTGAAAAAGTACTTACTAAACTTATCTCAGTCGCTAGTTAAATGGATAGGTGCTTAGGGGATACTGTCAACTAGTTCATGTACAACAGAATGCATGGAAGCGTGTCAAAGTTTTTGGTATGCTATAGGTTTCTTCATCAATTCTTTTGGTAGAAACTCCTTATCATCTAAAGTCAATACCAGCCCTCGGTGATTCAATCTCTTTAGTTTGATTTCAAGTTTGACATCTCTCTCTCTCTCTCTCTCTCTCTCTCTCTCTCTCTCTCTCTCTCTCTCTCTCTCTCTTTCTCTCTCTCTCTATTTCTCTCTCTCTCTCTCGCTCGCTCACTCGCTCTCTGTCTCTAGCATACACTAACAATTGCACATGAATCAAGTGTTTGTTTTGTTTCATGAACTTAGCAATCCAACTACCTACCAACATTTGCAACAAGGAAGGTTTAGAAACGTAATGAGTGAAAAACCTACTCCAAAAAATCATTATTCATTTCTATAGCCCATGATAAACATTACCAGAAAGGGCCTTATTACTTAGCTCCTTGTTAGTAGAAGGAAATACACTAGGCTAAAGGAAATTCTATTCTCTTTCTGTAGCCAGAAGCAATAAAAAGGGAGATCAACCAATTGAAACTTCCAGTTTGAGAAAGGATTAAGTATTCTAAATAACAGGGAATACCTCAGAAATGGCTAGTTGTACAAAAAGAACTGCATATGACATAAATTGCGTATTTTAACGAGACCTACGTTTTTATACTAAGTTTTTGTTTATCTCTTACGGTTTAACAGTTATACAAAAAATCATTCAGAATGAAGATGTTTCAGGGGATATTCCTAAGAAATGCAGACTATATACGTTATTTGCAATGTAAACATCTTCAATATACGGTATTTTAAGAAAAATTGTTAGAGCCAATTTCAAGAAAACCGAAAATTTTGAAAATGTTCCATGTAAAGAGTAGTTAAGTTTAAGAGGTTTTCCTGAAAATTTTCATGTCGTGTCCTTGGAAGATACTGAATTTAAATACCGAGTTTGGTATTTAACGATGTTTGGTCGTTGAGTTACGCTATCTACAGACACCCACACAGACATACAGAACCTTATTCTAAAAATACTTTTTTTCGATTCAGAGGTCCGCAAAATATATATTTTCGTTTAAATCTCGGTATCGAATTTTTAGGTGAATGCAATAACTTCTCTGCGTACTATGCAAACAATTTTTACATACATGCTAGAGAAAGTGAATAGAAAATAAACAGAAAGCATTGAGCAATGCATTTAATTGCGTTTTTACAAGAAAATACTTTAGAAAATACTCAATTTATAGGAATAATCTCAATGAGGATCCATTAAAGATGTACATATACATACTTTAAAGAATGACTGACTCCGTGGCACAACTCACTAAGACCCTTGGCCTACCGCCCGGCCGCTGCGTCCCCCATCTCGGTCCATTACAGACGTCATGGAGTATTGGGGGTGGAGACGTGGTGAGCGCTTCGATCCCTCCCCCAGCCAGTTAACGTGGTCTTCTCGACCTGGAACCACTACTTCTTCATCAAGTAGCTCCTCAATTGGCCCCCCAGGGACCTCACGAGGCTAAGTGCACCCCGATCCGGGTCTCCCAGCGAGGGAAAAATCCCCACGCCGGTGCTGGGAATCCAACACAGGTCTCCCGCTTGGCAAGCAGATACGCTACCGCCGCACTAAAGAGACGACCACTTTAAAGATTACGAATTTTTATTGTGTGCTGAATCTAATTCTGTTTCTCCTTTAATACAAGCTTCCTGCTCCTGTTCAGTTCAGCTTCTCAGAATAGTTGTATATCCGTAATGCAAATGGTTGCTAGAACAAGATGGTAAATGTGTCAACGGAGATTTCGGATCATGCTGCTGTAATTGTCTTGGCGAAGGGACTCGTGTGGTTTTGATTTCTTGTCATACACGGCATCCTTCAAGATAAAGATGTGTTATACTCTGTGGAAGTATTGGGGACTCAATGCGTCTGGTCTAGTTCCAAAGGTCGCGGGTTCAAACCCGGTCGAGAACAATGGATATTTTCAGGAGTAAAAATACTTAGCATATCTTACTTCAGAATGAAAGTAAAGCCATTTATCCCGTGTCGTAGATTTACGACCCGTAAAGGAACCTCAAGCCTGACAAAGAGGATTCCGAGCAAAATTAAGCGACTTTCATGCCCAACATAAAATGGGTCGCTGAGAACCACAGCAGTTAAAGATCGTCCATAAATAAAACTCAATTATTTTTGCGGTTTCTCGTACAGGAAAGCCCACAATCTTGGATGTCACCATCAACAAAACTAATAGTCAATACAGTACTGTAAAAATAGAGATGGAATTTTAAAAACTAACTAACAAAATTGAATCTATAAAGAAATTCTATAAAAATAATTATAGTTTGTAGATGTGTATGGAAATATCAATTATCTAAATACAGTATAGTGCAGCAAAGTGGTGCATTTACTATATTTTACATGCCAAGATCCATTCATCGCACGGCTTAGGTGTACTGTAGGCGCTTGTATAGTACAGTTTAGTCCATATGTTACAGTCAAAATTCTTCGCATTAAACTTTAAAGTTGTTGGGATTTGATCAGACTAGAGAACAAAAACACACAAACAAAACAATCAAATCATGCGCACATGTTCTCAGTGTTTTGTAAATCAAACCCCATATCCGACCTAAATATACAAACTCCCAATATTCTTCCCGCACTTTCTTAGTCTCCGAACTTTTCTAATAATGTATCAATCGCTACACCTGGGCCGCGCCGTGGCCGAGTTGTTAGACCACTCACCTAGACGGCCGGGGTTCGATCCCAAGCGACCGCATGTGAGATTTGTGTGGACAAAGCGGCGCTGGGGCTGGTTTTCTCCGGGTACTCTGGTTTCCCCCGCCATAGCATTCCACCGGTGCTCCATCATCATTCATGTATCATCAGTGTCACCGCCTGCGGTGCCATAAGTAGCTCAAGCGGGCGTTAAACACTACCAAAAAAAAAATCGCTACACCGTCTAGGCTTCCAACCAACAAAGTTCATGAAGCTTGTAATAACACTTTCTTTGAGTTTACAAAGAGGTGCAACTGCCGCAATAAATGTATTTTTTATCTTGTGGCTTCTGCAAAATATTATAAAGCAAATTAGGATGGTGTCCATGATTCAATGGGGTGATACTCCCTTCAGATGTAGAGATCCTTTCTACTTTCTCTACATGAACTATGCACATAGTACTATACCGAGATTTCACCGGAAAAGTATGTTTTGAGGTTCCTGAGTATCCTTTAGACGGAAAAGTTTTTAAAAACGTTATTTTTCTTAAAAATTACTCTAACAATTTTGACCAAAGTGCCATATGTTAAAGATATTTGCATGACAAATTATGCATATCTTGAATTTTCTGGGAGAAACCTCTGAAAACTTCATTCTAGATGAATTTTACATGACTGATAAACTGTGAGAGATAGACAAAGATTTAGATCTCAATAAAACTCACAATTTATGTCATATACTCTTTTGTTGGCACAGTTCACCATTCCTTTCAATTTTTCTGTATAAAAAGTTACGTAACTTTTCTAAAATGGAAAGTCACCAGTCGTTTCATTTCTCTTTTGTGTTTGTTTTCATTTCTCTTTTGATTTTCTCTAGCCGTGGGAAGCGAAATCCGAGTTTCAATTGATCAACATAGCGATCAGTTTTTTAAAAGATTTGACTGTCGCTTTAGCCTACTGTATTACTCATTTCCCTTCCACTTAGCACAAACTAATACAAACACAGCGGCTAATATTTATCTCGATTACCACGATGTAGATAAACGAATAATCATTTTGCTTTCTCTACACGTACTATGTAAATAGTGTATAGAGAAGGTATTGTATTGCACCCAAAATTGGTTACCAACATTTCACCGGAAAGACATGTTTTGGGACCCCTGAATCCAAAAAGAAGAGTTTCCAGAAAAAAATATATGCGTGTTTGTCTGTGTGTATGTGAGTGTGTCTGTGGGCAGCATAGGTCAAAAAAGGAAGTCCGTTAAATACCAAACTTTATATTTAAGTTGAGTATCTTCCAAGGATGCGACATGAAGATTTTCAAGTAAACCCCCCAACCTCAACTACCCTTTACGTGGAACATTTTTTCGAACATTTTGATTTTGTCAAAAATTGCTCTACGAAATTTGATAAAAATACCTTATGTTTAGGATATTTTTATGATAAACCAAAAGAATATCTTGCATTTTGTGGGGATAGCCTCTGAAGACCTCTTCATTCTGGAAGACTCTATATAACTGACAAACTGTAAGAAATATACAAAAAACATACTAAACAAAAATGTAGATCTCATTAAAACACACAACTTGTCATACACCTCTTTTTTTTTTCTTTTTTTTTTAACGTTTTCGAGATGTTTCGGATTATTGGTTTCAATTTTACGCCACTTAAACCTTTCTTCAACGGGAAGACATCTTTTCTTCTCGTTTCTCGTTTGTTTACTTCTGAAAAGCAAACAGATTGCAATTTCAATTGTTTCACATGGGGGCTGGGTTTTAAAGGACGAGACTATCGCTTCAGCCTCTATATTTTCTTTGTTCATTTCTACTTACAAGTAAGCTAGTAATAAGAATAATTCTGATTATGTTTATTTTGATTAGCATGATGTAGATAACAGCTTAATCTTTTGAATAAAGGATTTGTTTGCCAAACAGCTAGAGGACATCATATGTATGGAACACATTAGATTTGTTCCCTTCTACTTACAAGGGACCAGGTAATAAGGACTATTTCTGCTAATGTTTATCTCGATTAGCATGATGTATATATAAGAATAAGCTTTTTAACAACACTTTGTTGCAGAGATGTGGGGAAAGTCATGTCAATACGAACAAATCAGATTTTTTAAACATAGTTTATAGCGAAAGGCATATGAATGGAACATATCAGATTTATCTCTATGGACTTCAGCTGGCTGTACTTGACAGCTTGTCATCTAATGGTAAAGCCCCATTCACAATGAGATGTAAGCACAGATGCGGCACTCGTGTTATTTAATGGAAGCAATCACTTTGACTCACGGAACGGGCTACAGTTCACAGTTTGCAAACTCTTGCGTTGCGTACACAGCGGAAGAATACTGCATTCTTTCCTCTATGCACTGCCTGCTGTACAACAGCAATGCGAGACTTTTCACCTCTTAATGTGTACATACTGTTCCTACATTTGACTGTGCCGCACCATGTTTGAATTGCTGACGTTAGAGGTTTTATTTATATACATTACTGCGTAATCGAATTGTAGCGATAGTTTTACGTGTGTAATGTTTATAACCTATATATTTATACAGGGTTCGGTGATTTTCCTAATATCATATTGTTAGTTATACTATTCACTGCGGTGCACTTGGAAGATTTCCGCATGCAATTCACGGATCATGTAAGAAAATCTACAGCCTATGAGAGGATACTCGTGCATAATCTTAGGTATTCTCGCAAGTTAAGATTTAAACTCTTCATCAGACTCAAAATGTCGGGGACCCACTTTTCGGTTCCAATATCCCTCACCTATTTTAGAAACCGTTCCGTGACGGCCAGTTTAACTTGTGTTAAAGACAACCCCGGGGGCTGATCCAGCTCCAGTAAGAGGTATCTCAATTTATTTCTTGGCGACCTCGTCTAATTTTTCGAATCCCTATATATTCTGGCACACATTTTTGTGAACTCTTTTATGCTCAGTCATTTTCGTGAGGAATTCGCGGTTCTGCGAAAACAGTTTTCTTTTAATCAAGAATCTATCCAGACACACAAACACGGAGTGTTTAAGAATAGCTTACCTTGGAGACCTTTCTGTTACTCTCCCAAGCACCAACTAAGATATAAAATATCTCATCCCGAAGACAGTACTAATTTAACTCAAGAGAAACGGAAACTCTGTACCATTTCTATACATTTATTGAATTGTTTTTGAAACCGTCAGTATATCAAAATAAACCTTCATTCTCTTCCAAATTCGCTTTTCCTTCCTATTCACTATGTATTGGAAAAATGACAGTGATTGCATTATCAAGAATGATCGTTGACTTCAGAATGACAGTTCTTATACTGAATATCCACCATTTAAGTATCCCCTGATAAATTGAAACTATTTAAGTATACTATATAGGAAATTTATCTTTGCTGCCTTAGGCGATGAAAGCCCCAAAAGGCCTTTGCCTTAAGTCAAATGTGTAGAAAAAAGAGCTCTAATAGAATTTCCCACTGCATTGTGTTCTCAAGTGCAAAAGAACTGGAGTATCAAGAAGTGAACTGAGACTTGATAAATGGGATAAACTAGGGATAGATAAATCAGAAAATTGAATGTTTAACAATAATAGAGGAGAGTTTATTTTAACTTGCGGAACATATTTAGAAAAGGTGTGTGGGAAATTGTACAAAATTGTGAGGCAGTGCAAGGAGGAGGAAATGAATTGAGAAGAGAATGTGATTATCTAGTATTATTTAAACAGAATTCTTATACGCCAATAACCAGGACGTTAGTGTGTATAAGGCCCAAAGGAACAAACAGCTCTCAAGGATTGAAACTTAGCTGAATGTGTTTAAGGAAAAAGAAAGGAAGAACGGTATGTTATTGTGCGAACTGCAACAAACGTTTGTTGTGATTTATAACAATAAATTAATCCAGTTCAATTGCACTGTCAGAGCCATAATGGGAATTGTTCTTATTGCACCTTACCAATCAGGTTACTGCAAATACTAGAATTCCAATCTACATTATATAATACTAAGCTAATCCTGAATTATTATTTCACCATTATTTGACTTCAGAAAATAGAAACTATCAAAGTACTTAAAGTTACCTCTCCTATACGGGATATATGTATTACCTAATAAGCTTGGGATGGACCTTCAGCAGAGAATAGTCCAATTATTAATGTGGCGTGATTTTCTTAAAGTAGATGTAATTAGCCTGACGAATGTTGAGGTAGGTAATGAAGCACAAGTCAGACCGATATGAATGCTTCCGGTGGGAATTGGAACTAACGGACAAGTTGGCGTTGCATTAGAAATGCAACTAAGCAAGGAAAAAATCAGCATTTCCGAGTTGCATTTACTAGTGAGACTAATAATAATAGTTCCATGACACGACAGCTCACAAGGAACCTTGGACTACCACCCGGCTTCTGAGTACCAGACGTCATGGATGGGGTGCAGTATTAGAGGGTGAAACGTGGTCAGAGCCTCGACCCCACCCCCGGCCGGTTAATGCGGTCCTCATGACCTGACTAGTGAGACTATGGCATGCAAAAGCAGTAGTGTTTTCATTGTGCAGCTCTACATTCCCACAATCGGCTTGTGCCTTGCCCCTCTTTTGCTTTTCTCGGATCACAAACCTTGAGGAAGTCACATATTGTCAACCAAGCAGTGCACTCCTCCTCCAAACGTCGTGGCTGACTTATAATAGAAGGTATTAAAATGATTATTACTACTATTAAGTAAGAAGAAAATATATTTTCACAGTTTTTCTGTTTTTCTTCCGATTTTCAGGCTTGAACAATATTGTTGTGCCATTCTTGAAAGAAATGCCCAAATACCATGTTATGATTTACAAAGTGGCGCAAACTATTGGACTTAAAGATACTTATTAGTGATGCCAAATAAAAAGGAGATCACATTTTGGAAGGAGATTTCCTATGTTTTATCCCGCTTTCTTTCGAAATTAAGGCATGAACAGGAGCCTTACGTTGTCCTCAAAAGAAAATATATTAATATGACAAACCCAAAATTTAATAGCATTTCATGTGACAAAACTTGTGCAACGGCCACTTTTAAATAATGCGGTAATACAATCAGTTTCGATCCGCCGCGCAAAGTACAGGCGCCAACACACCTTCCCAGCGTTATTCAAATTTCGCTCTAAGATTAACATAAAAAATAACCCTTCAATTTAACATTGGACTTTTCACAACAACAAAAATAATAAATAAATAAATAAAATAAAATAAAATAAAATAAAAAAATAGGAACTGTTTTACAGGCATTTATGTGTGCCTTAAAGCATTGATCACACCTAGATTCCGATTTATCCATGTGTCATATTTTTCGAGACATATATGTGATATGAACCATTGTTTTCCAACAAACAGTGTTTCACTTAGCAAAATGTTATTAGAAAACTTATTAGTTCAATAGAATAGTCAGTTAAAGAACGTTGCAATTATTATTCTTGTTTTTTACCTACAACTTGTATACGTTAGCATGGAACACTATTTTTACTTTCTCTACACGTACTATGTATATAATGCATAGAGAAGGTATTGTATG
This sequence comes from Hymenopus coronatus, assembly GCA_030762935.1. Classification (NCBI taxonomy): domain Eukaryota; kingdom Metazoa; phylum Arthropoda; class Insecta; order Mantodea; family Hymenopodidae; genus Hymenopus; species Hymenopus coronatus. The sequence goes on from CM060900.1 coordinate 329,321,342, forward strand.
TCACCCAAAAGTCCGATACCGAGATCTCAACAGAAATACATGGTTTGAGACGGACTGAATCAGTCAGTGGGTGCGACTGTATATGTGTGTGTGTGAGTGTGTGTGTGTGTCTGTGGGCAGCATAGCTGAAAAATGAAAGGACCGTTAAATACCGAATTTGGTGTTTAACTTTAGTATCCTCCAAGGGTTTTCAAGAAAATCACCTCACAACAAACTACCCTTTACATGGAAACTATTTTTAAAATGTTATTCTTCTCAAAAATGGCTCCAACGACTTTAATTAAAATGCCATAAATTAAAAATGTTCACTTGACAAATAAAATGTATATATTGAATTTCTCTGAAGATCTCCTAATTCTGGACGAATTTTGCAGAATTTTGCCTAACTGGTTAATTATTAAAGAAAGGCAAAGGCTTATCACACGAAAATGTAGCTCCAGTTTAAACACATAATTTATGTTATATACATTTGTTGTCGTGTTGACCGTTTCCAAGATATTCCTTGTTATTGGTTTCAATTTTAAACATTTTTCTCATACGGAAATTTATCACTTCCTGGCCATGCAAGGAAACGGATTTCAATCATACAGAAACCTGCTTTTAAAATATTTGAATACCACTTTAGCCTAGTAATTTCTCGTATTTCCCTTGTTCACATAAACAACTAAGTAATAAGACCATCTCTATATATTTCAATCAACATGCAATAGATAGGAGAATAAGCTATTCACAATTATTTATCAGACAGTTGTAGAGAAAGTCATGTGAATGGAACACGTCAGCTTTTTTATTTTGTAATTGAAAACTAAAACAACACGGTTTCGTTGCACCGCTGTTCTTCAACACCTATAAGGGAGCGAAAAGAAGTTCAACACATAGAACATATACTTTTACTTGAAAATCTCTCTCATCCGTCACTTTTACTACCTTCTCTATCTTTCACTTCTCCCGCTTCCTCTCTCTCCCTCACTCCTCTCTCTCTTTCTTCATATGGTAGATCATTTCTCTTCGCAGTCCGTAGAAAACTGTTATCATTTGCTAGTTCAGCATTTAACGGTTCATTTTTTCTTTGTCCTTAAGAGCTGTGTATTATAGATACATGTATAGTGGAGTACAATAGTTTCATGGTCATAAATAAATAACTTAAAGTTTACTCCTCCGTGTAATCAATCAATGAGCTAATTGATATTCAGAAATTTTGGCTTTCCTCATTCCAGTAATAACCTGCAAATATAACGAATATTCCTTTGCTTAATTGCACATTCCATTAAGTCAGTGACACACTATGCAGCATTCAAACTACTAGAGAATGCATTTATTAATTATTACTCTCAACAGGTGTGCAAATATTTCTAGTATGTCTGTTTCACAGCAAATGAAATATTTTATATTCGCTATGCACATTCAAGTCGCCTTTTCAACGGTAACAAAAGTATGCGAGCTATTCCAGGCATTGGTCCTATCAAAAAGCAATTTTCGCATTTTATCAAAGGTATGAAGCAGGTTTAAATGGAGGCGTAAATTATTGTGCAAATATTTCCAATGCAGCTATTCCACTGATCCCGGCAGTTAAGGCAGCAAGGGCTTTCTCGGTAAAAGAGGCACCGCGGTTTTACTCTGTATTTTAAAAATGTAGAAATTTTTCATGATATAAATGTGGAGCTTTGTTTTTCCGATGGAGAACCTACTGACATGCAGCCAGTTTTAATAACCACAGTTTTCATAAACGCTGTATTTACAGACATTCCATTTGAACAGATCCTTACACAATATATTAATATTTGATAACTGTTTATTTCTCACTGGGCGTAATTAGACTATTTGGAAAGTTGAATCAGGCTTTAAAATCGCTTTACAAAGTCAGAAGTAAAACGAGAGATATCTCGGACCTCTTGTCACTTGATCCACCTGTTAGTGTGATATCTGAAATACGCTGGACCTCTTTAACGGATCACTGGGATATATGGATCAGATGAGGGGCTTCGATGGTTGTAGGGGTATCTAAACATGGTAGCAAAAATGATAAGAGCATCGGAACAGAAAGAAATCCGAGGTATGTGTCGCAAACGCGACGTTAAAATGCATACAGCATACAATTCTTTATTCACTTACACAAAGGGCGATTCAATTTGCGTTTAGCATCAGCATGTGTCATATTAGATAAATCCTAGTGGTGTTTTAAGGCCTCCATTGTTTTGTCTTAACCAGTTACATCTCGATTACATCAACGTTTCATCTCCACAGACACAGTCTACCTGCCCTTTTGGAGTCCGATGTCTTATTAGCGCAAAACGCGTAATCATTCCGGTTTTGAACGTTTAGGCAGTAAATAGAAAGAAATGCCAAAATTATATTCTGACCCACCTTTAATCAGCTGACGTAAGACGAGAAATTATATTGACGGCTTCAACACTTCACCATTGCTCATACTGTGAAACAGGGGTCACCAACTGGTTGCCCTTTAAGTAACGCAAAGGGAGCAAATTTGGTCGATGCTCCTATCAATCGCCAACTGTGCGCGTTAGCTGTGCGGAAAGCAAGAACCGGTAACTCCACTGATTTTCCGTTTGAAATACGCAATTCATCTTTCATTGGCTAATATACTTATTGTAGCTGCATGATTGGTATAACTATTACATAAATCATTAAAAAAATGACTATTATTATAGTATTAACATATTAAAACAAGTTTTTAACCTGATTTATACCGTTGTACACGCATTGCATCTTCTACAGTAAAATAATTAATTTGTAACGAAAAGCTGTCAAATTTAGTGTAGTGATTATGAACAGGCATCTTAGTAATTAACTGGTATTGAATACAGTTTGAAGGTGTTCCTTGCTCACTGTCACACTCACTTGTATGGGTTGCGAAATGATGCTTAAAATTGAATTTTTTAAGTGTAGAACCTTCCGCCAGCTAAACACTTATTCCGCCATATTTTACGAGTAAAAAGGTTTCCTAGCTGAACATAAACGTAAGAGTTAATGGCTTGCATGTTGAATTGATTTCTGTTCCCGACATTATAAACTGACACCCGACGTACGAGGGCCGTTTTTTTCAACTTCCGATAGGCTATAAATAAAAGACAAGTTCATAGAAAACAGTTATTTTATCCCTAAAATGTTTGTACACCTACAGTTACTTTTCAACATAATCACCAGAAGATCGAGACATTTATCGTACCTGTGCACATGCTTTGCAATACCCGCTTCAAAACTTTTTGCCGCCAATGCGTATTACTAATTTTTTTTATTGTCACAATATTAAGTAATTTCTTACCAAAAACAATTATTGAACTAGATTTTTTATTGTCAAATAAGTATTTGATTTTGATTTTTATGTTTGCTTTATGTAATGTTTGATTTTTTTCTTGTCTTGCTGAAACGAATGATTTCAAATGAGCATTGACGTTGTTTTGAAGATCACGTCTTCAGTTCAGCGAAAAGGTGAAAGTCGTTGGGTCAGGACAGTACGGCGGATCGAAAATGTCGCATTGAAATTGCTCAAGGAGCCGATGGGTTGTGCCAGCAGTGTGTGGACGAGCGTTGTCATGGATCAACACAATTCCTGAAGTCAGCATTCCTCTTCCTTTGTTTTGAATGGCTCTCCGCAAATGTCGTAAAGTACGAATATTTTCAAAACAACATCAATGCTCATTTGAAATCATTGGCAGCAACATTTTTTGAAGCGGGTATTGCAAAGCTTGTGCACAGTTACGATAAATGGCTCAATCTTTTCGGTGATTAAGTTGAAAAGTAACCATAAGTGTACAAAACTTTAGTAACAAAATAATTGTTTTCTATGAACTTGTCTTTTATTTATAGCCTATCGAAAGTTGAAAAAAACGGCCCTCGTACTACACAAGGAAGAAAGACAATCCCTGCTGTCACGTGTTTACCCACTGCGTGCACGAAGCAATCCTGTTTGCTGCGGAACAAAATCAAGTGACTTTGTAACACCTGCTGTAGAACATTCCATGAGTAAAATAATAAACCTGTTATAATATAGTGTAGTTGGTGCTGAAGTAGGAGTCTGTTGCTAGACAGCTCTAACTGTCATAGGTCTTGAAAGACATGTGTTGCAAAACAAACCCTCACACATTGGAAGATCTCAAGAAAATCATACAAAAATAACACAAATGCTACAGAGGCCGATCAAACCGGTGTCAATAGGAAGTCGCTTATCATGTGGTGTGCCTGTTGAGCTGAGGGTTGGATATCTCAGCATTGAGATATGGTATGGTTTTATTCACAGTTTTAAAGGGGCGAGGACGCTATGGTATGTCCAGACGCTCAGCTGTATGCTGATATTGTAGACGCCCTGCATGTTTCAAGAACGCGTGAGTTTTAACATCTCCTCAGTTCATGTGGAAAGTATAAGGATTGCATTGGTATTAGTGTTCAATACAGCCGACTCTTCACTTAAAGATGTCCACAGCTCCAAATCCCCTTTAGTAGAGGAACAGAGGTTGAAATTTCATCTGTGCAAAATTGTTTCTGTATAAAACATTACGTTTACCTGTGTTACAATTCTGAATGTTGCAGAAAGTGTAACCAGCATTCTTCTGAATGACATATTATGATGAAAAAGATCAACGTATTCGAAATAAATCTAATAGCTGAAAGTTATAAAACTATATATTAAAACTTTCGTGATATTTTTATAATAAGATTCTAAACACAGAATTCCAGTCAATATAGTAACAGAGGACTACACATATACCAGTTCCCTTCAAGTTTAAAGTCAGCAAATAAAACAGTAGAAAAAGTTAAAAATGTTCTTTATGAGAATCATTTAAAAGTAACTATTCTGGATTCAGTATAATGAAGAACGTAAATTAAAAATTAAAAGTGCTTCATTCTGTCTAATTAAAATGCAAATAAAATTGCTCCACAAGAGCTAAACTATGAAAGCAAGAACCACAAAGTAATATTAAAAGTTACGAGATGTTTTTGCCTGTTTAAATAGAACTCAATATTTACTCTAATCTAAGCCACTCGAGTATGAAAAATAATTTATGATCAGAATGTATTGGTTATAGGATTAATATCATATAAATGTACATGGACTGCAGAACACAATTGCCGAAATTAAAGTGGTCGGGATGTAAGGAAAGGGTGTTTTCGGAGGGGATTTCGCACCGATGCAGTGAGGATATTGTACCTACGCCCCTCGAAGGGAAGCCCCTGGAGGGAAAGAGGAATGAGAGAATGACGGAACCAGGAATGACGTCACAGCAATGATAAGGTCCGTACACTTTACAGATTGAGACATCCTCGCAGTCGGACAGGCTGATCGGGAACCGCCGCCCAGGTGGCCGGTCCATACAGTTCGGCAATCCGGCGTAGGCCGAGGGACGGAGAAAGTTCATCAGAGAGCATACCACACTGCACCGAAGTACCATCGCCGATACCTTTAAACCTGAAACAAACCAAACGTGTTAAAGGATAAATGTAATGATGAACGGAACGATATAGAGGGGCAGGAAATTCGAGGGATGAGAGAAATCATTCCAGCATTCGCCTGATGACCCGGGGCTGCTATAAAGCTGTGTATCTCAGCATTAAGACGGAACATTTACTCATGCTCCCAACAGCTTAGGTTCATTTATATCTGTGTTACTACTGCAAACAGAGAAACTGTGTGTTTATTTGTGTGCTTTTTCTCAAAAATCACTCGTCGTACTCCGTGGTCTACGGGTAACATCTAGCCTCTGATTTCCAAGGCCGTGGGTTCAAGCCCGGCGGAAGGTAATGTTTTTTTTCGGGCGTAAAAATGTTTAGCATTGCTTACTTCGAAATAAAGTAAATCCGGTGGTCCCGTGTCGTAATTTTACGGCACATAAAAGAACCTCTAGACTGATAAATATCTCTCTGAGCAATATAGAATGGGCGCTGAGATGCACAGCGTTAAAAAGTGGCCACAACGAATATTCAATTTCAATTTCGGAAATCACTCAACCAATTTTGATAAATCTTTCATCATTGAAAATAAGTTTCTCCGGAATTACACAGGTTGCAAAAATTAAAAAAAATAAAAAAAAAAAAAAAACATTAAATTTGGGGTTCTTTTTCTATTATTTTTCCCCAGTTTCAATTCCGTTTCTTTGAGAAGGTATATCCGAGGATATGTTTGTCATTTAATCGCAAATATGGCCCATTTTTTATGATTTCCAGCACAAAGAGGCAGAAGGGAGGACTTAAAATGTTTCTTTAATTTGAGGTATTATCGAAAGCTTGCAAATGTTTTTCACATTTATTTTCGGTCCCAATTTTCAACCCTTAATGCTAAAATCAACAACATTTGACCCACCTAGGAAAGCTTGTGTACACCTGTACAAGAGAACCCAAAAGAAAAAATTAGGTTACCTCAAAAATTTTATAAACCCCAAACCATGTTTTCAGCCCTCGTGCATTTTTAAACTGATCAATATTTTGCATCATAAAATAGAATCTAGCATGAATTGCTGGATGCCTCACTGCAATCAAATGCTACTAAACCTTTATTTTCAGTCAAGTAGTCCCTAGAAATGTTAAAAACTACTTTTACCTTCATTTTCATCATCGTATACACAAAAAAATAATGCTTAGTCAATTATTACACAAAATGTATGCACTAGACGAAAATTATAGGATTTCTTACAGCTTCAAAAACTATACTTGAATTTAAACTTATTATGTGAATATTTACATGTACACTTCAGGTAACATTGGGAGTTGTGAGCTATACACTAATAACTTAAAACAAATTCCTCTATGGATTTCAGTTTCTTGCTTAAAGGTGCAATGCATCCTTGCTATTTTGAATAAGACACTTAGTCCCTTATAACGTATTTGCTGTCATTATATTCATCTAATTGCAACAGTTGTTCAGCAGCAGATTGATTTGCAGTTGCTTTGAGCTATTTGCTCTGTTCCAGCATTAAAGGGTAAATAAACCCGAAGAAATGTGTGAAATGCACAAATGACGGTGATAATTACTGAGCGACTGCAATGACATTTACACTTCTGTAGGAACGTGTTTGAAATGATATGGTGTGAAAATGTGTGCAATTCCGTTACTGAAACTGTAGTATGTATTCTTAAGTTGAGCGTTAAGTTTTTTTTTTTTTTACGCTACTTTTTATTTACCTAATTTGTTTTACTTTGATTACTGCATTTCTGTTTTACTTTTTACACACACATACACAAACATATAACACCCATGCCCAAGGTCGGACTCGAATCCACGATCCCCTGCGCTGCGAAACACCAAAGCGAGACGCTTTGGCGAGCGCGGCCATGGGGACCGGCGGGGGTTAACCCACACCTTATGGCATACCTGAGCTGCATATTGGGAAGATCTGGGCGAAGATACGTTCATATTTTGATTAATATTAAGAAAGGTTTTTTTTTCTTTACATCCAAAGTACTAAATTTACGTATACGCACTAAGACTTAACCACCAAAAATGTTTTAAATATATTTCTAGTATACTAGAATATGGTTGTAAATGTTTAAAAGGAAGAATAAGTTTATTTTCCAGTGTACTTTCCTATGCAGAATTATGTGCAAGAATTTAAGGGCGTTACTTAAACTAAAGCTGGAAAAAAAAATAAAGATTGTATAGGCTAAAAATGCATAAACACAAAATTCAGAATTTAAAGGTGAAACAGCTAAATGATTTTTCCATCGTACCTTGTAAGAAAATTTTGTTTATCAATATTGCTGCTTAATGTTTTAAGCATGCGTGTATATTTTTGGAAAGTCAAGAAATCCTGTGTCAGTTTTAGTTTGTTTATTTGGATTTTGCGGATTTTCAAGTTTACTTTAATTTATTCTTTTCATTATTAAAAGCTAAATTTAGCAGGTTCTGCTTATTTGCTATTGAAATATTATATGATTTACGACACTTTGTACCGCGTACATGATCACAACTAATTTCCACTTATTATATATTTTTTTAAGTTATTTAAAACTATACGATCATAAGAATAACAATACGTTGGACTTTACTTTTTATTTTTTATATGTTACACTAAATCATGATAGAATTTAAAACTCTCGAGCAGATATAAATATAAAACCATTATGAAGCATAGGAAGTAAGACAGTGAACATGTTAATATTTTAAAAAATAAGATATTCGTATGTTTTGTTTACCATTGACCAGGGTATTTGTTACATGCCTAAATGTCATACCAATCTAACTATTTACCTCATCTGCATGGCTGGAATTGTCGTAGCTGTTCAAAATGAACGATTATATGATAGCTACCAGGTGGTTCACCTGTCCCTTATTATTTTTGTAGATAGGCAACACTTCATATTCTGAAGTCAGTTAGGTCGAAATTACCGTACTTTTTGACCATTTTGGTAACCACGCAAATCTAGCCTGATTTTCATAGGAGAACAGACCTTAGCAGCAATAATTACGTCCATTCCAAAAGCATGCGCCTAATAACTCCTGTTACAGTACACTTAATGCCAATAGGATAACTGTCATATGTAGCGCAACGTAAATTATAATGAAGGTTAAATGAACGGCTTAAGCTACAAAATGGAGTCACACAACAGTTATAAAGAGATCAAAACCGGAGAGCGAGACATGTGTTACACAATATCTACAAGTTTTGACGGAAAAAGCTTGCGCAATGCTTGTAGCTCAATTGATTAATTTCATGCTCACTCATCACCATCCGCGTGTGTCAGCGGTTCGGGTCCCACAGTCAGCGTGCACTTTTTTTTCTTTATGTATTATACATCAAGGTGCAAAGTTAGCTCAGTGTTTGTCACACTAATAAATTTAGGTGTAAACTAAAAGGAATACGAATTGAGAACAAACGTCAGTTCATTTTACGTGTTCCTCAGTTTTCGATCCTTAATTTTCATTCTAATTGTTTTGAAAAAGAAACTTTACTAAGACTTTAAATAATACTAGATTGATGAAGTTAGAATAGGCATAAATAAAGAGAACAGCAATAAAAGAAATAAATAAGCAAATTAAAAAAATTCTGATGACCCATCAGAAAAGATGTTGAAAAGAGAATTAAAACTGACTTATATTCAGTTTCTGTGATGTTAAGGCTTAAATTCAACCACTTTTTTTGCCCTCGTCTTCGAATACATTGCTTTCTTCGAATATCTCACTAGCATAGTCAATTTAATTTTACCTTATTGATTGGACGCTTTGCGGATCAATGTTAATAGCTAGAACATTATAGGGCACTGACACTCAGGGGTAGGCTTACAGGTCGCCCCATATCTACAATATGATGTAAAACCAACAGTATAGTGTTAATTTGTTGGTCAAACCTAAAGCTTTGTGTGGACTAATAGAACGGATGTGGTTTATCTTCATCGAAGTACTTCGGATTTGCCGAGAGTCATTTGGAGGCTATGCCCCAGAAATAAGAGAAATTTATAGAAAGTTCTGAGGAATACACCAAATACCACTCTATAGAACTTCTATATTTTGCCATTTTATAAAAATGAAATGAAATGGAGCGCTATTTATGGACGCTCAGTAACTACTTAGGTTATATTCTATATTAGGCGTGAAAGACCGCTTAATTTTGCTCAGGGACCTCTTTATCAGGCTTGAAGTTCTTTTACGTGCCGTAAATATACTACATGGGACCAACGGCTTAACTTCCCTACCCAAGGAAGCCATGCTAAGGACTTTTACGCCCGAAAAATCCATCGTCCTCCACCGGGTTTGAACCCGCGACCTTGGGCAAATGAGGTGGGCGAGAGCCATTTCATTAAAAATGTTATTTCACTGAAATGCCCAGGTTTTAAGAAATGCACTACCGATTACCCACAGAGAGTTAATTACTGCCCACTTGTAAAATTAGTGTATTTTTTGTTTCAATTGTCTCTGTATGTCACTTAGAGCAAAGCAACGGTCAAATTGATGACTACCGTCCTCTTCCTCCAACCTCGCAGTGTACGAGTAGGAAGTACTGCATCCTTGTGAAATCTCTGCTGAGAAGTAACCGAATATTCAACATTGTCTCGTCACGAGAGAGAATACATTTCAGAGGAACCAGAATTTAAACCTCGAAATATTTAGTTCTTTATCGCATACATTTCGAAACATTTTCCAAATTTGAAGGTCCCACGAGTCTTGAAAACAGTTATAGATCAGACTGGTGTTCCTACGCACTCTCGGAACATAATTTGTTGTATATTTTATTCAGGAGATAAAATACTAAAACCACCTGATAAAAATCCACCTGACCGTTTGACACTTCTGTTTTGGAATGGAAATTAAGGCGATAATAGCGTAACAAGTCAATTAAAAGACTAAAGATACATCTTCATCACTGAAAAAGCCATCCATCATCCGACATTAGTTTGCACTCAAGCGTCATGTTCGACAGCATGTGGGCACGGAAATCCATTTCACATTTGTCGCAGAGATAACAGCACATTGGCATTCAGGATTTCTGCGTTATGTTCAAACTATTCACACATTTATCGCTTAAATTTAGTCTTGTTTCCTTTTACAATTGTCAATAACTTCGAGCCCACTTTAACCTATGTGTAAATGTACCGAAGTAAGTAGTTATTACTTATTTCAAGTCTTTTAAAGACAGTGTTATCTGCAGAATTTGTTACACATTGCCAACAATCAGCTTTGGAAATTATTCTTTGCGTTGATCTGTGAACCGCAAATGGAATAATTTATATGCAGACGAAAAGGAACAGAAGAAAGAACGTAATGTGTTAAAAACACTACGACGTTTTCCACTCACTGCCACATATTTCATACCTGTTCTACAATTATTCAACTAAATGCTAATATTTAGTCTACTTCATGTTAGTTATTATCAGTGTTGCATAAAAGGTTTTAATTAACACATTTGCTTGTAGGTACCGAATGAGAATACCGGAAATTATAAGATGGAATTTCGGTATCGAAGTTTGAATTCCAGTGTAATATTTCCTCTAACACAGTTACATAAGTGGTAACGAAAGCATAACTTAACATACCAGAATTAAAATACAAAAATTAAGGTGTCTCTCTTTAGCTCATTCCAACCACTCCCTTTCTGTACTACATAAATGTAAATTCACATAATGCATGTGCTATGTTGAGGGTCCTTTTAAACGCATTGATGAAAAATTCATTCAGAATAAAGAGGACTTCGGGGGCTACTCCAAAAAAAAATCAAAATTCGATATTTTAATCAAAATCGTTAGAGATGTTTAGAGAATGAAAATTTGCGAAAAAAGTTCCATTTAAATAGTAATTTGAAGGATGGTATTTTCCTGATAATCCTCGTGTCAGACACATCCTTGCAATATACTGATTTTAAATACAGTTTTAAATGACTTTTCGTTTTTGAGTTATGCTGTTCACAGACACAGACAATCACATATTTCACTCAAATGGACTTTTTATTAAAAATGATTTTTTGAATGCAGAGCTCCTCAAAACATGTATTTTCGGTGAATTGTTGTGTGAAATACAATAGCTTCTATGCCTTGTACTTACATTGTACATACGTGCTTCATAAAGAAATAAATACTGATCTACTTTCATCTTCATTTGATGTGTGATTTGTGTTTTGCTAGAAAGCAGTTACGAAATATAATAATATAAGCTACTTTAAAGAAACGCATTCAATCGCTGACTATACTATCGGTTCGGTATTGCCACACTTAACAAACAAATGCAGAGATCACCGTAAAATAAAAATAACCAACTCTGTGCTTCTACTCCTTGCTTGGAAACAACAGTTGATGCATAGTCGAGAGTGCTTGCTTTGTCACAGCATATACTCTGTCAAGCACCTCGTCAACGAAGTTCAAATTTTAGAACACCGCTGCATAACTGCTCAGTGCTTCGTGCCATTTTATTATGCAAGAGCACTAGCGATGTTCTCAGTGAAGAGCACAATAATGTGTCGGTGCACGGCAGAGTATGATACCTCTCCACTCCACTCTCTCAAAGAAGTTACCCACCTCTCCAAGTGCTGTTTTACCCAAGGTATTCTCCGAAAGTTCGTCACTCTCCATTTTGGGCCGAAAGATGACTAGAGCACATGCTGCATCAGAATTTCTTTCAACGCCCAATTTTCACGGCAAATATTTCTTGTCAAGACTCAACAGTCACGCTGTATCAATTTTGCTGGCCGATATAATATTTTCATCATATAATTCTTTATCCGAGGAAATACAGCGTGGAAGGTGAATAAGTGCAAATATTTGTATCAGTGTTTGAGGACGATGTGTTCATCCAGTATGCGTAGTTCTATTATTTTTCACTATTTTCTAAAATTATGTTCATGAGGAAAATTTCACGATGTGTTTAGGATGGCTACTATTCCCTTTCTTAAACTTTCGGTTGTTAAAGTAACAGGCCACACAATTGACCATCCTCTACCATTTTCCTTTTGCGCTGCCTGACTGTAGGTGGTGTGATGTATGTAAACACAGCATGTAAACACATAATATAGTTCATGGCCGTTCAAAACACATTAGACCATGAAATGTGTGCTTCATTTATGGCAATGTTATTAGCAAGTGGGCAAAATGGACACGCTTCTGTGTTATGCGCATTACTGTCTACTAAATGTCAAATTATAAACACTTATTCAACTCACAACCTCTATGTAATGCATTTATACGAGGTAATGAACGGATTTAGCACACTTTACCTGATTTCGTCGCTATACGTGAAACACCAAATAATATATACTTTAGAATGGTTTTACCAATATCTTCATAGATTTTGTATCTGCAATGTATAGTTTTACTTTATTTTTCATTCAAATCTGAACATTCATTCAGTTCTAAGGAACGTACAGATTTTAATACAATACTTTTATAAAGATTGTGTTATAAATTTGATGGCTATAATTTTTTTAAAGAAAATTTCAATGCTTTATCAAAAGAGCCTCTAACACAACCATTTTCCAAACTTTACCACAAAACTCAATACTTAAAATCACAATTATATGGCTAAAGAAATGCATTGTATTTTAAATAATCGTCACACTGAAACATACCAGTATATAAATTCTTCAATTTCAGAATATCTGAATGTTTAAATGTGTGTGCACATATTTGAGCTAACCAGCTCACTGGCACATGAGATGCTTTCTAAAATAAGTGTTTGGTAATGATTTCTATTGGTACACTCGCGTGCATAAAAGGTGGTCCATTCTCGTAGATATTAACAGTGCTTTTGTCTCCTTAAGGTTCCACCTTCAGGTAATCAAACCTTGAATCCTCCCAACAATTTAAAACATTCATATATTATGAAAATAAACAATTTGTAAAAATTGTGTGTTCCCTGTGCGACGTATACTTGGGGACTTTATGGGGACATTAAATGGTTGTGGACTTTATGAAACTTGGCTTTAATGACAGAATATGTTTCAAGGATAGTATAGGAGAGGAGAGAATGCGACCAGAGATTGTGGTACCTTGCCCCACGAGGGGGCGTTTCCGCCAGGGATGACACCGGGCGTCCTGAACCAGGAACTACGGCACAGCAATGACAGGGTCAATGCAGTTTCCAGATTGAAGCACCCTGACGGTCAGACAGGCAGGCTCCCGCCCCACATAGAGTCAAACGCCCCCACAAGAAACGCTCCCAATTTTAGTAACCAGCCGAAGTCGGGGGACAGAGATAGTCACTTTGAATATCCATTTTCTCTGCCATTGCCGACTCTGCCAACCCTAAAACAAACCTACGGGATGGAGTATGAATGAAATTGCTATGGTAATGACATGGGGGGGGGGGGCCAGGAAATTCGGGGGATGAAAGATATCGCCCAGCATTCGCCTGACAATCCAGGGAAACCCCCAAAAATACCATGGGTCTTGCAGGCCGGCCGGCGGCCTCCCGAATGCGGGCCACAGACAAAACCCCTGAGCCAACACTCCCCGTAAAATATTTCAAAGTAGCCATAACCAGTGGCGGCCGGCCTTTAGGGGCACAGGGGCACGTGCACACCCTACAACAATTTCAGACAGTAATTTCTCCATTATATTATTACGTAAAATGTTATAATCTATAACGTATTTTGTATAAATTTAAACCTACTATGCACCGTGGACAGTTTGAAGTGAAGATGGCTGTCGGAAATAGTAACCGGCCGCATTTTCGGACACAAGCGATTTTGTGCTCATCCTATGCGCACGAGCAGAAGAATTCAATGCTTTCAGATGTAGTTAATTTGTAGGTGCGGGGCTCAAGGGGCCGGGAGGGGAAGGTTCTCTTAGGACAGGAGAGCCTCTGTGGTCATTTGCTGCGCATGCGCAAGGGGAAAATAAGTACCGACAATAAGCAAAAGCTAAAGTTTGAGTCAAATCCCTGACAAAAATATTTAGCCAAAGGTCTCTTCACTTGTAAGAGTAAATAATAAGAAACATTTCTTAAGTGTGAATGTCTTTTTTTTGAAAACAAAGTTGATCTATAAACCTCCCGAACAAAGTATACTTGTAAAAATTTACAATGTTTGTACTAGGTATTTTCTCCTCCCTGCCAAGCAAACAAGTTACGCTCGCGCGCCAACGCTCAAGGCGTACAAGTAGTGTCTTGTGCAATTACCTTAAGTTTACTAGGAAATAGATTCGCGTTACATTTGAAACTTTACTTGAAAAGAGGAAAAGGCAAAATAATCAATATTTATTGAAATTATGGACGTGAACAAACAGTAAAATGTAACTTACTTGCGAGAGCTGATCAGTGGCTTGTGTTGTGAAAATGAGTGCTAAGTTACAATATCCACCTCAAGAGTGATGAAGTGGCGAAACATTGCCTTGAATGTATTTCACGTGTTAATGGAATATAATCAGAATGCGCTGGAGAATAAGTTGGTGAAATTATCTGCAGAATAATATGCCGATTTATCAGTTACTAGCGCTCAAAGAGACGGCAGTGTTAAAACACGCCTTAAGAGGAGAAATCCTAAACACTGCTACGAAAGATAGGCATGGTTTGTAAAGTATACAATTGGTTGTAAAGAAAATGCTTAAGACATTAATATCACGATCGCGATCTATTTTATTTTTAGAGTAGTTTCCACAGTTTTCTGAGAGAAAAGCAAGCTTCGTTTCTGAAAAGAAACACCGTGAACGTTGTAATTGACATACATAAGGTATTAAAGTTGCGTAAGGTAGTATTGAAGACTGGAAACATAAACTAAGTGTATCAGCTGTTAAGACGAGCTATACATTAATGTGCAGCAGTATCACCTCTCTGATAATGTTGTTGACATATGGTAAACAGTGAAGTTGACGGTTCGTGTTCAACATTCTCGGAACATGTCGCGTTCAGTTTCTGACTTAAATCAAAGAGTTATGGAAGTCTTTTTTCAAGCATAGGATCGAACGATGGACTTCATCTACAAACAGAAAGGTTAGTGCTAATACACAAATTAGCATTTCATTCCTATTGATAGCTTTTAATATCCACTAATTTTAGTCTGTCGTCATCAGTGATCAAGGGGTAACATGCTAGCCTCTGGTTCTCAAGGTCGCGGGTTCAAACCCGGCGTAAAAATCCCTTCCTTCATTAGGGAAGTAAAGTCGTTGATACCGTGTCGTTGCTTTACGGCATGTAAAAAAACCCTCAAGCCTGATAAAGAAGCCTCTAAGCAATATTAGGCGGTCTTTCGCGCCCAAAGTAGAATGGGACGCTTAAAACCGTAGCAGTTAAAGAGCGTCCATAAATAACATTCAATTTAGTTTTAATTTTAGTCAATCTTAAAATTGTGCCCTACCAGATAATTTGGCCACGAGTCGCCACTGGTCTTAACTGGGAGGGAGGATTTGACACAACAGGACAGCAGCACTCCCAGTAAGGGAGATTATGTTTATGCGACTCCCTGATGGAGCCGGTGGGTCTATGGGCTTTGCACAAAATTCTCATTCACTCTAGGTAGGTTTTGTATACTAGGTCACCTTAGTGGTACAGAACCAACTAAACTAGTTGCTATGCTAGACAGGCTGAAATTAACATGTTTAAGTAGGTAAGAAAAATACAAAGATTATTATAGAAGTTCGTTAAATAAAAGTCTGTTTTCCAGTCACATGACGTTCTCTACAAACTAGTCAAAAGAAGGTTCTTTTAACTGTACCATGCTAATCGAGATGTACATTAGCAAGAATTGTCTCATTATTGCTTCCTTGAAAGTAGAAAGGAATTAAGGGTGTATACTAGGCTAAAACAATGGTTAAACATTTTAAAAGCCCATCCGTATATGACTCAATTGAAATTAGGTTCCCTTTGTATGTACAGGAGTAAAACAAAATAGATTTGAAATGAAAGATGATTTCCCATTTGAGAAAAATTTAAATCATTTAAAATTGAAACAAATAACAATGAATATATCGGAAACGGTTAGAGCTGCAATAATAGCCTATGATATAAGCTATATGTCCAAACGAGATATTATTTTTTGTGTAGTAAGTTTTTGTCTATCTCATACGGTATACCAGTTGCACAAAAGTCATCCAGAATGGAAACATCTTCAGAGGCTATTCCCAGAAAATCCTAGGTATACATTTCATTTGTCATGAAAATGTTTAAGTATATGGTATTTTAATCGAAATCGTTAGAGCCACTTTTGATAAAACAAAAAATTTCCAATAAGGTTCCATGTAAGGGGTAGTTGGAATTCCATATCTACTACCCCATATCTACTATATAAATTGTACATGTGCGCTAAAGAGAGCAAACATGTGTTTTATTTATGGGCATTCTTTAACTGGTGTGGTTCTCAGTGTCCCATTTTGTATCGGCATGAAACACTGCTTAACTTTACTCAGAGGCATCTTTATCAGGCTTGAGGTTATTTCACGTTCCGTAAATCTTAGACACGATACCACCGGCTTTACTTCCCTTCCGGAAGAAGATATGCTAAAGTTATGCCCGTAAAAATTTCATCACCCATTTAACTGAAGCTTACATAACATATTTGTTGCAGAATATTAGTGTTTGTTGTTCTTTTTAAGAAAATAATTTTTAATCTTCAAAAATCAATTCTCTTCAAAATACACTGCATGAAGTGAGCTGGCCAAACTGGTCTTAAGTTTTAACCTGAAATAGCACCGTTGAGTTCTTCAACTCCCTTAATGCACGAAGGGATATCTGCACAAGTCAAATATGGGGCAGTTGGGTCAGCTGATATTTGAAAACTTTAGAACATTCTTTACTATTACACTGTACACCTCGAATGCAGTTCTGTATAATGAAGGAATACATTTTGTAAAACCCTGATGCTCTTCTTGAAAATATAATTAAGTATGAAACATCTTCATTTTTTAAAAGTTAATCATCTCGTATTGAAAGCCTAATTAAAAATGATACCTATTTTAGGTGAAGAAGTTCTATCTAGATATCCTTACTTATCTTCAAAGAATGTGTACTGAAAATCTCAAGAAACTGCCTAAACATATTGCCACGGGAAATATTTTTTAAACTAGAAGTAATAGAAGGAAACAATTTTAGGAGAAAATCAGGCTTTAAAATTTCACACAATATTTGAAATAACCTACGCATATATATATTTCAAGGTCGCGTTAAGGCATTAAAATGGCCAAACAAACATAATCACATTTGAATCCTGATTAAAGAAAGTTTTGTAAACATCTCAGTATTAACTAGTATTAAAAATATGAAATGTAATATTGAGAAAGTCAAAATAAATCCGCAGTTACCCCTTATATCTCTTAATATTTAATTTCGACAAAACATTTCTTTTGCTATTTTCTTATTTCCTTGCCTTTGTCATTCAGGTTTAGTTATACTAATATTTTGGCAGTATAACTCACATTTATTTATCTTCTGCACTATTTAAAGAAATATTTGCAAGGTGTTTGAAACTTCTAATGTTACTATTTTCTGCTAGCATTTTGTTGGCCATTATTCTGAAGTGGCATATACCTTTACTCATCCCCAGGTTTCTAAGTATAAAGAAAGCACTTGTAGCTGTAGGAGGTTGTTGAGTAGACGCTATACTGTTAGAGGCTATATTTCTGCCTCAGGAAGCCTTACAAAACAACGCATTACCCGCTTTACTAATAATATAATTGCCTCATTATGTTCTTTCATTAACTTTCAGAGAAAGGATTTAGAGATAAATGCAGATAGAGAGCTCAGCTTTATCTGAAGAACACAGCAATTGAAAGCCTGGAGCTCAAGACGGGTCGAGGGGAAACTTTGCGGGGGAAATACTGACTCTCTTGCCATCTAGCGGCTTCAGTTGAACTTCCTCGGCGAGGTGTGGAAAACATTCGATGTATATCAACGCGTGCATGGTTGTATCCCAAAGGCTTGGCGTTACACGCCACTAATGGCTTAATGAGAAGCTTTGAGCCAGTGGTGCTGGTAGCAGGAGTAAGTTTGTTGATATTGTTGCAGAAAGGGATTTTGCATTAAATCTGCGTGAACACTGACTTGAGGCTGTGAATTCCTGACTTCACTTCTTTGCGCTGAATCATAGCCTTCTCTTTCCGTTCTTCCTTATTTTGTTTCTATCAATCTAGAGGCACTTCAATTAATCAATCATAGCTTTATGACCAGGATCAGGTCCCTTATAGCAAGCCCGGGCTCCTTCCTTTCTCTCTCCTTAGTGTTTTGCCTTGGTTTCAGCTAATGAATGCTATATTAATACTTGTAATCTTGCCTATCATTTTTCTCAATCAGTATCCCTTCCAGTTGATCATTTAACATTTTCTTTTGATTCAGTGTACAAATTAATCAATCTTTTATTCCTCTTAATCGGTTCCTAAGGCGTAAGGGTGCAAAAAGAGGCATGCCTTCTCCAATATTTCAACAAAATTGTGTTTTGCATCACCTTAATTAAAATCATTAAATTGCATTTTATATAGTGTCCAGTTACAACGTCAAGTATTATAATTTTTATCACAATTGCCATATAAAAACATAGGATCAGTTGTGGATCTTGTGAGCTTATTTCTAGGTTTGTTTATGTTTACCAATCATTAGAGAGGACTAAAATATCATCACTGCTTTTGTAACGTAGAATCACATTGGCTCAACGATTGCAGTCATGGTGGAGAGTTGAATTTCCTGTATTCAGTGCTGGTAATCTAACCTACCTGTGTACTCTGCCCATTTTATTGCCAGTATACTACGCCCCCAATCACTCAAGCAGAATATTTATATTAATTATATGTCATGATTTTAAAAACTAATTGTAATGTTTTAAACAAATTTCTAGTTGTACTTTGTAGCAAAATTTAAACATTTCTTGTAGAGCTAGGTTTCACAATGTCTTGCCGACTAATTAGTTACACATTTCAAAACTTCATTTTTCTTTAAGTATTCTGAGGTCATGCTGAGACTCCTGTAAGATACAAACTTTTCATTTGAGAAAATAACATCTCATTGTCAACTGAGGTTATTAAAGCAAATCTAAAACACAGCAGTACACCACGGTCCATTAATTTAACCACAGTAGAGGTGTCATGGTACAGAAGGTCGTTATACTGCAGTGTTCATATTTTTCAATTGCTTCATCTCTCCCCTTTCATGAAGCTGGCACATCACTTGTGGTAGGAAATTGAACTCGGCCGTGATAAAAATAAATACTTTTTTACTTCCGAAGATTTTAGAAGATTTCTGACTACTTCGATCGAGCAGTGACCAGCTTAGTTATAGTCGGGTTACTGAGCGAACTGGTTTCGGGTTAAGCGGAGTCTCGCAATTATAGATGCGGGGTTCGATATCCGTCGGGCCGGCTTCTCTAGGTCAGCAGCCGAATGCTATCCGAATTTCCTATCCATCATTGCCTGTCACCATTATTTCCATTCATCTGTTTCAGTATTAGCTCCAGGTAATGGCGGTTGGTGGGTTGCGGTAGGGCGGTGGAATTTGCACTTTTGAAAGTCTTCTCTCCTACGCTTAGTGTGGCTTCTGGGCCCCTTTTATACTTGGAGGTTGTGAGTGGCTAACGAAAGGTTAGCCAGCATCAGGACCTATGTCATATTGGAATCGTTAGCGCCAACATGGTCCGGATCGATTGACCTTCGTGTCTCCCCTTCCGTCCATCCCCATTCCTAGTGGTGACGGAACTTTTCACCGTCATTTCATATCATCCATTTCCTCACTGTCATACCAGGGATCACCCACCCTGGCTTCTCTCTGATCTAGAGCCTCTGCTCAACAGACGTCTACATCAGAAAGAAAGAGAGAAAGGAAGAAAATGTAATGCTACCGATTAAATGTTAGTAAATAGCTCACATGTTTGCCTTGTGAGGTTGGAAATGAAGTATTCATAAAATCTAGGGCAGATAATAAATGAAAATGACTTATAGAAATGGTTAAGTGAACATAATCGGAAGTATTCGAATTCCAAACATGGCGTGAAGTTAATCCAGTATATGTACTTGCGTTGTGTTCTCATTGCCGTTACATAAACGAAAGCTGCAATAGACAATGTATACATACCTTTGGGGAAAAAGTAATGCTTGCATAAAATATTGCTGCAATGATGGAACTCTGAGGGAATAAACGCTTAAGTAAATGCAATCCGTTCTAATATAATAAATATAAACGGTAATGATTAAAATGTAATCCAATAATTGAAGAGAAACATATGTGATTCAGTGTTTGTCTTGATGTAATGTTAGGGATAGAATAGTAATTCGCAATGATTTGTCAGTAAATTTAAACGTAATATTGATGTATGTTTGTGAAATCGTATTTTGTTACACAGAAATAGCTTGTAGCCAGAGAAGGAATAATGAGTGTCCTTCAAGTTATATTGTCATCCTCCGTGGTCATGGGGTAACATTCTAGCCACTAATTCCCAAAGTAGCGGGTTCAAACCCGGCGCAGAACGATGGCATTTTTTCGGGCAAAAAATCCCGAACATTGCTTCCTCCGGAAGTGAAGTAAAGCTCGAGGGCCCTTGTCGTAGATTTCCGGTATTAATCAAGCCACTGAGTGAAAATTAAGTGACGTTACACACCCAATCAAATGGGACGCTGAGAACTATAGCAGTTAAAGAGCGTCCGTAAATGAAGCTCAATTTTTTCATTTCAAATTATTTTGTTAGTAGGAACGAAACTCACAAGAAACCAGAAGATTTTAAAAGAGAGTTAAGATAAGAGGAAAGACGTGGTAGTTAAAATTTTCAAACAGAGTCACATGGTAAGAACTTTAAGCCTGTGAGATGAAAGCTGTGGAAGAATTATATTTGAAACGTCAATAACGTTTTGAAGTCAACCAATTAAAAATTAGATAAAAGGGGAAGGTTCCAGAAACTGGTAAACTATATAAATGTAACTAGTAGGCTATATTAATGTAGCTGGTAGACTATGTAAAAGTAACTGGTAGGCTATGTAAATGAAGCTGGTAGATTATGTAAAAGTAACTGGTAGGCTATGTAAATCTAACTGGTGGGCTATGTAAATGTGACTGTGGGCTATGTAAAGGTAACTGGTAGGCTATGTAAATGTAACTGGTGGGCTATGAAAAAGTAACTGGTAGGCTATGTAAATCTAACTCGTGGGCTATGTAAATGTAGCTAGTGGGCTGTGTAAAGGTGACTGGTAGGCTATGTAAATATAACTACTGGGCCATGTAAAGGTAACTGCTAGGCTATGTAA
The DNA here is from genome assembly GCA_030762935.1 of Hymenopus coronatus. Taxonomy (NCBI): domain Eukaryota; kingdom Metazoa; phylum Arthropoda; class Insecta; order Mantodea; family Hymenopodidae; genus Hymenopus; species Hymenopus coronatus. Next base: position 329,342,924 of record CM060900.1, read on the forward strand.
ATTAGAGAAGTCAGTGAACAATGTGAACTATCGGAGGGTGAACCTGCAAAATCACGTGTAATGCTCGCCAAGAAATATGTGAAATCTCAGCCAGTGATATTGGTACTGTGCGGGAAATAATTCGAGTTAAATAAGTTGAAGTTTGTGATGAACTCACTTTATCAAATGCGTAAAGTGGAAAACTTGATATGCTTTATTATTGCCAACATAAGTAAAGTTAACGCTGACATGTAACCGCAGTGTATTTATTTCAATACTTCACACTAATATTACGACCCGAGTTCTTATCTCCACCTACCTTAAAACAGGAACTAGCGAGCCAGGAACCGAGATAACGGTTATTTATTCAACAAGATAACTAAACATAAAATCTTATTTATTCCATTTACATGACCTTCTCTACCTATTCCGTAACAATCTATTATTGCAAAAGGCTAGATATCGTTTTACCCACATCATGCTAAAAGAGATGGATACGCAGAATCGATCTTATTGCTTTCTTTCTTTTTAGTAGAAGGGAAATAGGAATATATTAGACTAAAGCTACAGTAACATATTTTAAAAGCCGGCCTAAGTTTCAAAAAATTGAAATTTGGTTCTCTTTGCATGATCAGGACTAAAATAAAAGAAATATGACATGAAAGGTGATTTTCCGTTAAAGTTTAAGTAGTCTAAAATTGAAACGAATATCAAGGAATATCTCTAAAACGGTAAACTCTAAAAAGAATGTATATCATAAGAGATAATGAAGAGATCTCCAGAGGTTATTCCCAGAAAATTCAAGATATAGAATTCATTTGTCATGAAAACATCTTAAGTTTATGGTATGTTAAAAGTTAAGAAGCTATTTTTGAAAAAAATTTAAATTTTCGAAAACTGTTCCATGAATTGTAGTTGATGATGAGGGGATTTTCCTGAAAATCTTCGTGTCATATCTGTCGAAGTTACTGAACCTAAATACCAAGTTTTGTATCTGATCGACTTTTCATTTTTGAGTTATGCTGTCCAAGCACACGCACACATACACGCGCGCGCGGACCTTTTTCTTAATTTTTTTATTCAGGGGGCCGTAAATACACGTATTTCCAGTGAAATTTCAGTATCGAATTTTTTGGTTGAATACCATACCCTCTCTATCTACTATTTACATCGTACATACGTGCTAAGTAAGCAAAATTGTTACACTACAGACCAGATGAAGAGAAAAAGTGCTTTGCCTATAGTAAAGATGCATTTTTTATGGCTTGGCAAACGAAAATATAGAAACATTTGCTTTACCTTCGTTTTATCTTTCTGAGATATGTATTTTTAAGCGTGTGAATTTATTTTAATATAAATTTGGAAAATCTTACACATCATTTATTACCGTTTAAGGATTTGTAATGTTAATGGTGATTTAGAACATTTGAGTAATGCACAAAAAATGTGTTAATTAAGTTTATAGTTTTATCCTTCTGCAATACATTATGGAACTTAGATTGTGCAGTACAAGTAATATTAGTAGTCATATCAGCTCCTAATTTGTTATGCAAAGGTATCAAAGCATGTAAGCAAAAATGTAGGACTTCACCTAGTGTTTATGTGACAGGACCGGCAGCTATGTCTTCGCCTTGTGCGCTACAAAATATGTATATTAAGAAACTGTTCATGAATGTTGGTATTCACTGTGCACAATTGCGGTAAGAATTGGTAATGATAGGAAGCTTTGTGGAGTGATATCCTGATGACGCAAGTCGATCCTAAATGAGAAATTCAACATCTTTGTCGAAATTAATTCTTCTTTCACGCGTTAAAAGAGTTACAGAACTCATGATAAACCAGTAAGTGCAGAGCTGACTGTGCGACCTTCGTTTTACTCCTTTTGCTTATCAGCGAAGATGGTGGCCGGTTCCCGCTCATTGAGGGTGGTAAAAGTTCTCCAGTTCTCCATTGGCCGGTTTTAAGTTGAAATAGCTCTGTTGAGTTTTAAAGCTCCTTTTACGCCCAAAAGGATATTTGAACACGTAAAATAGGGAACAGTTGCCTTCTGATATAGGACAAGGTTGAAATTGTATAAACTGGGACTTAAACCACAATTTCCTGGTTCATTGAGGTTTTCAGTGTGAACCTTCCTTTCCGTTCTCGTCTTGCTTCAGAACCTTATTTACATACCAGGTGGCCCAACTATGCCGTGTTTGACGTGTACAGATGTGCGTTAAAACACTTGCAGATCCCAACGGGGTGATTTCAAGCTATAACAGGTAAGTGTAAACTGGCTCAGCGACCTTCGTTTTACCTTCTTGTTTATCAGCGGAGAAAGTGGGCAATTCGCAGTCATTGAGAGGGATAAAACGAAGATCTTAACTGGCCGGCTTTAACTTGAATAGCCCCGTTCGTTCTGCAACTCTTTTAATATACGATGGAATACCTGAAAACGGCAAATATGGGGCAGTTGGGCCACCTGGTAAATACTTCAGTTATCGAACTGCTATGGGCCGCGCAGTGTCCGAGTGGTTAGAGCAGTCGCCTCTCACCAAGACTACCCGGGTACGATCCCAAGTGACCACATGTGGCATTTGTCGTGGACAAAGCGGCGCAATGGTGGGATTTTCCGGGTTCTCCGGTTTCCCCCGACATTGCATTCAACCGGTGCTCCATTTTCATTCCATGTATCATCAGCGTCACCGCCTGCGATACTATTTATAGTAAACGTGGGCGTTAAACCTATAAAAACAAATCTAACTGTTACTGATTCACAACAGGAGCTATGCCTGGACCTCGCGTAAATGCAATTGCCCGCAAACAAAAATACTAATGTCTTCAATCTGACACCTAAAGTTACTCTTGGGTTTCTAGTTAAATCACCAAGAATTAGAAGTCCATTTAGTAATCGCACAACCGAAATTTAAATAGTTGATTCTTAAACAATAGTTTCTTGTAACAATTGATTTGATTTGGCATTTGTATAAACATGGCAAAATACTGCAGTCGTAGCAAGAAAACAGGTTTCACTCGATAATCATGTAGTAGATTTTAAGTTTGCTTTCGGTTCTGCGTTGCGTCAAATGATACTCGTAGCCCAGAATATAAATATGCAATTTTCATATGGTCTGAAGACGGACTTTTGTCCGCAAAGGTGTAATTGATTAGGTAGTGAATAAAGTTAAATATGTACTTTACCAGTTGTGAGTTCCTGGGTTTATTCATAGTGTGTTTTGTTTACAAGGGGACCCAACTGCCAAGTATTAAACGTGCGAGATATATTTTTGTGCGTTAAAACAGCGAGAACTCAACGGGGCTGTTTAAGTTAAATCATGCCAGTGAAGAACTGGCGAGAGCATCCCTCGTTTTACATCTCCCAATGACTGCGACACTCTCACCGTCCCCGCTGATAGCAAGAGGGGTTAAATGAAGGTCTCTCCTGCCGGGTCACAGTATTTTTCTGCTTTGGTACCTACTTAATCTAAATTACAGTAAATGGTTCCCGTGATTTAATACCAACTACTTTCAATATCCATGGTGCAATATGAAGAATTCAATAATAATGGTACAATGCTAGAAGATTTGTAAATGCTGTTTTAGTAATGAATCCCAAAATTAGCGAATTAAATGACAGTAAGAAATCTCAGGTATCATCCATGCACATGTTCCGCGTATTGGGTAGAGTGTTAGAACGAACAGCAGCAACAACATCTATACCACAGATAAAGTTATCAAAACAGCATTTATACTTAATATTGCTACATTATTTGAAACATTTCTATAAGTTTACTTGAGCTCAAAGAAAATGATTTATTTTACGAATATTGTTCTTGCACAAATCCAATGCCTGTACAATTTAACATCCAAAAGTCACCATGTGCTATAACTTAAATAAATTAAACATTTTATGTTGTTTTATTTATTTTACATTTGTAACGTATTCAGCAATATTAACTGTATCAGCTGGCACTTATTTTGAAACTTAATTCATATAATGCGGAAAAATTGCAAAGTTTTGAACAAATTAGTTTTATTTCAATTCGCACAAGCAAACGGAATTACGGCTGCCTTAAAAGTAGTTAAATAATTTTCTGTTAGTAATTTGTCAACCCTCTGAAATTTAAGTTCACACATAATTTTCTCATTACTTCATAATTGTGATTGCAATATTATCGGTGAATATATTTCACTATAAACAAGCAGAGTGTGATAATTTGAAAATATCTCACCACCTGGCAGCATATCTGCACATTGGTGCATAATAGGAATGTGCGTTATTCATAGTTTTATATTTGGTGTTCTAGATGACAAAGTCTTACATTCCTCCAATTGTATTGGTCGTGTAAACCGAAGAACCAGTTGGTATAGAAAATGAAACATCGAATGCTGACTAATACTACCAAATAATTCAGTAGTTTGTGACTATCGAATAATTGGATATTTTTCATTCGGATTGTCCAACACAGTCGTATCGAAACCTTCCGTTGTCTTCTCTTTCAGGTTTGCAGTAAAGGTTTGCCATATGACACAGAGTAGCTAAAAAATTATATATACATATATACAGAGAGATAAATAATTATGACAGTCGCGTAAATTTCTCCAATGTGGTCCAGAATAATATTCTGAATATTCATTTTAAGGTTTTTTAAATTGAACAGTGATACTGATTTTAATATACTTTCTTACAGTCATACCATGTTATTTTATGTGCTCGTTCAAATGATACATTACAATTAAGTCCTATAGTTGCCGATGGACCATGTAAATAAATCGCTGCGTTGAATTTCATTACTTTCTTATGTTCACGCCAGAATCAAGTCTTCAGTGACTGAATTTTCCTGTCTATGTCCAATGCGCTTACTTAGTATTTACTTCACAGGTTTTCATTTCTATTGATTCTTTTTTGGGCCTAGTTATAGAACGTATGTCCTCGATGTATGTGACAATATTAAATTCTCATTTACCAAAGTATGGGGACTGTTACCTGATTTTGTCCGCCCAGAACTGAAAGGAACTCCAGTAGTATGTACAGTTGGAGCCATATGCATGCACCCGCAAACATATCCATCGTTGTGTGTATGATTGGTATTGCACTTAGTTTTCACACACTAAGTGATTACAAATTTCAGCACACTGTTCACATATATGTTTGCAAGCAGATTTAAAGAGGTTTTAAAAAGTTTGCATACACTTGTTTGCTTGTTTGCGGGCAATTGTACGCGGGTGTGGAACAGAAACTACAGGATTTGAAGTAGTTCTCTCAAACCAAGTGGGTGTATCCTAATTATGAAGGGGTGTACAACGTGATTATTAATATGTGTTGCAATTTAAGGTCAATGAAGTGCTAGAGTTATCACAAAGACACTTTCTACAGTTTCAATATCTAGTACTCTAATTGCAACAATTTGAACTGGTTGAATATACAATGAGCTTTGTATTCAAGAGGCGCACGAGTCCTTTAATAAATAAACAGAGTAATTTTTGTTCCGTTCTTTCCACTGGATATGAAATTTACCCAAGTTGCTCAGGGATGTTTATTGAGTGCTAATGATACACGGAATTCACGGTATCTGGAATTTTGATATTACAAATAAATCAATCAACCACTCATAACCCTTTGACTGATGTTATATCATTTGTATAGCAGCAAACTACATGAGTAATTTAACAACCCTCAGGCAAAGCACATACACCTTTGTTGCATTCCTGTTCACAATCCGTTTTGTTAGCACAATGTGCAGACCTGTTTCTTTAAAACAACTGTTCAAATGCTGATCAGCACAGAGACGGCAAATTACACAGCGCAGCAAATGGACTATCACACACAGATCTATGGAAGTGCATCTCTGACGTTGAACGTTTAGACAGGGAATTGTAAATGGTGGGTCTGCTGTTATAATCTAGCTAGGACCGTTCTCCCCTGAATATTTTTTCAGGGTTTTCTGAATTCCCATATCTGGTAAACGTTGGGAAGGCATCCTAAACATAGACCGGGGAAATTTCCTTCCAAAATTCCCTTTCTCAAATTTCATTACATTTAATGTATGACCAATGCCCACTGTCTGTGGTGACATATATCGGGCGTAAGAGGTATGAATATATGATAAATAGTAACTAAGTATATGTCCACTTCATCTAACCATATCCAACAAACTAATCACATAATATACTGACTGGTGTGTTTTGCATGGTTTTAACTGCGCCTCGAAATGAACAACACCTATCAGTATAGATTATTTTGCTTCCATGTTTTTACGCCTAAATATGTAGCCTGCTGGCCTAGATAGTGTGCGATCCTTGCAGAAATCATTGAAACTCAGTTCCAATACAACATTTGTTACCATGACACATGCCCACTCAAACTTACGCCTTAAGTCCCGTGCTCTTGGTGGAAAATAAACAAGTATGAGTGTGTCACGCCTACTTAGAAATACTAACCAACCTGAAGACATACAATTCTTAATAAGCAAACTTATTAGTCCGCAAACTACGCAAATATTTATGCAATATTGTTTATTACATTGTCATCAATACCAATTAACAATACAAATATCTGCATTTATAGTTCTAACAGTTCGTAAAGTAAGAACGGGCGCTAAACACATGTCTGTGGAAAAAGCGTGCATCATATTTAACAACAAGCTGTCAATGAATAGGACCACCATGGCTACTCCATCGTTTCTGAAACTTTATTTCACATAAAGATTTTACATCGAATGCCAATTTGTGCCGATGCCTCGCAATGATGGAACCACATTCCTCTGGGAATAATTGGCACTACATATGGCAACAATTGTAGGAGGACACGTTCATGAAATGAAATGAAGATACTGGGTAATAGGAGGCCATGATTTTTGTGTAGCAAAACTCGAGAAACATCGCTGAACAACCTCTGAAAACATGTTGGTAGAGTTAACGTTCATCCTGTGGTTACACCGATTATATACCACATCTCTACTTTCTCTAGCATGCATGTACAATGAACATAATAAAAGGATTTTTAAACCAAATGTCCGTGCATTTGTGTGTTTGTGTGTGTGTGTGTGCGCGCCTGTACGTGTGCCTGTGCCTGTGTGCAGCACAACTCAAAAACGAAAACTCGGGAAATATCAAAATTGGTATTTAGCTTCATTAACTTCCAAAAATGCGACACAAAGATTTTCAGAAAAATCCCTCTCCCCCAACAACACTTTAAATAAAATAATTTTTTAAGTGTTGACTTTCTCAAAGATTGCTCTAACAATATTGATTAAAGCACCATTCTTTAAGACATTTTTATGAGAAACGAAATGTATATCCTGAATTTTCTCAGAATAGCTCCTGAATAACTATTCATTCTGGATGATTTTTGCATAACTGGTAAAGGATGAGAGACAGACAAAGCGTACTACACAAAACGTATAAATCTTGTTAAAACATAATTTGTAACAAATGCATTTTTTATGGTAGATTAAACCGTTCCCGAGGAATTCTTCGTTATTGGTCTCGATTTTAAACTACATAGACTTTATTCAAACCGCAAATCATATTTCGTTTCATCTCTCATTTGTTTTACTCCTGGCAAGCAAAATAAAACCGAATTTCAATGGTTTCACATAGCGATCACCTTTTAAAATGTCTATCGGTTTAGGCTAGTGTATTACCTTACTTCCCTTCTACTTATAAAGAAACAACTCTGCTAATGCTTATGTCGATTAGAATGATGTAGTTAAAAGAATGCTCTTTTGCAAGAGTTGGCACATTTGAAAAAACTCACATAGCATATGCTAATCAGCGATCCTCATAAGTTCTGTGTATTCGGGTTTTAAAACATTTTCTATATTCAGTACGTGAAATCTTCAATAACATGTCGATTTTGAATCCGATGTTTCGTCGACTATTTCCATTAAATGATATTCGGTGACATTTCCGAAATCATATGTGGAAATTAACACCCTCTGGGAAAGATATTTGCACCTACAATGGAACTACTAGCATTAAGGTTTTAGGAAGTTGTCAATGAAAATGGAAGCTATCGATGTCGTTAGTCGCTTTTCAAACATTTTCTCGATGATAATACGGCATTGTTTCGCATTAATTCATGTGTATCAACAACAAAGCAGCTCGGAAGTTACACATTTGCATTAGTCTATGACGCTGTCAGTAATGCTATTATCATTACCAACGGCCTAATCGGATGACTGCACTGTACAAGATCACTTACATTTAGAAATCAATATCGTGCTAATTAAAGCTAGAATATTAAACATCGCATGTAAATGCTGGTCTCATATTAACTACATTAATTAAAGAAACATGGCGAACCTCAGGGATTTGACAAACAGCAAAATGTAATATACATGAAAGTGACGTTTGTATGTACACGGAAAACCAGTGAAATTGTTAACAAAACGTATATCTGATAACATTACAGAACTAAATAATTGCTAACCAAAAGAAAATGATAAATAATGTGAAAACTAAGGAATAAGAGGAAAATACAAGTATCTGTCAAACACACAAAATATTTAGTAAAAACTATTTAGCAATATCTGTTGGAATTTCAATTCAATGGCGTCGTTTACAATATTTCGTTTATTGTAAACACAATATCCCAGACTGATTAAGCTGATCACGAAATAACATTTCTATAACTGACTCATTAACAAACATGCTTCTATGCTGCAAAGGTAAGTGTTACAAGTCAGATCTACAAACTAACATTTTTATCTAAATGCTACTGAATTTTAAAAGTATGTAATTTCATCCCAAGTAATTAAACATTTACCAACTGGAACTAAAAATAACACACACACTTATATAGAAAGGCCACAGTTTTATTTTCTAAACAAATAAAAAATCATAAACGCTTCCAATGGCTCTGGTATGTAATTTTCAAACCGCAAATGCTAGTCTGCACTAGTCTGAATTTTAAAACTTTATGTCAAATGATTTCTTAAAAGTAAGCGTCCTTGAATTAGCTTTTTATGCTGATTCTATAGATAACTTCCGTTTTTCTCTATCATGTCAGGCTTTTACATAAAAATACGAAGCAATATTTTGACAATTTTACTTATGAGCGTAGAAAACTATTCAAATACTATTTCACACAAAGTAAATTTTTATTCAAGAACTATTTTAAGAACACTCTCAAGAACTCACCTAGTTTATTTCATGACTACCTTTTAATAAAACAAGAAATCAAAGTCTTTCATTTAGTTTTTTTCAAACTTTCTCTTTTTTGACATCCTTGCAGATCCTTGAAGATGACTGTCCCTCCCCAACATCCAATAGTAGTCGGCCATCATAGTTTTATTCCATCTCACCTGGCAACTCCTCCACGTTTCCTTAATATCTTGGTGAAAACGTCTGCTCTGCTCTTCACTATAATGTCTCAGATTTTTCGGAAAGTAGTCGGTATGAGAATGGAGAAAATGTAATTTTACACTCATGTTACAACCCATTTTCTTGAAATTTTCCAAAATTGCTTTGACAACGGCCTTGTAATTAGGATCTTTGTTATTGCCTAAAAAGCTTCCAGTAGTTGATCTGAAGGCAGTCGTCCATGCTTCTTTTCCTCTTTCATTCATTGTCTTCTCAAAATCTGCATCCTTTATAAATGTCTTTATTTGAGGACCAACAAGCATTCCAGTCTTTTAATTTATCTTGTATAATGAAGGAAAATTCCTTGGAAAGATGCTTGCAGTAGGGTCCATCCTGTAGTATAGCCCTTACAAATTGCTTCATCAAGCCCAATTTTATGTGTAGTGGCGGAAGCAATATCTTTTGTCTCACTACATGCGGTTCGTGCAGTATGTTTTGTAGTTCCAGGCAACAAGTTTCTCCGCGCTGGCCATGCTTTCACACTCAAATGTCTTTGCTTTGCCCGACTGTCCCATTCGCATATAAAATATGGCATTTTTATGAACCCAGCTTGTTGTGCTAATAATATTCCAATAACTTTGAAGTCATCGCAGATAAGCCATTTGTATTCCTCGTATTGTATACTTCTTAAAAGTGTGTTCATGTTTTCAACTGTCTCTTCCATTTGGACTGAATGTGCGACCGGAAGGAACCGATACGCAGTAACACGTCTTTCAGGCTCCTTTTTGATGAATCTATAAAAAGTCTCCACTGAGTAGGACCATGTTTAATGTCATAAAATTTCATTAATTCATTTTGTTTGCAGTAAACTAAGGGAGAGAAAAGAAACTAGTTCTCTTTCTCTGCATCTACACAATGAGTAATGTGTTCCTGGTCCCAGAAGATTTTTATTTTTAAAATGGGAGCCTAGCAATTCTACAGATTCCTTAGCCAAGTTAAAATCACATACTAGATCATTTAGTTCACTCTGAGAGAACAGTTGTGGAGTCAAGTCGTATTCAGGGCGGTAGACGTCATCAGAATCGTCTTCGTGGATTGCATGAAGTTCACTTTCGACATCATATTCTTCCAAGTTCTCTTAAACAGCTGGAGGAAGAGGAACAGACAAATCTTCTCCGTGTGGAGCTGGTTTGATGGTTCAAGGAATACTTGGATACACAATGTGTTTCTTATTTTTGGAGTCGCACCCCTGAACCATTAACTAAACAGAAGTAAGTCATTAAGGTGGTCTTTAGGCTCCCTCCGCACCATAGGAACTGCAAATGGCATGCATGTTTTTTTTCTATTATCCACGATCTTAACCTCTCAAGACAATAGCGACAAACTGGCTTTGGAGTCCAGGTCTTGTTCTGGTCACCAAGTTTCATTTTAGAATAAGCATGGTACGCCTTTTTCACAAAGTCTGTTATATCAGTTTCCTACTGAAGCACTGAATAGTTTCCAGAAATGTAACAACAAACATTTGGATTGTTCACACATTTGCGTGTAGACATACAGTATTTATAGCTTCAATTAGATATAGCACAGGTAAATGCAGAGCTCTGATATTACCAACACTAGACTGCATTTATACAACACTGCCTAAATTACAAATAGATACCAGCATCTGCAAGTGTAATAACCTAAATAAGTCTGTATTGAGAAATTTTCCTCCAAGAAGTGATAGATTTCCCTTCAACTATACTCATGATCTACTGGCTCAACTCTACATTTCTGAAGTGAAATTGTGAAAGAACTGTACGCGATAGAAGAAGAAACAAACTAAAATAACTTCTGAAATCAGCATAAAAAACGAGTCTGAATTAATATATAGTTTTCATTCATCTGATATCATGCAGATTAGTGTTATATATCAACATGTTTTAATGATGAAACTTCATATTGGTTATACCACATGTTCTTTGTGTATAAAAATAATAAATATTGTGATGAAAACGTTTCAGCTCTGTGTGTTACTTAAATAACTTTTTTTTTTTTAGATAAAAGTTAGAGCAATTTTAATCACAGTCATATACATTACAAAATTACGGCGTTAATATCTTAAGTAATTTTCGAGAGAAACTACTGCAATGCAAAAAAGTGCTGAAAAAATACAGTTACGGGAAATCGCATTAAAAAGCAAACAGGCACAGTTATTAGCAAACTTTGCAATAATAGCTTTCATGGTACAAAATTATAAGATGTAAAACTGTACATTTTTGTCTTAAATTTATATGCGTCGCCCATTAGTCTGATGCCTCTATGAAATTTGACCAAAATTTATAAAAAATTAAAAAAAAAATTCTGTTTGACAACAATATAGTATTAATTCTAAAAAATATATTGTTTTTCCATTTAGAGCATTTTAACTTCAAATTAACTGAAGCTATAATTGGGTAGGAGATCCTCCCAATCTTATACCTTATTTTCTCGCAAACCTGTCTCCAACAATTTTCCATACCCAAAATGTTCCACATGATGTAATTTTACACTGATACATTTGAAACTTTTTACACTACCTCTCACAAGAACATTAAAGAAAATAGTCATATTGCTTCTGCAAAAGAATGCTCCAATTTGTGTAAATAAACTATAAACATTTTATAAGTCATGATTTTTTGAAAGTACAAAAGGTAACGTTATTTGTAATTTCTATCTGTAAACTATTTTCTGAAAAACTTGAAATTTGTATGTGAATATTTTTTTAAAATGAAACAGTTGGCTCATTTTTATTAGAACAATAAATTTACACTGTAAAAAATTACTATTCAAATAACCATGTAAGCTATAATTTTGATACATGGCAAAAATATTAGTGTGTATAATAATTGGTAGGATATATTACATACTGTGGATTTTCTGAATTTCACAGATTTTCCCTCTCACTCACTCTCTCTCTCTCTCTTTCTCTCTCTGCTTAATAATAACAGTTATATACATAGATCTATTACAAACTTTTTAAAAAATACAATTTCAAAAATCGTTCTCGTTATAATCAGCATAATTTTTATTTTTTATTTTTATCTCGGTTTTAACTTCTCACTGTTCCACAAGCGGTAAATACAAGTTCATAGGATCGATATAAAATGTGGACAAAGTGATCTCCGGAATACAATGAACATTACTTATCGTCATAGTAAGAAAGACTGAAGACATATTAAAATGTACTTTAGCTTAACGTTACAGGAATTACTCTTCTTTGGTAGCTTTATAACTTCAAGCTACTGATTCATGTCGATTCCTTAATATTATCGTGTAACATTACTTAATGTAACAGGAAGAAAAAGCTAAGTACTAACATACTCTTAAGTTACGTCGCGTTAAGTTCAGTCACGTTTAGTCAACCCTAAATAGTTCCATTTAATCAATGCGTTAGACCTTCACGTTAGGTTAGTCAAGTTACGTTAGGTTTATCATAATCCTGACATAAGTCCTCCATACGAGGAGAGTAAATCGCGAAATAAAATGACGATAACATAATAATAATAATAATATTAATAATAATAAATATAATAGTAATAATAATTATGATAATAATAATAGTAATAATGATGATGGTAATAATAATGTTAATAATAACAATAAGAAGAAGGCAGTTCTTGAATGCAAAACATACCTATTTTGCCCTAACCACGAATATCTTGTACATATTGTCCTAAGAATGTTGTAATTATCCTAATACTAAACTTTCAACAACTTACTCCATACATCAAGAAGAACTTAGAGTTATATGAGTAAATGTTTAATTAATATTACAGTTAAACAACGCAAAATAAACTTTTTGTCTTAGTGTAAAGAGTACTTATTTTTGTTTAATTTTATTTACAACTTTGGTAGTATTCTAATAGTATTTTTGCGTCTGCTGTCCTTATCTATTCCTTGCCTCCGTCCTCAAGATCTCCAATTAAGTTGCCTCTAAAAGATAGTATTAGCGGCGTTTATAAGCCAGATTATTTTTCGAGTAATTTTCTTTCATTCATTGTCCATTATAATTAAATTCTGTTTTGGAAGAATAAACAAATATCTAAGCGTATACATAGCTTCTTTAACGAAGTTTCGTAAGGCAAGGAATGCTTTAATGCTAGTTAGCCTCTACAGAATATTGGTATATTTTCCAAAACATTGATAAAATACACAAACGGTGCTTCCCAATCTTCCTGCTTTACTTCTGATAGCGTGGCCAGGCACGCGTCTTTGTTCCTGGGAAACAGCCCAATCCACGCAGTCCGTGAGGTGTTTTGTTGGTTTACCTTTATTGGCGTTGAACACTATATTTTCGTATCGTATAGGATCTGGACAAGAACGTCACATCTTGATTCGGGATCGTTTCGAAACATACTTAGCTATATAACATAACTCAAATAGTATAATAAGAACAGAAACAATATACTGAATGTGATTGATAGATTACAAGATTGAAATCCTATTAGAAAAAGCGCTACAAAGGGGGTGTCCATCTTTTGGGTATCCATAGAAATCTTTATACTATTGGGCATTATTTTAATTTCGCAGCCATCTGCGGCGTCGTTTACAAATAGGTGGGTGATTTAAAACAGAACAGTATGCTAAAGACACACGATGTTACGATATTAGACTTTTACCCTAATTTTACAATAGTTTCTTTGGGACAGCTTCGTTATAAATATTTCAAATAATGACAACATAACTTGCTATGTTTCAGTTGGAAATAAATAAAGAGGAGCATACATTTTGAAGCCCGGACCCCTACCACAATAGGCAGGTGCGCTACCGACTGAGGAATTCCGTCTTTTGTTAGTAAGGTTTTCGCGTCCTATTTTTCACGAAACAAACTCGTTGTGTGGAAACAGCCAAAGAAGGGAGGGCTGCTATAATTCCAAAAACAAAGCAGACCGCTTGCCGTCACGGAAAGTGCACCAGAAGCCAACACTGTTTTTTTTTTTTTTTTTTTCTACACAGATGTTATTCAAATAATATTTCTGATGATGGTGTGGAAACAGTTGATTTTGCTATTGAGGCATTCATACTATCCACAATTTATTATTTCTGTCACAGTGACGTTAAACACCCCAGAAAAGAGTTAAGTGATGAGTAAATAAAATGAGAGAGGAATGACAGTTTACAGTGTTCGTAATGTTATGTAAGAACAGGAAAAACCTTTCCTCTGCCGTATAACCATTGCCGCAGTTCCCTAGTGGCGCTGGCTCTTGGGAAATATCTACCCCTATGTAAATTAACAGAGACACTGATGCTAATTTGTAGGGTCTCTCTTTTCCACCCCCAATTCATCCCCGTCTATTCAAGAGTCGTCCGAAAAGGGTAGAGAGGGAGTGAGAAAGGAGTCGGCAGCGCACACATTATTCATGTGCCCTTCCATCTCGCTATCTCTTTCCTAAACTGTGTTCTACCGCTTTATCTCTTTTTTACACATCGTAAGCATTGCCTCGCTTTCTTTCAGTACAATAAGCAACACACATTAGCACACTCCTCTGGACGGTACTGATCATTCCTCAAGAGAACAAGAATTGAAAATGTGCCCAACACAGGTATACAACGAAAGCAAGTAAAATGGAAAGAAATAAAACATTATTCTGTTAATAAAATTTCTTGTAACTTATTGCTCTTCTTTGTTTAAATCATTGATCATTCCCTTTATGATAAAAGTTGAAAGTGTTCCATTCACATGCCTTTCTCTACTTGTTTAGCAACCAAATACAAAACATTTTTCATTCAGACTAACATTAGCAAAAAAGTTGTACTTGCTTCCTTGCAAGTAGAACAGATATAAAGGAATACAATAGGTTAACGCGATAGTCAAATCTTTTAAACGCTATCGCTATGTGAAACCGTTCAAATTCTGTTCCCTTTGCGTGGCTAGGGGAAAACAAAAGAAATATGAAACGAAAGATGACTTCCCATTTCAGAAAAGTTTAAGTAGTTTAAAACTGAAATCAATAACAAGGAATAGCTTCGAAACTGTTAACCCTACAAAAATGCATTTTACATAAATGGTATGTTTTAACAAGATCTATATTTTTTTAAGTATGTTTTTGTCTATCTATTTCGGTTTACCAGTTACACAAATTCATACAGACTGATGAGGTCTTCAGAGGATATTTCCAGAAAATTCTACATATACAGGCTTTCGTTTCTAATGAAAATATCTTAAATATATGGTCCCTTAATCAAAATCTTTAGAGCCATTTTTGAAAAAAAAAATCAACATTTTCGAAAACCATTTTCCATTTAAGAACAATTACCCCAATTGATTTTCATGATAATAATTCTCGTGCCCATCCTTGGATGATGCTGTATATAAATGACATGTTTGGTATTTAATGAACTTCTTGATCTATGCTGCCCAGAAAGACAGACAGAGCGAAACAGACAGACAAACAGACAGAGAGACACACACGGACATTTTTGTAAAAACGTTTTGTTTTTTTGATTCCGGTGAAATCTCGGTATTCAATTTTTGGGTGGAATACAATACCTTCTCTATCTATTATGGACATTGTACAGAAAATAAAATGTTTTAAAAGCCTTTTGGCTGCTTTAATTCACTGTGTGCATAAAAAACAGAGCTTTTGATATCAGATGAATCTTCTTATAAATGAAATGCATTATCCTTTCCACAAGTGTATACAGTTCCTATCAAAATTTATTTTCTGTATTCTGGAATGATACATACACATCGTTAATTTTCCAATATGTTTGGTGTCCTGGTAAAATATTAATATTGATATGCGAACATCATAAGAAAGTTTATTTTAAAACTGGCAAAATCGTAACTCCATTCCGTTGAGTCATAAGCTGTTATATATTTGTTTTTTAGTATCTGTCTCTCTTACATTTTCGCCCTATTTAGCCATAATAAAAATAGCTGATATTTAGTTTAAGGCCTTTCATTCCAGATAAAAAATAAAAACCCCAAACGCATGTGTCTTTTGTAATGACAGCACCGCTAAATTAAGTTTTATTTCTGAACACTATTTAACCACTATAGTTCTCAGTAATCCATTCCATATTGGGTGAAAAATAAGGCTGAATTTTACTCAGCTGCCCAGGCTAGAGTTTCTTTTAGATGCCGTAAATCTTTGATAGCGGTCAACCGTCGCACCATGGCTCATGAGGGCATCTAAAATCAGTAAGTCTTCCCCGGTCACCCTCGCCACAAACACCCACAGACATATTATGCTCCCTCCCAGAGTCAACTCCAGCAAAACCTCCTTCTCCACTGACAGGATGTTGCCCGATGGCGCCACTATCTCATAGGGCCGATTCGTTTTCCCTTATCGGCAGGCCCTCTGCCACGTCAGGATCGGATTATTGTCACGGCTGCACTTGTGTCCACTAGTATCTGACACAGATTCCTTCGCATCTAACCGTCCACGATGAAGCTGTCCTCTATTCTTGTTTCCAAGTTACACAGCGGGATGCTAGGGGACGACTCCGGTGTACCCCTTGCTATGTCGCGTCTTATGCATTCTCCGCCTGTAGTCTACTTGGTTGTGGACAGGGTTTCGTTAGCTGCTGGCCAACTACATCGCTGTTACACACCACTAGAAGTTTGATGTCATCGTCCTTGGGTTAATCCTCTTTTACCCAGGCACAGAATAACCTGATCTCCACAGTGGGAGCAGCTGGTGCCTCGGCCGCAGTTTGTTGCCTCCTTGGTCTGTGCTATCTAACCTCTCTGCAGGAGCCGCTTGTTCACCGTCTTGGTGTAGCAGTTCGTAGGTATCTGTCCCTGCTGACCACATCCCCAACACAAACCATTGGAAGATCTCTGCAACGACCTTGGGTTGTGTCACTATCCAAGTCGTACTAAATATTCCGAATCCATTTTCAACGCATCCGTTAGTTTCTCGTGGAGGGTCCTGTAATTGCCGAGCATCAGACGCTGTCTTAATTTGGCGTCCCATATCCCGCCAACAACAAGAGCGTAGGCGCCTTCCAAGGAGACATAACCGGGCATAAGGTCCGCCAGAGTTTTGTCACTAATTATTCAATGGCCAGAACAAATTCCTTACCTAGCTGCTGCAAACTCGACTTGAGCTGTCTACGATAGGCTTCGGCTAGGCGATGGTTCCTGATGCGGTTATCGAGGGCCTCCCAGCTATCTCCGGACGTGGCGAACGTTGAGATTGCATTCAGATCTTCCGTTGCCCATCCCAGGAATCTGACTATCAGCTGCGCTGCCTCCTCTTCTGCCGACCAACGGTTGTGGGTAGTGATGGCACTGAACTGTTGCCGGAAGACTTCCAACGTCGACGATCCATCATACTTCGGTGGCTAGACGAGATGTTGTGACGCGTTCAGACGTCTCAAATTTCAAATCATTAAGCATTTCTTCTATCGTGGCGTTCAATTTCTTTGTGCTGCTATCGAATTTTCCTTCCAGGTCACACGTTTTCCAAAGTCCTCCAGGGTGTTACGGCGTTGGCCAAGATCTTTCATTTTTCCGCCAAGCTGTGTCATGTTTGTTTCCATGCCGGCTAGTCGTTCGTCAATTTTTATGGATAGCTCATACTTCATCTTTCCACTGCGGATTCCGTCTTAGTCTCCATCTTCTTCAATGTACTGTCGTTATTTGATTTTCAATTCTGTCCATTCCAGAATTTATATTCCTTATTTAAGTCCTCAATTCCTCAATATACTGAAACCCGCATTCTATTTATGCCTCCATTTTATCCATTCCGGATTTCATGGTCTGCACTCCATTTGATAGTTGTTGAAGTAGTTGCTCCTTGATGGCGTTTGTATCCCAGCCCTTCACCTGTAACAAATAAGAGCACCAGTTTCTACTAAGCTCAGTTTTTTTTGCCACTAAAGCACTGAACGTAACAAAACACGGTACACTTGTAACAATACTGTCAACCTTCTGGTACATAGCACAACTGTATCACTGAGTCAAAGCAATTGAGCTGTACTCTGTACTGTTCATTTTACTTCACTAACGTTTTTCACTCACTGCACTGAGTTCTTAGGCTATGTGCCGGCACTTGTATACTCTTGTAACTCAGGATTCGAAGTATTTAGTTGCCGAGGTCTCTAGTCGGCAAAATAATGAAAAATCTCGATTCAAAATAGTTCAGAAAAGTGACTACCCTAACAGCAGATGACAGAATGCATTTTTGTGCGGCTATTTTGTTCATTATATACTTCTTTTAAGCGGACGAGGAGAGCAATAGGTGTGGCTAGGTGGGCAGGTAAACCCCCACGCCCCGGGTTGCTGCTTGCGTGGTCATACTATTGTGATCGTTTTGGGCACCACTTGCTGCAGTCAACGGGAATGGGTTTCTTATTAATTTAATATACTCGAAATCTGGCATTGCTTATAATGTGTAAAAAAAAGTCAGGAGTAAAATATCAGAGTAGTTGTATTTTATTCAACTACATCATAAATTCCATGCATTTATCATGCTATAAAGTTAGTACGAGGAAAATCCCCGTTCAGTATATAATTTTCTTTCCTATTCTACAGTCTTATCCTTTCTCTTACGAAATAGTTTAATGTTTTACCATCTTTTCTTTTCCTTTCCTATTGTATTCTGATTTTACTGTGTTATACATTTTTCTATAAAGAAGAAATACGGGCTTCATTATATAGTTGCAACATTTCAAAGTTAGTACATTTGTCTTTGAATGAAAATAAAAAACATTTATTCAGTCATCAAGTAACTAGTTTAGGATTGTGCAGGTGATTCAATTTCCAGATTCAATAATGATTTCATATATATTCATTCTTTAACCTTTCGAAACACACTAATATATATACTGAATGAATATTCTGCATTTTCATTCAAACACAAATGTACTAACCTTGAACTGTTGTAACTATACAATGAAGCCCGTGTTTCTTCTTTATAGAAAAAGGTATAACATAGTAAAATCAGAATACAATAGGGATATATATATATATATATATATTGATAACGACTTTACTTAACTATTTTGATTTACTGGTGGAGATGTATCAGATGCTAAATTGGATATTCCTCGAATACGCTTGGTACAAAATATGTTTTAGTGATCGCAGTCTTGATGTAAAGATATATGTACTTGCCAAATATTTTATTTTTTTACCACCATCAAAATCGTCTCAAAAATCCGCTTAGAGTATGTTGACTGCTTACCAATATTACGGTATGTGATGGACCCATTGAATACAGCTCTAAAGTACGAGGTACGTCCAGAAAGTAAGTTCCGTTTAGTATTAAAATTAAAATGTGTACAGAATAATTATTTGTTTCACAAAATTCTACAACCCTTAAACTACTTTTCCACATAACTACCGAGATTTAGCAGGCATTTGTCATAGCATGGCACAAGTTTTTGTGTACCTTCTTCATAGAAGTTTGCCGCCTGTGTCTTCAAAAAGTTGGAAACATTTTCTTTCAGCTCTTCGTCATTGTTGAAGTGTTGACCGCCAAAGAAAAGACTTGAGATATAAGAACAGATGAAAGTCGCTAGGAGCGAGGTCAGGGCTGTATGGAGGATGGTCAAACACGTCCCAGCCAAATCCCTGTAGGAGGTTTTTCGTCACATTTGCAGTGTGTGGTCGTGCGTTGTCGTGAAGAAAAACAACACCTTTTGACAGCAATCCTCGGCGCTTATTCTGTATTGCGCGGCGCAATTTCCTAAGTGTCTCGCAATAAACATCTGCTTTGATTGTTTGACCACGCGGTAAGAAATCAATGAGTAAGATGCCTTTCCAGTCCCAGGACACTGTGCACATCATTTTTCGAGGTGTCAAGATTTGTTTCGGCTTAACCTTTGCTGGGGATGAAGTGTGCCTCTATTCCATTGATTGCCGCTTACTTTCAGGGGTGTCGTAAGAAACCCAAGTCTCATCTCCTGTGACTATCTGTGTCAGAAATTCTTTGCCTTCTTCATCAAAACGGGTTAAAAACTGAAGTGCACTACCCATCCGTTTTGTTTTGTGTTGCTCAGTAAGAATCTTTGGTACCCAACGTGAGCAAAGTTTACGAAATTTCAGTTTTTCGGTAACAATTTCATGAATTAGTGATCGTGAGCTTTGGGGAAATTCCATAGCGAGAGCACTAATTGTAAACTTGCAGTTTTCCTGGATCTTGTCATCAATCGCGTGAACCAGTTCTTCTGAAACCAAAGATGGACGCCCACTTCATTCTTCATCGTGCACTTCACTACCTCCTTCATTGAACTGTCGGACCCATCTTTTCACCATTGAATCAGTCATCGCATTTTGTCTGTAAACTTCGCAAATTTGCCGATAAATTTCAATTGGTTTCACTTTCCTAGCATTCAGAAAAGTAATCACAGATCTGATTTCACAAGCGGCGGGATCTTCAATCTACACCGACATTGTAAACAAGCACAACAAAGCGTATGTGGCTGACAGCGATCTCAAAATGGCGTACGTTTCTTCTCCTTGATACAGAGCGTCTGCCGCACATGTGCGGAACTACGATCGCAGCGCTGCAGCGGAGATAAATTAAAACGGAATTTTCTTTCTGGACGTACCTCGTATATCTCACAACAGATGTTTAATATTGTTAAATTCTCAACATGAAGTGTGAAAATTAATTTAGGGAAGAGGTATTAATTTAATAGATCATGTACGTAAAGCAGACTGAATGAGTTTATCGGAGTTGCAGTCGTTCTGCCGAGTCAGTCGCTGATAAGTGGTTTTATGTATGTAAATCTGTTCTCTTAAAACTCTTTGGGCCAATAAAATGGTTATGGAACATTGAAGGCCAGTTTCTTTATAAATCGTACAGTTGTGTTCTTCCAAAATTCTGACAATAGCAATCACTGAGGTCCCGTGATGATTTCGGTCCTTCAGGACACTGTTATTGTCTCCTGTAATAACATACACAAAAACATCGGGGAATTCTAGCAGAATGTTTATGATCTTTGACACTGTTTTCCGATAATTCGATTTTAGATGAAATGCTTAGAACCATAATTGTATTCGTGTTTCAGTGTTTTTCCAAATGACCACCACACAGTAATTCCACATTCTCAACTAAGCACCGCTTCACACAACACTTCTCTTAACACAACATCTATAATGTTGAGCATCGAGTGCCGGATATACTTGTGTTCTTTTAGATTGGTAGTGGAGAACCCAGAGTGGCAGGCACTTAGTGCACAAGACGCTCCTCAAACCGAAACCGAAGCCGGATGACGTCTTGGAAATAGCGATTTTAATAAAAATTGAGGATTTCTCACATTCCACGGGAAATATTGGTGAATAACTGGGTACCACAGTTTCTACTGAATTGTTAAGACATCGCAACGCATTTGAGTACTACTATCTCCAGCTCTCAAATCCCGCGATTTATAGCACATGGCTCTTAAAGTGGATAGTTGTACGACCAATATCAGCTGCAAAACCCATTTGAAGGAATGCATATGGCATTTGGGGTCTAATATCACGTTTGAAAAGTTAGAAAACATGTTTTGTGCAGGGTTGCGTCGCTGAAAGCTGTTTATGAAATGTTATCATGGTCATTTGGGACGTGACTGAGGGAGAACTGTTATGGATTATGGATTAAAACGTGTTAAGAGTTTCATTCAGTGTATTACTTCGGATTTAAAATCTGATTTATATGTATATCCAAACATTATAAACAGTCTCTACAGTAATGAAAACCAATATAATGCCAGTCGGCTTATGCCAAAAGAATATGTTTATTTCTGTTTCGACATACGTCCACAGTATCTTTAACCTTTATACATTATAGTAAAGTTTATTGAACAATTTAATTTTTTATTCATCCATTTACGATAATATATAACATGTGAAAAGCTGTTGCTTTAGGTTTGGGGAATGGCCATTAAATTATATTCCAGTTTTACAAGATGTAATAAAATGTATATAAAAATAACATCAGTGCTATAGTATTTGATTATACCTCTATTGTCCTTATTAGCATGGGAAACTGTCAGAAAGTTTTTCCATTTACATTTATCTCACTCTGATAAAATTGAACGTTTTAGCTGAGCCACAATCCCAAATGCAGTAGCATAATATAATCTCTAGACCGCGATATTGTCGAGTGGTTAGACCTCTCGCTTCTCGCCGAGGCTTGGGATCGAACTTGAAACCGCTGAAACAAAAGTACAATTGTTTATAATGTTCTAAGTATTTCATTTTTATCATTGGTTTGAACCTAAAATCGGATTTTCGGAAACAAGTTTGAAACATCATAAACATTCTGCATATTATTCTGTTTTTATGTTTGAGAACAAATTCTTCATACATCTTGACCAATTGAGATAATAGCACATTAGTGTGATTCCCCAAAATCGACCTGGTGCGCAGCCATATCAAATTTGTTGTACGGAACGCTGCTCAGACTTCGAAAGATAGCTCCTTCCAGCTGGTTCATCAACACAGAGATCGTGCCAGTATGACTGAAAACCATATGGACCATTCAAATTAGACTTCTTTTCATTACTATAATTCAGTTTACATATTTCTATGGTTCAGGATACGTGCTCTTTAGTGAAACGTATTTGGCTTCTTATAACTATCATTAACATTTTTAACATTACCATAACATTACTCCCAGGATAATGTTAAAGCATAGTTTTCTTTATGCCAATTTCCAAGAAAAAGGAGTTTGTTTATTTTTATGCAATATTTGAAGCAAGCAGAAAGAAATTAGTGTGGTATATGTGTTTGCGCTATTTAATATTTGTCAAATGTGCGACACAGGAATGCACAAATTTCTTTTCTTTGCAAAACCTATGAGCTTTATACTAATTTTCTGCGCTATACGTACTGCCGATTAACATGTACACTTTCAGTTTAAATGCCAGAAGTTTCCAAGTATCTGGAATTACCGGAGCGATTTTCATCTTCTCTTAAAACACACATGGAAAAATAATGTTTTTAGCAATTGAGTTAAAGCTAGCCCGATTTGCAGGTCACTCGAAATAACAACACAATAGATAATGAACACGCACCCCCATGCCAATGTGAGGGTTGGGAAACTCTGTATTCCTGGGGTAATTCTTGTACATTTAATCTTTAGAGAAATGATTCCAAAATGGCCAATAAAATGCCCCTCAACACATAAAAACTATTCTTTGAAGTGCCATGCTCTTGATATTATAAGTCCACAGATTTCGTTTAGCTCAGGAAATGCAGTATTGCAAACAACGAAATCACATGTTCCTATTTTGCAGTTTTGCACAAACATACCAAACTTCCCGTGTATTATATGGCTGAAAGAGGTGGATACCATATGAGAGCAAAAAATGCTACAAAAATACAAGTGTATACAAGTGTCTATTTGTAAAACTCGTATGCAAAAGGAAACACAAGTCGCATGCATACAGAGGGCTTTTGCGTTGAGAAGCTTGCATTTGTAAGTAGGAACTCGTTATGAAAGAAGAAATAGCAGAGGAAGAGAAGCATTTGATAACATCACAAAGGCCTAATTAGAAGGAAATAAAACTCAGTTGTGGTGATGATTGCGCTGTTGTAAAGGCTACGTCTTACTTCTTGCTGTTTTGAGTGCAGAAAAACCTACCCTATAGAATAATCCAGGCAAGCCTCGAGTGTTGGATTTTGCTAAATGCCTTTTCCACTAAAACTTCCATCGGCAGTGGCTATCGGAAAAAGAACAAGAAAAGAAAATAAAGTATAGATAATGCGGTTCCGTGTAGCACCCGCGGTAGTCAAATGATAGATGAATTACTGCCGTACAGTGTACGGGACGAATACAAGGAATAAAGTTCAGGCCACAGCCATGACAATCTGACACAATACAGCCTAAAGAGCAATCATGGAAGGGAAAAATGGAAATCGTGGTGACACTTTTGCCATTACCGAGGACGTTGTTCTATCTCCTGTCGCATTCTTTTCCACTTGTCCAGCAGTCGTGCAGTTCAGGCTGAAGGATCCACATAACAATCTGCTGCGTTGTTATTGAGGATAACGATAAAAAAATGTAAATGGCTCGTTATTCATGGACGCTCCTTAACTACTGTGGTTCTCAGCGTCCCATTCTAAATTGGGCGTGAAAGATCGCTTAATTTTGCTCAGAAGCCTCTCCTTCAGGCTTGAGGTTCTTTTACGTGCCGTAAATCTACGACACGGGACCAACGGCTTTACTTCCCTTCCGAAGGAAGCCATGCTGAGGATTTTTACACCCGAGAAAAGCCATCGTCCTCCGCCGGGTTTGAACCCGCGACCTTGGTTACATGAAGTTAGCATGGTAACCACTACACCACGGAGAGAGACATTATAACGATGAAGATGAAGTGGTGTTGTGGTAGTGCTGTCTGGATGTAGCTATACCCTGCATATTATACTTTCAGGGATGACGGCGGGGATGGTTGCTAATGCCGTTCTGAATAACATCCTGTGTCGCCACGTCGATTGTGAATCCAGATGATGTTCGGAGCCTGTAGGCGGTGGTACTGTCCAGCTTGTAGGCTTAGGGAGTTGCGGTCTCTTCGGGTAGAAGGGGCGCTGAGTTTCCCGGTGAAGCGTCCTGTGCCTCCGCAGGTGGCACAATAAACACGACGGCGGCGGAGATCATGCCAAGTACAATCGGCGGTGGCGTTGCTGGCTACTCTTCCCTCGGCGGGGAAGAGTAGATATGAGAACTGTACCCGAAGGCTCAACAGCGTCGGCGATATTCCTATCAGCCAACCTCAGCCAGTAAGAATCGCTCTAACAAGAACAACCATGATGCCAAGGCAACTTCCAGGTCCCCCGCAACTGTATTGTCACCATCACCGGTGGCGTTGAGTCCCGATCATAGAAGTAACGGGTGGTGGTAACAAAAGGACACCGTGAATGCGCAGCGGCGGAGACATGTCGGGTCGTGAGGTCTCAATGAATCCTCGGAACTAGATACTGTACCTGGACGTCGGCGGTGCCACGGCCGAGGAGTAGTTTGCCTCGTGTGTTAGTGATGGCGATACTGCCCTCTTGACGGATGCCGGACGAGCGGCGGCGGTTGCTTCGGAAGCAGAGGCGACTCTGCAATATTGCTGTCTAAGAAAGCTTATAAAATGGTTTAATCGACAATTAATTGCTGTTTGAAACCCTAGCTGATGAAGCCACAGTGGAAATAATGTTAATTACCTATGTCACACCAGCCGTGTGCAGAAGTTGGGGAGGTAGAAGCAGGCTGGAACTCCCGGCTATGGCTATGAATTTTTCAGTCTGACTTTACCTCTCCAACTTTTGTCCTACACATGGCTAGTGTGAAGGAAAGAATTAATTCACATTAAATGGCCCAATAGTTGGTTTACTAACCAGCGCGGGACTAAAGTACTTACGGAGCTTGTAAGTTTCCATTGAGGTATAACTTCTCAAAATAAATTGAGACCTTTTTATGGTTTACCGGAAAAAACGCGAGTCGGATGGAGAGTTTAGTGGCGTGCCGGTATATTGCCATGGTAGCTCAGTGTTCAATGCATCTGGACGGAAACCAAGAGATCCATGATTCGGCTATGGCGTTGAATTTTCAGTCTGACTCTACCTCTTCAACCTAAATGCTGTTGTTGAAACCGTTTTTGTTTTTTTTAGAAATTTCAGTTTGACTTGCTTGTGAGTTAGATGTGCTTAGTGTACTCTTCTGCAGTACTTGCTGCTTGCAATGTAATACGTACCTTTCTTCCCCTCAGAGAGAGAGAGAGAGACAGAGAAGAGAGAGAGAGAGAGAGAGAGAGAGAATAAAGAGAATACGGTATGCGATAAATGAAGTAATATTTTGTACAAATTAAAGTTACATATAATTGTATTCCCCTTCTGTATATACAAAAACATGTGTTATAAAGATAATGGTTTCCCTACACTAAACATTTTTAATGTATGCCTGTGCAAACAAATGAGATAAAATATATTTTCTCCAAATTAAGGACATAGAGTGAATGTGAGCATGCCTTGTGTTTAGAAAGAAATGTGTTAAATAGGTGAGTTAATTAGCATTACCTTGTCATTAGCCTATATGATGTTTCTTTTAATGACAATGTAATAGCTTGTGCTAAATCAATTATATAAATTGAATGGGTGCTCATACGTGTAACTGTTAGTGTGTTCCTCTACATGTCGCAAACATTTCCTCCAAATCTTTTAAACATGTTTTGGCAAGTAACTTCCCCGGCCTCCGCAGCCTCGACTTCATTAACTAGATACAACAATGAGCGCAAAGAACGTCATCGGAGAAGCCATGGACTCGACGGCACATGTTGGAATTTATCTCCTCAAGGTGAAAGTAGAGCGACTATGATAAAACGAAAAACAGTTTCCTGGAGGAAAATGAGGACTGTGATGGCAGTACATAATCTTCCCTTGAGGAGAATTATGCAACATTTACCCCATTAAGGAAAGCCAGTAAGTAGAATTGTAAAGAAAAAACCAAACAGAAATATATCTACCTAAAGTGCAAGCGCTAAAAGCACAGAAAGGTATGGGACATGTTGAAGAAATAAGTATTTTAATGCGAGTACAGGATGTCAGTGAAAAACGAAGTCTTTATCTTAAAAAAAAAATGTATTCTAATTTTGCCTATTGTCTGCCGATCCGATAAAAACAAAAACAAGGGTGATATTAAGACAAGGAGTAATAATAAAAAACAAATTCTGCTAAACAAAATGTGATTGTGAGCCTTTAGGACCTGTAAAGTGTATTTGTACCATGACGTACACATGACCGCTACATAGCACTCAATCGTTAGCCTATATTACGAAGTTTTCTCGCTGCACATCACGGTAAATGATAAAACATTCTAGTGCAAAAGAACTGAACCGGGCTGTCACAGTCTAAATTATTGTGGAGAACCTCGGGGGTACCCTTAAGAACATTAACAGAGAGGGCTAGCTCAGGGGCGTAGGTACCTGAGGATGTTATGAAGAGCTAGGGGGTAGAAAATAAAAAAACCTGGTTATACTATAATTCATGTAAAAGGCCAGGTAATTAAGGTCAGGGCTCTCTGATGGGAGTCAAGCGCCGGAGACTAAGCGTAACTGACATACTGATTTACCTGGGAGACTTTTAGAGGTTTTTAAGTGCAGGTGAAATCAAGTAAACTTGCCGAAAATGTTTGTTCTCAATAACTCTCTCGATATTTATTTATTTATTTATTTGTTTGTTAATTTTGGCAGAATCCCTTTCATCATTTGTGTTCTACGCCTGTCTTCTTATTGGATTGAACAAAGTTAGCACAGAAAGGGGCGGAGAACGAAACCATTTCATTTTAGTGGCTGGCAAATACTTGCTAGAGGTGTCCATGATCTATTGGTTGTATGTAAAATGTCTGGTACTCAAATTTTATCCGATAGGATCTCGAGTCTGGAGCGAGGTATTGAGGGATGTAAACCAAACATTATATGGAGATTGTATTTCCTTGCATACATTACCCTATCTACAATATTAATAATTTGAAAGGAAAAAATGACATGGAGAACAAATCGAAAGTTATTACCCTAATGAGCAAGGGTACAGGATTACAAAGCAATATGAAGTACTTATAAGAACAAGATCAACCTGGTGCAAAAAATACGACGAACGGAGTTACTAGACAAGTGTAGTACTACAAAACTACTTCTTTCTTTCTTTCTTTCTTTATCCTCCTCGTATGTAGCAACTACATCACCCAGAAATTACAAGTCAACGCCTGGGGTCAGACGCCTGTTGAGGAGCAGATTATCCGGATCAGAGAGAGACCAGGATGGGTGATCAACCGGATGCCTGGTATGAAAATAAGAAGTTGATGACATGGAATGGGTGATAGGGAATATTATTATGGAGCAATTGGTGTAATAAATGGCGGGAGACACCAGAGAACCTGGTAAAACTCTCACAGACGCCATTTGGTCCACCTTAAATACAAAATATTGTTCCCTGGAATTGAACCAAGGCCGCCTAGATGAGAGGCGAGCGGACTAGTCACTCAGCCAGGGCGCTGCCCTAGTATTATAAACAAAAGTAAAAAAAAAAACATGGTAAGGAATTAAGGTACAAATGAACCACGTAAGCCAAAGCATTACAAAGACGTTGCAATTTCGCATCATTTTAAAAGTGTTTGCAACGTCATTTAGACCTATTTTCCTTCAAAAATCGGATGATAATAATATGTATTAACATTTCGAACAATTTTGTGAAATTGGAATCGGGAAAGAAAGTTCAGTGTCCTGGCCAAGTTCCAAACAACAATATTCGTTTTCTCCATCCCGGTAAAAACTCAGGGCATTCTCAACTTCTCTTGAAGAAACTAAAATACCCCAATGTCGAGTAACATACTTCTTCATTCTGACTCCACCTTTCCAGTTTACGGAACAACAATCATTAAAACTGGACTGAATAGGTAATCTCAATTAATTTAAAACTGTCTTGGAACCTTACCTCAGACACACATCCGCCATCATGACAAAAACCATATACCACTCAACATAGCTAGAAAACTAGGAGGTGTAACAACAATGTGATATATTTGGATAGGACAATCATAAATTTGAATTAAATAGTAAATGGAAGCCAAAATGTATAGTTTACCTTTCGAGTCTGAAGTTATAATTGTGGAAATATACTTAAAAACAATTATCATTTTTCCGGTATAAGAGTCATCAGAATTACAAATGCAGCATGAATAACCTCAATGTATATTAACATTCAACTTAAAGGTTTACCGTAAACAGATATGTAAGGAAATCAAATTCTAATAGTGAAACATTTATGGCAGCATTTTAGTAATTATTTAAAATTCTGCAGTTTTTGCATGAAAACTATTGTATATTTTAAAACAAACTTCCCTAATTTTAGCTCATATAAGCAACAGCATTTAAGTGTCATTCAAATTAAAGAAATAATTGGTTTACGCGTTTGTGTATACTTAAAATACTTTATACATTTTCCCAGCTTTGTAAGCGTTAAGTTATTCATACCTCTTGTAACTGAATAGCCGAAATTGCTGCTCCTCTCACGGTATTGCGTCCATTCAAATTATGGCATAACATTAAAAAAAAAAAAAAAAAAAAATAGCTTCTTGTTTTTTCTAATTAGGCACTTCAAACCTCCATCGTTAAATATCCTTAAGTGTGATTTAATTCATAAATAGCTCGGTATGTTCATGCGGAGTTTCTAACCTACAAACAAATATATATCACCATTTTTCACCACAACTTTTCGACAAAATGGAGTTAATATCTGATGTACTTCAAATCCTAGACATCGGCTCCTAAAATGTCCAACGAATCTCAGAATTATTATCACGCCTGAGACACTTTCCTGGTTATGGCTACACTTTCACTGTTATCTTCATACTTGAGATGATTCCACATTATTTTCATACTTGAGATACCTTCGTGGTGGTGATTTTATTTTAAAAAGGTAGTTAGTTACAAATCAAAAGGTGCAACTGCGCCGTATTTTACGTATGCAGATAAACTCTCGTGTGCTTAAAGAATTGCAGAGCTAAGCGGGGCAAAACCAGGTAAACACAGGTCAGTGGCGGTGTTAGCGCAGGCTACCTGTGAACTATTCCTCCGGAAACAGTGAAGAAATCTTCCTCATTGAGAGGAGTTCTCAATTTCTTATTACAGTCCCTGATCTCGTATACAGAAACAATGCAAACTGAACAAAAAAATCAGTTACAAAGCTTTTAATTTTTGAGAGAATAACGTCACCTTTTCGACGGAGAATTAATTAAAAAGTAATTATTTCAAATTTCTGCATCAAGCAATAACTAGTATTGCTATTGTATATATCTGCTCTTATTAACATTAGGGACTAGACCCACTGTAGGATTAAATCAAAAGTTTGTATTATTTTTATTATTATTGTAATTGTTGTTATTATTATTATTACGCACCATATACATAACTACAGAAAATGAAATCAGGAAAGAGAGATAACGAAAATCATGCAAACATGAATGCACATACATTTTACAGTATTCACAGTTTGCGCCGCTTCACGACCGCTGCACACACAACACAGAACAGTGAAGGTATCTCGAATGTAGAAAAATTCGAGATACTTCAACAAGGTCGGAACAAAAAGAAAAAAAAAAGTATCTAAGAAAAGGGAAGGCAAACAGACGAAAGGTTCAGTTTCAATAAACAAATAGTCACTGGCTCCAAATTTAATTTATTTCAAGTGGAGTACGTTGTTACAGTCTTCCAAACTGGCTGGAGCAAATAATTGCTCTTAATAACAATGTAATAAAGACCAACATTAAAACATTGTCCTTTTAGAACAGTAATGCCCCCTATATAAAATTCAATTAACAAACAGGAACTAACTAAATATTAAATATAGTATTTTTTTCCACGTAACATTAAAATCTATCTCAATCCTCAAAAAAATAAAGTGTCAAGGAAATATGGTATGAAGCCTTGTAAAGAACTGATTTCAAATCCCATACATATATGCTCATCTCAATGTTTTACCTACCTACCTGCCTGCCTGCCTGCCTGCCTGCCTGCCTACCTACCTACCTACCTACCTACATATTTGCTTTCCTTTTGTTTTAAATAAATGAATAACAAAAATCACGGAAAATACACCCCCAATAGGAGAGAAAGGACTCTATATTGAATTCACTAAAATAGTTTAATGCCCAACATTTTTCTATTCCTTTAGGGATGAACACATTATTTAAACAGTAATTAGGAATGACACAGTAATCACAATTTCCAGCTAAAAATTGCTTAATTTTATATCCTTTGATGAATTAGTGAGAGCAATAGCTTACAACTAAATGTCTGCAAATATATCATGCGTAAGAGAATAGGTCCTCTGCAAAGACACCAAATTAATTAAATATGTGCAACAAGCCAGTATAATTAAGCTGAAAAAATACCAATGAAGAATAATAAATCCCGTGGTGATACCAGAGAAAAATTGTTCACAAAACAAACTATGAAGAAACGTTAATTCACACACAGAAACATATCCCAACAAAATAAATTTATAGTTACAACAAAAATATAAATCCAATATCAATCAAGAAAAACTATGTCACACACAATGATGTTGAACCTTCCTCAGCAGATAAATTCTCAAAACCAAAAAAATTAGACCACATAATACAACCCTAAATCACACGAAATAATGAACCGATAAAGGTAACACCAAAGAATACCCAGGTTAAATCCCCTGCAACGGCTATAGCTTGACAAAAGAACTATTTCTCTCAAACACATTTATATTATTGCAGAACTTTCACTATGTGAGTGAAAAATCTTTAAATCCATATTCATAACGTAAATATAACAGATGGAAAACACATTCACGAATAGTTCAGCGCATTCGTCACAAAATCAATATTACAATTTTCCTTTTTCCTTTTCTTTTTCTATTCTTATTTTTTTGAATTCTTACGGTCTCAAGCATCACTACCTAAAATGCCATTAGCTCAAGCCACAATTTAGAATATTGAAGTACATATAACTAATCCCTCAGAACAAAATGGAAGTCAAAATCTATACATGCGAAGATTTCACAGAAATACTGCATTTACCTTTCTGATCTAGAAAACCTTTTAATCTTTACTTTTGTTTGGTAGCTATTAAATGATATGAATGTTATAAGTTGGTGTTTTCCTATTACTATAATAAAAATTCCAGTATTTAAGGAATCAGACAAATAGTGAGCAAAACTGTTTATCTCTCCCACTGCTCTAGTTCACTGGCTCTATATACACATTACAAAAATACAACAAACTTAACTCAGATATGTAATTATTCAATACATATAGATCCCCATTTGAAATTAAAAAACAAAAATAACTTCCCCACTCATTAACACTTGCAATTCGAAAGATTCTGAAAATACTGCAAATTTAATGCTTGATACTGAACAGGCGGAACGAAATTCCTAAAATGCACCCCAACACAATATTAAAATTTCCCAATAAAACTCACCCATAAATATTTTAATAGTCAGCCCCATTGACGATCTATCTCGGACTCATCCACATCCCCATTAAAGCCGTCGTAAATATTGATAAAACACACCAATTCAAGTATAATTTCCCCCAAGAAATCCTTATACACAAATAATATGCATATTTCACTATATTCCCACTCACACGGAAAGATCACCCAGCAACAACTTCTGCATTCCCTATAAAATTTATACCCACTACTTTATAATTGGAAGAAGGATAACTACTACCCGAAAATCCTACACTAAATTCCTTTAAATTTTAAAAACTTTTCGGTTATGAAGTGAGTGTGCATACCTTTAAAGAAAATTGAAACCCATCCCGGTTCTGGGTGACAGACCACACACCGCTAAAAAACTTTTCTTGTCTAGCTTCAAGCGCCAACTGACCCTCCCAGGGTACCGTCTGACTGAGGTGAACATTGAGCACAAAGACATGGCCAATGGGAAGCGAGAACAGGCAACAGCTCACATAAAGGAGATGGTTGACGGACAAAGTAAACATTGACGCCCCTCGAATGTTCTGGAAAATCCGGGTGAAAGGAAACAATAAAAACTGTTTCAAGTATTAGTAATAAAATCGTTATCATTTTCATTATCACTAAACACATAAGCAGAGTAAATCAAAATATGGGAGGTCGAAACGAAAATTATGCAAATACGATAGAACGTAGTTTTTCATTGTATAATTAATGTTGTTATTATTATTATTATTATTATTAACACTGGTCGTATAAGCAGAGTACGTCAAAATATGATACCCTGATAATTGTGCATTAAACTCACGGTAGAATAATGTATATGTTAGCATATAGATGAAGTTGTAAATTTTCTATTAGTGTTAATTCACAAGAGGTTCTGTAAATATGTTTTGTGCTATAATAAAAACCGATACTTATATTTTAAAGTATCTATGTTTTAATTGACCGTGTTAAATACCGACACAGTTTCGGGTTTCGAAAGCTGTGGCACGAGCTTCACTCCAAAGCATCTCACTGAATGATGTAACGACACTACGACTATGAGAACAAAAGGGTTTGACACGTGCATTGTGGACAGAGCCTCTAATTATACTGGCTTGGGCTAATTCCTTAAGCTGCTCTATTAATATTTCATAGCACCGCTTCTCTCTTCAGTGGCAATGTTTTAAACATGGGTACACCTCTTTAAGCATCACCAGGTTCACAGAAGTTTATTCCCATACATGCAATAACAATATTTGATGAAATATTGCATTTAAAAGAGTCAGGTGCTTCATAAAAATAGAGTTTCTTGAAAATAAATTAATTCTTCCACTTAGCTGTGTACAGGACACGAGTTACAAAGGTAGATTTAGTGTCAAAAAACCAGTATCGTATCAGGAAGTTGAGCCATAAGTAAGCTGGTCTGCGCTCAGTTGCTCTAACCACTTGGCAACATCCCGACACGACATTATATTCCCTAAATGACTCGAGACTTTCCCGGTAAACCACAAGAAGTTATTAAATTATTCTTAGATTGCATACCCTTTGAGGTGATCGTCTCCTTAGCGCGGTGGCAGCGCGGCTGCTTGCAGTGGGAGACCTGGGTTCGATTCTCGGTACTGGCATGTGTAATTTTCCCCCACTAGGAGACCTGGCCCGGGGTGCACTCAGCCTCGTGAGGTCCGTGGGGGCCAATTGCGGAACTACTTGATTGAGAGGTAACCGCTCCAAATCGAAAACACTGCATCTAACCGGCCGGGAGGGACTCGAAGCGCTGATCAATTCTCACCCTCCAGCACTGCGCCCCATTCATGACGCCTTCGGGCTGAGGTGAGTGATGCAGCGGACGGGCTATAGGTCAAGGTCATGGACTGTCGTGCAATGGAGTAACATACTTCTGTGAGGACTTACTGAACGGAGACCAGGAGGTCTGTGTTTCAAATCCCGACAATGGTACTGCATTTTCTCAGTCCGACTTTACCTTTCCAACTGCTTTCCCACATAAGGTTAATGTGGAGGAAACAATTATTTAGCAATGATTGGTCTAAAAGTTGGTTAAACTATGAAGTGGGACTTTACACCCTTCGAAATTGTAAGTCGCTAAGTCATCACAAAATAATTTGAGATTTCCTTGTGGTTTACCAAGAAAATCTCAAGTCAGTTGGGGAATTTAGTGCGTACCGTCTTGTTGCCATGGTAGTTCAGTGGTTAGGGCAACTCTACCGAGACCACGAGAACCTCAGTTAAAATCCCGGCTATGGCACTGAAATGTTCAGCCTGAGCCTCCATTGCAATTCCTGTCCTTCATAGGGCCAATGTGGAAGAAACAATTAATTAGCAATTTAAAAAATAATGTTCCCTACTTCAATTCCGGCCTGTTTTTGGATTTTGCTGCTTAGGGCGTTGTGGAACAGATTGTATTGAAGCTTGCTTGAAGAAAAGAGCATTCCTTATGGTCGCTTGGCTGCTAGGGTTGTTTTTCGTCCTCTCTGATCGGCCCTTGTAGTGGTCCGGGTGTTTGGTCAAGAAATGTAAGGGACCCCTGCTCGTCTCTTTGGAATGTCTGCTACGGCCTGTAGCCCCGTGGTTAATCCATTCCTCATAGGGGATATTAGACACATTAGATCTACGTTGGCCATGCTGCACGAGATGTCTCTCTCCGTTGGAAATCTAGTGCGCATCCAGTTGATCGTTGGTAATGTTTCGCTTACATAATTTGAACATAACTCCATGTGGCAAAAATGTCTATCGTTCATCGTCTTTCTCGGAAGTAAAGAGACATCTGTAATTAAAAGTATAAATCATAGTTGAAGTACTATTTTGTAGAAAATATTTACGGATAGCTTACAATTGAGCCATAGGGACAAAGGACTGTGGGGGCGGTGTGGGAGCTTAGGTTAGTCATTTAACACTTACCATAAATGCAAAAATTAGGCAGAGGAAATGCCGAATTTCACTATTCCGACGCTGTCACTAAGAACTTCGCTCAATTATTATTAATATGTATTTTTAAGATGCTTTTCTTTCTTAAGGTGCTGCCAGAATGGCTATAATAAATTATTAGGTCATATCTAAGATAAATAATCACTAACTATTGAGAAACTGAACCTTTTTCGTGGCTCCACCTGGTTCTAGCAGAGGCTTGATTGGCCTATCCTTTTTTTGTGATGGCGGATGTGTACCAGAGTCTAGGGTCGAAGAACCATGTTTGATTCTTTGAGAAAATGTAATCAATTCAGTTATATAAATTGTTCTTCCGTAGGCTGGAAAAGTAGAATCTGAATGTAAAGGCATGTAAGTCGACATTGAGATATGCAAAATGAGTTGAGAATGTCTTGAGGTTTACTGGTAAAACTTGAAACTTATTCGAGTGTTTTAGTGATGTCACTCATGTGACTCTACCTTTCCATAAATACTTCCGAATTTAGAATCTTTCAAGTAATGCCAAATTGCTAATTTTAAAAATACTTTCAATTTTACGTAATTCATTTCTGTATAACTCAGTTTCTTGTAACTTACTGTTTATTGTTGTTTGTAATACCAAACTTGCAATATCATCAGTTACTTTCGTTTTTGTTCCTTTCAAATAACAGGTAATAAAGAGGACAAGGTAATTTCGTCCAGTCATTCTACATAACGTTTCTCTTATGCCCCTACTCTTTCCTTCGTTCGTTACAACCTCTGTTCATTGGTTAGGTTTTCGGAAGCAGAATGTCTAAATACACCCAATTAAGTAAAACGTTCCCCACCCCTTTGCCCACTCCCCGCTCATTTTGTTCAATGCAATAAGAGGCCAGGTAGGTGCGAAATATAACTGAAAAGGGGATTCTGCAAACATTAAACAAAGAAAACCACTATAGAGAACAAAAAGTATCGCACGTTTTCTTGCTCTCGACTATATAAGCTCTTGCAATCCTTCGTGCCCGTGCATTGGACGACACTTAATGTGTAAAATGTTAAAAGCAATGTTTACGTCTCTACTCTACTCTATTAGGGCAATTGTTTTTAACATAATTGTCTTCCATCACATTCCCTATCAAATCACGCAACTAATTAACGGTCTTTTCTCTCTCTCCCCCAAAACGTTCGTTACTGTACTTCACTTTTCGTTTAAAACCAGAACAAAATTTCCCTAGTTTATATAAGTTATGATTTTCTTTGCCTAAAACTGTTGTGCTTTATCTAAAGCTAGCTAGTCTACTACGCCAGACTTTTCTTAGTTTCGTTGTATCCTGGTTAGACGTAACTTTGATTTCAGTGTTTTGTTGAGGAAATTACATATTTTCTTTTTCTTTTTCTCTATATAGTTTATAGCATGCATACTGAATTTCTACACTACACAACTTATTTTTGACGTGCCACGAACATTTGAAGAGCCGCTACGGTCAGGCGAGACTTCTCTAGACCTGTTGCTAGCCAGTGTGACCTCTTCTAGACTTTTATACGCAGACGATTTAGTATTGTGCTCCACGACAGTAAACGGATTGCAACGAGGACTGGACAAACTTAAACATTATTGCGATGAATGTCTACTTACAGTTAATGTGAATAAGACTAAGGCAATGACTTTCAAAAAGAGTTGTGTTTATAGCAGGGAAGAGACTTGGAGATATGCAGGACAGATACTGGACAATGTTAAATCTTTTGTGTACTTAGGACTCACATTTACAATGAACGGAAAATGGACAAAACACATTGACATCACGAAACACAAGGCAAGGGTGAAAGCGGCGGAACCTCTCCGGATACGCTACAGAATACCGAATATATCCATAACCTTAATGGAAGCTGTATACGGAGCGACAGTTAGATCCACGATGACATACGGAGGAGAAATATGGGGGTGGGAACAAACAGGGAGTCTGGATCAAGTGAGGACCCAATTTTTGAAAGGAATTCTGGGTGTAGGGAGGGGTACGGCAAACTGCGGAATAATGAGGGAATTCGGGGCACATAGTGAAACGATAGAGTGCAAAATCAGGGCAGTTAAATATTGGATGAGAATCGTTCACAGAAACCAATCTCTAATTAGGGTAGTCTGCTACCGTGAACAGTTGCGAATGGAAGGTAATTCGACGTGGGCATCAAAATTAAAGAAAGGGTTGGAAACCATTGGGATGGGAGACATTTGGAAGCGGGGCAGGAAAACAGGCGAAGTATTTGGAGAAAAATTAAGAACCGCCTCTGTGATATTGACAGACAACAAATAATTGCGCAATGCACAGAGAAGGTGTCATTAGAAGTACAGTCTGGGCTAAAATCGGAGTGGGGTATGGAGCAATACATCAAAACAGGTACCAAACTCATTAGAGAGAGGCTCTCGTGGATTAGACTAGGAGCATGGAGGAGCATGAAAATTTCTGACGAGAATGGTACGAGAATCTGTCCCATTTGCGAGGAGGAAGAGTCGTGGACTCACATCTTGGCAAGATGTAGGGGTACGGAGGAATGGCGGGAAAAATATTTGCCGCGATTTTTTACCACTGCGAATGTAGGGCTAGAAGCATGTTGGACACTGCTGGCAGGCACGGAAAACATGGACGGGCTAGGTACATTTATACTTAAGGCAAGACAGCTGAGATCTGAGGAGGCTGCCAATAGAGAAGTGGGGGGAGAAATAAGATCAACTAAACAAAAGTGACTACAATGTTCTACATACATATATATTATGTCATACTTAGGTCACTGTTGTGCTATGGTTTTATATATGGTGTATATGTTATGTGTATATATGTCTTTTAAGTGTAATTATCTATTATAAGAGGGTGTGCATTTATGAAGGTGTACTCTGTGCTGTAAATTTAAATTGCTATATTTGAATATCTTTGTATTTTTGTTTTCGGGTTCACTCTTAATTCTTTATTGTTGTTCAATATTGCTTTTGATTGTGTACTTCCTTTTTCTTTTTATTTTCGTGTTTACTCTTTTAATTCTTTGTTGTTGTTGTTGTTGTTTTAATATTACTTGTAATGTGTATTACAAAAGCACGTACGGTCTGTGGGCCCGTGCGACTGTTGAAATTCTATGTATGATATTGCTATGTCAATAAATACACTCATTCATCCATACCTCTTCTAGAAGGAAGTCACCCGGCGGAGGACGATGGAATTTTTCGGGCGTAAAAATCCATGGCTTCCTTCAGAAAGGACGTAAAACCGTTGGTCCCGTGTCACAGATTTTGCGCACGTAAAAGAACCTCAAACCTAATAAAGAGGCTTCTGAGCAAAATTAAGTAGTGTTTCATGCATTATATAGAATGGGATGCTGTGAATCGCAGTAATAGTGTTCATAAATAAAAACTGCATTTCCATTTCTCTTCTAGAAGATGGTAGAAATGTTATCCCTTGGCTTGTATAACTACTGGTATTTATAGCTAAAATATCCATTAATTTGGCCTAGCTCATCTGCAGAAATTAACGAACTTTTAAGGCCGGACGGTGAATTTGACGCTTGAAATACGGTAATTTTATTTAAGGTTTTTGATGATAATGTTGTTACACGTAACATATGAGCAACTCGCTTCTGTGACATCATCCTTTGTGACCTTTATCTGCGAGAACGCTTAAAAAATGAAGTGCAAAGTCAAACCTGCCCGCCGAGTAAGAATTGAAGGAAAGAAAGCAAAATATTCACCGTTTAATTTCATTAATTTGTGGAGACGAACTGCGCAAAATCAATGGAAACTTTATTTCCAGATGTCAGCAGTGTATACAAACCGAGGGGCATTTAAGGTATCCGCTATAAGAGGTGAGGACCTTACGTTTCACAGTGTGTTTTATTTTATGTGGGCTGACCAGCTGTTGGTCTATGCTAGATCCACTCTAAA
This sequence comes from Hymenopus coronatus, assembly GCA_030762935.1. Classification (NCBI taxonomy): domain Eukaryota; kingdom Metazoa; phylum Arthropoda; class Insecta; order Mantodea; family Hymenopodidae; genus Hymenopus; species Hymenopus coronatus. The sequence continues at coordinate 329,381,898 of CM060900.1, forward strand.
AAACGCAAGTTTATATTACTCCGTGCAACACGCGTACAGCATGTGAAATTTATATGCAAAACTGTGCAATTGCAGTAAATTTATTGGTTTCTATTTCAAAATTATAGTGGAAATTGAGAACAATCAATGTAATTATTGAACGTATACATTAGCATATGTTAAAAGTAGTAACGCAAAGAAAGACTTCAGATCTATTTTCTACTCTTGCGCAGTGTTGCGGTCAGGAGATAGTGAGGGCATTTACTTCAGTCACATGCGTGGAGCTGCCTATCGCTTTTGTTTACCTCAAGTGTGTTACTTATTTCGGGAGGAGTATGACAAGCTCAAATGGCCATTTAGGGTTTCAGAAATGATACCATGATTAACCTGTATCAAAATTCAAGAACACTGCAGTGTTTCCTGACAAAAAACCCTCCAAACTCTACTTTATGCTTAGTTGATTAGGCGCTGTCTTTCTGATTCCAAGATCCCAAGTTCTAACCCGAACTGAAGGATTTTAAGTATGCGATAGCCCCATTTTTGTAGATTTATAGTCATGTAAAGGAACTCCTGTGTGACGAAATTTCGGCACAACGGCGGCGCTGATATCATCCTAGCAATTCACAAAGTATATTTGTATACTTTATGCTGCAATTTTCGTTTCCACTACCTTAAATATTCACGCGTCTACAGCAGGACTCGACCGTGTTTCGGAATTAAACGGATTCAATCAAAACAGAATAAGAAGCGCGTCTGAACGATTTGCACCAACATTCTGTATGAACGTTGCTGGTCACCGTAGCCGCGCTTGCTTGGTGCTCCTTAGCTCAGGGGACCGCAGTTCAAGTCCAGGCCCGGGAATGGGTGTTCATATCTATATGTATATCTGTAAAATGGAAAACCAATAGGAAAACAATCAGAAAGACAAAGCAGGTGCTCTTCAATTGTTTACTTGGTTAATCTTGTAAATGCACTATTCGGTTCATTCAAAAGCAAACCAACATAAACGAACCATAATGTAATAAATAGCTGGGGTGTATATATAACATAGTAGTAATGTTTGTGAAATATGTGTTCACAACATTTGTTAAGCTTAGAGATATGAACTTAGACAGGTTATGTGCAATGCAGGGAAAGAGATAAGAGAGAGAGAGAGAGAGAGAGAGAGAATAATTAACACTTCCCATCTAAGGCATCCGAATGTAACCTGTGATACCTATTAATGTGTCAGGGTATTGTTTACATAACCTGCAGGTATCTTAAGCAAAGACGTTGTGGCTCCGGCATTACTGACATGTTTAATTAGTTTCGTTTGCACTTTCTAGATTCTTTTCCCTAAATTGAAATAACTACCACTATATTCACAGATCACACGGATTAGATATCAATGTTAATTGTATTTATTGTATAAAAAGCGGAAACGGTCCTACGTTTGGGAATATTGTGAGTAAATTACACACACACATATATATTACGCGAAACGTAATTTATGTACCAAAGAAATTTTGTGGGGCACATAAGAACTTAAGGATATCTGATACACTCGGGCAGGAGCAAAAGTCACGTGGTACCAAAACTGACCTTTCGAAAATATATCCGAGTGTTTGAGATTTCGAAGGGATAGCAAATTTAAACATGGAGACTATGATACAATCGGGCAGGAGCAAAAGTCACGTGGTACCAAAACTGACTTTTCGAAAATATATCCGAGTGTTTGAGATTTCGAAGGGACAGCAAATTTAAACATTGAGACTATAAGGTTATAAGATGTATAATATATTATACCTAGTTGTATCGTTTTCAGTTTGTAAACAAACAAAAAATCGATTTCATTAAACTACGTACGAGAATCACAAATAATAGTTTTTTACTCGTATGATGTTTCAAACTGGGTTCACTGTAAACAAGCTATATATAGGTTTAAGGTAATATTTTCTTCTTCTTCTTCCGCTGGGTATTTAACCTTCTCACATGGAAGACCTACACTCCCAGGACTTACAAAACAGCATCTGGGGTAAGATTCTTAGCAGACGAACTCTGGCAAGAAACAGTAGCCAAGATGATGGATTAGCACAATGCATGGTATTAGAGTGAAGAAGAATTTGAAACGAGGCTAAAATAGATGGAAAGAAAGGTTATCATGGAACATGATGGAGAAACCGAAGAACCCGAAGCAACAGTTTGTCTACCACAAGTCATAGATGTGATCCCTTAGGATCGGACCTGGGCCGCTTTGGTGAGAGGCGAGCATTCTGTGCACTCAGCCACTGCGCCGCCTAGATATTTCCAATATGCTTAATAAAACAAAATCAGTAAGTAATAGCACTTTGCTCTTTCAAAGATGCATGATTCATTCTTACTTACGAAAAAAGTTGTGAAACGCAATTGCTATTTTTTTTTTTTTTTTGGTAGTGTTTAACGCCCGCTTTAACTACTAATGGCATCGCAGGCGGTGACACTGATGATACATGAATGATGATGGAGCACCGGTGGAATGCTATGGCGGGGGAAACCGGAGTACCCGGAGAAAACCCGCCCCAGCGCCGCTTTGTCCACCACAAATCTCACGTGCGGTCGCTTGGGATCGAACCCCGGCCGTCTAGGTGAGAGGCTAGTGGTCTAACCACTCGGCCACGGCGCGGCCCTGCAATTGCTATCGATAAGATACCATATGCGAACACTAAAAACTGTGTAATTCTTTACGACTGTTAACTTTTGTAAACCAACCGAGACAACTATATCTATCGATTGACAGCTCTAGTTATGTCGTCTAGTGTAAAGGAGTAATTTGAAATAGGAAACTAAATGATGAAAACTAATCCTTCAATGGCATGTCTTGAACTATCGGTAAATCCAGTTATTGTCAGACATTTTGCAAGCATTTACAATTTAAATGGGAAAGTTTTTGCGCCTAGAGCTTTTATAATTTGATCTCCTATCAAACTATATTAAAGTTGTCATTAACTTTGGTAACGATTCTGCAATAATACTATTACTTTCCTGTAGTGAATGTTGAATAAAAACAGTTTAGGACAATATTCCCAACGTGTAAGCAGTAACTGTCTACATTAGTTCGTTAAGTAAATGTTTACCCGAAGTTATCCCCAAGATCCCTTCAACTGTTATGGTACAGCATCCTATGCCTTCTTTAAAACCACGAATAAACTCCAGAATGTTATGGGGGTTTAGTGCAGGTGAGTTTGCGTGAATATAAATTACTTCGCTTACTGGCTGAATCTCTCCCAGTGCCACTACCCGTGGGGCTGCATTAATTGCGTTTACTGATTCAATTCCACGCTCTTCTGTAAACCAGCTCATTGCGGGACTATAACTATTCCTTTTTCCCTCAAACAGACGACGCAGTTTGCCACTAGAAATTCAGAACGCTGTTTCCATAACACAGAGACAGTTGGAGATACGAAGGTAATTCAATAAGACCCTGGAAAACCCAAGCAATTACACTCGTAGCATCGAAAAAAGTTATTATTTAGCAACCGTCGTCTCTTACTAGATGGCAGTTAATTTTTCAGTTTTGTCCATCAAGTGGTTTTGCTGCCAGAGGAGATTAAATCAACAATCTTGTTCTTCTCTGGAAAGATGGAGAAATAAATCGAGTTTCGTGTGGTGATTAAACACGTCTGTTTAAAAGCCTTAACATCGAAAGAGATAAGACCGAGTTGGATGCATTTCATGGAACATCTGCTCCTACGGTTGCAACAAATTACAATTGGATAAATGCATTTAAATATGGCCGTACATCCACAAATGATGAGTATTGGACGTCCAGTGGAAGTGACTTGCTCCAAAATCATTGACAAATTCCAGGATATGGTTTTGAAGGTCCAAAAATCAAAGTTCACGAAATCGAAGGGTCCACAGGCATCACAGGTACAGTGTTCTCAATTTACACCAAAAATTAGGTCTGACAAAGGCCTCGGTAAGATGGGTGCCGTGTTTGCTCTCAATGGAAAATAAACGCAATCGTGTGATCGAATCAGAAGCTGGTTTAGCACCTTTCCGTCACAATCCTGACGCGCTTCTGCGTCGACACATAACTGTGGATGAAACTACTACACTCCTGAGATAAACGTAGGTCGAAACAATGGGTTTTTAAAGGCGAACCGGCTCCAAAGAAGGAAAAGGTTATGAAATTTGTGAAAAAGGTGGTGGTTTTGGTTTTTTAGGATGCTCACGGAATAATCTAGATTGATTACTTGCAGAAAGGAAGAACGATAAATGGATCTTATTGTGCATTTTTATTGCACCAGTTGAACGGAGAAATCAAGAAAAAACGCCCTCATCTAACAAAGAGAAGGATCCTCTTTTATAAATACAATGCAAGCGTGCACAGCTGCGCAATTTGATGGTGAAAATTGTGAAATTAAGGTTCGAATTACTACAACGTCCACCGTGTTCATCATATTTTGCCCCCAATAACTATTTTATTTACAAACTTGAAAAATAATTACGAAAAAGTTTCGGCGGAAAACGTTTCAGGTATGACGAAATCTCTGCTAAACAGATGTCCATTATGAAGACCTTCAGAAACGCTACTGTTTGGAAAGCTTAAAACAGTTCAAGAAACGCAGCGAAAAGTGTATCGAGATAAAAGTAGATTGTGTTGACAAATAAAGTAAAATATCTAGTAGCAGTAGCAGTGGCAGTAGCAGCAGTAGGAGGAGTAGTAGTAGTAGTAGTAGTAGTAGTAGTAGTAGTAGTAGTAGTAGTGGTGGTAGTAGTAGTAGTAGCAGCAGCAGTAGGAGTAGTAGGAGCAGCAGTAGTAGTAGTAGTAGTAGCAGTAGCAGTAGCAGCAGTAGGAGTAGTAGTAGTAGTAGTAGTAGTAGTAGTGGTTAGTAGTAATAGTAGTAGCAGCAGTAGTAACAGTAGCAGTAGGAGTAGTAGCAGCAGCAGCAGTAGTAGTAGTAGTAGTAGCAGTAGTAGTAGCAGCAGTAACAGTAGCAGTGGGAGTAGTACTAGTAGTAGTGGTAGTAGTAGTAGTAGTAGTAGTAGTAGCAGCAGCAGTAACAGTAGCAGTAGTAGTAGTACTAGTAGTAGTAGTAGTAGTAGTTGTTGTAGTAGCAGCAGTAGTAACAGTAGCAGTAGGAGTAGTAGCAGTAGTAGTAGTAGCAGTAGTAGTAGTTGTAGTAGTAGTAGCAGCAGTAGTAACAGTAGCAGTAGGAGTAGTAGCAGTAGCAGTAGTAGCAGTAGTAACAGTAGCAGTAGGAGTAGTAGCAGTAGCAGTAGTAGCAGTAGTAACAGTAGCAGTAGGAGTAGTAGCAGTAGCAGTAGTAGCAGTAGCAGTAGTAGTAGTTGTAGTAGTAGCAGTAGTAGTAGTAGCAGTAGTAGTAGTACTAGTAGTAGTAGTAGTTGTAGTAGTAGTAGCAGCAGTAGTAACAGTAGCAGTAGGAGTAGTAGCAGTAGCAGTAGTAGCAGTAGTAACAGTAGCAGTAGGAGTAGTAGCAGTAGCAGTAGTAGCAGTAGTAACAGTAGCAGTAGGAGTAGTAGCAGTAGCAGTAGTAGCAGTAGCAGTAGTAGTAGTTGTAGTAGTAGCAGTAGTAGTAGTAGCAGTAGTAGTAGCAGTAGTAGTAGCAGTAGTGGTAGTTGTAGTAGTAGCAGCAGTAGTAACAGTAGCAGTAGGAGCAGCAGCAATAGTAGTAGTAGTAGCAGCAGTAGTAGTAGTAGTAGTAGTAGTAGCAGTAGTAACAGTAGCAGTAGTAGTAGCAGTAGTAGTAGTTGTAGTAGTAGTAGTTGTAGTAGTAGTAGTTGTAGTAGTAGTAGCTGTAGTAGTAGTTGTAGTAGTAGTAGTTGTAGTGGTAGTTGTAGTAGTAGTAGTAGTAGTAGTAGTTGTTGTAGTAGGAGTAATAGTAGTAGTAGGAGTAGTACTAGTAATAGTAGTAGTAGTTGTAGTAGTAGTAGTGGTAGTTGTAGTAGTAGCAGTAGTAGTAATAGTAGTAGCAGTAGCAGTAGTAGTAGTTGTAGTAGTAGTGGTAGTGGTAGTTGTAGTAGTAGTAGTAATAGTAGCAGTAATAGTAGTAGTAGTAGTTGTAGTAGTAGTAGCAGCAGCAGTAACAGTAGCAGTAGCAGTAGTAGTAGTAGTAGTAGTAGTAGTAGCAGCAGCAGTAGCAGTAGCAGTAGCAGTAGTAGTAGTAGCAGCAGCAGTAACAGTAGCAGTGGCAGTAGCAGTAGTAGTAGTAGTAGTAGTAGCAGCAGCAGTAGCAGTAACAGTAGCAGTAGCAGTAACAGTAGCAGTAATAGTAGTAGTAGTAATAGTAGTAGTAGACGGTGGTTTTTTCTAAAAATGCTATTTTGGACATAGGGGACTGGAAAACGTGTATATCCGGTTTAATCCAGGTATCAAAGTTTTGAGTGGAATGTAATCTTTATCTGCCTGCTATGTACATTGTTTGTGGTAGAGAAATTAAAAATGGGTAGTGTGAGTCGCAAACTGTCCAATTTTCCTTTAATTCTGAAGTATTGCTAAACTAATTAAATGTAACAGGGTTTATTTTATAAGGTAGACAACAAATAAACTTAGAACTGTGAAAAAAGCAGATTATTTTAATCTTAAAAATTCTGTTCAAGGTCAACATTTTCCATTTTGGTGTACAATTAGATGACTAATTATAATTCTTAATATGGATTTAATTTAAGAAATGTTAAATGTTTATAAAAAGGTAAAGAATTAAAATTTAGACTATTTAGGTATATTAACATAATAAGAAGCATTTACCCTCAGAATGAAACAGATTTTCTGAACTAAAGGCACATAGTTAAGCTCGAATACTTTTTATACTTACAGCTATGATACATTTTAAGGGTTTTTCTTAACCCAAGAACGAGAGAAGTAAGAACTAAGCAATTGGATTTTACGACTAAACATTTTTTCCACGCTTTCTATTTGAAATTCAAACTAAAATGTATTATTTTTAAACCATTTTTACAAGTCACATATGGACGGAGTTCCTTAATCTGCTATCTCAGTATTTATGTTTTCAACTATTGCTCGTTTCAAATATCTTAGATTATTTGTCTCCAAGCTGTGGTTTTCTTGTTGGTTATTCTGGTCCCAGAACATGTGGTTCTGATACCTAGATATAAATATAGACTTTGATGATTTTATTGGTTTTTAATTTTTATGGGGTATCCCATAAGGAAATGGTCATTATTGATAGGCTTAAGTACTTAAAAAGTCAGCTTCCGTTGTGCAAATGGTTATCAAACATCTAAAACGCCAGGTTACGGATTCAATCACAGCACAAATCGATGGATGCTTTTCTTATTTTTTTTTTCTATCCTTTCTTCGGACGAAAAAATCGTAGCATGACTTCCTTTGGAAATAAATTATAGCTTTTGGCCCCAATGTAATGTTTATTTGCACGTAAAGAACCCCATACATTGAAAGAAAGGTTCACTGAGCCAATTTATATGATTTTCATGTCCACAAGTGCTGATTTCGTAATATGGTGACATCTATGGTAGAAAATTTGATCCCAGGTCACCATGTACACATATTGGCAAACTCGCGTACTGGAAATGCAATTAATGAGGAAACCACCTTTGAAGCTTCGTGGCACAAAAGCCCAAAGTTGGGCCAAAGCTTACCGCCCGACCGCTGCGTCTCCCATCTCTTTCCACTATAGGCGTTTCTGCCCATTACGGGAGGGTGTGACGTGATTAGCGCCCCGAGTCCCTTCGGACCGATTAAAGTGGTATACGCAAGCTGGAGCCGCTACCTTTTCCTCAAGTAGCTCCTCAATTGGCCTCTCAGGGATCTAATGAGGCTGAGTGCACTTCTGACCAGGATTCAAAGCGGGAGGAAATTCCCACGCCGGAATCGAACCCGGGCATCCCGCTTGGTAAGCAGCCGTTCTACCACCGCGCTAAGTAGACGGGTCAAACCACCGTTAAAGGTGGCCCAATGCGCCGAGATGGCGTCAGGGAACATTAATTGAATTGAAAGTATGGCAACTGTAGGTAGGTACCTCAGTATATCCTATTATAGGGCTGCAAATAACTGCAAATTTATCTTCCTCGAACTTACGTACTTTTGCATATTGGTGCAAATTGTATGAATGCAATTTTGTATGTATAGGCTTCTGATAATTATTATCAATGCCCGGTATATTGGGCGGTAGCGTGGTGGAGTGGGTAGCTCGCCTCTCACCCAAGCAGCCTGGGGTCGATCAAAGGGGACCGTATGTGGGATTTGTGGTGGACAAAGCGGATTTCTCCGGCCCCTTCGGTTTTCCCTCCAATCGTTTCACAAGTGCCTTCATAACCATCCTTCTATTCATCCATTTCACCGTCATTTCATATCAACCTGTTTCTCTACTTCAAACCAGGCATCGGGTCGATCACCTATTCTGGCCTCTCTCTGATTCAGAGCCCCTTCTCTTCCACAGACGTGCATGGATTTTCCTAACTAGTTCTTTCCAGTAACGTTATGGGATACCTGGTTTAGAGCATCAATTGTAATGGTTAAAACACTAAAATTCAAAAATGATTTGAATTATTTATTAACAACCAAACTAATGCGCATACTTCTTCAAAGATTCCTACTGCATGCTAATGAATATTTCATTTTGAAATTAAATGCTTAAAGGTATTTTCGAAGCTTAAGCGTAACTACATTTTTAGCAAAATATTCTTTCATAAGTTATCCAGATTACCATTTCTTTTTCTCAACTTCATAGTGTATTATAGAAAGGGATAAGAAGGCCATGGTACAAATTTAATAATATTTGGAAAAACTGAAAGCAAATCTGAAAATAAAAAGTTATGAAATTATATTCGTTATGAAAATTTGTACTAAATTCGAGTTTGCAGGATTACTCCTGGGTTTATATTATACCTAAATAGCAATTTAATTAATATTATAAATTTTACATATATATTTAAAGTATGTTGAAACTCATGATATCTGTTCCCCACCAGAGTTTATATGAAAGTTTAAGAAGTAGCAGAGCTTGAACCGTGCTGAACCTCATTGATTCTCAAGTGCGCTAGGAGGAAATCCTTGCCACGCTTTCCAATATGCATCTGAAAATATCCTTCACTTAATATGCAGATTATAGCTGTAAGTGGTCTTTCGTTGAAGAGTGAGTATTGAGTTGAAGGGTTCCCACTAAAACAACTTTTTTGCACTTCTATACAAGCATCCCTTAATTCTCTTCTTCCCAAGACATCTCGCCGTCGCGGACTTAAGGCACGCACTCTAAATATCTTCCACTTGAAGAGAAGTGCACATGTAGAAGGCGGGGAGAGCAATGAGAGGGAGACGGAAAGATGTAATGAAGAAGGTTCGAAGGATTAAGCAGACTTCATCTTACGTCGTTTAGAGCTCGAATATTTAGTTCCTAAGATGCAGAAGATTAGAAGGAGTCCTTTAGACCAACATAGTGCTGAGGGAGATGGAAAAAGCTGTGGAAACTTATCTAGAATTCTACCTCAACGGCGAATCGAGTAATTACCTCTGCTCCTTTCAAACTTAAGGATATGAATAAATGAGCCATGTATGCTAATGAACTTAAAGCACGAACTACGTTCTATCGTTATTTTAAAGCCCGAAGGGTTCGTTTCGATTCGTTGTTACCAAGAATGAAAACGCTATAAAAGTATTTGGAACAACATTTTAAAGAGTCATGTTATACGAGCATGCTTATGTTATGCTAAACTAAAATTTTACAAGAGACACTCACAATCTTTATGACTTTTAAATTTGATTCCAATATGTTGCACAATTTTCTTGGCAATTATTATTTATTACTGGGCAGGAATTAAAATTATTATTTGATTCTGAAAACATTACTTTCTCCTAAAGCTGTAAACACAAAGCAGTTTTCTGTTTCGAGGTGATATTTTTTTCCTCCTTGATATATTAAACAACTCTCGTAGTTCAGTCAGCAGACTTCCTGTCTGCTGTGCTAGAGGTCCTGGGTTCGATTCCCGGCTGGTGGTGGGTAATTTTCTCTACCCCAGATTGTTTCCTACACCCCCAGAGCCTGAAGGTATGAAAGAGAGTGTGAATGTGTGTGTGATCTAATGGATAAAACAAAATAAAGTATAAATCTGAAGAAACAAATGGTTCACCATTCCAAAAAGCAATATGTTTCTCCGGCCAATATGAACATGCAGTTAAAGGCCGGGTAAAAATGGAATACTAAACACTAAACTGAACCTTCTAAAATGTGTTTATGGTGTTGAAATTAAACCTAATATGTAATATGTTTAAAATTAGGTAGATATTTATTACGGGGGAGGAATAAAGACAAATAAAATTAATTAAACGTTGTAACTAATAGTTCTCTAAAATTCAACCTCTCATTTTTCGTTTTGCTTTAGGATAAACTATACCTTTATTGCTGTGATAAATGAGAAAATCCGAAATATTGAGTACTGTTTGAATGCTATACTTAGAAAAAATCTTTTTCGTTTATGACAATTTACTTGTTTTTAGTTTAATTAATATTTAGAGTTTTCATAAATTGATCAGGATTAATGGGGGCATAAACAGTATAAATATTCAAATGGATTCTATGCTTTGGAAACTGTGCCAGTATGACACACCTACGAGATAGAGTAAATTACTATTAAATGTGTGTATGTTGTTCACTGAAGACGCATTTACCAAACGCTTTAATGCAGCGAGGTAGGAACATTTCAAGAATAGCAATTACTCATAATTACAGAGGAAAACAGATTATGATACAAAGAAAGAAATAGACTCACAAATGTAGCTATCACAGCCTACACTTTTGACATTAACACTTTGATTATTACACCTTTGTGAAGGGACACGAAGCTGCGCGTTATTACAGCTGAGTGAGTATCTGACACTTGCAGGGGTCTGCATGTGCAACTGCTTCTGGAAGTTTCCAGTCATGTGATCGGTAGGTATAAAAAGGGGCCTGAGCCCGCAGAGAGTTCAGTTTCAACTGGGAATACACAGCGAACAGCAGCTGAGTCAGTTTCGACGGGAAATTTGGAGGGTGCAGCGGTAACCACAGATGCCGAGAGTCCAAAAATAATGGTTGCGAAAGCATAGAAGAAAGACATTCATTTGGAACAGGTTTCTATTTGTTGTCTGTGGAATAAAAAAAGAGTTGTTATTTACAGAAATAAAAGAGAGTTTTTGTTACAATATCAAAACATTTTGTCAGAAATACATCAAACTGTTTCACTTAACACACATAATAAAATTAGGAGCGTAAGGGGTAGGATCTCAAGATAGGTGGTGTCGAATGGACATTTATGCCTTACGCCCAATGTTGCTGCATCTGGCTCCAACTTCCTTCGCAACTAGCTAGAGCAATGAACTCTGGAAAACAAACTCAGGGAGTGGAGAATGTGATGTTAGAAAATAACTATTTAGATATGATTGAATTTACTGGTAGGATATAATCTTGGGATATTTCCCCCTCACATGAGTTAACCGCACTGCACATATTACGTACACGCTACTGGCGAATAGTCAGCAAACTTTACGTCGTTTCTGTAGTGCCAGTAGTCAAGGCTCCTGTCTCTGAGAGACCCTATCCTTTCAGTCTCCTGCCTTACTGCAGGGGAGGCCTATTCCACCATCCGTCACGTGTTTGCTGGATTCCCTCCTTTAAACAGTGAAATATTCCTGGCGCCTCGCTCTTCGTTTCTCGTATAGGATTTATTTTCTGTGTCATAATTCCATTTCAGCAGCCAATACATTTGTATATCTAAATTACACACGAACATACTACGTAAATAAAAGGAAGTTTTAACGCGACTACACCACATACAATTAAGGTGATGTATCTGTGAAATATGGAAAATCCACAATATGTAAGCTATCATGTTGAAATTTACACCAGTTAGTATATACAACCGCCATAGATGAGTGGTTAGACCGCTCTCATCCCATCTACGTGGCCCAAGTTGGATCCCATGTGCCCTTCTGTGGGATTTGTGGTGCACGAAGTGGCTTCTGGGCGGGTTTTCTCCTGGTCCTCGGTTTCCACCGCCACTCATTCCACCAATTGCTCCATCATCACCTTTCAAGTCATCAATTTCGCTTACATTCCATATCATCCACTTCATACGGGTCGACCCCTCGTAACAAGTTCTCCATTCTCTGGTTTCGTGCCGTTGGCTTCCCAACAGGCTTCGGATCCCTAGGCATTGGCTTGTAAGTCCTAGGGGGTGTCAATCCTGCAAATATGAGGAGGTTAAGTGGATTACCAAACGAAAGTATACACAATGATAGTCATATTTGTACCATGTTATCAATATTATTGTTTGCTTCATTACTAAAATAACAATTTGTACTGTCTAAAATCATTGCTAAAATAAAATAAGGCACGTGATCCATTTTAAAACTATTTAAATAAAAAAAGTAAGTTTTACTTTAATTGGGTTTACAAAAAAAGCTGTCATATTATATTTTTATATTAACCATAATTATCGTAACAATTGTTATCCTTCGTACTCTCCTAAAATCTTGATTTTTCCATATTTAACACTGCATTTCTTAAACTTTGAGCTTTATTTCGAAAAACTGTATGACTATGCCCGTCTTTTTTAACGTACCTCTGAGAGTCAGTATAACATTTTTGAAACAAATTAGTAAACAATTGCATTGTGTGGACCATATTTTTGAGTATGGAAAAATGTTAGGTAAAGGTTTGCAAGTGAACACGGCTTAAACTTGGGACTGCCTGTCAGTAAGCTTGCGTTTGTACATATAAAACTTCAGTCAACTGGTAGTTCGCCAAGTGGGAAAACGATATACTATCTTAAAGTTTAGAATTCATGTCATTTTCTTATGAAAAAAAATAATGTTTCAAATTTTGGACGAATTTAAACTTAAGCGGTATGCATATTTATACACTTTGTTTGCATAAACATTTATCCAAACATTTTTAACTACTGGATAGAACTATAGTAAGCTAGGTGTTTGTCAAACACATGCACAAGTTGCATTACCTCATACTAGAGAGTGCGTATTTGTGTTCTTCTTCATTCCTCGTTAGTTTAATTAAGATACATCACATTTATCTGATAGCTATCTCCCTCAATGCCATCATGTGTACAAGTATCTGTCGGCTGAATCTCTATTTCATTTCCTCTTCACAACTCCAACTAATCAAAATGTGGCGATAAATAAAAACAAAAGTACTATGTATCCGACACAAGTAAGTAAAAGCACGTTTGAAGGAGCGCGTTGAAGAAAAGAAAATGTTTTCTTGTTTCAGTAATAATGAAATTCTCTGATAACGAATGGAACTGGTTTGTATAATATTAGCATGGGCTGCATTGGTTAACAAGAAACTGTGTTTATGCTGTCAAATCTTGTTTGTTATGCTATGAAGTATAAAGCTGACTGCTCATATTTATTGAAATAAAGCGTTTTTTTATTAGAATTCAGTTACATACTTTTGATTTAATTTCATTCTACTAAGATACATCACATCCTTTCAATGCACTCTTTGACAGTCCAATTCATATACCCGAAATTTCATAATTATACTTATTGCATGTCATTAAAGAGGGCATGTAAATACCTGTTCACTTGTGGAACAACATAGTTCATAGAGAGTGATGGATGTGACAAATACATACAAATAGCACGTTTTCTTACCTTTGATAACCCACTGAGGTGGCGCAGCGGTAACATGTGGGACTCGCAATCTGGAGTTCTTGGTTTGATCCCCAACGACCGCTCATTCTGACTCATGAGATTTTCGTGGTTTCCCTGTGGTCGCCCGACGACTGCTGGGGGGCATATTTTTGTGTCATAAAAATGTATTTCTTATAATAAGATGAGAGCAACTTTGAATTTTCCGAATAGTTTGTGGTTTGGGGTTGAAATTTTATTTTTTCCTTTAGATTTTTGAATAAAAACATATTTAAGCATTAATTACAGGTATTTCATACAAGTTTACAATAGAACTTTTCAACTTTATGAAAATGTGGTGAAGAGATGCATGACTCGTGTCGTTTAAATTACATACACCTTTCTGTTAAATATGGTATTAGATTTCGATTCTAGCATCTGTTTCACTAAAAGTGACAACATGTGTGGTTTCACTAGCTTTTCAGACAGGTAGTTGGAAAATCTAAATTTGTTTAGATAGATGAGCTTTTGGAAATTTGCTATGTTTGCCTTCCTGAGAAGCACAGCACAGTCACTTACTAATACCGTTAGTGTAAGGTATTTGTAAGTGCTGTCTGAAATCGTCAGTTATTGGGTACCAAATTATATCAGTGGAAAATAATTTGAGGCAGCTATAACAAACTATCATGTTTATTATTTTTCAGGTATAAGAGGTTCGTGTTCATCTGTGATTCTATATGGTTAACATAACAAAACTTCCAGTAGTCAATGTGGAAACTTATCTAAAACCGCTTAAAGTACAAATATTTTGTACAACACTTAAACTGTCGGGCTAAAATATTGCATGAAAATTAAATTTCTAATGAAGGATAACAAAATTGGGGATTATATGGCAGAAGCTTAAAGGAATTCCCCCTTTAAGTTTTCCAGTCATGTTAATTACAAGTTTTCGGCTTACGGTTTTGCACAAACTGAAAATCATTTCTGGATTTCTGACATTTTTTAAAATATTATTTTACAGGGTTTTACTTGGCAGCAAAAATGCTGAAAATTGAGTGGGTTAGACCACTCGCCTCTCACCTAAACGCCACGGTTCAATCCCAAGCGACCGCATGCGGCATTTGTGGTGGACAAAGCGGCGCAAGGGCGAGATTTCTCCGGATTTTCCGCTCTCCCGCACCTTTGCATTCCACTGGTGCTCAATCTTCATTCCATGTATTATCAGTGTCATCACCTGGGGTGTCTAAACTAGTAAAAGCGGGCGGTAAACACTATAAAACACACAAATGCATGGAAATTAAGGTTTGGGAGCTATCATATACATTGTTTATTAACACAGTGTACACCAATCTATTTTTCCTTTTTCTAGACATATTATTGTAACAAATATATTTATTGACTCAACAATTAGTTACAAATAAAGCTTTTAAATCACTTCAGCAAAAAGTTCACTTGACGTTAGACAGTTGGCAGTTTACATCTGCACCACTGCGCGCTTACACTCTAGTCACTCACGATCTGGTCCAATTCACAACTCACTGCAATTCTTCCTTCTTTTTATAGCGAGAAAATGTTATCACAGACTATCTGGAAGCAAGCAGAAGCTGAAAGCCGAAACTTGGACATACATCGAGAGCAGTATTCCCCAAATTTCCCGTTATATCTTGCCGTTCTTCTGTGTTGTTTACGCATCCAACTTCGATGTCTCGCATTCCAACTCCACGTCGCATACCTGAGCGAACCTAAGAGAGGTCACGTACATGGAGGCATTGTCACACTATTAATATGGTAGGTAGAGAAAGTATTGTATTCAATCCAAAAAAGATGGCGATATTTCACCAAAATATGTTATAAGGTCCTCTGAATGCAAAAAATAATATTTTAGGAAAAGGTGCATGTGTGTTGGGTGAACAGCATAGCTCAAAAACGGAAAGTCGCTTAAGTACCAAACTTGATATTTAAGTTCAGTATTGTCCAAGGATAAGAACATTAAGGCTTTAAAGAAAATCCTCCATCCCTAAATTACCTTCTACCTGGAACATTTTTCGAAAATGTTTGTTTTGTCAATAATAGCTATATCGATTAAAAATCATATGTTCAAGATGTTTTATGCTAAATAAAATGAATATTTTGAAATTTCTTGAAAATATGCTCCGAGGTTCTGTTCATTCTGGAGACTTTTACATATCAGGTACAGCATACGAGGTAGATAAAATCTTAGTACATAAAAATATAGACATCGTTAAAGTACACAATTTGTGCTAATTCATTTTCTTAGAGTTAACTGTTTCCGAGACATACTTAGACATTTTTTTCTTTGTTGCTTTTTAGGTTACCGTCCTTTAACCTGGTTAGCCATATCGGACGATGACTGACGTCAGTAAAATAATGCTCAAATGATCTCGGAGTCCACGGAGTTTAAAGTTATTCAAAATTTTTCTGCTCAAGATAAGGAAAAACCCTGTAAAACCTTACCCTAAGCGAGATTCGAACTCAAACCTCTTGAGTGTGAGGTTACTCCCACACTACCGAGGTGGACTTGGCTTCACTTTTAAAATACTAACAGATTTCTCATTATGGAAAATCGTTATTCATTTTTCCTTCATTTGTTCAAAAAAGAGAACAGCACATAAATGTATCACATAGCGAGCAGCTCTTAAAAGATTTAACTATTGCTTTAGTCTAGCATAGTCCTATACTCTCCTATATCTGCAAGGAAGTATGTAATGAAAATATTTCTGCAGATGTTTATACAATAAACTCGTATAACAGGTTTTTATGAGAACAGTTTGTTGCAGAGGGTAGAGAAAGCCATATGAATGTAACACATCAGAGGTTTACGGTTTAAAACGGCGTTAGCTGTATAATGCATATCCAAGCGTATGGTTTTAAAGTTAGCATATATTTAAGGCAGTGTTTGAATCAGTTCTGATGTGTGGGACTTGAGTATCCGTATTTGTGTCATGCTTACACCGGTAACGGTGCAATTGCCCTCATAATTTGCAATAACGCATGTCACTTCCAATGCTGTGGCTTTAACTGATTACTAATATTGCGTGAAGTTGAATCCTGAGATTCGAACTGGAATATATCACTGTCAGTACTTTCTGTAACTTTAAGTATTTTATTACAAATCTATCCATGCTAACCAACAATAGAGCATTCACTGTTGTAAAAAAACTGAACTGAACACCACAAGCTCCAACTGTCATTGCTGTTGCAAACTGCTGGAGTTATGACCCTTAATGCCAACCTCGCTAATCGCCTGTTTATTGTTTAGCCTACCTAGTATCATCGATACGATAGCTTTACTGACTCATATGTCACACGCATACCATCTACAGTCCGCATCTTTCTGTACTTTCAAGGAGAGCAGTAATATTGCTTATAATAAAAAGAAAAAACTGCTTCTCTGTCAGGGAAGGAATTCTTCTTTAACGAACCAGGGAAATTATTTATTAGAGAGGGAAATCCCCCACTTCCGTTAATTTGAATCCTGATTTAAGGGCATATTTTAAGGATGGTAGTGCATAGTTGTGTGGATTCTTGCTGATTACAAATCCGTAAGTCTTATCATTAGATTACGGGATTACTCAAACATAGTATTAGTAGGTCCTGTCAGTATCTGAATAAAGAAGCTGTCATATCAATAACATAGAGAACAATAATTGAATGCGCTATTGATGAAGTCAAAGGTTTGAATTTCACACCGGCGAAGGATGTAGGTGAGTTAAGTGGGGAGGGACTATATTGCTTTTCGTGTTCTTTTATTGTAAAGTTTCCCAAGAGCAATTAAAATTTGTTTGGTATTTTGGCCATTAGCTTCTCTTGAGTTTCCGGCCGTTAAAACCTACAGCAAGCCGGAAATGGAAAGGAGGCGCCGGCAACATCTAGACCAATGTTCCGGTTTGTTCCGAGGATGGGGGCAGTAGCGGTGTATGATCGCTATAGCGAGGTTGAAGGGAACCGGAGAGGGATCCGGTAACAGATTAGTAGACACTAGCACGTGTGCGATAAATTGTACCAGGTTTAAAAAATGCTTAAAGGCAGCTTGTCCGAGCAAAGAGTGCGGGAATTGTGGAGATAAGGAAAATAACCCTTCCATCTATGATTGCTCTCTTTCTTCAGTGGCCATTCGCGATACTGCAGAGAAAAGTAACCAATACTTATGTTAAGGTATTGCATCAGTAGTAAGATATCCTATTGAAATTCATATCAGATGTTTTACACGATAATAGCGATATTTCTGTCGTGTATCAAAATTCTAGCTTGCATGGTTATTTGAGTACAATTTTGTCTAAATTCATTTATCTAGTGAAAATGAGCTACGCAGTGCATTAAAAATATTTACACAAAAGAGTTCAGTTTTACAGTAAACGGGTTTAAAATTAGATCTGCCATATTATATTTTAAATTAACCCTATTTAGTGAAGTACAACTATTATTGCTTTTCATTTGCTACAAAACTGTTGATTTTTGAAATGTAGTAATTTGTTTATCAAAACTGGAGCATTATTTCGAAAAAGTCATACAACCATTTTCTTTAACGTACTTTTGAGACGCAGTATACAAATTTGGAAACAACTTACTTAAGTTGCATCGCATGGAGCATTTTCAGTATGGAAAAGTTTTGGGAATGTTCTTCCGAGAAAATAAGGTTTAAATTTGGGAGTGTTCCTTAATAAGAATGCGCCTGATCATTTACAAGAATAAGCAATTAAAGCTTTTATATCCACTTGACGTAAACATATTAATCTAACTAAAAATCCACCCACTAATCTAATTGATAATCAAAATACATTTATTAATATACCAGTTCCTATTAAATATTCAAATACCCAGCTTCAGTTAATTATTAGTTAAGTTTGCCAAGTGAGAAAAATGATATATTTCTTAAAGTTTCAAATTCATATCATTTTAGTGCAAAACAAAATAATGTATTAATTTTTCACAATGATGGTCAAATTTCGAAGATGCATCATCTTATGAAAATCCCAGAGAAAACTATTTAGAAAATGCCTTTGATAATTTTGTTTATCAGGCAGTGAAGAGGTGCCATGATGCAAAAAACAGTGAATATCTAGCTGGAGAAAAAGTAAATCAGGCGTATTATCTGTCAAATACGCGTAAGGAAGAATATTAATGCATATGTACCTAATACTGTCAAATAGAAGCTGTCTCAGCAGATACTGCTACTGTTCAGCTAAGTAAATACTTGAATGAAACTCTGAAAAGTAATCGAATAAAGGCTTAGCATTGCTTATTCTATTGTCTATCTGGTAACTCAACAGAACGTGTATTGACAGATATAGGTATCGATTTTCGTATAGTTTTACACAAATGTCACAAAATTGAGTTAGATAGCGTTGAGTTAGATAGCAGATTATGAATGCTACGCCAGGATATGCAACTTTAAAAATTACATTAGGGGTGGAACCAAACCAATATTTAAGTACCTAATATTATAAATAGGAATTAATGATAAGAATTTCTTTCCTTTGAAGTTTTGAAAAAATGAAAAATTAATTCTGAAATAATTTTCAATTGAGGAGTATAGAGCTAGGATTAATTTTGAGAGAAATAAGAGAAAAGTAGAACAACTAAAGCCTCAAGGAAAAGAAATAATGCATAAATGGGAACCTCAAATATGTGATTTAGTTCTAGTTAATTATAACTCCTTCTAAAAGGTAGAAACAGAAAAATAGATTTCTTAATACAAAGATCTTGCAGTCGTTGATTGGAAATTTGGCAAGCATACTTACGAACAATAAAATATGTCATTAATACAACCAATGTATACCTGGCAGATACAGCCCTTTTGTCCGTATAGGAAACAGATGTTTCCGGTCCTTGAATTTCAAAATTTTAAGAAAATAAAATAATAGATCAATAAAAAAAGCGACGTTAGTCTAAATAGTGAAAGTAAAGGTGAACTTAAAATTAGAGTCACCCGATCAAACAAAATACATAAACTTAGACTAACCTGAGCACCAAGCACACAGAAAACAGGCTCTTGGACATATATGTAAATCCAGAAGATTAAATGAAGGTATATATATAGTATTGTATAGTGCAGTATAGTATGCTATGGTGTGGTATGGTATATTACAGTATAGTATAGTATGGTGGGGTATGGCATGGTCTAGTACAGTATAGCATAGTGTAGTGCCCTGCGCGGTGGGCTAGAGCGCGGTGTTCTGGTATCCAGCCCTGAAATGCTCTCGGGTTCGAATCCACCTATGGCGATGTGGATTTTAACTCCCGGGTATAACACCAGTACCCGTTCTGCTTCGTGAGGAAAGTGAGGAGGCTGCGGTAGTTTCCAAATGGTGGATGCGTGATGCATGGCACATAACCTCCCCGTATCGGTTGAAAATCCCGCACCTCTACATCGCGTAAGTGGGCGTGAAGCCGGCAGTCGGGTTACCAGTACTGGGCCCCACGCGAGTAGGAGCAGCATGGGATCTCTGGATAAAAAGGTAGATAGCATAGTAAACCTAGTATAAGGAATACTCTGTTTATGAATAAAAGATTATTGGCTTTTCAAGAAATATTTGAATGTAACCATGATTTGCAGAAAAAGAAACCTCTAAAGGAGATACCACAAAATGGAAATATTTATTGATAGAGAAATAAATAAATGCATTTAAAGTTAGGAATTAATCCGGGCATACATAGAGTTACATTCGTTTCTTATTGCAATGATGCAATTTGATATCACTTAGTCAGCAGCAGAGAGGGAAACCCAACAAAATGTTTCCATTTATTAATTACATCTCATTTTGAGAATTCTAACATGCATTAACATCCGTCTTTTATAAACTTAACTCTAAAGATAGCCTTTGTCCAGAAATAGGAAATGACTTCACCTTCGCGCGGCACCAAATCACATTTTATTCGCCATATTAATGATTTCTAGTGGTCGACGTGGACGTAAAATGATACTGTTATCTGATCAATGTCGGTGCCCTGTTACAGCCAAACGTTAACTAGAACTTGGGGGCTCACATTTCGCATAGGCAGGTTCTGTGTGCATCCAAGCAACCAACCGAGACTACCAGATCCCATCACCAAATGCTTATTATGGCTTCTTTTAACGGGTACAAACAGAATCCATAAAAGTAATGCGTTTTGGATAAGCATAGTGACTGGAATGAAGCGGAGTGGCAAACATTGAAGTGCAACCATTTTGGGCTTTCTAAAATGAACCTCTTAAGGCCTAGCGCCTGCAATTTGCACAAAACCAATATTTTGTAATTTTTTTAATTTATCGCCTTGTTTAATTTTCAAAGCTGTTTAAAGGCGAATGAAACCAACTGGGTTGAAAGAAATCAGATTCTGGTAAACTACGGTAATATCTCAAAATAAAACAATTTGAATCCCTGGAGGCACAAAACCCCCTTTTAAATTTTACTTGAAATTAGCTCAGCTAAACTACCTAACATCATACAACAATTCGTTTTTGAATTTAAAGTATAATTAATAATTTAAGAATTAACGGGTTAAAATTTCGGAATTTATTTATGGAAATTTATTATTTTAATAATGCCAAGTTCCTGCAGGCAAAATTGATAATAATTCACGATCATAAACTGCAACACATTCACATAAGTGAATTTTTGAGAAAATGCAGCAAAGTGCATTGTTTCTTTACCTCTAGCTACTTGTTGTTAATAATAGTGACATTTAAAGGGTTAATGTCCGGTAATGCCAATGGCAATCTCTGATCATAGGGTTTCGCAAACACTAATCACCAATCTGTGAGCGTTTATCAACTGGTTGTCGAAATTCATTTTACAACAATATATTTTAGGACCACTGTCAGGAAACGATGATTCGTTTTTGTTTGTTAAACGATTTTGTGCGAAGATCTGTTGATTGCAAGTTCAAAACACGTGAAAATGAATCCCTTTTTATGGCCCCAGTAATCTCATGCATGAGCTACTCATCCAATTACACAAAAAATAGTTGATCTGTGCAACGCAATATGATCACCTAATACAACCTGAAATTACCAACAGGGGGAAAAAAAAAAGCTCAATTTGATTAGAAGCTGGTTTATTTCAGAAAGATGGACGTTCCGGTTAGTCTGGCCAGTCGAACTGATACTTCAAACTAAACATATACAAAAAATGCTCACTAAACCTAAATTTCTGCTCAAATCACTGTAAGCAAAGAACAATTCTTGTCTCTGAAGTGCCTTTTTCCTAAATATCAGATGCTTATACTATTTGAAGATTCCAGTAGAAGAATTCATTACTATGGCGTTAGACACTATCGCAACCAAAAGCAATAGATTATATATTTTTGTTCTATTATTCTGTGCTATTAAATCAAACTTCTGTCATCTTTCGCCGTGATTTATTTCTAAATTTACTCCTATATATTCTCTGCTTTAAAGAAAAAAAAAAAAACACTCAAAGCTTTTCAAAGTACCTTCTAAATACCAGCTATTTTCTGTATTTTTTTCAATTTACACCTTATCACATATGTTATGCTATATATATAAACCATGTCGCAGTCACCTATAGCACTGAATAAGCCAATCTGGTAGTAAAATTACGATATTACTTTAACATTACTCCCATATGTTGTGGAGTACCAAAAAATAACGCAGCAGCAACATTATTATTATTATTAACAATAATAATAGTTAATTAATTAATTAAATATTTATTATAGTAACGGCAACACTTTAAAGCCATATATAAATTTTAAAAGCTGAAAATGTTTGCAAATATCTATAACTATAAAAAACGCCGTAAAGGGTTGTTCAACGTCACGGTTGAAATAATCCTAATGGAAAATTTTCTAACAGTTTCAAAGTGGTAAATTCTTATAATTTCATTAGCAGTATGAGGCATATAATTGTGTAAAAATGGAACAGTTGTACTGTAAGGCTACCGGATAGACTGTTTACAATCAAGACTATGAGAAACAGGTTCCCCAATTCTTCCTCGCTCTGTATAAACCAACTGGTTGTCCTTTGAGCAAAGCAATAAGAGCAAATTTTTCTCGATGCTTCTGTGAATCCCTTACTGTGCAGTGTGGGACTAGCTGCACTGAAAGCAAGAACAGATATGCCCTTCCGTTCTGTGACAGTACGCAAAAGTTTGGAATTGAAATACATAATCCACCTTTCATAGATGTACTGCCACGTGTGTCATTGACGAGAGTTTAACTTGTATAGTTTTAGTAATAGTTTGTTTATTAGGAACTAATTAAACTAAATGAATTGGGACTTCATTTTTACATATTCCTGAAAGAATACAAATTTTTTTATAAGCTGATTAAGCAAGCGGATGGAAGTGACTATCCTCTTTCGATGGCACTTCCAGTGGACACCAGATGACACCAGTTTCCGCTGGGCTACGTGCACATTTGCAGATTGATTTTTCACCGGATATTCTAGAACATTTAAACTTTAGATTCTGATTGGCCAAGACTACCCACTATTAGGGCGATGGTTCTCCATATTAGGAGTACGGCCATTATGCTGGAAAGTTCTTCCGGGGTGCCTTTAAATCTATTTAAAGGATTTCAGACCCGACCACCTTGTCTTGACCGTCGAGAAACCTCTGTTTCGTTGCGTACTCTTGGGGGTGTCGTTCGGGCTCAACCGCTCAACCATCACGACCACTTCATCTCTCACCTTGCCCATGACACATCTCTTAAGGCGAGGCTTTGTATTAATAACCCCCGTAATCAGAATGATTTTGGTCAGGGTTAATGGAATAGATTGCAATCCCCACATTTACAAACCAAACATGTGCAGCCAACAAATTATTTAAGTTCTCTAAATATATTACTTTAATTTAAATCCCGTTCTTATTATTGCTGTCATCTGCCTTCGTTTCACCACTCTCAAATAGCTAAACCCCACGTCGCAAAACCTTGTTCGCGACAATACACCTATTGTAGTTTCATAAATTGTAGGACAATTACTCTATGATGTCTATGTATAAAGAAGATTACTACGTATTACCATAATAAAACTACAGGCTCATTATTTTGGCTAATATCATTGTAATCGCATTATGTCACCAAAAGTATGAAAGCTAATTTGCAATGAAAACCTTTGGCATTTATATCCGCAAACATGAAGACACATCCTGGTAACTAGCTGATACATTCTGAAAGAAACTTTCTTCTCCTTTGTAACTGCCGTACTCACTAGCATGGGTTCCGTAATGATACTGCAAATTGTATTTCATGAGTGCACAACTATACCGAAAACTAAATACTTATTCCGCCATTTTATATAAATAAGAAAATTAATTCTGGACAAGCATAATCGTAGGAGTCAATGCCTTGGATGTTGGATTGTTTTCTGTTTCCGATATTATAAACTGATACGCAACTCTGAACGAGGAAGAGAGTCAATCCCTGCTGCCAAGTGCTTACCCACTGCATGCACGCAGCAAGTCTGTTTGCTTCCACACAAAATCAAGCGAGTTGTTGCCTCCTGGTATAAATCTTCACTCCTTCTGGCAGTTAGTACAAGCCAAGTTTTTCTTGACCGCTCTATATATTCGCCCGTATTATAAGGAAAGAAACAGTAATGAGCACTATAGCTTCAGAAGCTAAAATATCCTAAAATAATTCTGGTGCACAAAAAGATGTATAAAGGAAAATATTACATATTCAGCAGGAATTACTTAGTTATAATAGTTTGCAGAACTACGAAATGGAAATTTTAAGAACAATAACGCTACCTGAAACGTCACTAAGAGCTGAAAACAAAACTAGAATTTACACAAAACACCAATGCTTCTCTACTTTAAAATTATTTATTCAAAAAACTTACTGTTTTATAAAATTATAAGACAGTAATAGTATTAGTATTTCTTATTTGCACAAGTATAAGGTCTTTTATATATTTCGCAATTTTTGAATTGAGTGGTAAAATTTTGTTCTCCAAGTCTACAGTACTGTATTTATTACTTTTAATATCCGTTGTTATTTCGATTACTTGTTAAATTGTTGTTCGTGTATTTGAGGACTTTGGTTGATATGGAGCTGTTCACAAAGGAGGAACGTGTTATCATTGTGAAAATAAATTACAGAACAGGCGAGTGTAATGCAGAGACTGTTCGTAGACTTCGCGAGATCTTCGGATGTAATTAAGTTCTACAGCCTCAGCAGTTCTGTGGTTGAAAAAGAAATTCATGGAAATCGGATCCGTTACAACCATAAGATTCCCTCAGTCTGTGATCTCACTTCGTGGTGACATGGAATGGCCTACTAGATCTTGTGACGTTACTCCATGTGACTTTTTTTTATGGGATTATGTGAAATCAGAGGTCTACGTGAGCAGATCTCCAACTTCACGAAGAAATTCAACGTCACGACATCAACAGAAATGTCTGTGAAACGGTCACCTGGAAGTTCATACACCGAGTAACTGCCTGCCGAGACTAGGGATGGACATGTGTCTCAATTAAGTTTCCTCAGCTACATGGGATAGCATGTGATGCAAATAAAAAGAAAATATTTTTTTTTCAATACATTTATGACCTAGTTATTGCATGTTAAACATTGCGTAATATATGAAAAAACCTACTTATGATGTGCTAGGAAAGCACACATATTATAGAGCACAAATAACATGTCTATAAGCGATGATTATAGATGGAAAGCGTGCATATAAATGCGTATTTAAATCCTGTCCATTTCACTTACCGCAGTGTTTTCTGTAGGCTCTGAATCGGGCCAGGAATGGTAAACGGCAATTTAACGTCCCTATTTACTTGATTTAACAGTCCAATCAAAGGAAAATGCATACATCCATTAAATTAGCCCAGATTACATTGTCGTTTGATGCACACGCATCAACATCTCAGATACTCGGGTTATTATTATGGTTGTGTCAATGAGTACAGCACCTGAGTCTGCTTGTTTGTTTTTGTCGTTTGTAGGACTATTTTTGCATATCTATATTAGGTATATCATCATGTTTTCACTCGACTCATCTGAGCCATAGTACTCACGCGTACTCAACCACAAACCTTGATCTGGGTGAAAGGAGAGAATGATAGTCATTACATCACTGGGTGCAGGTCATATCTCATAATTCTTGACAGTGATGACAATAGCTTGCCCTTAATTCCAACTGTGCCGCCTATTGCAGGCATACCCCTGCAAGTCATCAGTTGATCGCTACTCTTTTGGCAGGCACCCAAAACGGAACAGCGTGAGGTATAAAATCTCATGTAGTGATAAGCTGCAGTATTGTTAGTGGCCGTAATTCAAAAAAAAATATTCCATGCAACGAATAAAAATACCTTAATCTAGTGCTTAAGTTATTAAACTTTAGGACTATATTATTTAGAAATTCCTGGTTCCTATGTTAACTATTTCTTTCAAAATCTTTGGACTACGATATTAGCGGATTCATATTCCATTTTCAATCCAATTCTGAAACTGATAAATTTGGAAATTTGATCGCCATCTTTTAATTTAAGTCAACTCGTCGTGCCACCCGCAAAGTCCATTTTGGATTTCAATCATGATGTGATATTTTACTGTTTAAATCTGATATCAAAGGCCTTTCTTTATTTAGCTGCTTAATCACCAGTCATTATTTACGCATTCTGTTTGGACTACTGATCTCATGAAAAAATTCCCCAAGGAAACAAATTAAGAAAATGAAAGAAAATTACATTACATTAAAACGAATAATTTAAGTATATAATCATTCAAACACATCGATGAAGTCGCCTTCACAACTTTTGCTAGAGACACTAGCATCAAACATCAATGTGTATACTGCATCAGCCTAATTTATTATTTTCTCTTGCTCGTATATACATACAATGTACGTAGTATACAGAGAAGGTATTGTATTGCACCAGAAATTGTATACCGAGATTTCACCGGAAATATGTTTTGTGACTCCCTGAACACACACATACACACAAAGACATTTTCAGAAAACGCCTCGTGTGTGTGTGTGTGTGTGTGTGTGTGTGTGTGTGTGCGCGCGCGCCCCTCAGGGCAGTATAACTCAAAAACAAGTCCGTTAAATACCAACCTTGGTATTTAAGTTTTATATCTCTCAGACATATGTCACGAAGATTTTATAGAAAATCTCCCCGCACCAAGCTATTCTTTACATGTGAAAATTTTCGAAAGTTTTGTTTTTCTCTAAAATGGCCCTAACGATTTTGATTAAAATAGCATATATTAAAGATATCTACGCCAAATAAAATCTGATTTCCCGGGACAAACACCTGCACCCCTCTTTATTCTGAATAATTTTTGCATAACGAGTAAACCGTAAGAGATACACGAAAACCAGATGTTGATCTCAACAAAATGCAAAACCTTATATAAATGTATAAATGTGTGTATTGTTGAACTAACCATTTCCAAGATATTACTTGTTATTCGTCTCAATTTTAAAAAACCTATACTTTTTCTCAAACACAAAGTCGTCCGTGTT
This sequence comes from Hymenopus coronatus, assembly GCA_030762935.1. Taxonomy (NCBI): domain Eukaryota; kingdom Metazoa; phylum Arthropoda; class Insecta; order Mantodea; family Hymenopodidae; genus Hymenopus; species Hymenopus coronatus. The sequence goes on from CM060900.1 coordinate 329,408,906, forward strand.
TCTTTTGTTTTACTCCTGGCTATGTAAAGAAGTGAATGTCAATGACAATCGCATAGCGGTAGTTTTTATAACATTTCCCTACGGTTTGCCTAGAGTATTCCCTTATTTTTCTTCTACTTATATGAAACTAGGTAACACGACGTTTCTGCTAATTTTTATGTCGATTAGCATGAACTGGAAAGAATAATAATATTTTGTAAGAAGCTTCTTGCAGAGAACACAAAGTCCTGTGAATGGAACACATCAGATTATTGTGAAATATAACAATGTACTCCACCCTAAAACAAAAATTAATTATTAAAAATCTTGTTTCACCGGTTTAGACATTGAATCAGCAAAATTCAGAATTACGCATGGTTTCGCTAGTTTTTTATGTGTTTAGCGCCAGCTTTTATTACAATAACAACGAAGGCGATGACATTGATAATGCATGGAATGAAGATGGAGCACCGGTGGAACGCGATGGCGGCAGAAACGGAGAACCCGGAGAAAATACCCACCCCAGCGCCGTTTTGTCTATCACGAACCCCACATGTAGTCACGTGGGATTGTGAGAGGCGGGCAGTGTAACCACCCGGCCACGGAGCGGCCCTGCTTTTGCTATTGATTTAACTATTGATGTTATTAGCAGTGTAAGTTACGGATTATTAATGAGCTGAATTAATACACTAGCTAGTTATATTAATTATAGACAAAATTTTAAAATAGTGATTTAAAAAGCAATATCGTCCAACATCGGAAAATTGTGTAGTTATGATTTAAACTCACTAAAACAATTAAAAAACAAAATTCAATGTAGGATAATGGCTATTTAGGCACATAGATATTCTAAGTAATGAAACCAGCATTACTTAATAATGTCTCCTAATTTCACTTTCAATCTGACTGAAAACACGTAGTTACACAGTAAAGAAAATATTCTTATGGATTACATTCATATACGCTTCTCCTCTTACTTCAGCTTTTAACAGTTTCTGCAAGTGTTTATTTTTTCACCAACTTTATTAATCTATATAAACATTTGCAGAAATCTTTTTTTTTCTCTCTTTTCATATTTCATTTTAAGTACAACTTAAGCGATAGTTATATTTAAAAGTGGGTCAATGCCAGCTTTGAAATCGCATACCTTTCCATTACATAATGATAAGAATCTGAATCATGGCCATAAAAATAAGTATTGAAGAAGGAAATCAAAATAACCGATATCTCAGAAATGGCCTCTGCAGCAAAAAGTCGCTTAAAACAAACTGTTGTGTCTTTCGATGATCTAGATTTAGTGCTTATTAAGATGTTGTTGGTATATCTTATGGCTACCAGATAAACGGTTATACCAGATAAATTATTCAACTGGTTCTAATAATCAAAATCAATGCCCAGTGTAATTTTAAATATAGGAGAAGTATTACCAATATAATAGAGTAGCCAGTTAATAGTCGGCAATGACTTGCTAATATTACCCGGTACCAAGTGCTTACAAAGGTAAGTCACCATTAAGGTGGTTCGCCGAAGAAAGACATTCCGGTTGGTTGAACCCGGTAAAAATATATAATCAGTTGGAGGATTTAGAGTTGTATTTTCAAAGCGCATTCACCACTACGGAAGGGCGCCACCACCGCCGTCCTCCCGATACTTACAATCCTGAAATAAACCGGTTAGAATGAAATGGAGATTTCATAAAGTGACAGTTCGGTGGTAAAAAAGAAATCTCCGCAGCATTCACTTAGGTTCCGGGAAATCTCTGAAAAACCCATAGGTGAGAGAGGTTGACTGCAGGAATCGAAACCTGACATCCCGAATACTAGACCCAGACAAAACGCCTGAGCCACCTGGCACGGTCATGTAGTAAATAAACTGAATAACCTACCTCAGTAATTAAAGGATAAGGAATCGCTGCCTCAGATATTGCGAAATTTAAAATCGACAATGCATACAAATGTCAATATTCTAAAAGTGAAAACCAAAAACTAAGAAAGATCTTCTGGGCGGCTTTTAAGTCTTCAATAGATACACCATTTTGGTGAAATTGTAAGAAGTGTTAAATATATATTTTAAAATGCATATGGGATTTACAGCTTCAATGTTTTGTGCTAGTTGAATAATGACAGAAATGCCCGTAATAAAATTATTGCTTAATGGGATTGCACGTATAAAAACGCTGTGACGACTGGTATAGAGAAGGAAATTAACCAGAGGCAGCAACAGCGAGCAGAGAGATAGTTGCTCTCGTTAGCTGCATTTTGTAGTTCGCTAGTCACAACTCGGAAATCCTTCATCCTGACGATTATCTTTCCGTCCTCCGTAATTTACTCTCCCTCTTCGCCTCCATCAACTCGTTAGTCTCTGCTTTTCCCACTCTTCTTTCCATGTGATCAGTCTAAGCAGGGAACACAAGTTGATAAATAATTGAAGCCAATAATGAGTATAATTATTGCATTATCTGCATTACTGGTTATGATTATCTAATTTAGTAACAATACCATGAAAATACTCATAAGAAGACTGTTTTGTTTCTTTTCATATATCTCACAAGTTTCTTGTGTTTTGTGAATAGGTGAATGACTCTGGTTGTTCACTGAAGGGGCTATGAATGAAATACAATTAAGAGAGCGTAGAAGAGAAGCAACGTGATGAGGACTGCTGAATATCACCATCATTTTAGTTCTGTTTTACTCTTTCTTGTTCCTTCTTTCTTTCTCTGTTTACCCTCCTCGTATGTAGAAAATAAATCCCACAGGACTTCAGCCAATTCCCGGAATCAGACGCCCGTTGGCGCACAACTAACAAGAACCTCATGTTGTGTGAAAGCTTACATTCAGCAAAAGACATAATTTCTGATCAATTTAAATATAATAACGCAGAATATATTAATTTCTCTTTAAATTGCGCCTCTAGAAACCATTAGAATTAGAGTACACAGCTATCCAGGTAGCTGTTCCCTTAATTACGTCATGTTTTCGGGCACTAATTAGCAGCAAAGCTGTCAACCGCTGTCTTAAAGTCTCCCTTTCTTGTACATAATACATGGATTCCACAAATGACTAAAATTCACAGTATTTAATTAGAAATATCTGCAGCCCCATATTCTATTGTTTCGTCCTATAAAAGCCTATTTTGTAGCTCTGAGGATCTGATTTCCTCCACATTTAGTCACTGCTAAACAAGGTAGAGTAATTTGGTTGTGGTACTTGGAATAACAGAATAATATGGTCTATCACAGTGGTTTCCAACCGGTGCCTCGCGAGCTGCCGCTAATTTATTTTTGACCCAGGATAATTTTTCGGGAACAAGCTAATTTAAAATCTTTAAAAATATAAAGATGTTTCGAAATACGTTTCATGTCTTATTGAAAATTATTTAACACACTATTGTAAATTCTAATGTTAAATGTAATTGTTATTTATGGTTCTTTGTGGTGTTCCTTCATTGGTGGTATTCATTCATTGATAGATGCAGCTGATCCACGACAGTACTACCGTTAAAGTTTACCGTTTTAAAATTAGTTTTGACTACGGTAACATTATGTAATTATCTTTTGTTTCCTTCTCTTTCCATTTGTAAATATCAATTTCAAATCAACCTCAAGTTGTTCAATGCTCTTTTACAAAATTAATTCCAATCGTTTTTGTCAGCTTTTTTATTTAAATATTTTACCCACTTGCAAAATTGTTTTTAAGCAATTAAAATAGGTAATTGTATCTTCAAATCTTGTTTTCATTTAAACGTTCGTATTATTTTCATGGTACCTCAGTTCTATTTGGACAATTTTACATGTACTGGTGCCATTTTCAAGTGTGGCCCGAAATCGTGCCAAAGGCTTCTAATATGACTCTCTAGCCCTTACAAGTTGGATACCCCTGATCTAGCATTATACCATATGATCCCATATTTAGCGTGTGCGGATAACCTTTCGTGCGTTAAGGGAGAACTACAGGGGTAAATCCAAGAATATGTCAATCAGTGGTATTGTAAGTGAAAGCGACTTCTTGTATATCAGTGCAAACGGTGAAGGAATCGCGCTTATTGAGGGGGACTTCCCAGACTTGTGCTAGATTCAGTAACGACGTATAAGAACAGTGTAAGTACACAGATAAAATGTTTCCATTTCAACTATGAGCCTTTATTTTTTAGAGAATAAAGTCTCCTTTTAAATTCACAAGTAATTAAAAAGTATATTTTTACATATCGGTATCCGCCAATAACTAGTTCTTTAATTGTGTAATACGCTGTTTTTATTTAACACTAGAGATTAGATCAACTGTAGAGTTAAATAAAAGCAATGCCCCGTAACAAAAACCAAGCTTTTCATCGAATGGTACGAGCTACTAGTTTGCGTCGGTGTGAAACTTTATTTAAAAAAAGACTACTGCGAGAATGTTTAACTCTCTGCGGAATACGTGCTTATGGTGCAATTTTATTAATGCCTTGGAAAGGGATGAGAATGCAAGCATTCTAATGGCCACAGTTTCGTTGGATTGGACTTTTACAATCGAAATTTCAGCAAGTACAGCAAGTAAGAGTGCTCCAAGGGGATGGAGATATTATCCTATGGACCTGTCTGCCTTGAATCAGAAAAGAAAATGTCCACCGATGAAACTTGATTTTTAGCGCATTACGAGAACACTTGCTTCTCAAGAAAGAGAATCTCTGTAGGAGGGTAGCAGATGAGCAGTTGGTGGTCGGAATACAGAGAGGACTATGTACCCCCTGGGAGCACCCACAAGAATTAGTCATCTGGGATGAACCTGAAAATCTAGAAATTATTCAGGTCTGTGAATACTAAACTAACATTCCCCATCTTTATTTCCCTCCTCTTCTCTGTAGCATTCAGTAAAGCAAAGAGACTATCTTCTTTTGATTTGTTTGCTTAATGTATCAATGTTGACGTATTTTGTCCTCAAACTTTGTTTTTCAATATGCGTATTCAGTACACAGTTTACCTGCATAGAGTATAACAGAAAGAGCGCACTTCTTTGGGGAATTACTGAATGGACCTTTTCTTCTTATCTCTATATGTTAATATATGGCTAAGAACACCAAAAACGAAGGTAAATCCAAGCGATGACCAGAAAGATGTGGCAAGCTTAACACCTATTTATATACGTCAAGGTCACCGAAAATAAGGAAAATAAAATTTTAGGCTTAGTTAAAGCATGATATTACGAATAAAGAAGCACGACTGAGGCTTAAACTAAACACTACTTTGTTTCTAAACAGAAAATTTTGAAAGTGTCATATATATACAGGGCGTAATGAACTACACCGAAATAATTTGCGAGATTGTGCACGTAACTGATATAAGTAATTTGAGATCGGCGATGCATGGTCCCCGGATAAACATAACGCAACTATATAGCGTTAAACGTGTGGGTAATCAGGTGCTGATAAGTCGGTGTTAAAGCAAAGTAGATTAAAAAAAAAATAGCTTAGAATGTCTTTAAAACTGCTGCCCGAGTATAGAAATATCGATTTTTGGCAGCTCGTTACTATCGTTCTCAAGATTTAATGTCGCAATGACAGCGGGAAGCTGCTATCCCATAGGTCATGAGTTCGATTCCTGTCATAAGGTAAATGTTTTTTATAATTATTTTTTTTCATTTCAGACGAAGTGCCGCAATACTGGCACTTCAGAAACTTATAGCCATTACTTTGAAATTTCAATAAACAGGCCATAAGTCTCCTATCTCAAATTACTTACTTAAGTAATCTACATACCCTGTGAAAATATTTCGGTATAGTTCATTAACACCCTATATATTGCAATCCAATAGAATTTAAATAGTGTTTCATCTCTGCTGAAAGTATAACCTCGCACCGATTTCTCTTTATAATGTAACCAAGAGAAGCGCTCAGTGTTATCGCCGGCTGCTCTGGGTTATCGTTTAGATCAAGTGTCACCAAAAGGTTGCCCTTTACATAAAGCAAAGAGAGCAAATTTTCTCGATTCTCCTGCGAATTGCCTACAGTGCACTGCCTCACCAGCTCAGCTGGATATAAGAGTGCTGTGGCAGTAAGCAACATTTTGTTTGAAATACGTAATCCACTTTCACAGAATAATGCACCTATTGCAGGTTCATGATTGTTAGAACGATCGTTCTATTATGTCTCTTGCATTAGTATTTATACCTCGGATTTTAATACATACATATTTTCATAAACTTGGTACGAATTGATAGTCGTCACAAAAATAATTGTAAAATATTAATGACACTTATAATAGTACTAACATAATCAGACAAGTTCCTTAACTTGGATATATCAATGTAATCGATGTAGCGCCAAAAATGTGAGAATCAATTGGTAGAGAAAAGTTTTCACTTTTTTAGCAGTGATTATGAGCAGGCACCTTAGTAATTAATTGATATCGCACACAGTTCGAAAAAAACGTTTTTCTGCTTAATAACTGTCGCACTCATTTGCATAGGCTTTGTAATGACTCTGCAAATTTAATTTTTGGAGTGCAGAGCTTTGCTGCAAGTAAACACTAATTCCGCCACTTTCTATAAAACAAAACAAAGTTCCCTCCTAGGTAGGATCAAACGGGAGAGTAGATGGCTTGCGTATTGGATTTGGTAACTATCGCACTCACCGGCATAGGTTGTGTAATGACGTTGCAAATGTAATTTTTGGAGCGCAGGGCTTTGCCACAAATGAACACTTATTCCGCCATTTTCTATAAAAAAACAAGGTTTCCTCCTAGGTAGGATTAAACGTCGGAGTAGATGGCTTGCGTATTGGTTTGCTTTCTGTTCCCGATGTTATAAACTGGCACACGACGCACTGTACAAGAAGAGAGACAATACACTCTGACGCATGTTCATCCACTGCATGCACGGAGCAACCAGGCTTGCTGCGTCACAAGATCAGACGAGTTAGTGAAGATGGTAATAGGGCTGAGGGGTAGGAATACTATCTTGAGAACAGTATTTATTATGTGAAGGTTCCGAAAGGTTGGCTATATCAGGTATTTCTAGAATATTAGAATGATTTAGAAATCCAGTAATTCAATTTAGGTCTACGAGAGACGTCTAATCACACTCGGCGGCAATTGTTTTTGTGCTGAGTAACCAGTTATTAGGAAGTGATTGAATTTCACACAATTACATGATAAAATGACACACCAGTTAGGATGCTAAGAAAGTAAGAAAACTAAACTAGCGATAAGGCTTAGTTAGTGCCACAGCATTTAGCAACATCGTACTGGATTTGGAAACAAAAATTTGATGCGGTTATAGTACTTACAGAATTTAGAGTTTAAAGCTTGCCATAAGGATGCTTTTATTAGTCACATTGTTAAGTCCAAGCCCACCTCTAAAACCGCCGCGGCAGAACTATTAATAAAGAGGAATACAACTCATTTTCATGTTGGTATTTCTCTTAAACTTTCCTTATCGTTTAATTGCATTCAAAGCTAGTTCATTAAATTTACGAGACGACATCAGATTGACATCTGTAATTTTGTTTTTGAACATACTTCACAGCTTTCTTGCAATGCAGCCTGAAAGCCTGTTATAGAATTTTAAAAATGAATAATTATAATTAATTTTTGTTCTTCAAACAGCTCGATTTTTGAATTTTAAAAATTTAATACCACCTGTTATAACTTTTCCGTTATTATTATTATTATTATTATTATTATTATTATTATTATTATTATTATTATTATTGCTATTATTACTATTGTTATCCCTAATATTATTTTTGTTGTTGCTGTTGTTGCTACTTATTGGCTGTTAAAAGAACGTGACAACATTTGTGTAAAATAATTACAGAATTCTTTTGGAAATAGGAATTTCATAGAGTAAATTGTAAGCTGTCCCCACTTAACAATTAATCAGAGTTAAAACAAAAAAAAAAAACTAAGTAAGATTAAAACGTTGTAACACAATATTGCTAAGAAGGAACCTTCAACAAGAAAATAAAGTGCTTATTCTTCGAAACCGCAAATATAAAACTAAGGAAGAGATAAGTACATTTGTTTATGCGAAGCATGGTATTCTATCCTACAGAAAATATAACGATGCTATGAAAAAAGAAAGAAAAAAAAAACGAACTTTAAATGTGAACTCGAGGAAACATGCGACATAATCATGAAATTCGCATGTAAAATATCAAATGGAACTATTTTAGGAAGAATGGGAATAGAAGACTCTTTGTTGAAACTGATCAGCAAGAAGAAAGGAAATTGGCTGGGGCGCTGGGTGAGAAGAAAAGAGATAGATATGTTAGAAAGAAGGAAAGAAGATAAATGAAAAATAACACACACAACATTATGAACATAGTTGAAAGTAAAAGGAAAGGAGAAAATTATCTTGAACTCTGGGTTTACAGTGAAAGCCCTGTTATAAAACTGGCATCTATTTACATATTCTGTTAGAATAAAAATGTTATTGTTTGGGGAACTGGGTTCTTTTTACTAAGAGGAACTTATATAGTATATTTTTGTAAAATTTGGTTTTCTATGTCCAAAATAACTAGCCTGCAACACTCAATGTATTTCTTCTTTTTCAGTCTTTACCTAGTATTGAATTTTAGTAAGTTAGACATTAACGTCTTGACCACAAAACTTAAAAGCTGAACAATGTAATAAGAACTTCAATAAGGCATATATAGAAATGTATGTGTATTTAAGGCACATATAGAAATTATGCATTAATTATTTAAGGGTTTTGGAATGTAACACAAGCTCTTGTTCGTAAAGCTCCAAGAGGTATTATTTTGTAATGTTCTTACGTGTAACAATCATATGACTCTCTGTCTGCAAATATTTCATAAATATCCCTAATATAATGCACTACTTAATTAGCATGAAGTTTTGCCAAGAACTTATTTAAAATTAGACATTATATACTTGCTTACACGCGCGATACGAAAAGAGCATTCCTGATATTTACATTAATAGCCGATATTAGTTACTAATGTGTTCGTATGATGAAAACATTAATCGAATAATTTAAAGTATGTTGTACAGATTAGAATATTCGTATATACCTGAATATGATTACGAATATTTCGAAAGCGGCTGTTATTGCAAAAAACTTTGCATGAAATAGCCTTTATGGTGTAAATGTTTGCTGTGGTAAATATAAGTCTCTCCCTCATAGTTTCCTTATAATTTACGGAAATGTAGTTATGAAAAATATATTTTTTAAAGTTAGTTTGGTTGAAAATTCAATTCTTAAGTTTGTTTAATTGTTTAAATATGTATCAATTTACTTTGCTTTTGGCATTATTTGGTTCCAGAATTTTATTTCACTATCTAAGAAACTTAAAACTAATATTTATTTTAAATATTCATGTGATTATATGATCATAACGTACAAAATCGTGTTAATTTTTTACTTGTTTTGGTTGAGAATACAATAATTATATAACATTGTCATTGTTATTATCTGGTTTTATAGTTCTATTTATTGGAAATATTAATAACTTTGAAACATTTTACCACACAGAAATGCATATGCTGTTTATATTTATATGCTCTATGTCTGGAAATATGCAAGCAAAATATCAGTATTTGACAAATACTCCGTCGTATGCAGTTTATTGAACAAGCAACTGCGCAAAATACTAAACAAATAAAACATACAAAATTAAAGGAACTTTAATTCTCAATCATTCTCTTATTGCAATCTCAAAATGAAAATTAGTTTTGAAATTATTATTTGTAGACACCCTTATGTCGGTTCAACCAAATATAGTGAGAATGATTAAGTAACTTGTGTGACATTTTATTTGTTACACACCGCCTGCGGCGCCATAAGTAGTTAAAGCGGGCGTTAAACACTATCAAAAGAAATATTTGTTACACAAGTCGGAAATACTTTTTCTAATCACAAATATTGCAATCATTTCCCAAAATCAAAAACTAACTAAACATTTAACATACAAAGAAGAGATTTATTTCAGAAAAGGTTTTTAATCTTAAAATTACCAAATTCAAAGTTAAGATTTTTGGTATTCACTAGGACTTAAGCTTTTGAGGTACCCTTCGAAGGGAGACACGTGGAGCTCATGTAGTAGACATATTATGTTAATCAGAACCTCAAAACGTTCATTTATGGTGAACTTAAACTCGAATTTGTGTTGTATGCTATTCAACTTCACATCTTGTGTTCAGGCATTTTAGCTTTAAAACATACGTTTCGCAAGATAACAATAGCCAGAGTAATATTAATTTATGACCCCGTTATTAGAATTTCTCCCTATATTGCTGTAATATATCAAAACACTGGTAGTCCACAAATCACGTTCGAATTTAATAAGGAATTAGAAGTTGCTCATAAAAATTAATAGCACCAGTTATACTACATTTATATTTTTAACAATAATGTTAAAATTTATTTTTTTAACGAAAGATTTTAATGCTATAGAACTTGATAATTTGTTCGGCAGTTTTGTAGCTCATGTTGTTATCCACGATTCTACTTGTCCTGGCAGTGTCGGGTCAAATGGAACTTGAATTGACAATGTTATTTCAAATATTTCTCATAACAAGTGCACAGCTAGTGTTGTGCCTACTGTTGCCCACGACCATGATGCTACATTATTTAAAAGTGCAAATGAAAGCAAAAGGGATTTCAGCAATTCTGAATTTAAACAGAAGCAAATTTTTAACAAATTACAAGGTGTACCTTTTATTTTTATTTTAAGACAAATCAATCGGATATAAATGCATAGCATTTCTAGTTTAAATGAGAAAGCTCATTAATTTCTGCAACTAGTTCTTATATTTTTCCTGCTTACTTGTAATAAATTTCGACCTAAAAGGATTAACAAAAAATTGTGGTACGTTGGCGTGCTCCACAATCCAAAGCAGAAATGTGTTCTCTACTATAACCTTTATATGTAAAATAAAACTCCTGCAAATAAAACATTTCTCTAAAACGGTACAACATTCCAATAATAGTTCCAAAACAATATGTATGGCCTGTCATCTCTAACATTATTGATATGGATAAAAAAGATAACCAAATTACACTCTGAAACACTGAACCCCTTATTTAATACTCAAGTGGAAGAAATAGTCAATGCTATACGAGTTATTCAACATCCAAAGGAGTTTATACTTAATTTAATAAAGGCTACCTGGAACTTTAGATTGAGTCATGACGCTGTTGTTTTGGTGGAATCTAGCTCTTATTTGTGTACGGCTAATTGTAACTCCATGGCATGGCAGCTCACGAGGAACCTTGGTCTACCGCCCGGCCGCTGCGTCCCCCATCTCGGTCCATGACAGACGTCATGGATGGGATGCAGTTTTGGAGGGTGAGACGTGGTCAGCCCCTCGAAGCCTCCGGCCGGTTAATGCGGTCCTTATGACCTGGAGCCGCTACTTCTCTATCAAGTAGCTCCTCAATCGGCCTCCCAGGAACCTCACGAGGCTGAATGCACCCCGGACCAGGTCTCCCAGTAGGGGAAAAATCCCCACGCCGGTACCGGGAATCGAACCCAGGTCTCCCGCTTGGTAGGCAGCCACGCTATGTATGTATGGCTAGAGAAGTTAAAAGTGCATCATGCCGGTTACCGGTTAAGCTATTTTGCGCGGTACATATTGAAATTCTCCATCTTGTGTTCACATAACACCAAGAATGATGAAGAGGTTCCGTAAATGTGAATCAGAGAAGTAACATAGCCAAGCGATTTCAAATCGCGCGGAAAGTATTCACCATATGAACATAATATAAGCACAGTGTATTCGCTAAACCACTATCTAGTCTTATAAATGCAATGTTGGATTTAGATGCAGTTTGTGAGTCGTAATCTGTTCTCTATCTCTACGCAAAGCGTTTATTTACCTACCCTTTAAATAAACAAACAGCGAGAATGAGTTTTCCTGCAGGTTGCGCCATTAATGTTTATTTACATCTAGTACCATAGATGTCTGTGTTTCGGTTGCTCGTATACCGTTAATTACATGGAGTTGGCCTTTAAATGCACAACGCAACACCGATGTAGTAGTTCTCTGAAATAAAATACCAGCAAATATAATATAGTGTATTTACACCTTTTAACGAGAGAAAACAGAACACCTTTCTAATGCTATCTGAAGGGGACTAGGTACTCTTAAATAGTAAAAAAAACAAGTTTTTTTGTTTTAGACAATAATAAAAATCTTTATTATTTTCAGTTTCAGAAAATATATAATTTTGGGGGGTTAAGAGGATTTTTATGAATTTAAATAGCATTTAGATGCTAGTCTGCATTACTTTAAAGCTGTTGTGCAATGATCCTTTGAGAATATTTCTATCTTTAAATTCAGTTACTCTATCAGAAATATTCACCTTGCAGTCTTAAAGACTGTCAACTTAATATTGAATTTAAACATTTTTAGGATTTTATTTTTTTGATTTGTGTTGTTCAGCGAAGACCTCTCTACCCAAACACATTCGTAAAGCACATTTTGGATTCAGTGGAATTCAAAGTGTGTATTTTCGTGCTTACTTGTGTATAAAATGTTTGGACTCAGTGCAGTGAAATAGGAAGACAGAATAAGAAACTAATAACCTTACCAAACCTGTTACATAAATTATAGAAAAGTAAGGTTTGCTTTAGTAGAACAAATATGAAATAGCGAATATTTAGGAAACGGCTAATGATAAAAAAACAATTCGACAAACACCATATATTTCAGTGAGCGCTACGTTTTGCCCCTAATGAGTATTTTTTGACATATTTAGTAATGTGGGGTAACAATAATATGTATATTTTCCACATCTTATTAGGCTAGAAATTTATTGTGTTCAGTAAGCTTTTTAAATTTGTATATAATTTAAATATGTCATAGTTTATTATTATTCAAGTTTATATAATAAGACGTCGAGTTTCTAAATATATATTCCCACAAAATATTAGCTCAAGCTTAAAAAATGATGTACTATCTTTCTAATGCAAATAACACAACGATCTGAATATTCTGTAATCGTTTCAGGTTCCCAGCATGAACATAGTATTGTGTACATAATTTGACTGTGAGTAAATTATAAAACATTAAAGTACAAGAAAATTGTTTTGAAACGGATTAACAATTCATTTAATACTCATTCGTATTTAATTAGAGGTTTTAAAATTTTACCAACATAATCTCATTTTATCAAATGAATATTAATTTTTTCGAAAGAAGTATCCAAGATTTAAAAATTAACTTCTCTCCAGAAAAAAAATTGGAGATATACATTTCACCTGTAATGTAAACATACATCTCCACCACACAATATTTTAATTACAACTGCTATGGATAATTTAAAAGAAACCTTAAAAACAAAATGAACAAAGTTTCTTATTGTTTTGGAATTCTTTGAAAATGTTCACCTTGCATGACGCGAGATTTTAGTATTTGATTGTTCCATTTTAAATTATGCTATGCACACAATACGCATAGAGAAAATCAAAGAAATTGCTGATTAATGAAGCTTCTAGTAGTTAGACTTACACGATCTTTGGGTGAATGCGCCACCTACTTTCTCTGCCCTTCAGTAAACAATTAAGGAAGTAACAGCTAACTTTGTAATTAGCATCCAGTATAATACATTTATTAAAGGCTGAAGAATCATAGAGTTCCATAAACGTCGCTATATAGAATGTGTCTGTGTCCGGGTAGTCGGTTATCTTCACTAACCTTCTTTTTGTATTTTTGTTTTAATTTTACTTGAGCTGATTTATGTCGTTATAAATGAGCTAACAAGTACCTGACAAAACTGAACAATTCTTGCCACGATTTTTACACCTTCATGCTCATGTGCAATGCAAGAAAAGAAATACGAAAGAGAGTTGTTCTTAAATTCCGACATCTCATAACCCACTGCCCATATCTGCGTAGTCGTAACTCTCACTATAATATATTTTATAACGCCCTACAACAGGTACGCTGCAGCAATAAAGCGCTGGTAACATTTCTTTCCTTGCTGGGCAAAAGGATTCAAAAAGAATTTACGGCTGTAGCTTCCAGCATTTGTTACTTTTTATTTTTACTCCTATTAAGGCCTTCTAAGTCGTTTTGTATCTGCAGGATCTGCAACATTATTTTGCACCTGAACCTTTCTTTTAGTATGAAATTATTTAGACAAAGCAGAGACTAGAGAGAAGAACAAGACGGATCCTGTAAAGTTGATGTGAATTAATCAAATTGAGATATGTAAAACGCATTTAACCTCAATTCAAATCAGTTTTTATTTCCTTTGCAACACTTTCCTAGCTTGAATTATTTTCTAAAACTTTTCTGAATATATATATATAGCTCGATAAATCCATACCTTGTTATATGTGTATTCAACTGTGTTCGGTTATTAACATTAGTGCACATTCAATCAAAAGTATTCCGCTGAAGTCAACTTGGGCCCAATTATGGTCTACAGGAAATCGAAACATCTTATTGTGGTAAAGAAAACATGTAGCGTTCACATTTCTCCTTAAAATATGAATCATTTTAATCTCATGACAATACTGAGTCAGTCAGCCGCACAGTGAAACGGCATAGTGTTTCTTGATCTCTCCATCCTGCTTATTAGATATATGCTGTTTGAAAGATTGACTTGCTTGAGTAAGAGAGCAATTTGTCTGAGAATCATTAGGCGAAGGGTTGATTGCCTACACCAGGCATCGTCAAATACTGAGCTGATAGGTTGGTAGGTTTTCTGCTCAGGAGATAAGCGTGCTGGGAGTAACTGAAAGAGGAGTGAAGGGGAAAATATCGACGCCATTCATATCGTCCCTCAGTCCAGTGACTCGTCAGATTGCCCAACATCAACGCCTAGGTCACCAACATTAACTAGCTTTAACGCTTGGGAGAAAACATACAGCCCATTCGTGTTCTTTGGGGCTAGGGCTTGAAGGAGGGGGCAGCGTTGCCACATGGTGCGCAAACCTGTCCCCCCTCCATTACTTTTCTGCTGACTGAAAAGAATTACAGTAGTGCATATATTCATTACAGCATACATTAATAACAATCTAAATTTGTGTTACGAAACATGTTAAAACATTAAAAAAAAATCTGATGTGTTCCATTCACATGACTTTCTCTACTTATGTGTAACAAATTATTGTTAATAAGCTTATTCTTCTATTTATTTCAAGCTAATGGAGAAAAAATTAGCAGAATAGTCTTATTACTTGCTTCCTTGTAAGTAGAAGCGAAATATGGGAGTGTCATAGGTTAAAGTGAAGTCAGAAGCTGGTTACTAGGTGACTGAAATGCCTTTGTTTGTATGGACACGAATTGACAAATTCCTGTATGAGAAAAGTATAAGTTTTTCAAAGCTGAAACCAAAAACAAGGAATATCTCAAAAACGATCAACTCATAAAAAAAAAAATCATATAACATAAATTGTGTGTTTTAATGTGCTCTACATTTTTTGTGTGGTAAGTTTTTGTCCATTTCTTACGGTTTAGCAGTTATGCAAAATTTCTCCAGAATAAAGTAGTCTTCAGAGGCTATTCCCAGAAAATTCAAGATATACATATTATTTGTCAGGTAAATATCTTTAATATACGATATTTTAATCAAAATCGTTAGAGCCATTTTTGAGAAAATCAAAATTTTCGAAAAAATTTCCATTTAAAGGGTAGTTGGGGGTGGGATTTTCTTGCAAATCTTCGTGTCGCATCCTTGGGAAATACCAAACTTAAATACCAAATTTGGTATTTAACGGTCTTTTCATTTTTGAGCTATGCTGTCCACAGACACATAGACACACACACGGACCTTTTTCCAAAAATGCTTTTTTTGGATTCAGGAGGACCCAAAACGTGTATTTCCGATGAAATCTCGGTATTGAATTTTGGGGTGGAATACAGTACCTTCTCTATACACTATGCACATAGTACGTGTAGAGAAAGTAAAAATTGGCCCTCAGCATCATTATTTTTTTGCCATGATAATCAGTATTAAAAATACCAAGGGATAGAAATATTAACTTAAGTGGTACAGCTAAAATGTACAAAATTTATGGACCTAAGTACTGTATATTTTATCGTAATGTAACTTATTGATGTTGCTGAATTGTCTATGCTGTCCAGACTTATAACTTTGCTCTGAATAAGAAAATGTTCACTTCAGGTAGCCGCTAGGCAAATATTTTAAGCATGTTTGCATCCACGCATATGCGTGAGCAGCTGTTTTCGTTAACGAAGATGAGCAAGACTATACAGAGATTGTTTAGTAATAAAAACCTAAAATTTGCTTTACATCTTGCGAGTATGCAAATAATATTACCAGTTGGAAAGGTAGGGTCAGTCTCAAAAATCCAATGCCATAGCCGAAATTTGAACCACTGATGAGCTGTCTTCCCTCCCACTCTATCTACTGAGCTATCGTAGCAACTCGCGTTTTTTTCTTCCCGGTAAACCACAAGGAAATCTAAAATGATTTTGAGATGACATACTCCAGTGGCGACATAAAAACGTCATTAATACTTTAAGTCCCGGGCAACATAATTTAACTAGAAGATCCGTGGTTCAAATACTGGCTTGCATTGAAGTTTTTAGTCACACTCTACCTTTCCGAATCCTGTCCAACGACTTGTGTGGAAGAAACAATTAATTCACTAACTACCAGGTATTGATAAAATAGTAAAAGCTAAAAGAGCGCGGAGGTCGTATGTAATAAATGGAAATAAATATGTGTCTATTTAGCACAAGACCGTTAATGGGTTAATTTTAATTGAAATTAGTTGATAAATTCATCACTTTTCAGCTTATTTACTTGTTCAAAATAAGCATATACGTAAATATATTATTTTAAGGTGTTTTCAGACTTAATTAGCCCAAAAATTTCAAATAATTATATAAATACTGTTTTCCTTAAAGATATTTCTGGAGGTACCTTATTTGTTTAATAGTTTATGACAGTAGCATGGTGAAAAGTATTTAAGAAAATATAGTGCAATTCCCATAAAATGTGTTTCGTTATTCCAACACAGCTACCCTCGTAATATTGGTCTATATTTGGATATGCATGCGAAATATTATTATATGCTATTAAATAATTTATTATCCTTGATCACTGACCATCAAAGTTTGAACTTTTTATATTATTAGGGAAACAATGGATGTTTCTGACTTACTGTTTTGTGCTAATTTCAAATCTTTTTGCAAAACCAGGGTTTTCGACTAATCGTATGACGAATATTTTTCGTGTCTATACACTTTAGTATTATATCTTAGCTGCATTTGCATTGTTCATCTAAAATGTGCGTTAGTTGGATTTTTGACCGTACTTCGTTTGAGGAACATTTTTCCTCAGTATCCAACATTAGTCTACCAATTAGTTTGGACATTTACCCCGGTAGCGCCTTTGCATTTCCCCGATGTCCTGTTGAAATGTTTCTCGTATTCGTCGCTGACAGCTCCTAGGTTTTCAGGGAAGAAATCGAGAGAAAGTGCAAAAAGTGTATTTTTAATGACATACTACATCCTATCATCTTTTAGTTGTCAGTCATCCTACTGATAAGTTCTCTGTGGTTATTAGAGCTGAAATTTTCTAGAAAACTTGTGACAATTTTTTGAAAGATTGCCGCTCCGCTGCTTCTTGCATATTTAGCTGGTTTTTACATTGCGTAACTTTCATCAGTTAGCATATATGAGGGCCAAAAAATAGTTCTTTTATTTTAGCTTCACTGATCCTTGAGAAATTGTTTTTCATAAAGAGAAATGTACTGTTATCACGATCCTTTGCTTTTAAAACATTTTGAATGAAACCTAATTTGATATGCACTTAAAATAAATTTGTGTCGCAAAATTAATCGTGCAGATTGAGGAAACGACTTTGAATTTAGGACCGGGTCTGCTGCTCAGCTTTCTTTGTGGCAAATGCTAATGGGAGCGAGACAAATAAAGTCGATTCCTTAGAGCTACATATTGATGATGCTTTGCGTATGGGTAATAAAATAAGATTCCAAAGGCTACGCAGAAATCTATATTTCTTCCATGTTGCACACGTTTAACCCAAGTGACCCCTTAGTATACAAGTTTCCACTTTCGTCCTATTATGTGATCTATTTTGAAGAGTTGAAAGTGAAGCAGAGCAAAGTTTTTAGGGAACCCATAAGATGACGTGCTTCCAAAACGGGGGACTTTGCCTTATCATTACCATTTTCTGAAAATCTTCTGCATTGTGAGCAATGAAAATACTTAAAGTTTCACTACTTTAATTCACATATACGTATGCGTAGAAACGCCAAGATTTAGTTTGGTGAAATGGAACCGAGAGAAGCCCTATTTTGTTAAAGAGATTTCTGAATTTCGTTAACCATGCAATCCAGTAAAAGGTTGGAGTGAAGAAGAATAACAAAAACTTGGAATAAAGGAGTGCCAGAGAAAAACGTGAAATTGTTGGTGAGGTGGAACTGGTATATTGGAGGAAACACAAAGACATCCGGTGGGGAAGCTGTAGGGCAAAAAATTAAGATGCCTTTCTGGGATTCCACAAATGCGCCGCACGACAGAAAAAGAGCTTGAGGAGGTACGCGGGAATGTGAGGGGCATGTTATTCCTTAGGTGGAAGAGGGAGGGGGTTACAGGCCGGATAAATTATACGCAGAACTCCCTAGTGAGTCATGTCCATTCCTAATCCACCCCCATACTACGCGATGTGGACTCTCTTCCCTCATTTTCGGTAACTCCATTTCACCCTGGGAGCCTCCCTGGGTCCTACTGATGTGGAAGAGACACAGAAACAGTTCATCACAGAGTAGATGCAATTCAGGAAGCAAGACAGATTCCCTTCTCTACATGTGGGGTGTATGTTCGAAGGTTGGAGGCGCTACAAAAGATGGATGCTGGTAGATTTCTTACTGAATACACATGATTCCCCTTTGCACCAAGCTTGTTTATCCCCGTACAGTCTGTTACAAGGATCGTGACCAACAAGATGCGTCCCACAACGAACTGCGTTGCACAAATATGGGATTTTCTTCCAAATAAAACCAAAATCATAATTTCGAAAAATAGAAACTAGCGGGACTAATGTTGCTGGATATGCCTCTGTACAGCAGATCTTAAACTTAAGGTGATGTATCTATGAAATTTCGAAAATACACAGTATGTATGATATGGAAATTAATACCAGTAGTGGTATTTCTGCCATGTACCAACATTCTAGGTGGCGCCGCGGCAGAGTGGTTAAACCACTTGCATCCCACCTAGGCGGCCGAGGTTCGACCCCAAGTGTCCGCATGTGCGTTTTGTGCTGGACGAAGCGGTGTCTGGGCGGATTTTCACAGAGTCCTCCAGTTTCCTCCACTACTCGTTCCACAAATTTCTCCATCATTTACTATCATTCATTTCGCCTTCATTTCATATATCATTCACTTGCTCACGCTCATGTCTGGCTAGGGGCCAACCACTCGTCAAGGTTCTTCAATATGTGGTTCCATGCCGTTGACTCCTCGACAGGCTTATGACACCTAGACACCCGCTTGTAACTCTTAGGGGGGATGTCAGTCATATATAAGCGGAGTTCGAAAAAAAGAAAAAAAGCTCAGAATGGCTTGCAATCCTATTCAAATATTAATTTTTATTTTATACATTGATTGCTCTAATTAAAATGAGTCATGTGATGCATTTGTGAAAATATTCGTTTAAAAATCCAGTTTTAGAGTAAAAGATTTTAAAAAAAAGATCGGTCATTTTATATTTTTTATATTTTCCCTAAGTTGTAGAAACGTTATTGTTTTTCCACCTCCCCAAAATTCTAGAAAAAATCTAATAATTAATTTCTCAAATTATGTTATTGTATCATTATTTCGTAATCGCATATAACGGCTTTTCCTACTCCACTTTAGAGAAGCAATATTATAACAAATTAAGCAAAAATCGCATCATTAAGAGAATTTTGAATATTAAGAATGTTGAAAAAAGAAAAAATGCTGCGAGAAAATAAGGTTTAAAGCTGGGAGTTCCTAATAATAAGTATGCACATAAACAATTTACTGAAACAGTTGATTGGTAGGTAGTTAAAGTTCGCCAAGTGGGAAATACCATGTATTTTTTTAAAGTTTAGAATTAATATAAGTTTATTGAGAAAAACTGATATTTAATTTTTCATAACTTTTGGTGAAATTAAATAGATGCATCCATTACCTTAAGGATAGAGATCAGTGACAATTGACCTGAAATGGCCAACAATTATAAATACAACAGTTACAAATGGTCAACAACAGTTAACGTACCATCAAGCCCGGTTCTCTTCGAACCTTTTTGTGTAGAATTTTTTATATCGGAGTGAAAAAGGAAAGCTTTAAGCGACGATTTAAATTATCTTGAGCGGAGAGCGTGGTAGCATTTGACCCTTTTCCCACACTCCTAACTTTTTTTTTAATCTTTTGAAGTGTGCTGCACATTTATGAATCATTTTCTAAAGTATACGCTTTAAGTAAAGCTATACACCATGGTATAAACAATACATTAATATATTATTGGGTTAGTTTATATAAACGAGATTTCCAGTAACGTTTTCTTGGTTTTAGTATTTTAGACATTTTTAGGGTTTAAAATTCTCCTTACGACGCAGTTTTAGAAATATAATTATGATACTTCAGGAGTAAGTGTCCTTAGCATATGCTAACTGAAACTTTCTATCTGGCTATTAATGTGAAATGAATATTTTATACTAGAAAGCCTGTCTGATAAGCATATACTGTTTACAAATTCCGAAACTCACAAGGCAGCAAAGTTATTTTTGCAAGCAATGAATTTAACAGTATAAATATTTTAACAAAATTGTTTTTTTTTTACCTCAACAAGAAACATATACCTGAAATTTTGTTTAAAATTATGAAAATTGTATCGTAAGGAGCACTTGTTGTAAATGGGTTTTATAATACGTTATGCAGGTATGTTCCAATACGTATATAGTAACCAACTTGGCGTTTGCACATTTTTTTAACGATATAGGATGTAAAAGGTTCAACAACCTCGTTACAATGTTTTGGGTTTTGGATGATTCACATAATGCTTACAGTTTAATTTCCAACTCCTACTTTTGAAAATGTTACAGGAGCAAGTTCATGAAATATAGATGGGTAGGTCTAGACTACAATAAACATTAAGTAGTATTTAAATGTTCTCTCAGACTGGCTGTGAGTAGAAAGAACGTTTAAAATCTTACAGTCTATTTCAAATGTATAAATGGTTAAATTAACATTTTAATTGGTATGCCTTATACTTAAGGTATGTTAGGAATCACGGCCATCATGGTGAAGTTACCTAAAAGTATTTATGTGTATATCTGTAGTGATTTAACAGGTTACTTTTTCCAAGTGTATTAGTTTAAGAATTGTTATACTTATTTTTGAAACCATTTTCATATTTGTAAATTAAATATACCAAAGCATTTTTAATAAATGCTTGAGATACTGAAGGAGTAGAGATTTGTTTATAAAAATAGACTAGGCAAACTGAATTCCTAAAATATTGCTTCTAAGACAAGAAATTACTCCCACTTTAATCCCAAAATTCAGGAGTTTCCCTGTGAACAATTTTTTTTATTTCGAAGTGCAATTATTTAATTAATTTGAGGCTTTAATAAACTAAGATGTTGTATACTTACTGTAATAACACTCAACTGTAGAGTTAAAGTTTTGAACAGAAAACTGCTTCATTTGCTCACATTTACATTAGCTTTTACTATAAAGCACCTAATTTTGAAACTGACCTTGAAATCAACAGGTATACGAGAAATTCCTTTAGTAAAGGCTCCTCTTTTTAAAATTAAGAAAAATAAATTATTTACTTAAATTTCGGGAGGTTTATGTTTTTTATGTTTCTAAATCGAAACCTAAAGTTTTTCTACAGATTGTGATTGTACGCAACGTCATATTTGATTGATCACTCATGATGCCTACCGCAATCATAAATAGAAACGTCCGGATAGATGGAGAGGTATCCCAGTGAACCACAGCCTCATAGTCGGATAGCCGGGGGAACTTTCCTTTTTTAAACAGTATGTGAAATCTTACTAACATAAACGTTTGTAAACATAACATTTCTCATAAGTGTCCTGATTTATATAATTTCAATAGAAGGAATATTTAATCTTAGAACACCAAGCACGGATAAAAATTGTTCGTACATTTTTCTTGTACTAAATCATCATTACAAATATACTTCTATGTTTATTGACATGTCTATATTTTCCTTACACCTTATAACGCACTATACTGTGCATGTATCTGGTTAAAATTTTAAGAATTGGAAATAAAAATACAAATTTTATGCTCAAGGGTAAATTTTGCTCTGCATTGGTGCTATGTGTGATCATAGTTCTATTTGTGTCTAAATTTCATATGTTACAAACTTACGTTTTACGTTACAACGTCACTGTGCACTTTATTGATAAACTGAGCTTACAATGGAAACAAAATCACATAAAATAAATACATATTACTGTTGTAATACGGGAAGGGTTTACCCTTGGTTGATACTCCATGTTACGTAAAATAGCTTGGTGTCCCTACGGATAAGAAATTATAACAAGTTTTTCTCCTGTTATTTTTATAAATGTAGCTTCGATCGCATTCGACGATAATAAAGAGACTATTATGTATTCTATTGCAGCTCTTCCGAGTGTTTGAATTTTTGTTAGAGCACCAGACAACTATTTTAGTTACAGGTTTTCCAAACGTCACACTGCATTTAGCATGTAAAAATATGAGAGAGACGGGTGGGAGGGATGAGACAGAAGGAGCAGAGTAGGTAAGCAGAGAAAGGAGCAGAAAAAGGCAGGGATAGTGAAGTGAAAGAGAAGCAGGGTAGGTCGAGTGATAGAAACAACGAGAAAGCGGGAAACAGACAGCAAAGAATCTCAACATATGAAGTAAAACGGAAGCAGAGAGGCAAATTTTGCTATTCATTTCTTAATGTCAGAAACTATGTTACATATGTTTAATTTATAAGTACAGTGCTATAGACCCGTGTAGCAAAAGGTGTCATAGCCTACATGAAATTAACAGTAGCTTCGAAATAGAAATACGGATTATATGAGAGTAATCCAGGAAGCAGTGACCGTTGGCACATTCCCCTTGAGAAAATGGCTGTCGATCTGTTCCCTAAGGCTGATTGGTCTCCTGGACGCCTTTTCTCTATTTTGTGCTTTCTGTGATCGCTCAAAGTGAAGTATAACTTGCATGGTCCCGTTAATTCAGGGATGAGAGATATTGGACTTTCGAGTGCTCGGATGCTGAAACCTGCCAACTAAAGCAACTGTATGGTGATAATTATGAACGAAATAAATGTGATACTAAATGCTCAACAAGGGACGAAGAGGCCGCGCCGTGGCCGAGTGCTTAGACCACTCGACTCTCACCTGGATCCCAAGCAGCTGCATGTGGGATTTGTAGTGGATAAAGCGGCGTAGGGGCGGGTTTTCTTCGGGTTCTCCGGTTTCCCAACGTTACTCGCTCTCTACTTGGTGAAACTGAATCTGGAGATCTCGGTTTAATTGAATGGGTGCAGCTAACAACAACTTTAAATCTCCTGGATGCTTATTGCAAGTCATTAAATAACGAGGTGATTATGTGGAGAAAAAAAAAACAGGCTTCAATCGTGGAGATTTTACTTTCTCTACCACGCACAAGTACATGGTACTGAACCCAAATATTCGATGTCAATATTTTACAGGACATATGTGCTTTGAAGAGCATTGAATCCAAAAAATCATTTTAAGAAAAATATCAGTGTATATGTGTGTGTACTCAGCATAACTCAAAAACGAAAGTTCAGTTAAATACTAAAGTTGGTATTTAAGATCAGCATCTTCCAAGGATACGACACGAAGATTTTAAGGAAAATGCCAAACTACATTTTATGTGAAATATTTTTCGGAATTTTTATTTTCTCAAATTTGGCTTTAAGGATTTTCAATAAAATTCCATATATTAACAATATTTATAGTAAAAATAAAATATTAAATATCTTAAATCTTCTTAGAATAAACTCTGAAATTCTTTCTGAATGTTTTACACTACCAGTAAAACCTTACTACACAAAAACGTAGACCTCGTTAAAACACACAATTTATGTCAAATGCACTGTTTGCGTTAACCATTATTTATTGGGTTCAAATTTCCCAATACTTATACATACTTTTCTCAAGCGAGAAGTTGTCATTCGTTTTTATTTCATTTTTCCCTGATCATACAAGGAAAACAGAATTTCAAATACATCACATAATGACCAGCTTTTAAAGATTTGAATATAGCTTTAGTCTGGTGAATACACTCATTTCTATTGCATTTCCAAGATTTTTGTTAAAATTTATCTCGATTAGCATGAAGCAGTTAGAAGAGTAGGCTAATGTAAGAACGGTTTATTGCAGAGTAGGTAGAGACATTCATGTAAATGTAATACAACAAATATTTTTAATTACATTTTATCTGGGTATGCCTTCGTTAACTTTTGTATTACCCTTGGATAAACACATGCTGTTTGTTACCTTCAAGTTAGTATATATAGCTAAAAAATCTGATGTGTTCCATTCACTTAACTTTCTCTAGCTGTTCCATTTGCAAACCATTCTTACAAAAAAACTATTCTTTTATCTACATCATACTAATTAAGATAAACATTAGCAGAATTGGTCTTATTACTTGCTTCCTTGTAAGTAAGGAAATACATTAGATTAATGTGATAGTCAGCTGTTTTAAAAACTGTTTGCTATGTAAAACAATTGAGTTTTATTTCGCTTTGCATGGTGTTATTAGAGAAAGGTTAGGTGGCTTAAAAATGAAACCAATAACAAGGTCAACTCGAAAACGGTCAACTGTACAAGAAAACATATATGACATAAACTATGAGTTTTACCAATATTATCCTTTATGCAGTAAGTTTCTGTATATTTCTTACGGTTTAACCGTTATGCAAAATTCTGCATAACTCGTCCAGAATAAAGAGCTCTTCAAAGGTTATTTTCAGAAAATTCAAAATATAATTTTATTTCCAATATAAATAACATACGTTATTTTAATCGGAATCGTTTAAGCTTTTTTTGAGAAAAACAAAATATTCAAACATTTTTCCATGTGGGGAGTTTTTGGTGGTGGATTTTCTTGAACATTTTCGTGTCGCTTCCTTGATCTGGTATTTAAAGGTATTTTCATTTCTGTGCTACGCTGTCCACAGACACAAACACACACACACACACACACACACACACACATGGACCTTTTTTCTAAAAATGTGATGTTTTTTTTTTTTTTGTTTTTTTGTTTTTTTTTTTTTTTTGCTAATGAGACGAACATATATTTACAGTAAAATCTTGATATCGAATGTTTGGATGGAATACAATACCTTCTCTAGCTACTATGTACATTGCAGGTACATGCGGCTGGAAAAAGTAATAACAACAGTTCCAAAAAGTTAGTGAAAGGCTAATGTCACATTTATGAAGGTATGTTTCTTGAAATTTTTCGTGTCGATTCCTTGATCTAGTATTTAACGGTATTTTCGTTTATGTGCTACGCTGTCCACAGACACACACACGGACCTTTTTTTCTAAAAATGTGTTGTTTTTTGGACTAATGAGACAAACATATATTTGTAGTAAAATCTGGCCATCGAATGTTTGGATGGAATACAATACCTTCTCTAGCTACTATGTACATTGTATGTACATGCGGCTGGAGAAAGCAATAAAAGCAGTTCCAAAAAGTTAGTGAAAGAGCAGTGTTATATTTATGAAGGCATGATGTTTTACTGCACTTTCGCACATTTCCCACTGTGTTCTCACCTTATGAGTATTACTATTTAGAATTCCGAAAAAATAAAAACTGTTCCAGTATGGCAGCGAAAAGGTAATGTTATATTTATGACAGTATTATGTTTTACTGCACTTTAAAAAATTCCCCTTGGTGATCTCTCTTTACCGGTATCACTATTCAGAATTCCGAACATTTTGGAATTGTTCTGCTACGTCAGACGTATACGTATTAACATATCACACAATGACATTTCGCAGTAAGTATACGCTTCTTGGTAAAATATGTCTTTTGTGTAACAATGGTAGAATCTCTCTTAAACTTATGTCCCCTATGGTTACGATGAATCCTAGCCACGTGATGAAGGCCTCCTATCCCTTTGTTCCTTTGCCTCACAGCTTTCCGTTCTCTCATAACTCTGCGATAATGTAATTCCGCGATTCACCAAGTTTCACTTGCTGATTCTTATTCATACAGCAGCATCTCAACCTTATTGCATTGCTTTAAACTTTGATATGTTTCCCAAAAATTGAGTCCTGCACTACGCTAAGCTAGATATTATTGTGCTAGCAACTATGAGGCGAGATGAAGTGGCGGAAACCTCCAGTATTATTCACAAAGTGCGAAGCACTTTTCCCCTGGGACAAATTCATAGAGATAGGGACAGAAAGCTAACCCAAAACCAACACTGGAGTGGGTATAACTACAGACACGTTATGCTCCAGCGAAAAGGGTAAATGCTGATTCCGTACCTTGGGCAATCTCCCTCTGCACCTCACCATAGTGGATAAATAATAAATTGTGTCTTATCACTACTCCTGCTGCTATAAAAGCACCAGGGAGATGGTGGGGGTAGTCAGGAATGCCGGCATACTGCACCACCGAACTTCCTCTTTTTATGGGTAATGTGAAACCATAATTTGTAGGATAAATCGTTATATTACAACTATAATAACAAAGCCTTGCAGGACATACCCGATAAGTCAATTTCTTTATTTTTAAACGCTAAAGCCCTTTAACGCCATTGTATGTTTGGGGTATAGATTCAAATATTTTGATAAATGGTCCCATAATGTGTATCCACTGTTTGCGTTAGTTGTTTTTTTCTATTTGCTTAACGGTTTTCGCATAAACAAATGATGTGTTCTTCTTGATCTTAAATTGCGTGGCGAAAGGAACAACATCTGGCAGAATTGAATATATACATATAAGCTTTGCTTTCACATTTTCATAATGCTTGACCAGATACTGTTAAATTATTGGTATTGCAGATATCATTCAAAATCAATTCCGATACAGCATTCGTTATAGCGAGTCCCGCCCACGCAACGTTACTTCTTTCGACACGCAGTCTTAGGAAAAATAAATACGTATGTATTGTGGTGTATTTTGGAGGTACTAATCAACCTGAAAATATAACATTTCTAACCAGTAAAGTCTATAAATGAAGGAAATGTTGATGTAATGTTGTTCAGTACACTGTTTTTGATTACAACTACAAATATATGCACGTATACTTCTAATAGTATGTATAAAATTGCAGTAAAATAATATACCTTGCAGACACCGGTCTAATATAATATAAAATAGTGTTCCCCCTCAACCATAGCTTTTACCTTTCACGATAAGAATAGTATAGTGAATATTTTTGTCTGCAATGTTTAATCACATGTAGGTGGAGAGTAGTTACTGACCCACATCCATGCTTTCCGGTAAATGGTACATATCCATCCATCCATCCATCCATCCATCCATCCATCCATCCGTCCGTCCGTCCGTCCGTCCGTCCGTCCATCCATCCATCCATCCATCCATTCACCCACCCACCCATCCATCCATCCATCCGTCCGTCCGTCCGTCCGTCCATCCATCCATCCATCCAGACAGACAGACAGACAGACAAACAGACATACAGACATACAGACATACATACATACTTACATACATACATACATACATACATATACATACATACATACATACATACACACACACAAATTCCATTCAGCTGAATTTAACAATTAAACCGGTACACATTTCACCCCTAGCTGTATTATATATAAGACTTCACCGCTCTTTCGTGCATATAGGTATATATATATATACATATATATAGAACCTGTGTTTAAGGCATTTATATGTGTAATACACTGAATATACTGAATTAAATATTACTGTTTTTGCCCTAGATACGCTACAAAATATTAGTCTGTATGGGAGCATTATAATGCTTCATTATTCCAGTTCTTTTGTTGGGTTTAAGTAGTAAAGGTCCCTTAAGTCTGTGTTCGTTTGAAACTAAGTTCCTTTGCATTATTCTGGTAAAACCAGCACCGTTCGGATAATATTCAGATTTATCAGCCGAAGGGATTCAGCCATTTGAACACAGTATCCTACATAAGCCAAAGTAGGTCATTAATGCATTCAACATGACCCACGGGTGAAAGGGGGAAGGGGACATCCGAAAGGCGACCAGATCCGAATGGCCATGCGCGCAAGCAAGGACTGGGTCTCTAATGATTTCGGAATAAAACCGGTCATGACACCAGCATCATCTGGTGATCTTCAGCTGTGGGTTCTGAAATGAAACGAGCAGCTGACAGAAAGGACACACGTGGCTAGCCAAGAGCCAGGGAGAAATTTTGCTACAGCACCAAATGCACCGTCCCGCCACAATGCACCAGTCTCCGCTGCCTGAAAGGAAGATGGAGGGAAGTGATCCGAAAAGGGAATGATTGACAGGAACATGAACTACCTCAGCGTTCACATACCGAGCTGTGAAAACCGTTAAAATGACAAGGTCAAAGGGGCCGGTCGATAAAAATTTAAATCGGGACCTTCCGTATGGAAGGTTCACACGTTACCACGGAGTCATCTCGCTGTGTGAGTTTTCCAAAATTCCCAAATGAGATTTCAACAGAATTGTATGTTCGTGGTGTATTTGGTTGACAAAGCTGCATTCCGCTTCTCCTTCTTTCCATGACTATGGTACAGTGTGCCATGCGTTGGCTTTGTGATGAATAAACACAAGGGAAATTTGAGTCAAAGTGAAGCTAGGTGAGAGAGCGCTGAGAAAAATAATGCCAACTACGAAACCCTTTGCAAATCGGTAGCAGAAATCGGTGTGCAGAACTAACATGCAGTCTGAAGAATCAATTTGAGTTTTGGGAATCTTATGCTTTAACAGATATGCTTTCTGTAGCTGGGAGGTACAATTTGTAAACATATAACAGAGCAATCACTTTCAATTAATTATTTTACGAACGCATCATAAACACCTTAATATTAATGGTCTTCATATTACGACTGAGAAATTCAAAATGCCCAATGCTTTGGGTTTTGAGCATCAGTGTCAGACAGTATTAGTAAAGGAAGTGCGTTGGTGAAACTTGATATCTTTGTTTTCACATCACTCTTATTTGGACGGATGAGAATGCATATCCTTAACGGTATGTACATTTTTAATAATTTTAATAATTATCATTATTTCCTACAACATACTATTTGGTTATCCGCATACTGCTAATCGAGATAAAGATTAGCAGAAATTGGCTTATTACATGCTTCCTTGTAAGCAGAAGGGAAACACGATAATACACTAGGGAAAGAGATACTCAAATCGTTTAAAAGCTGATCGTTTCATGAAACAGTGCAAATTGGTTCTGTTCGCATGGCCAGGTGTAAAACGAAATAGCTATGAAATAGGATTTCAGAATTAGTTAACATAATAATAGAGGCATGTACGCAATTGCTTAAGAAACAGTGAATTTGAAATTTTCACAGGTTGATCCCCGTAAGTAGTTTAAAATTTAAACCAATAACAAGTAATTCAGCCCGCCTGGGTAGTATGGTGGTAGCGTGTCTGCCTCGCATTCAAAAGTTCGTGAGTTTGAATCTCTTTTAGGGTGAGTTGCACGGATAAGGTTTTTTTCGGGGGTTTCCGTTACCGTGAGGATACGAATGTCAAGTAAATTTAAGCCCCATGGACCCCGAGATCATCTGAGCATCATTTCACCAATTTCATTCATCGTCCGATATGACTAACCAGGTTAAAGGATTTTAAAAATGGCGTACCAAATTTGACGACGAGGACCGCAGTGGTAGGTCTAGCCCTGAAACTGATGAACTGGCAGTGAAATTCAATGAAAAAAGTCGTTTCATAATCATAGATCTTCCGGAACTTGTTCCTCAAATTTCACGGAGTTTGGTGCACTTCACAATTGGCGGGATTTTCTATTGCAGCGCACAATTTGACAACTCACTGAGAGCAAAGTAAGGAGGGCACAGTCCTAGCGCTACCACAGCTGGATGCATACTAAAGGTAGGAAAGTTTTGACGCCAAGATGGCGACTCTAGCTTTACTCATCGCCACGATAGGCTAAGATGTCTGGGACTTTCTGGACTGTCCTCGTACGCGCAAAACTTATCCGTGTACTACTTACTGGCTGCGCTCAAAACTATTAGTCGCTATTGAAGCTAAAGAGATCAGTCGATAAACTCAGCTATTGTAGGATGATCTCAGCCATATTAAATAATCTAATCATCAATGCACAACATAGTTTTACTCATAGCGAACGGCAAGCAATTGCCTTTCCAACTGACAAAAATCAACTAATAAACACTCGCGAAGCTTGTCGTGAGCTTGAGAAAGAACCCAGCAATATATATATAAAAAAAAAAACAACAATTTAATGGAAGTTTCGAACATGATCGACGTTATGTTGCAGCAGGCCCTCTCAGTGCATGTAACGATTAATTGCATGCACAAAGTGCGAATGACGAGTTCGCTATAAGGTTAACCAGAGTGCAAAGTCTCACTCCTGGATTTTGAGCAATAGTGTTGTCCGTATCTTTCCTAAGCTTGTCTAGCGCCCCACCTGTTTCCCCTTCCTCACCTTCTCCATTGTCTGTTCCTCAATGAGAAATGTCCGAACCCAACGCAGGCGGAGTGATGCACGGTGAACAGTACATCTACACCTTAGTTCGCACGCGTGCGATTTTACACGTTTGAAAAACCCAGCACCAAAGTGAAATACTGCCAAACCTACAATGACAATTACTGTTTTATAGGCAGTTGCCATATGCTATGGAAATAGAATAAGGATTTTAAATACCTAGCCCATTTTAACTACTGTGTAACTTAAAATAGATTCATAATATTTATGCTAAAAGAAAATCCTTAGTCCACGTCTAAATAGTGCCGAGGAAAAAAAGGATAAAAGCATATTTTTTCAATAAAATAACAACTATTCTATTTAATGCAAAACAATTTTGTAAAAATTAACAATTAAAAATGTGGAGTATCTTTACAGCACTAAAACAGGTCCAAATAGGCGCACACAACGATCTCTATACAGCTAAGGACTCTTTGCTTTAAATGTAAATGACGTGTTATTTATAGACGCTCTTTAACTGCTGTGGTTCTCAGCGTCCCATTCTAAAGACCGCTTAATTTTGCTCAGAGACCTCTCTGTCAGGCTTGAGGTTCTTTTGCGTGCCGTAAATCTACGACACGGAACCAACGGCTTTGCTTACCTTGCTAAGGTTTTTTTCACCAGAATAAATCCATCGTCCTCCGCCGGGTTTGAAACCGCGAACTTGGGTATATGAAGTTAGCATGATAACCATTACACCACGGAGGGCGACTCTCCTTGCTTTACACTCTATAGTTTATGCACCTGCAAAGTTACGTCTGTGTCGCCAACTTAACAGCTACAATTAACACCAACTATAGTCATACGTTTATCAGGCGCATGTTTTAGAAGCATTTGGTGTGTAAAGATATCAAATGAGTGGACGAAATGCCACCAGAAACCACTGTAATGAGAGAAACCTGTCAAGTTGGCTTTTGGCGAATTCTAATAGCTTGTGTTTCCCAGTTCATCCAGCCAGAGTCTAACCTAGATCCATCATATTTTTAATAAAAATACTCCCAATTTATGTCCTTTTGTATTGGCCGGGTATTGACATGGGTTGGAAACTAAAGAAAAACCAGTGTCACTGTAGGATTAGGATTAGAATTGACATGGATGGGGCCATCGAGACATTGCGGCAGAGTACCGGTTGTAGATTCTTGTAGCTTTTGTACCCTTACGTAACCCCAGGGAGGGAGGGACGAGGAAAGAGACCCGAAGGGCAACCATATGATGACGGGTGCAAGTATAAACGGGATCCCTAGCGGCTATAGTTGGAACGCTTCCGACGATGCCCTAGACAGTTCAGGGACCCCGAGCCTCCCGCAAAGTAAGCCGCAAACCCGAAGATGGGCCCCGATCCAGCATTCCCGAAACGCCCCTAAGGTAAACGCTTTACAATGTACTTAATTAGAAAACCGAAAATCAAAGTATTTTTATAGTAGTAGCATTGCTAATGGTGTGATATCTCATAATACTTAATATAGTTTTTAAGTTAGACACGTTTATAAAAAGATATGTTAGGAACTTCGGTCATCCATAGCACTTATCACTGTATTTCAACTGTTCTGTAACTGTCCATAATTTTAGTTTATTTTCCCCTTATTCCCCTTTCTTTATAGCGTTTCCATCTGCGATGTTATTAGAAAAACTAACCTATTTTTATACCCACATATGCTATAGAGAATTGCTTCACGTAGTGTGGCTGAAAGTGTCAAGCAGTAAAACTGAAAATGTTTTAAATTTTAATAAAGTTGGTGTTTAGCACATCTCATTACTAAATAACCAATTTTAAGTATCAAATGCTGCATGCATCGAATACCTACTTGGAGAATGTTATATAGGTTAAAATGTAGCTTTATATCTTACAGAGAAATGACAAGTAAAAGGGAAAGGAGCACAAGGTCATCTCTTCCTGGGATTGTCATTTTAATGCTGCTGGGGATTTCTGCACGTCCGGCGGAAGCATTACTATGTTACAGTAAAGGATGAAGCTTCAGTACGTAGGACAGAGTGTGTAAGTTAAGTTCCTCTTATTCATAATACGATATTTATTTATTTCTGTTTTGCATACAGCCTTCATTTAGGATGTTTCGAGCTGGTGATAGATAATTATGTAGGAGAGACATATCCAAATCAAAGGAGCAGATAGAAAGTCACAGTAACATAATAAATTCCATGTGAAGCATTGGGACGTGCCGCTATGCGATGTAATGGAGTTTTGTAAACAGAAGGTCTTTCTCTTCTGCATGTAGTGTTGTCCTTTTTTTACTTCGGTAATACGTTTTACTTGGATGAGTCTATAATCTGCTGCTAAGAATGATGTACGGGGACTTATTGATGATGCAAATAATCATTAAACAATCTACGGCGATGCTAACTTTAATACTATAATTCATTTTAGAGCAAATGCATGAGGAGCCAAACATTGTCATTAAATGTGATGTAAGTAATCGCAACTTTAAAAATGAGTTTTTAGGCAGAAATTCTTTTAAAACTCTGCTAGTCTGTTTCATTCAAAATGTTATGTTCGTGCAATTTTGTAGAGAAAGTTATTCATTTTAAAGTTCACGTGAAGCCTCTAAAAATATTATGACAATCATACTTCCTTCGTTTCGAAGCTGGGGCATGCTGTTTATGTTTGCTTAAAAAATGTAAATTCGCTACCCAGCACTATACGTATATATGACAGTACGTGCGACTCAGCAACATTTCTCCATACCGGCCCAGACTCAATCCTAGAAGACCGCATGTGGGATTTGTGGTGGACAAAGCGGCGCAGGGAAGAGTTTTCTGAGGATTCTCCAGGTTTCTCCCACCATCACATTCCACCGGTGATGCATCTTAATTGCATGTATAATCAGAGTCATCGCTTGCGGTGCCACATGTAGTAAAAATGGACGTTATACACTATAAAACAGCAACTAACTTTCTCCACCTTGATTGTAGTCAGAGGAAACGAGTTATGACGTCAATACATTTTAAGAGTTAGGTACCTTTGAACATGTCTGATGTAGGTGAGCGCGGAGGAATGAGCTGCTAAGGTGGATATTATAGTTTTGTTTTACTTTACCTACTGTATTTCTAATAGGAAGAGGAAGTAAACCAATCCACTCTAAATTTCAATGCCGAGTTTTTAACGGAAATATATGTTTTGAGGCTGCCTTAATATAAAAATGAAGCTTTTAGAATGGTCCGTCCCTGGTTGTGTCTGTGAACAGAATAATTAAATCATAAAAATCGGATAAACACAAACTTAACTTTTAAGTTCAGTATTTTCCAAATATTCGGCACACCGATTTTTAAAAGAAATCCTCCCACACCACACTACCCTTTACATTGAACAAAATTGAAAATCTTGTTCTCTGAAAGATGTTCCTAAACATTTTCATTAAAATTCATAATAAATATTTAAGAGATTTAACAACAAACGAACTGCATGTCTTGAGGTATGATTCCTTAGCGGCGTGGTGTTGGCGCAACGACGAAGCACGAGTTCTTGAACATGCGTACATGAGTTTTCATACTCTCGCCGCTGCCTGGCGTGACGTTTTGGTTCTACTGGTACGAACAGCAGTATAAACGTTAAGCGTTGGCGCGTGTTATGAGAAAATCACTAACTATAGCTATTAATTCAACTAATGAGGGAACATCCTTTTCTTTACCACTTCAATGAAGCGATTGCAAAAATGACAGCATGAGGAAGAACGTTTGAGCAGAAATATCTCAGAAGTAATTGATTCCAAACTCAAAAATATCGAAAAGAACAGAAGATATATTTGGGTATAATTTAAACGTTTTGTGCAGTGCGTCATTACGAACTAACAGCAGAAACTTCAGTGTCAAAGATCACACACGTGTTGAAAGATTGGGGCTATAATATGAATCTGACGTGATCCATTGACATGACTTTCTCTACATTTCTGCAACAAATTATTGTTAAAAAGCTTATGCTATTATTTACTTCATGTCAATCGAGAAAAAATTAGCAGAAATATTCTTATTACCTGCTTCCTTGTAAGTAGAAGTAAAATAAGGGAGTGCCATAGGCTAAAGTAATAGTCATAAGATGGTTGCTATGTGACTGAAGTTCCTTTGTTTGTACAGACAGGACTTGACAAATTCCTGTATGAGAAAAGTATAAGTTTTTCAAAGCGGAAACTAATAAAAAGGAATATCTTAAAAATGATCAACTAACAAAAAAATGTATATAAAGTATATTGTGAGTTTTAATGTGCTCTACATTTTCTATATGGTAAGTTTTTCTCCATCTCTTACGGTTTAGCACCTATGCAAAATTCGGCAAAATTCTGCCAGAATAAAGAGGTCTTCAGAAGATATTCCAAGAAAATTCAAGATATACATTTTATTCGGGATACAAATAGCGTTAATATACTTGATTGCAATCAAAATTGCTAGAGCCATTTTTAAGAAAATAAATGTTTTCGAAAAATTTTCCATGTAAAGGGTAGTTTATAGTGAGGGATTTTCTTGAAAATCTTCGTGTCGCATCCCTGGCAGTTTCTATACCTAAATACCAAATTTGGTATTTAACGGTCTTTTCGTTTTTGAGCTATGTTGTCCACAGACACACATACAGGAGCCTTTCTCTAAAAGTGTTTTTTTTTTATTCAGGGGATCCTAAAACATGTATTTCCGGCAAAATCTTGGTATCGAATTTTAGGGTGGAATACAATACTTCCTCTACACACTATGTACATAGTACGTGTAGAGAAAGTAAAAGTACCAACGGCAATGGGTGTAAAGAATATTGTTTGAATTCAATTTAGGGCGTCACAGCAAAACTCATACAAGGAAAGTATTTCAAAGAACACAACATTAATTTTAATCCATTAACAGACCAAAAATTTTGTTCGCCAGGGCTGCTAGGGATACAAAACTAAACAACTGCAGAACAACTAAATGTCTACGTTAAATAGTGGTGATTAAATATTTCCGCTCTTAATAGTTGACAATAGACCTATAGTATTTATCATTTAGCAGGTCATGAAACATAGAGGTTTATTTTAACTGACCTCGCAAGTAAACATAATACTTTTCTTATATTTATAGTAAATATCAACAAATAAACAAATAAATAAATAGCAAAAGTACAAAGACTTTAAGTAAGAAATTTTATTTTGTCAGTTAGTTAAATTTAATCGTGAAATAGTCTTATCTAGTTGCACTGGTTATTTCTTCTTACTAGCATAATTTCGCGAGCCCTGTGAGCTGACAAAATTTCAAAATATGGAACAGCACTCGTGCAATTACTACAATTCGTAGTGAAGCCTTTAACTGTTCATTGGGTTACCTCCCTTGTACCTACAACGAAATGTATAGATCTTTATACAATAATATTAAGTATAAAGCTACTATAAGCAGGGATGCATACAAAAGGTCATGTAAATATAGCACTTCAGAATTTTTCCCTCTGTAAAATATTGTAGGGAATTTCAATTAAGTTGTTCCTCTCTAGAGTTTTCCTTTTTAGGGAATAACAAGAAACTCTGAGGATATATGTGTTTATTGAGTTTCCCTGAACCAAAAAATAGCATTTCTAGAAAAGATCAGTGTTTGTATATGTGTGTCCATGTGTGTATTTATATTTAGTATCTTCAAGGAATACGGCACCAAGAATTTCAGGAAAATTCTCCCACCCAAACTAACCTTTACATTGAATATTTTCCGAAATTTTCGGTTTTCTAACAAAAAATGCTCTAACAGTTTTCATTAAAATGCCGTACATTAAAGATATTTACATGGCAAATAAAATGTGTATCCTAAATGCCTTAGGAATAGCCGCTGAAGTGCCCTTCATTCTGAATAACTTTTAGACACCTGAAAAAACCCCGTAACGATGGAGAAAATGTTACCACACAAAAATCTTGTTCCCATTAAAAGAAACAATTTATGTAACATAGAGTTCTGGTTTTTTTTTTTTTTTTTTTTTTTCGTTTTTGTAGTAGAGCTAACCATTTGTTGTTAATGGTTTCAATTTTCAAATACCTATACTTTTCACAAACAGCAGTTCTTAATGCATTTCATATCTGTTTTTTGTACTCCTAGCCACAGAAAGAGAATCGCATTTCAATGACAAACACATAGCGACAGATTTTAAAATATCTGACTGTCACTCAAACCTAGTGTGTTATTTTAATTTACTTGTACTTATAGGTAATAAGATCATTTCTGGTAATGTTTATCTCGATTAGCATGATGGAGACAAATGGGTAATAATTTGTAGGAATGGTTTGTTTACAGATCAGATAGACAAAGTCACCTGAATGGAACACGTCAGACTTTTAAAGCATGTTTTAAATTTAAATGGAACTGGAGCTTTGTTACTTTACTTATTTGTAAAAGGAAACAACATTATTTATTACGTGCAGCACAAGGTAATGTAAAATTATATTATGGGCACAAAACAAAGGAATCGTTATAAACTTTAAGATTATAATTTGCTTAACCAAAGTGGATGTTTGAAATAATTATCTATCGAACATATGTTTAATATAAAGGAAGATAAAGCAATATTTATAAATCTCAAGATTGTAATATTATCAAGTAAACCGATATGAACTCAAGTCTAGAAACAATTGCAATCAGGAAGTGTTCTCCATTTACATAAAGAATTTGCAGTGCCTATAAACCTAACAGAGTTCACATAAATACTAATAAATTTAACTGAACTGATTAATCGGTTACCTAAACTATTTATAGCTGTCGGTGTCTTTAACAGCCGTAAAACAGTACGGGGTTGCAATTGGAGTGAGGACACATTTTAAGCAATTTTTGTGCTTCTAAATACTGCAGGACCAATATATTTTAGTCTATTTGACTATAGAATCAATGATATAGATTTGTCGACATTTACTGCAGATTCATCTCATTTATTTTGTTTATTCCTATAATTCTCAATCACGATAAGGAAAAACCCCGATAGGAACCTTATTCGGGTAACACACTCGAAGCGAGATTCGAACGTGTCACTCTTAAATGTGAGACAGACACGCTATCCCCACGCTACCAAGGTGCACTCACTTATATTCTTTAAGTAAGACCTATTCCTGTAAGTGCTAATATATTTGCTGAATATTTAATATTATTTTGCAAAGGAAATATAAAAAAATGACAACCTATTATTACACAAATAAAATGGCCCCAATTTAAATTTTTAAAATGACAAAATCAAATTTCAAATGTCTTTCTTTCAACAGATAAACACGCGGCTATAGCTGTAACCTGAAGGGCAAAAAGTGCACACAAATAAGTTTCTTGGACACGAAAAAATATGGAATGATGTCGAAAAAAAGCTAATGTTAACAAAAAAAAAAAAAAAAAAAAAAGACTAACAGACTAGTAGAACTAAGGTATTCCCCAGAGTATGGTCAGCTTATTTATAAATTTTATTAAATTCCATTTTTT
Source organism: Hymenopus coronatus (assembly GCA_030762935.1). Lineage (NCBI taxonomy): Eukaryota > Metazoa > Arthropoda > Insecta > Mantodea > Hymenopodidae > Hymenopus > Hymenopus coronatus. The sequence continues at coordinate 329,446,933 of CM060900.1, forward strand.
TAAATTTAAACACATTCAAAACATGATAGCATGAATTTTCTTTATTTTTTCTTTAGTTCAACGTCCTTTAACCTGGTTGGTCATATCGGACGATTAATGAAATTGATGAAATGATGCTCAAAGAATCTCGGGGGTCCATGGAGCCTAAAGTACTCGACATTCGTCTTCTTAGGATAAGGGAAAACTCCGAAAAAAACCTTATCCATGTAAATCACCCTAGGCGAGATTCTAACTGAGGAACCTTTAGAGACAGAAACGGTACCACTACACTACCCAGGCGGGCTAATATCTGTTTTGTTGGAAGAGTCTAACGCTAAAGTGCCAGTGAACGAATAATTTTACCTTCCCTCTTGACTCCAGCAGTAACCAATCAGCTCATCTAAAGTTGACCAGAATACAATTTCGCTTGCCAAATTATCGCAGATGGTTTTTTAAAACAACCCATTCTTCTTGGAAGCATATTAGCGCATTTATAGTTTTTGTGCGCTATAAGTCAGTTGTGTGAAATGCTACCCTGATTAAAGCAATATTGTGTGATTTACTGGGCAGAAGTCACCAGTTCGCCGACTAGTGACTGAAAGGAACTGCTTCGTGCAACATCGTTCTGTAGCCGGCATACTTCGTAGCGAAGTCATTACGTGACTTTTTCTGCCACCAGTCCAATAATCAGTAGCAATGTTGTGTCACCAAAATATACAAACAAGTACCTGAATAGAATAGCAGTAAATATAACTGAGATTGCTGTATCTGTTGATAGAATTTTATGATTTTTACCCTCTCTAGCCCGTATGTACAATGCACATAGTGGACAGAGAAGATATTGTATTCGATGTCGAGATTTCATGCTTTAAGATCCCTTGAGTTCGAAAAATCACTTTTTTTAGAGCCTGTGTATATATGTCTGTGGACAGGATAGCTCAAAGACGAAGGGACAGTTAAAAACCAAACTTTGTATTTAAGTTTAATAACTTCCAAGGATGCAACACGAAGATTTTCAAGATAATTGCCCCATCCTAAACTACACTTTACATGGAAAATTTTTTGAAAATGTTATCTGTCTCAAAAATTTCTCTAACGATTTTTTTTAAAATATTAAAGATATTTACATCAGAAATAAAATGTATGTTTTGAAAACGTTATGGATATAGCCTCTGAAGATCTCTTTGTTCTGGCTGAGTTTTGCAGAATTTTGCACATCGGTTAAACCGTAAGAGATAGACAAAGGCTTACCACGCAAAAATTGTATATCTCGTTAAAACACATAATTTATGTCATATACATTTTTTATGTAGAGCTGATCGTTTCTGAGATATTCCTTGTCATTCGTTTTAATTTTAAAGTACTTAAACTTTTCTCAAACCGGAACTGACGTTATGTCTCATTTCTCTCGTTCTGGTCATGCAAAGCAAGCCAAACTTCAGTTGTTTCACATAGGACGACATTGACTGTTTATTTAGCTTAGTGGAAGCAAGTAATAAGCCAATTTCTGCTAATGTTTAACATGATTAGAATGACTTAGATATGAGAATAATATTTTATAAGGACATTTCTTTGTTTAACATTTACAGAAAGTCATGTTAATGGAAGACATCAGAGTTTTTAAAGATTTTTTTGCCCTTGTGTTCACTTAACACCTGCGGTTACAATTTTTTTCCGTTTTGGGCCAGTTCACTAGTCTCATTGCTTTAATTACAAACATAAATATGTACTTTCAGAAAAGAGAACTTGAAGTTTCAGTATCAAAATGCTTCCGCCCACGACCACACACTGGATAATTTCTAGAGGTTGGGGGGGGGTTGTTGTACAAACAAATTTGTCCACTACTGTAATTAAATGAAACACCAATAACTTCTTGTTCACTTCACGGAATCTTGATATTGAAAAGCTTTTTATTCGACTTTAGTTAAATAAAGTCATCGTTCATGCTCAAATGTAACTGTATTGAAACCTTGACGTATGCGATTTTGAAGGAAGAGTTATTTTAGATTTACAGACTCCTATTGTTGTATTTATTGTGCAAATCGCTGCATTGATTAATTCGTGCTGTTCATCAAACTGAGCTGTCTACTGGAAGTTTTTAAAATGTTCCATTATTTTAGTATTTTTCTGCTGCATGTTTTCATTTAGTCATGGTGTTTGTTGAAGTACATTAATTACTGCTTCTTGTTTAATGTCCTTCGGTTGGTCGTTCATAATTAAAATATTTTATTTTGTTCTGTGTCATTGAGTTCATGTTTACATTTCACTTGACAGCCTGTATATGATTGCCAATACTGAGTTTTATGACAGAATCAGGCCTACTACAAATGCAAGCATGAATGCCTATTTTACATTCCAATACACCATGATATATGTAATTGCTCTGTCTGCTTACTTCGTAGATTTCACTTCTACTTGATGGCTGTATTTGCCACATATCCTCTTTATAAACAATATTATTATTATTATTATTATTATTATTATTATTATTTCAAACCACCAGCTATTCCCTGTGACGGTAAAGAAGGGCAACAATTTTACTGAATAATTTACCTCTCTGCCGTGCCAAGACTGAGTGGTTAGACCGCTCACCTCCAACCCTAAGCGGCCGGGATTTGATACCAAGCGCCTGCATGTGGGATTTTTGATGCACGAAGCGGGTCTGTTAGGTTTTCTCCGGGTTATCTGATTTCCCCCGCCATTCATTCCACCGCTTGCTCCATCATCACTTTTCCTATCAACCATTTTGTTTTCATTTCATATCATCCACTTCCTCACGCTCATGGCCCGACAGATTTTTGACCCTTAGTCACCCTTTTCAGTCCTAGGGGTTGTAAGTCCTACATAAGGGGAAGATAAGCTGACTACGACCGAATTTCCCTCTGTTGAGGTAAATAACCCTCTCAGGTAGCTCAAATGTTTCCTCCCAGCGAGGTGAATGCGCTGGCACGCTCACTCATCAAATTTCGGTTGCCAGCGGATAACGCTAATTATTATTGTAAATATAGGTGGACTGGAGCTGATTACTGTCACAGAAGATGTTGGAAATGCTGTCCTCATTCCTGTAAGCAGAGTTACACTGTTTTGTCCTTATTTGTACACTGTGTACGGTTCCCCGCGTACATTTTTGATTTCCTTTAGTGCAACATTTTTATTTCAGGAATACTGCACATTTAACGGCTCTATGTTCTGATTGCACATAAACAGTTTTTCCCATATAATTTCTGCATTCATTTAGTGGCGCTCCTTAACATTGCATCCGAAATTTCGTCCAGTTTAGCGTGTTAAAGTTTAGACCTACCGCTTTTCGGAGCATCATTCTCTTTCAGGAAATTTGGAATTTAGTAATTAAATCTCACACAGAACCATAATGAAGACATACCGAATGTACGAAAAATTCAAGAAATTTACGTTTTCATTTTCTGAAATATTACCACCATGAAGGAATATGTCGTCAACTAAAACGCTCTCTTTTCAATGGTCAACATGTATTGCTTCACTTAACAAGCATAACCAGACAGTATTGGCTTGAAGTAAACAGTCCTCACAGTATTATTCAAACATAAATATTGCTCCTCCTCCATAATTCCGTTACCAAATTAACCACAGCCACAAGCGTCCGAATGCACAGAGAAGACTCTTTTAAGACACACGTTATAATTTGTACAAATGAAGATGGTAAGCTTTATTTTAGTTCTAATATATGTTACTTATAACAAAATGTTATGCCTTTTCCTGTTCAGGTTTGTTAAATACTTGTAACAATCCATTACTGAAAAATAACAACACACGCCACGGAGACAAACACATACCAACCAATAGGAAATTCAATCGGCGGATTGTACTTCTGTAAGTATTAAACACGAGTAAAATTGATTAGGGATAAAGAGGTGTATATATACGATATTTATATACACTGTACTATACTTACACACATATATATATATATATATATATATATATATATATATATATATATAAGTACAACGTGACTGGAATATTTTATCGAAGTACGGCTTTAGATTTTATATCTGATATGTAGTCAAATCTCCTTTAACTATGCTTTCATGATAGAGAACGCCTTTTAAACATAATTTTAAGGTTTACAGTTCTTTGTTTACTTATTTGTTTATTTATGGTTCTTTATTTATTTACTTGCTGCTCATGTTGCCATACAGAAGAGTGCAGTGTAGCCAAAAGTATCCATATTGTATCACTTAAAGCGATGCTGCCAACAGTTCTTTTTTCTCAATAAATTACACTAACCGTAAAAGTCTCTAAATTACGATGACTAGCTATGAACACTAAGTTAACTAGGCCTTGGTATCTTGGTCTTCCGGGAAGGCCGCGTCTTGGCTTGAAATGTTGAACAGTTCACCTGCCACTGTCGTGATGAGAGCACACGCCCTGAGGAAGACCCACATAGTGAGGCGAAACGTCGGCAACATTTCAAGCCAAGACGCGGCCTTCCCGGAAGACCAGATACCATGGACACTAGCCGCCGAAGCTTACGCAAGAAATTAACTAAGCCTTGTCTAAATAAAACAGCTATGTCTTCCACATGTTCCTGGAAAGAATCTCCTGAAAATTTTTTGGCGTGACTGTGTCACAAAACTTCACAAATGTGACTCAAATATTTCAATTTAATGCTGCCCCTAAAAAGACGTTCCCGCAGAAAATTAATAATAATAATAATAATAATAATAATAATAATAATAATAATAATAATAATAATAACAACATCAACACTGCATGTTCTCATGCATAATTTTTGTTACTGCGTCTTAATATTTTGATTTAACCCCAAGGTGCATCTAGCCTCTAATGTTATAAGAACCGCGTAAGCACAATTAGAAACCTAACTGTTGCCGGATACTTGTAAGTGAAATAAAAATTTTCTAATTTATCCTCAATCTATCAGGTGACTTTAATCCCTCACAAGCTCTGCAACTGAACTGGAAAATATGTTTACTTTTCGATCTGTTTGCACTGTTCCTGTATACGCCATCTCGGACTCTAATCCAATCTCATTGAGCGGGAATATCTCATCGTCACAGTTGACATGCAACATCAGTAGAACGCAGGTTGCTTGCGCTATCACCGCCACCGTTACCACCTGCGCGGCGTATACTTGAATTTTCTCTTTGAGCTGCGCCATTCTTTTAAATGTGCGAAAGGTTTTCTGCTAATCAAAAATACGGCGCTGTCTTTATATAATTTGTTTGCATAACTGGCCAAGGTAAGTACAGTCCTGTACTGGTGAGCGCCACTTGTACATGTAATAGCTTACCCGTCCGCCTGTACAGTAAAATTTGGAAAGCGCGAACCATAGTCCATGATAGCATTTCCCTTGTGTGTGTGTGTGGGTGTGTGTGTGTGTGTGTATCACTGTACAGTAAAATTTGGAAAGCGCGTACCATAGTCCATGATAGCATTTCCCTTGTGTGTGTGTGTCAAAATTGAGTATATATTATTATCCTATTCTCAAATCCATTACAATACAATAAATGTGTACATCTGTTTCACTCTCTCGCGTACTTGGCATTATTCCATATATCTCCCGCACTTGCCGTGTCGGTTTCCGATCCAATGGCCATTTCTTCTTCCAATTCGGCATTACTATCGAATTCTGGATTTGTTATTATCCTTTCCATATCTTCTTCCATTAGTACGTCTCTATTTTAACATATTTCTTGAGTATTTTTCACCTTCTGAAGCGAGTTTTTTTAGTCATTTGGTGTTATTCACCCAATAGCATTCTAAGAAATTATGCTCTTTGAGCCACTATGTCAGAGCGTTCTTTCAGTAAACTTCATTATCTTTACACTTTTTAAATTTCAATATTACCCAAGCGTTTTTCTTTTTACATCCAAAGAAATTAATCTCCTTCTTGCAAAAGTTCAGTCATTTTCGCTGCGTAGGGATTTTCTTTTTTACTTCGTAATACTCTTGATAATTTCTTCTAATGACACACTCGCCCAAATTGTCCAAAACGATTTTGCTGCAAGAGGTTTACCAATCTTGTAAGTGATGTAACTTTGCTTGTCCTACTTTCTTCAAGCTTTCTGATCTAGTATATCGTTGTCTTGTTCTAACCGGTAGAAGCGACAAGAAGATCAGTAGCATTTATAATAGATATTTTCTGAGCTTCTTTCTTCTCTTTGTCACAAGACTTAAGGACATTATAATTAACACAGCTTGCGTTTCATCACTGTCAATGAGTACCACGTGGCTAGTGAAATAAACCACACTGTACAGCATTTCGTAACGTATGCGTGAAGTCGTATTGCCTCATCACGTCAGTTCGCCTGCCGTCCGCTCCAGAGTTAGATTGCACTCCGCTTGGCAGGCTTATATATCTACAGTTTATAAATAAAAATATAGAATATGTGTCTAATTGTCTAATACATATGTAAAGTTCTAGAGCTAATTAGTTAACATCTGACTTATAAGTTTCGTGATATGAAAATAAAATTCGTCTAATCTTGGGGCCCACCAAAATATGAAAATCTGCTTCTTCAGAACAGTTTAATCTCTGATGCTTGAGAAATAAGCTTTCAATATACATTACAGAACACTTGTTTCTTATTTTTTACTGTAATAACCATTTCTTGTAGAACTATTGGTTATGTAGATTTACTTATTTATTTAATACCTCTACTTATTTTTACAACCACAAGATTTGAATGGCGGATCAATTCAAACAGTTTTGGTGAGAATTTACAGGAACACGTACTACCGTAAAACACGTTAATGCATAACAGTGCATTTTAACTGAATTAGTTTTTGTACTAATCGAGGTAGACATTAATAAAATTGTGTTTTTTGGTGAAACCGTTACCATGTTTTCTTACAGTAGCCTGTTTTCGCTGTACACGAAACTGATAATTGCTTTGTTGGCCGCTGGAGCCTTAATAATAAATATCACTGCTGTCGCGAAACACTCGAGAAACGACCTAATCAGAAAGCGAATTCTACTGGACAAAATGACAATTAAGTCAAGGTTACAAAGCTTGCCAACTTAACATTCGTTTCCTCATATGATATCTGATTAGATTTGAGTATGCCACAGAATTTGTTAATGGGTGTCACTCAAACGTCAGAGGACTTGCATTTAAAACATTTTTTTGTTTTAGAGCCCTTAATGTTTATCCAAAGAATGAGTTCATATTTACCTCTGCATATGCCAGTTTTATTTTGCCACAATTGTGTAACTGATACTACCGCCAACACAGGTGGTGACTAAAGATTCTTATATATTTATTTAATTATTAATTTTTTTTTCTTTACTAGGAATTATGATAAATTATTTTTTTACACACACCGTTTAAGGCTAACAATGGTTTGAATTTGAAATACGTGCACATGATTTGCCGATAATTTAGAATGAAAGCTCAGCTAGTTATAGGGCGATGTTTTGCATAGAAGATCAACTTCATTAACGCTATTCTTAAAGAAAATACACAGAGTATATACATTCTGAAGACACTTTTAATTTATCAAATAATGATAGCTGTTATCAAACACTGACAGTTCGTAGCAAAATTAACCTTCGGTAGAAGCTCGATGAACGTTACTTTATCTTATCAATGCTTGTGATTAATTGTTTTAATAAACCCAGCATAATAATTCATAATAATGTTTTATTTCCTTGATTTAGTAACCGGTAATATTTCCAAACACGCTTAGAAGTGAGCCGATGGTGTTCCTTTACCGAGAACTGTGTACAAACACTGTCCCTGAAAAAAAAATCACGTCTGGAACGCCTAATTCGTGAAGTCCTACACGGTACAGCGCCTTGTGTACACCATCCGCGATACAGTTTTGTAGCGGCACCAACTATTTGCCACAAGTTCCACATCTTAATATTGCTAATCCATATGATCAATAATCATAATCTAATGCATACCTTAAGCTTTTTCAACAACAATCTATCAATATTAACTAAAAATATGGACACACAACGTGATACATGCCACCTTCCACGTATGTTCAGTGTAGTGCTATGGCAAAACGTAGGTTACTACTTTGCTAGGGTGGCAGGTTCGCTTCTCGCATGTAGCAAGCAGTTTCTAGGCTTCTCTTAATTATGTGGAATCAACAATTTACAGCTATTTATTTTATAATACATATTTCAAACACTACATCCGGTACAGTTAATAATATGATAGTGATTATGATATTTCTTTAAGGAGTTATTCTACCAAACAGCAATACACTGCACACGAAAGCATGTGGTGCGCAGAAAGGTGCGTAGATGCATCAGGTTAAAACAGTCCTCTCTCAATAAAAAAAAAATGGTAAAATATGGTATGAAACAACACTAAATGTATTGTTAAGAACACCAACGTTTTGAAACCTTTTAGGAATCCAATTCTGGGTTATTAGATTTTTTGCGAAGAAGGATTATGGTTTAATATAATACTTACCACACCCTTGACAAACCGATCCAACAGGAAATTGTCATTCGCAAGCAAAATAACGTGATATTCTCCGACGAGGTAACATTTTGTTCCACCGTAAGGGAATGGTGATTATCTATCGTCCAAAGGGTTCCCTGTCCACAACATCTAGTGGAAACCGGTAGAAAAAGAAGTATTTGTTGATAAATTAGAAAGAAGTTTAGGGGAAAGGAACGCAGACACAGCGGAGGAACTAACGCATATAATAGCAACGGCTGCAGGGACAATGAAAGTCCAAATGCATGGTAAGTTAAAACGATTCAACGGATGGTTTGACCAGCAATGCAGAGCTGTAAAGAAAGAAGCAGAGGAGGCTCTGTCAAAATTTAGAAGACATTAGGAAATTTTTTTCAAAAAAGCGAAGGGAGTATAAACAGCTCTTACGGGAAAAGGGAACCACGTGGCAAGACAAAATTACTCAGAAAATTAGTAATATTTTAACGCGGGGGATAACGCTGAGATGTGGCAAGTAGTAAAACATTTAATAGGCAACCGTCAGGCGCCCAACGAAAATTCTCCCAGAAAATGGGCAATGCATTTTATGGGAATATTCGGGAAAGATGAAAGGGAAGGAATTTTTATAAAGGAAATGCAAATTTTGGGAAATCTTGAGATCCCAATACTGGACGAGGAAATATCAGCACGAGAAATAGCACAGGCGCTGAGGAGTCTGAAGGGAGGCCAAGCTCCAGGGTTGGATGGGCTGCCCCCGGAAGTTTTTAAAGCCGCAGCCAATGTTAATGAGTTTGGTAGGAGTATGCTCCAGATATGTAACAGAATTGTTTATTGAGGGGAATTACTTTACCTGTTGGGGAAAGGGCATTATTCATCCCATCTATAAAGGGAAGGGAACTATTGGAAATTCGGATAACTATAGAGGGGTTACTCTTTTGCCAATTATGGAGAAAATTTAATGTAGAGTTTATATAACCGGATAAAGGACTGGGAACCTAAATTTGGCAAACTTTCAAAATTTCAAATGGGTTTCAGAGGACACAGTACCATAGATGCCGCTTTTATATTAGACACTTTAAGGACGAAGCAACTGTTAATTAAGCAGAGAAAGCTTCATTGTGCTTTTGTGGACTTTAAGAAGGCATTTGACTCTATCAATCGAAATGCATTATGGTACAAACTAGGCAGAAAGGGGTTATCAAGTAAAATGGTTAGAGAATTGCAGGCAATGTATCAAAATGTCGAATTCTGTGTGAAGTACGACAGAAACAGAGTGTCCGAGAGCTGCCGAAGCTATAGGGGAGTGAGGCAGAGTTGTATTTTATCTCCCTTGCTATTTAATTTCTTTGTGGCCGATATTACTGATACAATGATAGCAGAGCATATCCAAGCACCAGTAGTAGTGGATTTGCAGATCCCAACACTTTTATATGCAGACGATTTAGTATTGTGCTCTACGACAGTAAACGGATTGCAACGAGGACTGGACAAACTTAAGAATTATTGCGATGAATGGCTACTTACAGTTAATGTGAATAAGACTAAAGCAATGACTTTCAAAAAGGGTTGTGTTTATAGCAGGGAGGAGACTTGGACATATGCAGGACAGATACTGGACAATGTTAAATCTTTTGTGTACTTAGGACTCACATTCACAATGAACGGAAAATGGACAAAACACATTGACATTACGAAACACAAGGCAAGGGTGAAAGCGACGGAAGCTCTCCGGATACGCTACAGAATACCGAATATATCCATAACATTAATGGAAACTGTATACGGAGCGACAGTAGATCCACGATGTCATACGGAGGAGAAATATGGGGGTGGGGACAAACAGGGAATCTGGTCAAGTGAGGACCCAATTTTTGAAAGGAATTCTGGGTGTAGGGAGGGGTACGGCAAACTGCGGAATAATGAGGGAATTCGGGGCACATAGTGAAACGATAGAGTGCAAAATCAGAGCAGTTAAATATTGGCTGAGAATCGTTGACGGAAACCAATCTCTAATTAGGGCAGTCTGCTACCGTGAACAGTTGCGAATGGAAGGTAATTCGACGTGGGCATCAAAATTAAAGAAAGGGTTGGAAACCATTGGGTTGGCAGACATTTGGATGGCGGGGCAGGAAAACAGGCGGAGTATTTGGAGAAAAATTAAGAACCGCCTCTGTGATATTGACAGACAGCAAATAATTGCGCAATGCACAGAGAAGGTGTCATTAGAAGTACAGTCTGGGCTAAAATCGGAGTGGGGTATGGAGCAATACATCAAAACAGGTACCAAACTCATTAGAGAGGGGCTCGCGTGGATTAGACTAGGAGCATGGAGGAGTACGAAAATTTCTGACGAGAATGGTACGAGAATCTGTCCCATTTGCGAGGAGGAAGAGTCGTGAACTCACATCTTGGCAAGATGTAGGGGTACGGAGGAATGGCGGGAAAAATATTTGCCGTGATTTTTTACCACTGCGAATGTAGGGTTAGAAGCATGTTGGACCCTACTGGCAGGCACGGAAAACATGGACGGGCTAGGTAAATTTATACTTAAGGCAAGACAGCTGAGATCTGAGGAGGCTGCCAATAGAGAAGGGGGAGGGGGGAATAAGATCAACTAAACAAAAGTGACTACATTGTTCTACATACATATATATTATGTCATACTTAGGTCACTGTTGTGCTATGGTTTTATATATGGTGTATATATTATGTGTATATATGTCTTTTAAGTGTAATTTTCTATTATAAGAGGGTGCATTTATGAACTTGTACTCTGTGCTGTAAATTTAAATTGCTATATTTGAATATCTTTGTATTTTTATTTTCGGGTTCACTCTTAATTCTTTATCGTTGTTTAATAATATTTGGGACTGTGTATTTCCTTTGTCTTTTTATTTTCGTGTTTACTCTTTTAATTCTTTGCTGTTGTTGTTTTAATATTGCTTGTAATGTGTATTACAAAAGCACGTACGGTCTGTGGACCCGTGAGATTGTTGAAATTCTATGTATCATATTGCTATGTCAATAAATACACTTATTCATTCATTCATTCATTCATTCATTCAACATCTAGAAAGGTTTCAAATTGGTTTTTAGAGATGTGGTAGAATGTGTAATTGTGTAATTGTGTGTAATTGCAAGTGAGTGTGAGCTGTGGCGTTGTCCGTGTCTATTTGTTTACGTGTATATTTAAATTGCCCACATTGTATTGTTTACTAGTCGTGGATTAATTATGGAGTGGGAAGACACTTTCCATATGCTAACTTAGATGTGTCAGTTGAGTGATTGATTCACAGCATAAGAATTGAGGTGGGGTTCACCGTACTCGATGCCAAGACCTGAATATTTAACGTACTTTTTACTGAAGATGAAGATGTTTTCTCTACCTGAACGTCATTAATTCTGGGTTCGACGTCTCAGTGGAGTAGTTGGGTTTCTCAGGGTGGCTACCGGAAAGATTTTGGTACGGATGTTTGTTTTAAATTAATAACTGCAGCAGATCCTGTTTCATTCAGTTTCTTTTATTTGATGAAACATCTAACATTTTAGATGAGGTCACCTCGACAAACCTCTTGAACAGTTTTATGTACACTTTTGTAGACTTAAGTAAACAATTGATATATTGATATTTTACACTGGAATAATACTTTTACATTTTGACACTTATAGACATCGCGCTCGCGTTGCACTTTGATACCTTCTGCCGGAATCACATAACACTTGGTACGTTGGCGTGAAATTTTTCCACGGAGTGTCATGAAGTAGGTGTCTGACAGAAGCAACTGTGAATTTTGTGAATTTTGGTTTACTTATATAGTAAAAGAGGCAAGGTGTATGCCTTAAGCTTTCCAAGTTTTCATTGGCTTTTCATTTCTCTCCAAAATTTACTTTTAGCTTCACGATGTCACATGGTTTCATTTTATTTTGGTCAGGTGACACCTAAACACAACGAAAAATACCCTGCTTACGAAACTCTCGGCACTTTTACTCCGCAAGCACTTGTTACTCTTATGCACGCAAAATATATAAAAGAAAGTCAAGAATTCTTAAGTCTATTGAGGAAAATGCACGGCGTTCTTTGTTAGATTTTACTACTAATTACATGCAACTCTGGCTTGGAAATTTGACATAGTTACAGCTAAAATTTATAAACTAAATACAAGAAAATAACATAAATAACGCATAGAGATTTAGAATTATAATCACAGAAACATTAATAATTGTTTATAAACCTTTGATAATCATTCAGAGGCAGTGACGTAAGGAATTACCATCATAGAGCGTGTGTCGAGTGTGTGGTGTCAGTATGTACTACTGTGTCAAGAAAGTTCCGGGAATTTGCCAATAAAACACAAAAAATGAATTATTCATCCAATTTTATTTTATAGCCTTCAAAGTAGGCCCCTTCTGAAAGTATAAATTAATGCCAACGAATAATCCAATCATCAAAACATATATTGTAGGCACTTTTAGGAATAGATGTCAATTGTCGCCGCGAATTTTCCTTTATGTCTTCTATCGACTGAAAACGGGTGCCTCGAAGTGGTAACTTGAGTTTTGGAAAGAGAAATAAATCAACAGGAGCCAGATCAGGTGAATACGGTGGATGTTCGATGAATTTTGTTGAGTTTTTGGCTAGAAATTTGTTGTGAGCTGGTGCGTTATCGTGGGGCAGAATCCATGAGTTGTCTTTCTACAAATCTGGCCTATTTCTCCGTATTTGTTTTCTCAAACGCCGAATAACGCTCAGATAATAGTCTTTATTTATCATTTGACCTTCTGGCAAGAACTCTTAGTGCACGACACCGCGATAATCGAAAGAAAAAAAAATGTCAACATGACCTTCAGTTTTGATCGGGTTTGACGTGCGCTTTTAGGTTTCGGTTCAGTTGGAAGGCGCCATTTGGAAGCTTGCTGAATGGTTTGAATGTCAAACTCGTAAACCCACGTCTCATCACCAGCTACAATGCATTTCATGAATGTGGGTTCGGAACTGGCTCGTTCTAGCATGTCTTCAACAATCCTTACACGATTGAGTTTTTGTAGAAAATTCAAGTCTTTGGGAACTAACCGAGCTGCAACGCGTGTCATGCCCAAATAATCGTTTAAAATGTTACGAATCGATTCGTGAGACACAGAAAGTTCAGCGGCAATCTCTCTCAGACCTAAATTACGATTTTCAGTTCAGTTGAAACCGTTGATGGCCGACCAGAGTAAATCTTCCACCACATCTCGACCACCTTTGAATGCACTGTGCCACTCATATGCACGTGTTTTTGATAAAGTCGTTTCACCGAAAGCCCTCTGTAACATTTTCAGCGATTCGGCACACGAAATACCATTTGCAATGCGAAATTTGAGACCGATTCTTTGTTCAATATTTGTATCCATCGTAAAATCGCAAATCACCTTTCAGATGAACTAACAAAATGTCGTACTGTAAATAGACTAGATGACAGGTGACGATCAAACTCCGTGGATATAGAGGAAAGTTGAACCAACTTAGCGACAACAATAATTTCGAATCCCCTACTCACAAGAATTATATACAGAATAACGCTAACATTTTAAAGCGAGAAAACTATATTTTAACATTGAATTAATGCTCAGCAATTCCAAGTTAACTGATAGTTTTGTTTTGTATACTCTTATGCTGTGCAATACAGTCAGCTCTTTTCCCAATCAAAAGGATTGTAAGAGCTTTCCGAGTGTATATAAAAAGTGCATGTAAGCTAATTTTAGGAACTGATCCGCTGTTAGCATGGGATGGTAATGTTAATTTTTTTTTTTTTTTTTTTTGGATTTGAAATAATCATAAAATCTTATTTTCAAGCAGTTATTAACTTTATCAAAGAATGAAAATAGAAAAGTTTATATTCGATAGTGTTCCTCTTCAGAGGCTCTTGTATTTGAGACAAGGTTGCAGGAAAAGTGTTGCCAACCATTGCGTAAAGTAGCTAGGAAGCAGCGAGATGTTTTCATTTGCGTAATCTTTCATCTTGGAATATTGTATAACGAAGCAGCAGATAGAGAAGCTAACACTATCACGCAGTAGACCGTTTTTATATTCTCTACCAATATGTGTTCTAAGTAACAAGAGATGGTATAGTATTCCACCCATAAGATCGATACCGAAATTTCAATGGAAATACATGTTTTGATGACCCTGTTTACGAAAAAAAAGTTCGATTTTCTGCAGGTTTTGGCAGCATAGCCAATTTCTAAAACTCCGTTAAATTCCAACTTGCAATTGAAGTTGAGTATCTTCTAAGGATGCGACACAAAAATTATCAAGAAAACTCCCCACCCAAAAATATCCTTTACATGGAAAAGTGCTCGAAAAATCTGTTTTTATCGTAATGACTGACGGTTTCGATTAAAATAACGTATATTAAAGGTATTTACATGACAAAATGTATATCTTTAATTTTCTGCGAATAGGCTCTGAAGACTTATTCAACATGGTTGACTTTTTCATAACTAGTAAATCGTAAGAGATACACAAAATCTTACGACACATTTTTTGTAGTTGATCACCTTCCGTGGTGTAATGTTTACCATATACCCAAGTGCGCGTGTTCAAACCCGGCGTAGGTCAATGGATTTTTTTCCGGTGTAAAGATCGTTATCATGGCTTCCTTCGGAAGGAAAGTAAAGTCGTTGGGCCGGTGTCGCAGATGTACGGCACTAAAAGAACCTCAAGCCTGTTGAAGAGGCCTGCGAATAAATTTAAGCGGTCTTTCAAGCCCAATAAAGAATGATGTGCTGAGAAAAACAGTAGTCAAATAGCGTCCAAAAGTAAATCTCCATTTACGTTTTTTTCGAAATATTCTTTGCAATTGGTGAAATGTTAAATTACTTAAAATTTTCTCAAAAGGGAAGTAACCTTTTCATATCTCTTCTTTTAAAGAGCCATTAAAGAGAACCGAATTTCAGCTGTTTCACACAGCGACTAGCTTTTAAAAATTTGGCTATCGCCTCATCTTTGTGTATTACCTTCTGCTTAGAAGTAATAAAACAATATCTGCTAATATCTATTTCAATTGCCATGATATAGATAAAAGATAAACCTTTTGTAAGAATAATTTGTTAGCAGAGCAGGTAGAGAAAGGCATGTGAATGGAAAATGCATCTGATTTTTATCTCTAGCATCCAGAGCCTTGGCTCCCTCATAGTCTCTAAACTCAAAGCAGCATGGATTAATCATTACATCCATCTATCAATCCTCCCATTATTCCACCCACCCACCCACTCATCCATCCATCCGTCCGTCCGTCTATCCATCCATCCATCCGTCCGTTCGTCCGTCCTTCCGCCCATCCGCCCATCCGTCCGTCGGTCCATCCATCCATCCATCCATCCCATTCAATCAAGTCCAATCCAAGCCATCCCCACTTGTCCGCTCGTCCGTCAGTCCATCTGTCCATCTATTCATCCATCCATCCATTCATCCATCTATGCTTCCACCAGTAACCTTAGTGACCACCTCAAGAACAACAACCAAGTGCCCTAAAAGGTCCCGAAAAGAAATAAAGTTAAAACTTCGAGATTTATAATAAGTTACACAAAACTAACATATTGCTACATATTGCAAACAAAGAAACCCCTCTTAAAGTTATCTTCTCCTAGGAACGGTAAGAATAGATTTAAAAATAAAGAACATCTCTCCTTAGCTTTCGCAGATGAAATATATTTTCTACCTCATATCTATACTTGACAGAAATTTCCATATATGGTGACATATAATGTGTGCTTATTTCAGACCCATATTATTTAAATAAATAGGTGTATTGCTAATTTCAGTATGCTCAACGTATTCCTAAATTCCACTATTATTTAATTGAATAGACTTTAATGTTTATGTGATTATAATAAATATTAATTAACTTCCTAAGTAAAGTATTTCATGAATATTGTAATTTTTGTATGTAGAAATTTATCAGTAATGTATATCTGTGATTAGTATCTATTAAGTGTGATTGTTTTGTGTAATATGAGACGATATTAGACCAGAAGTCTGCAATCGACAATATATTATGAATAAAAAGCAATATTTCGGTGACATATAAAATACTTTAAACAACTCACATAAATATGTTGTAAAATATATTCAAAATTTAAAATAGAATAAAGATAGCCAAAGTTTCTTACTGCGATAACTAGTTCATGCTTCAACAAAATTCTTAGCTGATTGACATCATCTATATGTGCCCTCACGCTAAGGTTCTTACCTGTTTCTTCTCCATAGAGTACGTTAAATGAAGCTTGAATGAAAAAGGACTTGGTAGAAACCGCATCCATTCTTCACGACATAATTGGGGTCACCTTCAATTTGTTTGCATGAGGTGAAAGGTTCCTAAAATGTTCGTCACTATCATCAGCGCCATAATGATGATCGTCCACGTGAAGTAATAAAAAGCATTAACATTAATCTCTCTACAGGACTCGCCAGATGTTACACGTCTGGTGTTCGCTGCCGAACGTTGTTAAGATTGATTGCCCCCTTCTGTGCCCTTGACCTGTCCTAACCAACAAACCACCTCTTGGCCGCTAATTGCCTTTGCCTTGCTCTTACAACTGGAGGTACATTTTGACATTTTTCATTTACAGCTCAATGTTATTGAAAATAAGATCAACGTATTAATTATTTTCCCAAAAAATAAATATCAGCTATTTAACATCGACAAAGACGATGGCTCAGGCGGTTTCGTCTGAAGTCCGCCTTCGCTAGGTCCTGATACGTTTCCCGTGGCCGCTCTCTCTGACGCTTGTGTTTTTAAGAGGGTTTTCTCGGGTCACCAGACGAATGCTGTGTAGGTTTCTTTCATCCCGCGAATTTCCTGTCCCTCCATGACATTTCTATTGCCATTTCCTTCAGCCTTCATTCCGTTGGTTTCTTTAAGTTGGAAGTCGCCAGATGTATCCTCTCATCTCATATCTATCTCCTGGGGACGCCCCCGTGTGGGTGTAAGTACATTAATCTCAGTTTCTGTGCCAAGTCCCCTCCGACAAGTGCCCTGTCCTAACACCTATAAAATATATTATTTTCTTCCGTTAGGATTTATTTTTGCATATTGTAAGTACTACCAATATAACACTAAAACATGATCTGGGCTACTACTAATTTCTATTCAGGGTATTATTTTTTCCACTTTCTACTAGCAATAGTTTTACTTTGTAATGATCTGCCTTACATTCGCACCCTTTGTATAATTGACGGAAATTCCAAACCAATTTTAAAATTAAAAACTGTTGGACATCAATGATATTAAAGTCATGAGAATGCTAAGTTCTTAGATGTGAAATTCGAGATAATCCTTAAAATTCAATCAGATTCTTATAATATCCGGCTTCATAGAGTAGAGAATCGAAAACATAGTGATTAGAGGAAGTAGTGAATTACATCCGAAAATTTGATACCAAGTTTTGGGACTCCTTAAATAAAAAAAAAAAAACATTTTAGAGAAAGGTATGTGCGTAGTAGATAAAAAATGAAACACCACAAACTACTTCTTTCATGGAAACTATTTCGAATATTTTTATTTTTTCAAAAATGTAACAATTTTTATTAAAATACCACATATCTAAACTATTTTCATGACAACTGAAATTTAAACTTTGAATTTTCTGCAAATAACATGTGAAGACCTCTTCATCCTGAATAACCTTTGCATGACTGGTAAGCCATAACAGATAAATAAAGCTTACCTCACAAAAATGTAGATCTTTTTAAAGCACATAATTTATTAAAGATTTGAAGTTCTTTCGGTGCTGATTATGAAGGATTATTTCACGAGATAACAACCAGTTTCGGGCATCATTAGCACATAATTTATGTTGTGTGTGTATGTGTCTATGTGTGTAAGCACCTGCTTCGGGATATTACCTGTACTGATTTGAATTTTCACACGAATATACTTGAAAGACAGAACGTTATTTCTAATTTCAGTTATTTGATATAGGCTCTTAGTTTCAGAACTGGTTAATCAGTGTGTGTATATCTTCCCATTGTTGCCTGCATAAAAGGCAAGTAGCACCTTTCATTGGCCAGATATTTTTATTATTCCATTATTTTATCACTTTTTTGCTATTTAAATACTCTAACTGGGAAAACTAATCTAGGAAAAGTGTAGGATTCAGTTAACTTCTGAATTTTGTTTCCTACTTCAATATAATGCAATCTTAGCAACACTAGGTTACCGCTTAGCTTTAATTTTGTAGTTTTCCGCGTGCATTCTTCCTGTTAATTATTCTAGATAAGTGCAATTGAAACCAGGTAATAAATACTACACTGTATATTCTATGAGGTGGAAATTTTCCTTATGCCATGCGAGAAAGGGAGAGGCAGGAAGGGGGTCGAAAACCCTAATACTAGTGTTGAATGGAAAGGTAAAATGTTGAACTGGTCCACTTTTAACTATCGTGAAGATGGTTTCGAAATCGAAACTAACTGAAAAAATTAAATTTGAAATTTGAAATTAAACTGGTATATAAATAACAGCACAAATACTCTTAATGTTTCACAAGTGCTTCCGCTTTTCAACTGATCATGTAAACTACTTTTAACTCACAATAAAACGACTTCCTGTTTAAATATGGAATAGATAGAATGGTTACACAAAGCTAATGACAAACATATGAGATACCTCTTCTAGTATTACGTTTTGTAATAGATTCTAAGTGGATCTTAAATCTTGGTCGCGTATGTATTAACTTTGATTTACAATTCCTTCGAGTCTATGAAAAACACTTGGGGCATAATATGAAGAGAATATGTGTCTTGGAAGAAAAATTATTCAAAGGGAACAACGTCAAAAGGTTAGTAAGCAGAAAAGAAAAGAAAGATTTGAAATTCTGACTTAAATTAAACAGGAAAGTCATTTCAGACTCATGTCTTCAATCCTGGTTCCTCCTTTAATACTTCTTAAAACTTATTACGTAGTTCGCGCATGCATAAGGTGTTGACATTAATATTAGCTACAACAGGATTCCGTTTTAATTGCGTATAAATAAACAACACAAAGAATTAAAGAGCTGAGAATATATAACAAACAGATACTAAAATTAGGTTAGAGAATGAGGAGATACGGGAGATTTATAAATTCTCATATCTAGGAGATGTCACATCAAAGAACGGAGGATCAGATAAAGGTTTTAAAATTAGAATTAGAAAACAAAAGTTTACCTTTGCACAATTATCGCTATAGAAATATAAAAAACATAAATGTGAAATTTGTTTTACTTTATGGGTGTGAAAGATGGAATGTAACAAGATCAATTGTTAAGAAACTACAACCTACAAGTATTTACCAACAGACGTGTAAAAATCACTATGGAAATATGGTGATTAAGGACATCATCAAACAAGGATATTGGAAAACACTAAACCAACAGAAAATTAAGAAAGAGTTTAAATATAGGAAATAGGAATAGGATTGAACCCTTGCTGAGAAGAGAAGTTGGAAACGTAGTTAAAGCAGATTTTGATTGACTTTCCAAGGAACAATCGAAAGAATAGGTAGACCAAGAACACCTGCCATTACAGTCAAAAGAAGGCAGAAGCATCAGGAAAGGGTAAGAAGGAAATTAAGGCATTGTCAAAAAATAGAATACACTATCGTGCCTTCATCAAGACCCAATGCTTCCGGAGGAATATGGGGATACTGCTACTGCTGTCACTACTACATAGGATCAATCCAGATTTATAGATTGTTACTATACGGGCTCTAGTTCAATGTTAGTAGTGGTTACCGCGCAGAATCTACGACTTGAATAACGCAGATCACTTAAGCATATCCCCCCCCCACATTATTAATAAACATGTACAATGCAATTAAAATCTTTACCGTGCAGTTGAAACTGTGGATGGGACAGTTATAATACCAATCGCTGTATTATTTTCCCTCTTAGCAATCTCCTTAACATACAAATAAGAACGAGGAATTGAATAAGTATATTCCTTTAATAAAAAGTATAAGAAGTAAATGGTTTGCAGGAAAATTGTTTTAACCTTTTGCAAATTCTATGCATGTTGAACCTGCAAGGCTAAGTCTGGATTTGCAACTAGAATATATCCGTGAAAGAATGCTTTTTGAAATATTTGAACCACGGTACGCATGTATTGATTTATTTAAACATTTATCAATTGCAAAAGGCATGCGATTAAGGTTCTTTGCAGCTATAATGTTAAATAAGTTTGTTTCCATATATTTATATAGGCAACTGTTTTCACAAACTGATTATGCCAAGTCAAAAGACACATCTCGTTTGACTGATGAACTTGTATAGCGCATCTGAATATAATTCTATCGGGGGTAAGCCAGATTTTACGGAAATGAATGCAAATGTAAACGAATGTAATTAAAATATAGATACAATGTTCTTTGTATTATTTTACTGAAGCTTAGAATGTAATATAAAATAACAGTACTATTTATCAGGTTGCGTGTCAAGTATGTTTTGCTCATACCTGATCTAGAGTTAATATTTGTACTATTTAAATAATCCATACAGCAGACAATGGAGCATAAAAATTAGAGAAACCGGCCACATCCAAGGAAACAAAAGGATAGCGCTCCATTGCGTGATTCCACGTGTTGAACATAAAAATAACCACTCAAACGCTCAATGCTCAAACATGACCCTAAATATCATTATGAGCCAAAATCGTTTACATTTCTGAGAAGCACATCACTGTGAAATGCGAACGAAATTCCAGTTTCCAAGGAGTGAAATGTTCCTTTTTAAGCAAAAAGACATCTCTAAATTTCAATGATGATATAGATTTTAATTTGACTGAAAGTTTTAAGTCCCTTATTTCTGTTACTATCGGCCATAACGTGAAATAAAAATTATCATATAAAAATATTGTTTCAATCGCTTCAGTAGTGTCGGAGTAGCGGGTCAACAGGTCCCGATTTCGAATCCAGATTAGGGTGAGTTTCGTTTGAGGCTTTCCCTTATCCTGAGATGAAGAATGTTAAGTATTTTTAAGAACCATGGACACCGGACTCAATTGAGTATCTCTTCAATGATTTCGTTCATAGTTCGAGATTACCTACCAGTTTAAAGGATTAATTTAATTATTTTTTCACACACGCCGTGTGTAACATAGGAGTTGGATAGGTAGAATCAGACTGAAAAATGCCATTCCGTAGTCGGGATTTGAATCACGGATCTCCAAGTCTCTAGCCGGTTGCTGTACTACTGAGTTACCATGGCAAAATGCCAGCACGGCATTAAATTTCTTAACTGACCTGCGTGTTTCCTGGTATACCATAAGGTGATCTCAAATTACTTTGAGTTGGCATACCCAAATGTCGTAAATACTTTTAGTAGAGGGACCGGCTAGAGAACGGGAGATCCGTGGTTCAAATACCGACTATGGCATTGCATATTTCAGTTTGGTTCTACCTATCCAATATCTGTCCTACACAAGACTTGTGTGAAAAAAAACAATTAAATTAACACTAATTGTCCATAATAGTTGGCTAAAGTATGCAGAGCGGGACTTAAAAGTACTTGCGACAGTAAAAATCGTCATTGGTGTTTTCCATCTGAAAATAATTAGGTTCCCTTGTGGTAATACGAGAAACATGTGAGTCAGTTGAGAAATTTAATACCGTGCCGGTATTTTGCCATGGTAGCTCAGTAGTAGAGCAACAGGTTTGAAATCGGGAGATGCGTGGTTCAAATTCCGGCTATGCTATTGACTTTTTCAGTCTGACTCTACCTATACTAAAGATTTAAACTAAAATAATCTGATGTGCTCCATTAACATGTGTTCTTGTTGTTCTATAAACAAACTTTCCTTACAAAATATTATTCTATTACCTGCATCTTTCTAATTGAGATAAATATTAGCAGAAACGGTCTTATTACTTGCCTTCTTGTAAATAGAAGGCAAATAAGGGAATACACTACACTAAAGCGACTATAACTTTTTTTAAAGGCTATCGCTGTATGAAACAATTGAATTTCTTTCTGTTTTACATTCTGGAAGTAAAACAAAGGAGATGAAATGAAAGTTGACTTCCCGCTTGAGAAAATTTTTAGTAGTTTAAAATTGCAAACAATAGCAAGGAACATTTCGGAAAGGCTGACTCTATCAAAAAATGTGTACGATATAAGTTTTGTGTTTTAATGAGATCTACATATTTTGTGTCGCAAGTGTTGGTTTACGAGTTAACAGAAGTTATTTAGAATGAAGAGGTCTTTAGAGGGTATTTCCAAAAAAAAAAAAAATAAGATATACATTTCGTTTGCCATTAAAATATCTTAAACATCTTAACCAAAATCGTTAGAGCCATTTTTGAGAAAATAAAAGCAATTCAGAAAAGTTCCATGTAAAGGGTACTTGGGGTTAGGGGATATTCTTGAAAAGCTTTGTGTCACGTTCTTGAAAGATACTGAGCTTAAATATGAAGTTTGGTATTTAACTGACTTTTCGTTTTTAAGTTATGTTGCCCAAAGACACACGTGTTTCTAAAATTGCTGTTTTACATTCAGGAGAGTTTCAAAACATGTATTTCTGGTGACATCTCGGATATCGAATTTATATTTCGACTCCCTGAATAAAAAAAAGATTCTTTGTTTAGAGAAAAGTTAGTGTATGTGTTTGCGTGTGTGTAGGCAGCATAGCTCAAAAATCCAATTTTCGGTAAATACCAAAATAACAAATGTAGTATTTAAGTTTAGTGTCACCCATGAACGCAATACGAAGGCTTTGAAGAAAATCCCCAACCCCAAACCATCCTTTACGTGAAAAATGTTTCGAAAATCGTTATTCTCTAAAAATGGCTCTAACGATTTTGTGAAATTACGGTATACTAAAGATATGGACTTGAATAATAAAATGTATATCTTGAAATACCTGGGAATAGCCACTGAGGTCCTCATCATTCGGAATAACTTTTATATAAGTGGTAAACCGCAAAAGATAGTTGAGGGCTTACTACAACAACAACAAATTGACCTCGTCATAACACCCAATTTATGTGCTTCACATTTTTGTTGTGGAGCTAACCATCTCCGAGATATGCCTTGTTACTGGTTTCAATTTAAGAATACTTATGGTTTTCTCAAACATGAAGTCGTGTGCTTTACCTTTGTTTTACTTCTGACCATGCAAAAGGGCGAATTTCAATGACAATCGCATAGCGATAGCTTTTAAAAGATTTGACTATCCCGTTAGGATGGTGTATTCCCTTAATATGCTTCTACTTATAAGGGAGTAAGTAATGAAGTCATTCTGTAAATGCATATTTCGATTAGAATGGAGTAGACAAAGAAATAACGTTTCGTAAGAAGTTTGTAGAACTGGCAGAGAAAGCAATGTGAATGAAACAGATTCTGAGATTCTGAGAATAGGTACTACCCAGCCGAATGTCTCAGGAGATTTCGTATGTGGCCCGCATTCGGGAGGTCATGAGTTCGATCCCCGTGGCCGGCCTACCTAACCCAAGGGTTAGTGTTTAACCAGGCGAATGCTGGGTAGGTTCATTAAACCCCTGAAATTTCCTCTACACCATTTTTTGTTTCCCGTCATTTCGTAATCATCTCCCGTTCAGGGTTGAAGAAAGAGACGACGGTGTTCGGCGAGTTGTGATAGTTAATAGATTCGTTCCAACTGTGGCCGTTAGTAACCCTGTCCATGCTTGCGCCCGTCGTCATCCGGATTTGGTCGCCCTTCGGGTCTCTCCTCTCGTCCCTCCCTCTCTGGGGTAGCAAGAGGCAAAGGGCCACAACAGTCTACGTCCGATGCTCTGCCTCCTGAGGGGACCCGTTCGTGTGTAATTCTAATGCTAAGAATGATTTTTTGCAACAGGTGTTGCGCCTTGCTATTCCAAGGCGACGGATAAAGAAAGAAAATTGCTCCTTTACTAATTTTTTAGCAATTTGTGTATGAGTTACTTCAGTGAAGACGCGCAACGTTAGCAGCTTTCATTTCAGAAAGATTGCCAGTTGTAATTTTAAGTCAGTGGTGGAAAAATGGGACTGCGAAACATTTGGACCCGCAGGCGCGGCTCCCTCTCGACCTGAATGCCCTGTTATTACGTTCTCTACAAATACTATGTAAGTACATAGTAGTGAGAAAGGCTATCGTATTCCATCCAATTTCAATACCGAAATTTCACCGGAAATATATTTTGAGATCGCCTGAATCCAAATAATGCATTTTTAGAAATAGGTAAGTGAACGCGCGTTTGTTTGTGTGTGTGTGTGTGTGTGTGTGTGTGTTTGGACAGCATAGCTCAAAAACGAAAGGATCGTTAAATTCCATATTTGGTATTTAAGTTTAGTATCCTCCAGGGATGTAACAGGACAATTTTCGGAAAAATCCCCCACCCCAAACTACCTTTTACATGGCAAATGTTTTGAAATTTATCTATTTGAAAAATTAGCTCTAACCATTTTGATTAAAATGTCGTATGTTACAGACGTTTAAATTGCAAATAAAATGTATATCCTAAATTTCTTGGAAATTGCCCCTGAAGTCCTCTTCGTTTTAAATGAATTTTCCATAACTGGAAAACCGTAAGAGATAGAAAAAAGTTGCTATAGAAAATTATACATCTCGTTAAAGCACACAATTTATGAAATATACATTTTTTTCGTGTAGGTAACCATTTCAGAAATACTCCATGTTTTTGGTTTCAGTTTTAAGATACTTAAACTTTTCTAAAACGGGAAACCCTCATCAATTTTAAATCTCTTACTTCTGGCAATGGAAAGAAAATCGAATTTCAATGACAATCGCATAGTGACAGATTTTAAAAGATTTGATTGTCGCTTTATCCCGGTGTATTCTCTTATTTCCCTATCTTATAAGGAACTAAGTAATAGGTAATTTCTGCTAGTGTTTAACCTGATTCGCAAGATGTAAATGGAAAAATAATCTGTCGTAAGAATAGTTTGTTTGGAGTATGGGTAGAGAATCATTTGAATGGAAGACGTCAGATTTTTTTTTTTTTCAAATCTGTTGTCGTCCTCGCGTGTGTTGTATACCCGCTAGTTGACTCGAAAGAAATATATTTTAGCCACCCCTGTTTTACATGAGTCATCCACCACATTTAAAAGCAACTTTAAACTGTGATGGAAAAGTTGGTTTTCACCATGCATTTGGAATTAATCAATGCAATGTAAAATACATGACCGATGCTGAGCATTCAAATATATAACTTCGATTGTTTATCAATAGATTTTATCGCAGATAGTCCTTGAAAAAGGTGACACATAATATCTGAATAATACAAAAATAATCTATCTGTCACCATCTATTTATTCATCCTAAATATGTAAACGGACCACTTGAAACAAAGCAATAAATGTTTCATAAGTGACGTCTACGCCGGGAGAAAAGTGAATGTACTGGGGAAAAAACGTGACAAGTTTTGTCTGACAGGTTAAACTACGTTAATGCATACTGTATTCTCAGCTACAAGAGATCAATGTCCAGACAATGTAAGGATGTTTGAATTACCAAGAAGTTGTCGATACCATTTATATTCAAATGTATACGACCTATCGGACGCATTCACACTGATCTCTGAACTCAATTTACAAACTGTATTACACAAAACATTACAGAGAAATGGTCCGTTTCCTTTCCATGGCTTCCATAGTTAAATAAGTCCAATAACGCTTTTCCAGTAGGTTCATACTTTATTTTGGCAAATACAGATTAATCTTTTTACAGCTCCTCTATGTTTGCTATACTGTAGGTATACATATAAAATATTACATACTTCATCATTTCTAGCAGAACTGGTTTCACTCGTTCCTGTTTCGTCCTCATTTGACAATCGCGCTGCGCTGTCGGTTTTCGCACGGAACACCCTTCTTTAGCCGTTTTGGAGTGCTTATAAACTGCTAAGCAGAATATCTGATAGTCAGTTTTCCACTAATTGAATTCTTCTTTACATATTTTGATAAATAGGGGTTCCATGGGAATAGCATACAGACGCAGGGACTCGGCTCCGAACCTTATGTTGGTTATTATACTTAGGCCCCACGAAGCGGCGCCTTGGGAGGCAAGGGTGAGGTGAGAGTTAACACCAGGCGGCCGGAACCAGGAACGACGGCAGAACAATGGCAAGGACCCAACAGTTTCCAGATAAAAGCACCCCGACAGACGAGCAGGTAGGCCAAGGACCCCGCCGCACGCAGGGGGCAGTAATCATCGGAGCAACCAGCCGAAATCGGGGGACGGAGGCTCACAAAGAAGATCCTTTTTCTCTACCACGCCATATTGAGCGCCAATGGAATAGATTATATATTGATTTTTAATTAGGTAGATTTATGTAAAAATGCAATGGAATCAATATTTTGTTTTGTTCTTAAAATTTTGAATTTTCTGCGAAAATTCTTTTTTGGGAGGAAGGGCCAACTCTTCCAACTCTGAAAGTAACTAACGCGATAAAGAATAAACGAGATGGCAATGGAAACGAAATGGAGGGAAAGAAAATTCTTGGAATGAAAGAAACCTACCCAACACTGGCCTGGCGACCCAAAGAAACCCCCAGAAATACTCTTCTACTAGAGTTGCACCAGTGTCATAAAGATTCAGTGTCAACATGATTGAAAAGGAGAATGGTGAATGCTATAAGCAGCAGTCAACTAAGGGCTCAAGTACGAGTGAACTAAGGATACCAAAATATGCCCTCAGTGATAGTTCCTCTGTGTCGGTATGGAATGTTTGTTGACATTGAATAGAAACCATATACTTACTTACCTGTTTGACGGAAGAGTGCATTTGTTAGGGGAGGTCACTGATGTAGCACGGTTTAGAGCGGTCAGAGAACATGGGAATACAGTGCAGTAAAGTATCATGAAACATCAGTACAGCGTACGTAAACAGGAATAAACTAAACGGTTTACAATTGGTTAAACTTGCAGTTTTCTTTATCACTAATGAATATTTATTTTATACTTTGTGAGCGTATGACTACGCGCCGCAGTGTTTGCATTTTGACTTGCTTCGAACCCGCCCACTGTAAGAGACTCATCTGCAGCATTCCAATGTCACTGCACTGTACAGGATATGCACCGGGAGTGATGACGTAATACCGCTTATCTGTTTGGTTTACACAAGCTTCCACTTGTGACCGTCTGCATTTATTCTTCATAATACGTAAATATTCTAGGCCCTGATTCCGATCCTTAATTATAAGTGTTCAAACTCCAGCGGAAACTGCATACTGATGTTTTATGAAAGGTATATCGGAGACGTAAAGCTGTACATACAAGCTAAGTTACGATGCACATTCCAAGTCGATCTGGTATGCTGTTTAAGTAGAACTCTACTTTAGGGTTCAAAGTAGCTCAGTGGTGTCATGGCCGTTACTCAAGTATTCTGCAGTAGTAACGAGTTCCATTTTTTCATTGGGGCTTAGCTGTTTTAACTATTCTCTGTCATGCTTTTGGCTTGAGAGTTGATATATTTTTTTGTATAATATATTAAAGGAAAGCTATACAAAGTGTTCAGTGCTACTACGTTTAGGAGAATAATCAAAGATTATAAATAATTTTATGGATAGAGTCAGACTGAAAAATGCAAAGCCATAGCCGGAATTTTATCCAAGGATCTTTCGGTCCCCGTCCGGTTGCTCGGATCTAACTATTCTTTCTCTCTTCCTCTCTCTGTGTTGTTCCGAAGCCACCACACTGCAGCCACCATGGGCTTATTGTGCGTCAGAGCTCAGGAAGACACGAATATGTCCAACGGGCTATCAAAACCGACCGCGGGGAAACACCCACCATTGTGAGTCTCCTATATAGTCCAAGCAGTTCTTCATTTCACAGGAGATCACAGGTTTCCCTGAGCATGGGTGATTGTGTTCTCTAAATGTGTGTATGTATATCTGTAAAACTAAAATGCCAATAGGAAAACAGACAGAAAACTTAGGGAACACAGAAAAAAAAAAAAAAAAAAAAAGCGGGAAGCGCTAGGAACCCAAGCCCTACAGACGAATCCAACGCCTCTCTGCTGCCACGTCGACGACATTATGAGACCGGTTGGAATGAAAAGGAAATTAAATGAAGGGACACGAAGTGCGGGAGAATGAAGGAACCTCTTCAGCATTCGCCCTGGTAACTCTGAAAAACGCAGTGTGGTAGGCCGTGACAGTCGAACCCACGATCTCCCGAATGCCAGTCGCAGATGAAACGTCTGAGCCACATGGCTCGGTGTCTAACGCATGCCCTACACACGACCTGTGACGAAAAATAGATTAATTTACACTGATTGAGCTAATAGTTGGTTATCTATGAGGTCCGGGAATTTAGATTTCAGATTTATTCGGCCTTTAGTGGATTTAAATACATGATATCATTAGTTCATGGAACCCCTTGTCTCAAAAAGGGGTGGTGCAGAATTGAACCTCGAACTACATACATTGCCGACTTTGTAAACAGGTTGATGTACTGGGTGGTGCAAAGCTGTTTTTCACCCGTTCTTTGCATGCGAGATGGAAGTGAACACCCACCACAGAATTTGTGTGTTTTCTTTATTTATTCTGTGTAGGTCAGTTTCCTTTACTGCTTAAAGAGTATGAACAAGCGTTTGTTTTAATGGCAAAATTGTGCCATTAAAGCCCTCTAACCTACTAAGCAAGAGATAGTGTGTGACAACCTCGCTACCGAGATTTAACGTCTGGCGCGGACAAACGACTGGTGACAAAGACCGAATAAATCTGAAGACCCCGTCCGATATTGTACGTTGCCATTGGGGTATATCGTCTGAAATTCATTTGAGATCTCCTTGTGACATATCAGGGAAAGGTGGGTCAGTAGGGGAATTTTTTAGCCAGGCTCTATGTATCCAACTCCAGATTCACAAACGGATTATGTGGTAAAAATAATTCATTATAATATTTGTGGTGTTTTACTCCGCACGCTTGAGTAAGTACGGATATTAAAAAAATACAAATATTCTGCATGCCCGGATAGAATTCATTACTTTGATAATGTTTCAAAGTTACCCTACCTAACTACCTACCAGTCTGCCTCCCTGCCTACCTTCCCGCCTACCTACCTACCATACTATGTCATACCATATATACATGCATACTTACATACATACATACATACATACATACATACATACATACATACATACAATACATACATACATACATACACACATACATACATACATAAATACGAGGGCCGTTCAGAAATTAACCTCCGGTTGATTGCAAGAAATTCACCAAATTAAATAAAAATATTTTAATATATACATCTTACAACTACATCTTTGCACTATTTTTCTACATAGTTTCCATAACGATTGAGGCACTTATCGTATCTGTTCACAAGCTTTGAAATTCCTTCTGCATAAAAATCACCCGCTTGTGCCTGGAGCCAGCCTGTGACCGCATCTTTGAGCTCTTCGTCGTCATCAAACCGCTGGGACCCGAGCCATTTCTTCATATGCATGAAGAGGTGATAATCGCTTGACGCCAGATCTGGGCTGTAAGGTGGATGGTTGACAACGTCCCACTTGAAGGACTCAAGAAGGGCTGTTGTTCTGCGAGCAGAGTGAGGACGGGCGTTATCGTGCAAAAAAACGATACCGGAAGTCAGCATACCACGGCGTTTGTTCTGTATAGCCCGTCGCATTTGTTTTAATGTTTCACAGTACACGTCTTGATTAATGGTCGTCCCACGTTCCATGAATTCAACCAACAACACCCCTTTTGCATCCCAAAACACCGTTGCCATCAATTTTCGGGCAGAAAAATCTTGCCGGGCTTTTATTGGTTTGGTAGGTGAATTTGAATGTGCCCACATCTTTGATTGTTCTTTTGCCTCCGGGTTCACGTACTTAATCCAGGTTTCGTCCCCGGTCACGATTCTGTTTAACAATGGTTCACCTTCGGCCTCATAACGTGACAGAAAGTCTAATGCAGAGGCCATTCTTTGAGTTTTGTGGTGGTCGGTAAGAATTTTGGGCACCCATCGTGCACAGAACTTACGGTAACCCAATCTTGCTGTCACTATCTCGTACAAGAGAGTCTTAGAAATCTGTGGAAAATCAGTAGACAACTCCGAAATTGTGAAACGTCGGTTTTCACGAACTTTTGCATCAACTGTCTGAATGAGTTCGTCCGTGACCAATGATGGTCTACCACTCCTCTCTTCATCATGAACGTTTTCTCGTCCACTTTTAAATAAACGTACCCATTCACGGACCACTCCTTCACTCATAACTCTTGGTCCGTACACGGCACAAAGCTCACGATGAATAGCTGCTGCAGAATATCCTTTGGCTGTAAAAAATCTTATAACAGCACGCACTTCACATTTGGCGGGGTTTTCTATTGCAGTACACATTTCAAACGGCCACAAACACTAAACTAGCGCAGGTACGACTTTCACTCGACCACGGCTTGATGCCGACTGACCTGCTGAGTGCGTGAATGCACAGATGGCGTCGCTACTCCCCCCACTACCCGCACTGTGACCGATCGGAGGTTACTTTCTGAACGGCCCTCGTACATACATACACACACATACACACATACAGAAGCGACCAACAGTCTTCTGATGGACGAGGCAGGACAGGGGAAAAGGGAATAGTATTTTCTAATCAATTAGTCGCATTTGACTCAAACAGTGCAGACGATGTTATATCAAGTGTTATTTACTTCTGAGAGTAGAGTTTTTACCTGGGGAGAGAGCTGAAAGGTCTTTGGAAGAAACATACAGTCGTTCTGAACTAATACCATCGTAACGAAGGAAATGAGCACTTTCTTTTTGCATGTTTAAACAACCAATACTACATATATTGCGGTAGTGCAAACAATATTTAAGAAACATTGATAAATAATCAGCTCTTTAAAGAAAGATAATTCGTATAGTCTATGCCTCTTGTATTATAATAATAATAATAATAATAATAATAATAATAAATACTATAGACTTTTCGCAAAAAAAGTGAAAAACCGAAAACGTTTACTCTTTATTGTGGGTATATATTTATTTGTCACTGACAGAGATGAGTTAATGTTTTGCGTAAAATACGATTTTTAGGATTTTCTATAAATGATGATAATAACAATAATAATGATAATAATAATAAAAATAGACAAATAATAGTGATAATTATACTTCTACCAATAATAATGATAATTATAAATAATGATAATAGTAATGATAATAATAATAATAATAATAATAATAATAATAATAATAATAATAATAATAATAATAACTACAACAACATCATTTCGCGTAAAAGTGGACACTAGAATTTGTTTTACCTTTCGTAACTCTGTGCCAAATAATTGCAGCACACTCGTGTTTTCAATTAAATTTATTGGCTCCATGAAATGTAGCATGATCCTAAATACACATGCAGAGAACCATAAAAAAAAAAACATAATTTGTATCCGTTACGTTTTGGATGTAGGCCTAATATTGAACGCAACGTAGTTTTCCTGGTGTGTATTTGTGGCAGGATGATGCTGATAGAGAGGTATTTGCGATTGTCACCCATAATTTTTGGTAGAGGAAGCATGAGTTCCAATCCAAACTTCGATATCAAAATTTCGCGCCAAAAACTCACTTTCATGGCCACTGAATAAAAACAATTTGGAAAATTTCTAGAACAGGTATGCGTCTACCTGAATAGAATAAATAAATCCTTAATTTAAATACATAGAGAATTCCATACCCGAGTCAACATGCCTGGTGGAGCTGCATGAAAATTTCCTAGATAATTTCATTGAAGTGTGTTTGTTGTTTTCTATTTCCTTAGGAATGGTTTAGCGGTTTAATTTAACTAGCACGTGTCGGTTACATTAACATAACACACAAAATCTGACCCGCTCACTATTCATGTAAATTGGTTTTAATTCTTATTGAGCTATAACATTAGTTAAGTCCTAGCTCCTTGGAGCAGACATAATATATCTGTTTAAGGGACACAATTTCGAATCTTGTTCAAAGTGATTTACCGATTAAATTGTTTTTCGATGTCCCCCTGCCATTAAAATGTTTCGGGTATCTACTAGTTCAATTAAATTTATGTTTTTAAACGTCAAGTTGAATTATTTTATGTTTATATGTGAACGAAAACATATAGCATAATGACCGAAACTTCCAGATATGTAAAGCCAGATAAAATATGCTATTATTATCAAATAAAGTCGTGCCCAGCATTTGTTTTTCTCGAAATGTCATTAATTTCTATTTAAATTTTCAAATGCTGAAGACTGGATTGGTTGCCACCTATGTAAATTTAAAACTACCAAACTTCTTTAATGAGCGCATGGCAAACAAAAGCAGCATTCATATCGATAGCTGAATGCGTTTCAGCATCTTGCATGAAATCAAACAAAGAAAAAAATCTGATGTATTCCATTCACTTGTCTTTCTATCTGTTCTGCAACAAACTATTCTTACAAATAATTTTCTTCTCTTTACTACATGATAATCGAAATAAACATTAACAGATATGAATTAATCTCTTAGTTTCTTCTAAGTAGATGGGAAAATAAGGGGAAATCACTTTAGCCTTTACTAGGTTAAGTTAGTTATTTCCTGTAACTCCCAAGTGAAGCATAGATGTCTTTGCGATGTTTCCATGATGTACTGAAATTTTAGCCCGTGAGTTCGCTGCTATGTGCCATGACGAGGGATCACCTCGTCGTCCACAGATGGCAATGTAGGACGAAATCACATGTGGACGCAAAATGGCGCAGTTTTGCCCAAGAACCTTCTTTCAAGGCATGGGGTTCTTTTGTGTGGAAATAAACATTACACGGGACCATTGGCTCTACTTTCCTTCTTAAGAAACCATGCTAAGGATTTTTGCGTCCGAAAAAAATTCCTTCACGCTCAGCCAGGTTTGAACTTGCTATGTTGGATTTTATAGACTAGTACGTTAATCACTACACCAAGGAGGGCGACCTCACCAAGGCTAAAGTCAAATATTTTAAAACTGGTCGCTATCAGATGCAATTGAAATTCCCTTCTGTTTTTATGATCAGGATGGGAAATAAAAAAGGAAAGCAATGTCGACTTCAATTTGAGAAAAGTATAAGTATTGAACATTTCAAAACCAATATCAAGGAATATCTAGGATACGGTTACTTCTAAAACTTATTTTTAAATATTTTACGCCCCCAGGAGATGACACTGATGACACATGCATCGAGATGCAGTACCGGTGGAATGTGTGTTGGGTGAAACCTTAGAACCCGAAGAAAACCCACCTCTGCCCCGCTTTAATCACCACAAATCTAACATACTTTCACTTAGTGAAAGGCGAGTGGTCTATCCAATTGGCATAAGTCGTGTGATTCAAGGATTGCGTAGTATTTGTCCATTTCTCATGGTTTGCCAGTTACGCA
The DNA here is from genome assembly GCA_030762935.1 of Hymenopus coronatus. NCBI lineage: Eukaryota > Metazoa > Arthropoda > Insecta > Mantodea > Hymenopodidae > Hymenopus > Hymenopus coronatus. Next base: position 329,480,687 of record CM060900.1, read on the forward strand.
GAGGTCAGAATGAACAAGACTTCAGTGGCTATACTAACGAAATTCAGCATATACATTTTATTAGGCATGTAAATATCTTTGATATACGGTATTTTAGCGCAAACTAATTAGAAACATTTTTGAGAATATTAAACATTTGGAAAAATATTCTTTCTAAAGATTAGCTTGGGGTGAGAAATTTTTTTCTCGAAAATCTTCGTGCTCCATCCTTGGAAGATGCTGAATTTAATATAAAGTTTCTATTTTTCGGAATTTTCATTTGAAGTACGCTGTTCACACACACACATACACACATGCGGCGGGTGGACATAAGGGACCTCAAAATAATATTTCCGGTGAAATCTTGGCATCAAATTTTTGGTTGGAATGCAATATTTACACAGTACAGAAAATGAAAATAAAGTTGAAATCATGGCAAGTATACTATTCATTATGCTGTATAAGAATGCTATTAAATTAAAATATGTGAAAGATGTATGGAAGTTCTAACGGTTAGAGGAAAATATGAATGCTGCATATAGTGTTTTAAGATGTATATTATTATGCCCCTACACCCGAAAACACTCCCGTTTATTTCACACATTTGTTTTCCATGAAGCTCAGAGTGTATTAATAGTGTAGCTTTATGCTTAATTTCTCTGTCATCTACGGAGAGTAGGTAGGTAGTGTTTAACGCCCGCTTTAACTACTTATGGAACCGCAGGCGGTGACACTAATGATACGTGAATGAAGATGAAGCACCGGTGGAATGCAATGGCCGGGGAAACCGGAGAACCCGGAGAAAACCTGGCCCAGCGCGGCTTTTTCCACCACAAATCTCACATGCGGTCGCTTGGGATCGAACCCGGGCCGTCTAGGTGAGAGGCGAGTGGTCTAACCACACGGCCACGGCGCGGCCATGGAGAGTAGCTAACCTAATGTAGTGTATTCCACCAAGAAAATTGATATGAAGTTTCACTGGAAATTCATACTTTGAGACCTCTGAACAACAAAAGTTAGAAAAAGGTTCGATATTATATGTGAGTGAGAGAGAAAGCAGCAATAAACCAAATACCGTAATATGCGGAATAAATAAATAAAAAAAAATTTGACACCTCAATGGGATACTATTTAAGCAACCCAGATGAAGACTTAAAAACACCTCTCCCAACACAAATTACACGCTCTGTGGAAATATTTTCGTAGCTTTTATCAAATCCTCTGACAAATATGCCTACTTGAAGTACTAACATGACAATTTGTGCATTCTTGAATTCTCTATGAATTAGCATTTGAAGCTCTCATCATACTCAGTTTGTTTTATATAACTGACCAAATTACTAAACAGCAAAAGATATATAAAGGAGCACACACATACCACATGCTCACAAATTATATAAAAAGAGAAAATGTACATAATATTATTAGCTTATAGAAAACCAGGGAAAATAATTATAGATACTCAAGAGTAGAAATATGCATAAATGCAAGTTGTAAATGAGGTAATTAGGCGAGGCGGCCTAGCTTAATTCCACGTATAAGTTCACCAAACACCACCTGATAATGAGCACAGGGTTTAGGCTAAAGGATGCATGATAGAAAAGAACAGACATACATATAAAAAAGTGAGACAGATATAGTGACTTGTCTTCCAAGTAGTACAGGAAATTGGAAAAACAGACAAAGAGAGCATAATGTTAAAGTGAGAAAGAACGACTAGGTATTTCCAAACGCGGGTATTTCATGTGCACGCTATGAGGTCAGAACTTGACACAATTTATTCTCATAGCTTTTGAGGTGATGCTAACTCAGAACCAATAAGAGATGCTGTTCTATTTTATGGCGCGAAAGTTGGCGTCACCCAGGTTTACTATACAAGGCAGATCTCTTACTCTGAATTACTTACTCTTACACTGAAAGTGATATTGTGTTCACCTCACATTGAATTGTGTGCATGTGGTGGGAGAGCGATGTGCACAGAGTTAGATTAGGCTCCTCATTAATAACTATGTGGTGGGATTGCATTTATTTATAACACATTTGTAAGGAACAAGCTAGCCGCCCTTTTAAATATATAATACAAATAAATTCATGTCGTAAGGGAACATGCAGTGTTTTTAATATATTCGCCTCAACCACAAATCCCTGAGATTAAGTGTAAATAGGAGATTAGGAGTGGAACCTACATCTACGCCGAAGCTGAGGACACTGCAGGCACGAGACGCCGATCCCGCGACATATATTCAGGGAAATATATGGAGCTCACGAAAATATTCAGTCGTAGTAGCATTAGCCATTTCCGAAATATGAATTAATCCATGTGTAAGTGGGGTTAAATCTATATCACCATCTATGAATGTTTTTAAACTAAAAGGAGTAACACATCTTTTCACATAATTTGTGAAAAAAGAAAAAAAAAAAGAAAAAAAAAAAAAGAAAGTAGATGTCCATCGTTACTGCGTCCTACCATTTGGAAAAAAGTGTAACTTAAATGGTTTTCTGTAGCTTCAAATCATTTTTGACAAAAGTTATTGCCATGGTTAAGGCAAATTGGAGGGAAAGAGCGCCCTTTATAAGCATAATTTCATAAAAAATAATGATGTTAACTGACAATGGGTGGAGAAAATTGTGAATATTGGAAACCGATATTTTTGTTTATTTTGTGTTTTGAGTTCTCTTTATTTATTTATTTTTGTTTTAAAATATTATTTATTATCAAGTGATATGATGTCCTCAATCAGCGAAATTTAGACTGCAGTTTATGTCGGTTTAAGGTTTTTCTTATTCTAGATTTATAACGTTATAGTTAGAAGAGATTTGTTGTTACAGCTAAGTTTAAGGGAAATGTGTTGAAATTATATTTTATTTAGACTAGAACCACTTCCCATAGCACACAAGTCGACCTTTGCTACGCACCTGGCATAAGTTCTCAATAAAGTTTTGCCGGTCCCCATGGTTGCCTAGCTTTGGTGCTTCGTGGCGCAGGGAATCGTGGGTTCGAGGCCCGCCTCGGGCATCTATGCTAGTAAATATTTTTATGTCAGTGTATGTGTAAGTAAAAACGAAAATGGCAAATAAACAGGAAATGTAGGAAACTGGAGAAAAAAAAAAGCTAAAAAGAGAAAAGGGAAAGAAAAAAGAATTCAGCGCCGGAGTCCTGACAAGATTCCGGAACTGTGTATATAAATGACCTCCTCCCTGAAGCTAAAAGCACGTAGCCCGGAGGATTTTTGGAGCTTTTTGAACATACGTTCAGACAGACTACATGGCGGCTCAATTTCATGAAACCGATAAAGCGATCTTATTTTACATAGTTACAATCGTATTGCATTAGTCAAGTCGTATGAAAAGAGATAAACGGTTTCTGTAATAATTTGTCCTAACGGTTTTCATAGCATATTGGTAACTACTAGCTTTACTGTCTAGATTATCATTTTCAACTTTATAGCGACTAGTGTGTTTTCTTTCATATAACCGAAGAAGCTATTGGAGAGAGAGAGAGAGAGAGAGAGAGAGAGAGAGAGAGAGACATATCTATGGCAGAACAAGTCAAGTCAAAAGCGTACCGAGTTTATAACAAGCTATGATTCCAGCTGACCTGATACCTTTGCAGGGGTCTTGTTATTGTTGTTCTGCACGCCGAAATTGTGGAAAAACTAAATTAAAAGTATTTAAAGCCCTGACCGACAGCGTAGTTCCTAAAACCTTGGTTAAGCCTTCTTTGAAAACGTTCTGCCATGAAAATACGCTAATCAAGTAATTTTGCAATAAGCGGTACTTTTCAAAATGAATCCTGGGGTTCCTGAGACAAACGCTAGTTCTTCAATTTCCCTTAATACCAATGATACTCACTGAGCTTGCAAGAGGTACCTAGTAAATCACACAGTTACACTCAGAAACTTTGAAGGCTGCAAGGTGATATTCGCTAACCAGCAAGACTGATACATTTAAATTTAGTAGAGTCGTGTTCGAATGCACTTTATCTTCCAGGGGTGTGAGAATTATTGCTAATCGGTTTCTCTTAATAGTTTTATCATTTATATTTTTGTATTCCTAATCTATTTCTGAAAATTTTTTCATTAGAATAATTGCAACTAGTTTTTCCGAAAGTAGATATTGTGGTTGAAATTACCAAAATGTGGGCAAGAGAACAAAAAGTCTACCAAATTTGTTCTTAACAAATTGATATACAGTGCTTGGTGACGTTCTTTCAGTTTTCTTTAATTCCTTTTTTCGTATTCCTCCTTTTTTTCCTTTTCCCCTAAATGTCTTTTGTTTACCATTTTTTATGATAAATACACACAGATACATGTGCAAATTCACAAATACCCATGGCCAAGGAAGGACTCGAACCCACGATCCCCTGCACCTCGAAGCACCATAGAGAGGAGCTTTAGCGAGCCCGGCCATGGGGACCGGCAGTGTTCGAAACTATGCTTTCATAGGTATAGGCAAAAACAATAACATATTTGTTTTGGATTTCACATAATTTTGAAATGATGTATGAATATGCTTATTTTTGGTGAATTTTTGAAAATGTTTTGTATTTTCGAGAATAATAGGTATTTTAGCGCTAAATGAGAAATAAATAAATATTACATAGAAAAATGTGCATTTATTTTATGTTACAAGAATACAACTCTAATTTAACATTTGTATCTACATACTATGAAGAGAAGTTGTGAAACAATATCTATAATTTCAAGAAAATACTTAGCAGTTACACACATACAAGATATTAAAATAAAGTACGAAGCAAGAAAATGTATTCTCTAACCTACACAAATGCAATACTGCATACATGTGCGCCACAAGGGAATAACTAGCACAATAGCTAACACTAAACTGACAACAGTCGCTTCAATGTATTTGGCTAGCGATATCAAGTGCTAACAGCGAGATATTTTATCTACATATAGCTCAGTTGTAAGAGAGAGGACAGCTATGAAGACCGAAAATATCACTGTTTATTTTATGTTGCAGTTTGCTAATGTCCGATGTGTGAAATATTATACTATTCATGATATTGATTTCAAACAAATGGTTTCTATTTGGAAACCATTTGTTGTGGTACTAATTTACTTCAGTTATCTTTTAATTTTCATTGCAGGCATGTAATTACTTTTTACTCTGCCACAAGATTAATGCAAATGTATCATAAAATATTTGACAAAGAATCTTAAAGAATTAAAAGTATTAATGCAAATTTTTAACACAAAAGCTCCATAGGTTAAAATAGTCTGCTATTTCTTACCTCGTGGGCAATGAAATCTTTATGCTAGAGCCTTAAGAAAAGTGCCAGCTGTGGAGAATGACCCAGAAGCCCGAAGCTATTAAATAAGCTAAACTGTCCCCACAACAACTACAAATTCCTGGATGAATACCTTGGACGGACAGCTGGTATCCTTATGCTGGATTGACGCCCTAATGAGGAGGGGGCAAGCCTCGGTAAGAACCAGAAGGATTGTCATGTTATGTTAGAAGTCTACTCGATGCGTTACTTGAGATAATGAGAAACTTCAGTCAAGACCCGTGGTTTACTTTTCCTTGCCTCCCATGTAATGTTTCACGATATTCACTTGTCCTCCCACGATCTAAGTAACTGCTGGCAGTTCTGACAGCAAGTTTTGACATGCACTTACGGGGGGTCCTAGAACACGATGAGCAGGTATGCATCTTTTTACGGTTGCACATATCTCCAGGTAAATCTACTCATCCTTTCATTGTTTTATTGCACTGTTTCATATTATAAACCCTTCTCATAAACATACAAGCACAACCCCTTCTCATCAACGTGAAAACATTTCTTAATAATATGAAACCTCCTTATTAATAGTTCGTGACATATCTTCTTTCTCCCGCAAAAGCTGTCTACACCTATCTCTTGCTTCCACCCCTTTTCACAAAATGTCAAGGTTTTAACTAGGGCGTGCTCTAAACTCATCTTCTTGTTTATTTCTAAAAGAATAAGGTAGGAATCAACAAAAAATTTTCTTTCGTCAGTCTAAGAAAATTATATCCTGAAGAAATTATATTGGCATAGTATGTACTTCAATGCATAGTATGTACTGTGCTTAAAATATGTTAAAAGATAGCGGAAGAGTTTTGTAAATAATATTTTGGCATTAATACAAATATCTTAATTTTATTTGTTCTGTTAGAATATATTTGATTGTATATGTATGTGACGAGACGATAGAGAGAGAGAGAGAGAGAGAGAGAGAGAGAGAGAGAGAGAGTCCAGGAGTGGATAGTTAGAGCAGCTACGCCGAGTTTTCACTCGTACTAAACCAATTTGAGTTTTATACATTATTGCAATTCTGAATATTTTATTCTCATTTCTAATTACCTGTAATCATAGGAAACTGATACAAATTTGCTTGATATTAACCCATTAATTTTATGATAATTTTACTAAAATCTCAGGAGGGTGTAGGTATTTTCGTTTTGAAAAATAGAAAAACAAAGAAAGAGAAAGAAAAGAAGGCTGAAGGAAGATAAAAAAGAGACCTTGAGAGTGAGAGAGTCAGAGAGAGAGAGAGAGAGAAGACAGTAGATCAGAAATGGGAAGACAAAGAGTGAGATACGAAGTGATATTGGTAGAAAAACGGAGAGTAATAGAGGGAAGCAAGTAAAGGATATTGAGAATTGAGAGAGATATGGAGTAGGAGTGAGAGAGCGAGACAGATACTGAATTAGGGAAAGGGAGAGAAAGAATAAGATAAGGGAAGTTTAAATAAAGAGAGGTCCAGAGATAGTGAGATAAGAAAAGATTAACTCCCTTAACACAACAATACGAGCGGAGACGGGAGTATTTCCAATAATGAGATAGATCTTTTATCCGCTTGTCATTAACTATGAGTGGGAATAATATGTAGTGTAAGGCTATTCATACCAAATATGTTCAAAATCAAGATAAGATTGAAACACAAGTTATTTTGCTTGTTTTAAAATCATTTTAGAACATGTAAAAAGATTTTAATAAATACTAACCAAATGTAAATAAATAACAATAAAATGAAAAAGTGGTGCACATGGAACTTAGTTTTAAATTATTTTAAAACATTAACAAAGGAATTAGTAAAATTTAACCTTCAAAGTAGCGTTAAGTTACGTCACCTCTTAGGATAAGAATGATTGTCTGAATATGTGTTGCCTAGCGTGTTAAAATCACAACTCTAATTTAAACAAAAACAAATATTTATATTAAACGTAAAAGGTATAAAGCATCTTATATCTAATATTAATCTTATTTCTCTTTGTCTTTGTGCAGTTGCACTAAAATGTATGAAAACGTATATGTAATGGAAACCAGGATTTCAGATTCTGAGTCCATTAGTACACTTTTGGATTGTATGAAATGTTAAAGTTAATGGCAATGAAAATTAGAATTTCCATAAAGACTTAAAAAAATTCCGCCATACAAGCAGTATGGTTGGAATTGCAGCATATGGTTAAGGTATTTGAACGAAGAGGACAAGGCTGGATTTTGCAATTATCTACGACATATGCAAAGAAAACAGTGCCTAAATAAATGGAAATACCAACACCATCCCAAATATGGCCCTATAAGCAACTCTGGGTTTATGACTGATAGTTATAATAATAGTGAGAAGAAACAAGATTATAAAAAGTAAGAGAGAGAGAGAGAGAGAGAGAGGGAGAGAGAGAGAGAGGGATTTAATTGTAAGGATAAAGGACAAATAAAACAATACTGAATGGCTTAGGACAGAACATCACAACAGAAGACCAGAGAGTTTGAAAGTTGTTTTCCAAACATTAAAGAAAGGTTAACATTAAAACAGGCGAAAAGACGTAATATACATTATATTACTGTTCATGCGTCATATAGAATAAATGTAAATAAAATTTGGGAAAATGCAAAATGACATGCTATATTTGTGGTAAAATTGGCAAATAGGAACTGCACGTGATTGCTATAAGTATCAACATTTCAGTTATGAAGAAAGAGAGGCATACAAGGGAAAAGGTTTACAAGATTTTAACAAATTAATATGATTATACCGTTTTAGGTGAATAATATATTAATAAAGTTTATAAAATATCAAGGATTACTACGATGAAACAAAGAAGAGAAGTAATAACAAAGTAAGTGCAGAAGTGGAACAAATACTTAAGGTAAAAATAACCTACAAGGTGGAGCAGATTAAAAGGCAGGATATGAAAGAAGTCCTAAGAAGTAAACCGAAATTTACCAGAGAAATTGCAATTTGGCTAAGCAACCGTTTGTTAGTAATAATAACAACTGCAGTAACATCTAATATAAAATAATAGAGACCAGGCATGGAGAAAGACGGCTCTAAAGTGCCACTATACTGAAAGGCGTTTTTGCCTCACTCCTCTGCAAATTCCCTCCCTTTTCCGAGTGTTTCCTTCGCCTATGCTTCGGGCACGCCTCATTCAGTGGTGGATATGGCTGCGAAATTGGGGCGAACATTTTAGGAACAGTGGCAGAGGTTATTTTTATGACTTACAAAATAAGAAAGAAGCTGCTTAAGATGCTGCATCTGTGAAATCTGACCAAAACTTGTGAAATATTTAAGAAATATTTTTTCATAATAAAATGATTTTAATTCCGAACTTTAAGAAAACCTACCGTTTTGCCCACTTGGTGCACTTTAACTACTTTACTACTTTAACTGAAGATATACTTGTAGATGGGGTAAAAATTGGTTGGAATAAACTCTATTTTTCCTTCTTTTTTTTTCCATTCTTTTATGGAAACTTAAGTCACTGGAAGTTTTAAGAATGAGAAACACAAGGTAAATCCTACAGCGTCATCTTAAAATAAAATGTAAGATTAGAGAGCCGTGTTATACTTTTTTATACAAAGACAAATTAATAACAAAGGAAGAAGGTCATTTTGAAATATCCTTAATAAATATTTCATTATTAACCATATCTGCTGCCCCGCTAAAGCTACTATCCTTTCTTTATTACTGAACAGAGCTTTTGTTTTCACATTGCCACGTATACGTTCTCGCGGATTTTCTTGCCGAATGAGAATAAAAATATACTTGAAAATATTTACTGCGAGGTAAAAACTCTTTACAGTTTTAATTAATAGCGCCCTAAACCTCTATTCTTTGCCTCTCTGGGCTTTCGAGTTCCAAACTGTAGACTGGTTCGTATACATTACACTTCAACGCATAATAACATAAACGTATTTTAGTAATTTAGAAAACCCTTCTTCTGTTGTTTAAGCGTTTTATCTCTTCCCTTCAAGTTCTCCTACCGCACCAGCTCAGGAAAATTAAAAAAAAAAAACATATAGTAGACTTGTCTTTCGGTTTCTCCGTACGGAGAAAATAAGAGACCGGTGTTTTCTTTGGGATGTGCCTATATTTTTCACAAACTCCTAATTAAACCAGAAAATCTTAGTAGTGGTAATACAAGCGATATGGTGGACCACTGATCTTCAGTGAAGGCACATCCTTTGATTGCACTGGATGTCCAGGAAAATCTCGCGTCTTGAATCAACACTGAGTTTCACAACATTTCCTAGCTTCACAGAAAAGAAAAATAATGGTTTGAGTAAAAATAGTAATAAGAGGGTAATAACACTATTTCGCGACAGTCCATACACCATAATGATTCTGACTTTTAGGGCCCCCTTTCAATAAATTAAAGTATTTTGGAATGTGCATCTTTGGGTGAACGGGAATAACTGAAAGCAGTATACTAGATTTTGAAAATTAACTGTTTCAGATGCTTCATGTGTTTCTTCGTAACCTTTTAGAATATTCAATTTAATTTTTTGTCTCTGCTGTAAAATTGATGAAAATGACTTATTCCCTTTTACCGTGTGGCCGTTTATATGTTTAAAAAAAAAGAAAAAAAAACTTTGCGTGTTATGCTTTGAATATGTAAAACATGATATCCATGTTTTTTTTCAGAAATAATTTAATAATACTAACACTTCAATTACAGTTGTTTTAGTTTTAATAAATTATATCAATGTTTATATTGATATGAAAATTAAATGCTGTCTAAAGCATTTGGTGGCACTTCATTTCAAATAAATGTATCAGCATTCTTAGTTGAAAGATTAACTCTAGACCAAATCCATTTATTTCCGCGTGCTTTTATAGTTTTATACAGATTAGAGAATTGAGATGCAAAAACAAAGCCATATCTTTGCACTTGTATCTACTACCTAGAGGCACTAATATTTACATATTTATCGCAATAATTTAAAAGTTATTTCTGAATTAAAATCAAAGAAGTGGTTCACAAAACGGTTAAGAGGTAATGATCTATCTGGTGCAGAAATATCAAACAGGCACTCTATTTAAAATCGCCATTTGCTTTAAAGGTTCATTGCCTTTGATTTTCCATCCAGATCAATTTCATAAAAATATCTTGTATCGTGCTTAATTAATAATATAATAAATCCAATCTGGTCCTGGACAGTTCATAACAGGTTTATCTACTCCGTAAAAACCGCCACGTAATGATCCAAGGTATCATAAAAGAATGGAATGGTGGGTGTGAGTCAGTTGCGATTCGAATTAAACAAAATGCTGGGAGGACTGTCTGGCGCCATCGCACAATTTAAGATGGTGTTCATTTTCATCTACGAGCGCCGTTTTTATGAGCTTAGTAATACGTGTCTGAGGATAATCGATATATGGCTATTTGTAGGGTACCCACTCCAATTCCGATGTAGGATAGCTGCGTCGCAATCATAGGATACTAAACTCCAGAGTTGCTTACTTAACAGGTACTAACGGACTGCAAACGAGCTATTTCAATCGGTTTCGGTGTTCGACTTTTCCCATTTCTCTCGATGCATTTCTCTGTACTCATGTTTTCTTTCCCCTCGCCCGAGGTATAGCTTTCCGGTCACACAAAGTGATCGTCTCCTGTTTTAGATACTAGATTAATTTACTGATAATGTAAACAGCTTGGCATTTATGGTATATCATATACACTTTCTCGTAGTCCTGTATTCACCACAGCGATTAACAGCCCTGTTTGTAATACTAGAAACCGATGTCGATCTCCTGTGAGTGGTTTTTTTTTATGGTACTCGATTTTATTACCATGGCACCGCAGGCAATCACACTGGTGATACCTGGAATAACATGGAGCACCGGTGGAATGCGATGGCGGGGGAAACCGGAGAATCCGGAGAAAACCCGCCCGTGCGCCGCTTTGTCCACCAAAATTTTCGCATGCGGTCATCTAGGCGAGAAGTAAGTGGTCTAACCACTCCACCACGGCGCGGCTATCTCCTGCGGTGAACAATAATTTGTCTCTTTATTTTCCTTTTATATTTTAATGTTGCATAACTATTAGATAAGCTTTATTTATTTATAAATTTATTTATAAATGGAAATACCTTTGTGTAAAATACAACCTTTGATAACATACAGACTGGCTCTAAGTTAGTGTATGTGACTTTCCAAAAATTACACTTTATTTACCTACATTATAAAAAATCTGATGCGTTCCATTCACATGACTTTCTCTACCTGTTCCACAAATAAACTTTCTTTACAAAAGATTATTCTTTTATCTACGTCAGGCTAATCGCAATAAACATTAGCAGATACTTTTTATTGCTTGCTTCTTTATACATAAAAGGGAAATAAGGGCATACTCCGAGCTAAAGAGATACTCAAATCTTTAGAAGCAATCGCTATATGAAACAATTGAAATTCGGTTCTTTTTTGCATCTCAAGGAGTAAAACAAAAGAGATGAAACGATAGTAAACTCCGCGGTTGAGAAAAGTTTAAGTAGTCTGAAATTGAAACTAATAACAAGGATTATCTCGGAAACCGTTAACTCAAACACAATGCATCACATAAATTGTGTGTTTTTATAAGATCTATATTTTTCGTAGTAAGTTTCTGGCTGTCTCTCAGGGTTTACGAGGTTTACAGAAGTCCAGAATGAATAGGTCTTCAGAGGTTATTCCCAGAAACTTCAAGTAATACATTTCGTTTGCCATGAAAATCTGTTACAAATATGACACTTTAATCAACATTGTTAATGCCATTTTTGGGAGACTTAAAATATCCAAAAAATGTCCAAATAAAGGGTAGTTGCGGGTGTAGGAATTGTCTTAAAGATCCTCGTGTCGCATCCTTGAAAAAAACTGAACTTAAGTACCAAGTTAGGTATTTAATGGACCTTTTGTTTTCGAACTATGCTGCCCACTCTCATGCACACTTACACACTTATACGCGCAAATTTTCCTAAAGTCCTATTTTGGATTTACGTGGATCTCAAAACTGCACTTCCGGTGAAATCTAGGTATCGAATTTTAAGGTGGAATACAATATCTCCTCTATTCCCTATGTACATTGTACTTACGTGATAGAGAAAGTCAAAAGTATAAATGAGAGAAACTGCAGGGACTTGATGAACCAATAAAAGCATCTAATCAATGAATGGTATGAATAAAAATGAGACGCGTCTTATGAGACACCGCTAGCAGAACATGTGAGACGCAGCTAGTCTTGAGACGTGTCTCGTTAGTTTCGTATGAATAAAAATTTCCCCTCCTAAGTGAGTCGTGCTATCTGCGTCTCATACACTATCTGTGCGTAAACAGGTCAACAATGTATTGTTGCATGAATGGAAATGCTTATTTATGGATGAATTTTTACGATATATACTGTCAAAATTGAGAAGGAAACATTACTTTTTAATTGTGTTTCTCGCATGTTTAAAAAAAACTATTTAATAAAATCGTAATTTTCAGAAAATCAGAAATTGTCAATGGCCGAAATTAAACGAGAGTTAGGAAAATTACTTGCTAGGGATTATAATGAAATCTAATTAGGAAAATAATCAATGTGAAAAGCAGAATTAAACAAAAAATCGGATTTTCCATTGACATGACTTTCCCTAGCTGTTCCACTCACAAACTATGCTTACAAAACATTATTTTATTTACATCATGCTAATCGATATAAAGATTAGCTGAATTGATCTTATTACTTAGTTCTTTGCGAGTAGAAGGAAAATAAGGTAATATAGTAGACTGAAGCATAGTCAAAACCTTTAAAACCTGATCGTTATCTGAAGTTCGGTTTGCTTTGCATGGCAAGTAGCAAAACTAGAGCGACGAAACGAAGTAGGCTTCCTGTTTGAGAACAGTTAACGTAATTTAAAACTGAAACCAATAACAAGGAATATCTCGAAAACTGTCAACTTGAAACAACAAACTTATATGTCATGCATTATGTATTTTAACGAAACCTATATTTTTGTTTTTGTCTATCTCTTACGGTTTATCAGTTATGCAAAGTTCATCCAGAATAAGGAAGTCCACAGAGGCTATTCCCAGAAAATATGAGATATATTTTATTTGTGATGTAAATATCCTTAATATACGGTATTTTTAATCAAATTCGTTTGAACCATGTTTGAGAAAAACAAAAATTTCACACATTTTTCCATGTAAAGGATAATTTGGGATGGGAGATTCTCCTAAAAAGCTTTGTGTCCCATCCTTAAAGATACTAAACATAAATACCAGTTTGGTATTTAACGGCCTTTGAGCTATGCTGTCCACACAAACCTTTTTCTCAAAATCCTCTTTTTGAACTGAGAGGACCTCACTATATTACAGGTGAAATCTCGGCATCGACATTTTGAATGGATTACAATTACCTTCTATGTACTTTGTATGTGTCTACATACGTGTTCTGAAAGTAACAGTTAAATAATTTACGAAGAACAACAAGCCTAAACACAGGAAAGTATAGAAAAGAAAGTACTTGGACTTGATAGCAGAAACAAATTTTCTAAAAAAAAAGTGAAAGTTAAGAATAAAACATTAAAAGAGTATTATTTTGCATATTTATTATTTATTTAGTTACTTTTAAATATAAATGCTGCTACAAAAGTACGCTCGTATTAACTTAATATAAATAATTAAAAAACTTGTACTTATTCAAATACATACAGTTCCTGTAATACATATTACTGTAATATTGCTTTGGTTATAAAACGTATGCGTATAATCACTTATTATTCTTGCTATTTGATCCCTTTCCTTATATAACTGCTTTCTCTCCATCATATCATTATCATCTCCGTAATGAATTTCATGTACTTGATCAACATTATAAGTTGGTCTTCCTGCTCTTACTCCTCTTGGACCAAGAATCTCGTAATCATAAAGAATCATACACCATAGATAAACAGAGGTACTCTGTTGCTAACGTTACTTTTTATTCATTTATTCGACATTTCTCTTTTGGTTGGCCAAAATATCTTTGTGTTATAACACGTTTCTTGGCGAGCTGCCACATAGGTCCTATATGTTATGCATTTAAAGAAATAACGCATTATTATTATTATTATTATTATTATTATTATTATTACTATTACGGATATTTCTGCAGTCACCGGAATTTAGCTGCTGAATGGAACCACGCCACTCGTGATTTTTTAAGTCACGAGTGTCTCAACACTTGAGACGCAGCTTCTTATAACAAATTATGTGCAGATTTGGTACCAGTATTGGTGTTTTTTGAGCGCATAAGGACGCTTTATTAAATCAGGGGGGATTCTGAAGAACTAAATTATAACGAACTTCTAAATTAAAGCAAAATATGCAGTGGTTTGTACAACATTTTCTTCCCGAAGCATCAGGTGATTTTTCGCTGAACTATAAAGTTTTTAACGGCGTTTTTAGTTGTACACACGTTATATTAAACACACACACACATGCGCGCATACTTAGATACTCTGTAAGTATAGAAGATGGTTATAGTTAAAAAAGAATTCCCTGCCACAGCCGAAAATCGAATCCGGGAACTTAGGGTAAAAGACTAGAATGCTGACCATTCGACCGCAGATAGTAAACCCTGGAATTCAGTGCGACATCCAGAAGATACAGAGGCCTCTCTGCATTCAGTATCCATAACATTTTGGAAAGTTTGCTGCAACTTCGCAAGGGTGCAATACATTCCGTGATGTAGTTATTGGAGCTTTAGATTACACCCTATCATAATAATAAAAAACATAAATTTCAGGTAGACGAAATCATTACCAAAAAGGGCGTTGTTTACAAGTGGCGTGGTTCCATTCAGGAGCAGAATTCCGATGTCTTTGGAAATATCGTAATAATAATAATAATAATAATAATAATAATAATAATAATAATAATAATAATATTAATAATCTGTATGCGCTATGGACATCATAAATGCCCTATGTAGGTATCTTGCCAGGAACGTGTTATAATACACAGATATTTTGGCCAGGAAAAGAGTTTTAAAACAATTTAATAACAAGTAACGTTATCTACAAAGTACCTTCGTTTATGTATATTGTATGGTTCTCCATAATAAACATTTGCTGGAACATGATTACGAAATTCTTGGTACAAGACTGTGGAGAGGAGTAACAGCAGAAAGATCAGCTTATAATGTTGATCATGAACATGAGGTTGGTTACGGTGATGATGGAGAGGAAACAGGTATATTAGGACCCAAATAGCAAGAATAAAAATCTGATGCGTACCATTCACATGACTTTCTCCATATCCCTGCAACAAATAATTCTTAAAAAGCTTATACTTCTATTTACTTTATGCTACAAATTAGCGGAAATAGTCTTATTACTCGCATCCTTGTAATTAGAAGCGAAATAAGGGACAACCGTAGGTTAAAGTGATAGTCAAAAGCTGGTTGCTATGTCAATGAAGTTCCTTTGTTTTTATGGATAGGAGTTGACAAGTTCCAGCATGAGAAAAGTATACGTTTTTCATAGCAGAATCCAAAAATAAGGAATGTCACAAAAACGACAAACTCCACGAAAAAATGTGTAGAGCATAAATTGTGTGTTTCAATGTGCTCTACATTTTTTGGGCAGTAAGTTTTTTTCCATCTCTTACGGTTTAGCAGTTATTCAAAATTTAGTAAAATTCATCCAGAATAAACTACTTTTCAGAGGCTATTCCCAAAAAATTCAAGATATAAATTTCATTTGTCAGATAAATATGTTAAATATCCGAAATTTTAATCAAAATCGTTAGAGCCATTTTTGAGAAAATCAAAATTGTCTAAAAAAGTTCCATGTAAAGGGTAGTTGGGGGTGGGGTGATTTTTCTTAAAATCTTCGTGTCGCATCCCTGGAAGATACTAAACTTAAATACCAAGTTTGGTATTTTACCGACTTTTCGTTTTTGAGTTATCGTGTTCACAGACGGACACACGGACACACACACACACACACACACGGACCTTTTTGTGAAAATTCTTTTTTTGGAAATTGGGGACCCTAAAACATATATTTCCGGTGAAATCTCGGTTCGAAGTTTTGGTGGAGTGCAATACTTTCTCTATACACTATGTACGTAGTGCGTATGGAGAAAGTAAAAAGTGATTACACGAGTAGACTTTTATAACTAAAGCAATATTACATTAATATCTTTAACAGGAACTACAGGTATTTCAAAAAGTACAATTTTTTTAGTTATTTCAATTAAGTTATTACGAGGGTTATTAAATTATTGGTTTCATTGACACAGTTACAAATTAATACAAATAAAAGTACAGCTCACGTTCGTCATCTTTGTCTTTTATGGCACATGAGATATGGTACTTTTTGTTATGTTCTACAAAAAAAGGTTTTTGCACTCCGTAACACAGTGGAATTTTTATAAAAGCATGTCTATTACAAAGTAAACTAAATAAAGAATAGATATGTGAAATAATACTCTTTTAATGCTTTATTCTTAACTTTCACTGTTTTCAGAGGATTTGCTTCTCCTATCAAGTTCAGAGGACTTTTCTATTCTTTCGTGTGTACAGGCTTGTTCTTTGTAAAGCATTTGTTTTTTACTTTCGCTAGCATGTATGTACATATAAAGTACATAATAGTTGGAGAAGGATTATATTCCACCCAAAAATTCGATGCCGACATTTCACCGGTAATATGTTTTGAGGTCCCCTGATTAAAAAAATAGAAATATTTCGGTGTGTGGGGGGCCAGAAGAGCTCAAAGGAAATTTTTATTCATTGGGATTAATTTTTTGTTTATTAATTATTAAATTAAATAGATTAAAGTAAAAATTGCAAATACCAAACTTGGTATTTATGTTTTGTATTTTCCAGTGGTGGGAAATGGAGTTTACGAAGAAAATCCCTCACCCCAAACTACCGTTTACATGGAAAAATGTGTGAAATTTTGTTTTTCTCAAAAATGGCTTAAACAATTTTGATTAAAAATACAATCTATTAAAGGTATTTGCATCAGAAATAAAACATATATCTTGTATTTTCTGGGAATAGCCTCCAGAATTATTCTGGATGAATAACTGATAAAGAGATAGACAAAGCCGTACTACACAAAAAATGTAGATCTCGTTAAAGTACATAATTTATGGCACATACGTTTTTCTTTTAAAGTTGGCCTTTTTCCAGATATTCCTTGTTATTGGTTTCAATTTTGAAGTACGTTAACTGTTCTAAAACAGGAAGCCTACTTCGTTTCGTCTCTCTAGTTTTGCTGCTTGCCATGCAAAGCAAACCGAACTTCTGTTTCACATAACGATCAGTTTTTAAAGGTATTGACTATGCTTTAGCCTAGTATATTACCTTATTTCCCTTTTACTCCCAAAGAAGTAAATAATAAGACTTATGCTAATATTTACATCGATTAGCATGCTGTATATAAAAGAATGGTTTGAGTGTGGAACAGCTAGAGCAAATTATGTGAATGGAACATCATATTTTTTGTTTTATTCTGCCTTTCACATTGTTTATTTTCCTAAATAAATGTAATTATAATCCCTGACAAGAATTTTTCATAGATCTTATTTATACCTGGTCATTGCAAACTTCTAATTTTCTGACAACTGCGATTTTATTCCGCGAAACACGATTAAAATGTAATGTCTCCATCTCCATTTTGACAGTATAAATCCTAGAAATTCATTCATAAGTACTGAAATAAACCCTTTTCATTCATACAACAATACACTGTTGACCTGTTTACACACAGATAATAGCGGCATGTAAATGAGACGCAGGTAGTGTGTCTCACTTCGGAGGGGAACTTTTTATCCATACGAAATCAGTGAGACGCGTCTCAGGACTAGCTGCGTCTCACGTTTTCTGCAAGCGGTGTCTCATAAGACGCGTCTCATTTTTATTCATACCACCCAATGTCTACTGATTCGCATAGAGTTCCAGCGTCCTTGGGAATACTGGGGTGAAATTTTGACTATAATCGGTCAACAAATAATTTATAAGAAATAGTTATTGGAACATTTAGCTCTCCTCCCTTACTTCGGGCCCTACAGCCATTTAATGATCACCCAATTCATCTGTTTCCTAGTATGTATGCTATTTTATTAAACAACTAAAAACAACTTTTTGACACCTTGAAAATGTACCACATCTCTCAGTTTTTATTTAAATATAACTAAAATTTTTCTGAACGTGCTTGTAATATTAAAAGCGACAAAATGATCCCAACAACCACATTAATTTTTAAGGAAAAAGTTTTAGGAAAAAATATTGATTTTAGAGATTACATTTCTTAGGTTTTTAAAAAGTTGTTATAATCCAGTAATCAAATGTTTTAAAATATCACAGTTTAAAGCTCCAGTTCAAAAAATGCCAATCGATTTTCTTCAGTTCTGAGGCACATGGAACATTTTGATTCTGCAATATATCTGCATAGTAAAGTTTACAAAAGAATTTTTAACTTGCAGAATATATATATAATTTTATATTCATATTACCATGTAAGCAATTTAATTACAGTAAAAGTTTCAGAAAAATCTATACAGAAGTATAGAAATTTCAAATTTCAAACCCAGCATCGCTTAAGTTAGGAGACTTGAGCATCATAGTCTTCACGTATACTCGTGCATCGTTTAACACTATCCCAGCCGTCAATGTTTCAGATGTGTTTATTGCTTTTATATGAATGCATCCTTACGTAACGTTTCGATATTTATTGTTATTATTATTATTATTATTATTATTATTATTACTACTACTACTTCTACTACTATTATTATTCGGCTTCGTTTCATATACAGGACACATTACACATAGTACAATATTGTAGCAGTGGGCTTCATAAAAATAAACATTGGGGACATCATCACTTATTAAATTGATATGTAAAAATCTACAACCGTAAGAATATTGTAACATTCGTGTGTAATTACCCTGGCATTTGCGAGGTTTACTCCAAAAGTTTTGAAAATGGATGCAATAAAATACTGAAGGTTTACATCTGATCATAGCACTTTTCAAAATATTCTCACTCCCATTCTGTATGCATCTCATCATTTCACACTGTTTTTCAACCGCTGAACGCTATTCTTATTTAGAGAGAGTGAAAATACATTCTACGTAAGCAGCTACTGTGGCTTAAAGTGGCTCAAATGGTTGAACTTTAATGTTTTTAATTTTTTTTTTTCATTTTTGGAAATACAAAATTTTTTCCTGCGGCCGGATCTGGAGAGTTGGGAACATGGAATAAATATCTAATTCCTGGCATTGGATTGTTTCTGTGCAATGTAGGCGGAGACATTGTCATTTAGAAACGAAATTCCAACCAGAGCAGTCTTATTTATTTATTTATTTTTAAACAGTACCGCAGTATGGTCAGGACTCCAGCGTTGTATCCCCAATTTACATTTCCCCCCTGTATGATTGCTGGTTTTACTGTTCCTTTACACAAACATATACACATTGCACAAACATATAACACCCATGACCAAGGTGGGACTCGAACCCACGATCCCCTGCCCACGAAGCACCAAAGCGAGACGCCTTAGTGAGCAGTCTTAGTCTGGTAGTAACATTCTTTTGTTCATATGCGGCCACTGGCTGAGAAGAAGAAACACGTCATCTTCTTGCCAACACTTCTCGTTCGCTTCACCTTTGTGTGGAAATCTTCTCCTGGGAGGACCCAGGCCGATGACTGTCGTTTAGTTTCTGGGTCATACTACTAAACCCAGTTTTCACCACTTTTTCAGTGTTAGATATGTTTTGGGGTCTTCCTTCATTGAATATTTCAATAATTTCCTGGCACTATCGCACACGTGTTTACTTCTGCTCATCTGTGAGGTGGTGGGAATTCCTGCGACTGCAAAGCTTGCTGACGTGAAGTTTTTCTTTTAGGCTTGTTTTCACTGCTGTCGATCCAATATTTCAGGTTACTTGAATCTGACCATATTGCAACGATGATCTTCCCGCTACATTCGTTCTGCATTCATCACATTTTTATTCATTACTGCTGTAGCCGGTCGTTCTTCATCTTCAAGGGAATCCCTTCCTCTTCTAAATTCTGTATACCATGGGTAATAGCAACACCTGACATACATAAACACGCGGTGTTGACGATGCACACTGTTGGAGCATATCCAGACTTGCATGTATTCAATCTAAAGTTAGGAAAAGTTGTTTTGCCTTACCACAGCTCATTGTTGTTGCCTATTCTCAACATTTTAGGAAAGACCCTCATAATAATGCAAGGAAATTATACCTATATAGGATTAGAAATATCCAAGAATATTGTCTAGTAGAATTCTGCACCGAAGAAAGAAAGTCAAGTTTTTATGAAACCTTACCTTAAGCCTAAATTAAAATCTGCATTTGTCTTTCCAGCAATCAGATTGTCAATATAAATCTCCCTGGCCTATGGATAAAGATCTTAAGATAAATTCCAAACGTTTCATCGAAAATCACGTGGTGATTTAATGACCACGAAAACGGTAGTAGCAGAAACCATTATTTTTTATCAGTTCTAATATTTTTGGCATTATTTAATCCGATAATACTGCCGCTAGAAACGCAGCACCTAGGTTCAGTTAACCCTAGAAAAGTGACGTTAGTATGTCTTACATTAGTGGTGGTGTGGGGTCACCTGCGACCCCAGGAGTAAAATAGTTGTTGTAAACGAGCTAAATAAATATTTTTTGTAAAAATAATACTTATATTTACCTATCAAAACATAATACATTAGAATAACTGTTGGTAGTATAAAGATTAGCTTAAAATTGAAAGTTAAACCATTACAATAGATGTTACCTTCTAAAATTACAGTAACTTGAAATTGAGGTGCAGCACAATACACAGACTTCAGTGTTCACTTCACTAATATAATAATAATAAGTCAGTTAATATTTTTTATCTCAACAGTAAAAACACATGTTTTAGCCCTTTTATAATTTAAGCACAGCTTTTATACACGATTACACTGTGGTCTCTAAAGGAGATTTTGCAATTCTTTGCTGCAGATTTTACGCCTGGTAAGTAAATCACTATATTGTGGAAACGAGTGCGCAAATATTGAGTTCTTCTTCTTCTTCTTCTTCTTCTTCTTCTTCTTCTGCTTTTTGTTCACTATCACTATTTGAACTCACTATTTCCTCTTCTTCTACTTTCTTTATTAGGGCTAACAAACTTGCCTGTTGTTCCTCGTAACTCATAATGTGATATAAAACAACACTACATTGCAAAATAAGTACATATTGAAGCCACTTCTCGGAGGACGAGATATAACTACAGAAACAGTATGCCAGACGAAATACAATAAGCAACGGGAAAGGTGGCGGGGGAATTTGCCGTCCTTCTTGGAGCCGATGCTCACAAATAGTCTATTTTCTCGGAATGTGCGGCCTGTACTCCAATGCTAATGACTTCTAACAAAGGCCAAGGAATGCAGTGAAAGGTAGGGAAATATAGAGTGCAGATATTCAAAAACATTATTCACTTCTTGCAAATAAAACTGACTGGGGTCGGAAAATACCTCGCGCCACGTCTCTAGGGTTAACAGCATCAGTATTTCCATATTCAGTTCCAAATCAACAACTTCTTCAATTAAGATAAAAATTAGGATGTGGCACGGATTAATTTATATAATCTAGGTTGATTTAAACTAGATAATATTTTATTCTAGCGTGATAAACAAACATAATGGTTGTATGTCCGCAGTTTCCTTTGTTTTGTAGGAAACTTCACGTGAGTCTGGAAGCATTCGTGTGTTCCAGGAACTGAGCGCCCACCTGTATGTTTTAAAATTATTACTTTGTATATAACAAGCACTGAATAGTTCTTGTGTATGTAAGGGCGTTCTTATCTCTCACTACCCCAAATTTAGTCGAGGGAAGTCTTTCTTTTTTTTACCTCAATATGCTTTAAAATTGTTGGTCACTTTAGCCTAATGTAATCCCTTAGTTCCCTTCAACTTACAAGGAATTAAGTAATAAGATCAAAAAGAAAGAAAAATAAGCTTCTGTAAGAAGTTTGTTTGCAGATCAGGTAGGGAAAGTGGGACTGGAAAACATAAGCTTTTTGGGAAAACATGTGTGGACAGAATAACTCAAAAATGAAAAGCCGATAAAATACCACTCTTAGTATTTAAGTTCAGCACCTTATAAGGATGCAACACAAAGATTTTCTAGAAAACCCTCTACCCCAAACTACTCTTTACATAGAAACATTTTCGAAAATTTTGATTTGCTCAAAAATGTCTCTAAGGACGTTTATTAAAATACCGTATATTAAAGATAGTTACATCAGAAATAAAATGTATATTATGAATCTTCTGGGAATAACCTTTGAAAACTCCGTAAGAGATAAACAAAACTTACTGCACAAAAAATATATATCTTGTTAACACACACACTTTATGTCATATACATATTTTTGTAGAGCTAACTCTTTCAGAGATATTCCCTTTCATTGGTTTCAATTTTAAAATGTTTGACTTTGCTCAAATGAAAACTCCTCATTTGTTTCATATCTCTTTTGCTTTACTCCTGGCTATGGAAAGATACGCGAATTTAAATTACAATTGTATAGCGACAACTTTTAACAGATTTGACGTTCACCTAGTGTATTCTCTAATTTCCCTTCTACTTATAAGAAACTAGGTAATAAGACAAGTTATATTAATGTTTATCTTGATAAATGTTAAGTAGATAGAAGAATAAACTTTTGTAAGAACAAAGTTAAACAGTTTTCAAACATAAAGTTTTTAACATTTATGTTTACGTGAGAAAACATATTTTCTTCGGGTACTTCAGGTATACACTATCAACAATAAAGCACTAACTGACACTAATGAGAGTACGAGTGCTATGTAAATCGCCGAGCGCTCGTTGTCTGCATGTTTGTTTGTTTTTTTATTCATAGGGAAAACTCGTAAACTCATACAAGCGGTCTTCTCTGCTGCTATCTAGAGAGGCTGCGATCTATTGCGTTATCTCCTAGCATCTATGGGGGTCTCCGCTTAATTCAGAACCTTTTTCCCGCTTCAGTTCTAAAACAGGGTTCTAGTTCCATTAAAAACGACTTAAAGACCCAGCATTAATTTGTGTCTCGAAAAACCTTGCACCTAAGGTCCAATTATCTTATTATAGTATATGTTACAAAGATAAATCTTGAAAGAGGGTCGTCTCCTTCGAATGGTGGTAGCGCAGCTGCTTACCAAGCGGGAGACCTGGGTTCTATTCCCGGTACCGGCGTGGGGACTTTTCCCCCTCTGGGAGACCTGGCCCGGAGTATACTCAAATTCGTGAGGTCCCTGGGTGGCCGATTGAGGAGTTACTTAATGGAGAAGTAGCGGTTCCAGGTCATGAGGACTGCATTAACCGTCCGGGGGGGTTCGAGGCGCTGACCACGTCTCACCCCCAATGCTGCACCCCATCCATGACGTCTGTCATGCACCGAAATAGGGGATGCAGCGGCGGGGAGGTAGGTCAAGGTTCTTGTGAGATGTCGTACCATGGAGTTATTATATAATTCTTGGAAGATGCATGTGTTTCCTTTGCACTTCAATAGTTGTGTACTCCCCAACTGTTACACTACATTATAATTCAGCAACTGGAAAGCAATATGGTGTTCAGTCTAGCCAGCAAAGTTATCCATGCGGCCTGTTGACTGAAAGAACATGGTTTCTTGCTAATTGTTTCGGGCATACAGTAGATGCAAAAATGATTTAAACATATCTACAGACATATTAAGAAACACTTATATACAAAATAAACATATGCTCCAGCGTTTTGTAAGGCTCTTTGTTTCATTATAATTATTAGTTTATATGTGGTGTTTACAAAACTGTTTTATATGCGTTAGTAGAGAATTTTTATACAATGAGCTACAATGCTACCAACATATGATTTAAATTTACAGGGAAGTAAATGTGCGACTACTAAAACTAAGATGTTCAATATAAATGTGAGCTTGACATTGTTTTCCTCCGTTAAACCAAACCCCATTTAAGTGTCACACTTAAAACTAATCTCTGTTAAGTGCATATAAAGTACTTTGTAACATCACGCACTAAAATCTTGAAAAAACAGCAGAAAATGTAAACTCAGTATCTTTTTTAAGAATATTAATAATTAAAATTGTTTCTTCGTTAATTTTACATTCTGAAGTCATTGTACTTTCATATTAACCGTCTGTACCAGAGGTGGATTACAGGGTAGCTAGAAAATCGCTTAGGCTCTTCTTCTACTCAGTTGCTGTTAAACAGAGTCAAAACAAAATAAATTAAATAAATAAACATACACAGGTATGTTATTCGTACGTTATTATACTTTTTCTGCCACTATCGCCATTTTCAAATTAATACTATGTTAAAGGATAACGTTAAACCAAATATTACTTTCACTTGTAATGGAAAATAACCATGAATATGAGCTGTGTAACCTCTTTACCTGTGATAAGAACATGCACAAAAATGTTAGTTCTAGAGAGCACCTCACATAAATTGGAAAAAAATCAGCAATTCATAGCTATTGGATGAATTAGGTTAATGGCTTGTTAGAGATTTTAAATATTTAGCATCACCTATTTGTCTCACGAAGAAGAGTTACTAATATAACAAAGCGTAGAACATTATACATCACCCTTAAGACTATCAAGGAAATTCATACGAAAGTTAACAGGTAATATCAGGTTAAATTCAACGTGACGTCCATTTACATTTTATTATTTTATTGCATACAGCATTAAGACTTTAACGGTAATCAGAGCAAAAAGGGGTCAGCAAAAAGCACTTGAGGATGAAAATACAAAACATTTTATGTAAAAGAACTGGAGTGGTATAAATGATACAAATAGTATACTCTACTCACATTCAAGTAGAAAATATTCTTCCTGTAAGAAAACTCTGCGGTTTTATATGAACACAAAATAGTAGCGCAGATTCCAGACATTGTGAATGAACTCACGGAGCTCCGTCACGTTCCCAGTCCAACAATCAAGCTATTGTTAAGCAACAGGTCAAAAGAATACCGGTGTAGGATTTTGACTTCAATGATCAGACTGACTGAATTTTTATAAGCATTATCAGAACTCTTAGAGAAACTCAGCATTTATTTGAAAAATAAAAACAGAGAGAAATATGTATACATAAAGATGTATGTTACAGGAGGTAGAGAGAAAGTTAACAGAACTGGAGAAGGTAAAACAGAGGGCGTGTTTAAATAAAACAGGTTATAGGGTATTAATGTTGAATGACTGGGATGTGGAGTTTCACGATATGAAGAGATACGTCAGTATTCCAGTTGTCAATTGGGTAGAAAGTAAGAATATTCTAGTTGCTTGAAGATTCAAATGATAGAGATAATAATGAAGTTTGATTAATCATCTGCCTGAACGCAGACCAGAATCCAATAGCTAGGCAAGGAAGGCAATCATGAACCCAACGCAGCTGATTGCTTTGGTGGTTTGCGGTGCACTCCACAGTATAGAATCATAGCAACGTCACATGTTTTTTATAGTGTTTAACGCCCGCTTTTACTTCTATGGCAGCGCAGGAAATGACACTGATGGTATACCTATAGAATAAAAATGAAGCACCTGTGAAATGTGGTGGCGGGGAAAACCAGAGAACCCGGAGAAAACCCGCTGCTGCAACACTTTCTCAACCACAAGTACCACATGAATGAATGAATGAATGAATAAGTGTATTTATTAACATAGCAATATCATACATAGAATTTGAACAGTCGCACGGGTCCACAGACCGTACGTGCTTTTGTAATACACATTACAAGCAATATTAAAACAACAACCACAACAAAGAATTAAAAGAGTAAACACGAAAATAAAAAGACAAAGGAAATACGCCGTCAAAAGTAATATTAAACAACAATAAAAATTAAGAGTGAATCCGAAAATAAAGATACAAAATATTCAAATATAGCAATTTAAATTTACAGCACAGAGTGCACCTTCATAAATGCACCCTCTTATAATAGATAATTACACTTAAAAGACATATATACACATAATATATACAACCCTAGCACAATAGTGACCTAAGTATGATATAATATACATGTATGTAGAACATTGTAGTCACTTTTGTTTAGTTGATCTTATCCCCCCCCTTTTCTATTGGCAGCCTCCTCAGATCTCAGCTGTCTTGCCTTAAGTATAAATTTACCTAGCCCGTCCATGTTTTCCTTGCCTGCCAGTAGCGTCCAACATGCTGTTCGCCCGAAATCGAAACCGGCCTGCCTGGAAGAGAGGTGAGGCTAACCTTACCCAGGATTGAACACAGGTTGAACCTTACTCCAGTTGAGAGTAGAAGATAGGTCTCTGAGCACATTAACCAGGAAGCTATCAGACCAAAAGGGCAGACAACAAGACTCATGAAGAGCATAATGACGATGATGATTTATTATTTGATAGTGTTTAACACCCGCTTTTATTATTATGGCACCGCAGGTGATGATACTGATGCTACATGGAAGAAAATGGAGCACCGATGGAATGCGATGGCGGGGAAAACCGAAAAACCCGGAGAAAACCAGCCCCTGCGCCACATTGTCCACCAGAAAACCCACATGCGGACGCTTGGGATCGAACCCAGGCCGCTTAATGAGAAGCAAGTGGTCTAAGCACTCGACCACGGCGCGGTCCATGCTGATGATAATTATGTTTATGATAAAAAACAACAGCAACAACAACAACAACAATAATAATAATAACAATAACAACACGTTGTACCTCATTTCCATTAAGGGTTTTATATCATTAGGAGCAGTGTTTCTATTACTATTTGATTGATTTTCAAATACATAGTTCAATCTCATCATTATTATTATTATTATTATTATTATTATTATTATTGAGTAGATCGTTTTAGTAGCAGTTTAACGTGGTTTAACCGGTAGGTCATATCAGGTGCAGAATGAAATTGATAAAATGATGCTGAAATGAAACGCGGGTACAAGAAGCTTGGAGATGTTCAACATTCATCTTCTCAGGATTCAGGAAACACCAGAAAAGTCCTCATTTGGATAAACCACTGTAACTAAGATACGAAATCGGTACCGCTTAAATGCGAGCCAGACACGCTACCTCCACACTACAAAAGCGGTATTATTAATAATTTATAAATTCAAAATGAAAGGAATATAAGAAGCCATGCTATTTATAAGGTTGATGTAAGATTAGTTGACAAAACAAATAACACGATTCTTACCAAAAGGCAGCTAAATTTTGTTTTGCGCAGTGTCTGTGCAAAGAGTTTAAATAAAAAAGTATAACTACATATCCCAAGAGTTATTTTTCGGTAATCTAAATCATAATCTAAAAAGAAACACTTTATGGACAGAATGAGTTATTATAAGCGAATCGTGCTTACTGTTCCACATGAATAACACTTTAAATTAAATTGTACAACTCACATTTTTTTCCAATTAATATTTGAGTAGATAAGATGTCATCCTTTGGAAATGCATTGTGAAAACTTTAATAATCAATTCCCTTCGAAACATCAGATCTGATGTAACGATCCAATTAATCTGAGAGTCAAGTTTAGAATTCGTAGTGCTCTTGACAGAACAAAGAAGATCATTAGCGCCCGGTCCGTTTAAAGGAATAAATGCTGAAATATAATTTTGAAGAATATGAGCTTGCATAGAACGATTTCCAGGACAATTACAAGAATTATACTTTTGAATACTTGAATCGACTAACTAAGCCATTTATTACTTCACAAACGGTGTACATTAAACCTGGATACTATAGCTAGGCATAATTCATGAACCTTACAAAATCAAATTTATTTGTTTTTGTCCAAATTTACAGATGTTAAAATCTATCATTTGTTTATTGCTTATCTGCAAAGCACATTTGTCTCATAATTTATGAGTTTGTGTTATTTTAGAGTGTTTTATTAAATTTTATGTAATTTTATTTCCGTCTTATACTGTAATAACTCACTGTTGCTGTATAATTTTCTAGTTCATTAAGGCATACAAAGTGTGTTAACGCATACAAAGGCTCATTTGTGCGTATCCTGGGCCCAGTGGACCCACAATGGGTTTTAACTTTTTTTTTTTTTTTCGGTAAGAAAGTTCTGAATTGGAGCCCTCTCTCAGCAGGAATGTTGTTAAATCAAATTAAAATAAAACAAATTAATCAAAATTTATTCTTGCCTTATATAGCCAACTTTACAGGCATTTAATTAATTGCTCTTGTGGCTCATTGTGAAAAGCCAAAGGATGATCACCCGAATGTCATAGGCTCGTTTCCTGCCACGTATTTAACTTCTTTTATTTTCTCTTTTAAGTCCATAGAAATGCTGCTTGGTGGAGAGATACGAACCCGTATAGAAATGCTGTCTATTGTGCGAAGTTAATATCATAATCATTACACCAGAAACACACGCTCTTCAACGGCTCTTCGTTTTTGTTGTGTTCTTGAATGGTATCATCAGCCAGTGGCGGACTGGTATTTTAGAAACATATCTGTAACTTCGAAATTTGAATAGAGAGACCAGAGATCTCCCATCAGAAATTACTTGTTTAGGACACCTCTTTATTCTCTGAAAATATGTCAGTGAAGTTCATTAGCATCCTATAGAGAGTGATGCTGAATGCTGGCATTAAAATAACGTATTCATGCAATCGTAAGAATTATCTAAATGCCAATAGAATTTGAAAAAAAGTCCAAGAGTATTGAACCATCCGAACAGTTAATAACGGATATCCCGAACATCGCTGAAGTCTCAAAAAGTATTTGAAATACATTTCATGTTGTTTCATACGTTTTCTTCTATTATGTAAGAAGACTGGGAAGTGGAAAAGTGGAAATCTTTCACATTTTCTACTTTTAATGGAACAGAATATCGCAATTCTTTCTGATCCAGACTATAAAGTATTTAATTGGTCATTAATAGATAGTTACACTATGAAGCCCAGGACTGAGAGCAATTATGACATTATGTCGCCATATGTCATCTGAAAATAATTTGAGACCTCATTGTGGATTATCAGAAAATACGACTCAGTTGGGGAGTTTAATATCATATGGGCCTGAGCTAAGAAATGGTTCATGTTATCGTGTATTATTTCTTCCTCTGTAATATGTGGTATTTAGAACAATTATAGTATTCCAATAAAAAAGCATGCTGTACGCAAATTTCACCGCATACCTATGTGGTTCCTGAATCCAGAAGAATAATAATAGAAAGACTTATGTTTGTACGTATGGCATTGCCCAAACCTAAATATTTGGTACGTAATGTCTGATTTTAAGTTATGTTATTCACACTAAGATATTTCCAGATAAAATATACATAAAGCCTAACATTTATGAACAATTTGCCCCGTTATGCCACCATTAACTAAACTAAGGCACAGAGAGAGTACCAATAAAATGGCAGAGAATTTAGGAATGCCAATGACGAACTTTAAGGTAGTTTTAAGGTGAAGTTACATAATACTGCAAAAGAGCAACATAATCAATATCTTTATTCACTCATTTTAAAACACACTTTATTACAGTCATTATAATCTTGCAAATTCACTGCACTCGTGTATTGTTGTCCTTAGGTTTCTATTACATACACACACACACATACATTCGCACTCACATCCATACTTCCAGACTCTGTGGAACACAGGAAATATTCTGGGGTAGAGAAACACCTCTAACTCAGGCCGGGAATCAAACAAGGGACAACTCGCTCGGCAGACAGGTGTACTACCAACTGAGTTCTAAAATGTTATTTTTCTCAAAAATGACTCTACGATTCTGATTGAAATAACGTGCATTAGTCATATTTAGGTGATAAACAAAACGTATATTTTTAATTTTCCAGAAATAGCTTATCTAGACGTTTATATTGGATGATATTTGCAAGCGGTAAACCGTAATAGATACACAAAAAATTCGAATCCCTTAAGACACACTATTTATGTCATATGTACCTTTTTATGAAGTTCACCATTTCCGAGATATTTCTTGTTATTGGTTTTCATTTTAAGATACTTTAACATTTCTCAGATGGGAATTTGTCATTGGTTTTTCTTTTCTTTTGCTTCTGGCCATGCAACCGAATTTCAATCACATAGCAGCCAGCTATGTTCAACTATCACTGTGCCCTTATATTCCTTTATTTCCTTTCTACTTATTAGGAACTAAGTAGTAGGACAGATGAAGTTTATCTTGATTAGCATGAGGTAGATGTAAGAAAAAGTTTTTGTAAGAATGAATAGGTAGAGAAAGTCATGTGAATGGAATACGTAATATATATAACAGGTGAGTCAGCTACTCCAACATGAAAACATCGACCCCCATTCTCGCCCTCCGTGGTGCAATGGTTATCATGCTAACTTTATATACCCAAAGTCACGGGTTCAAACCCGGCGGAAGACGATGGGTTTTTTTTAGGCGTAAACATCCCTAGCATGGCTTCCTTCGGAAGGGAAGTAAAGCCGTTGGTCCCGTGTCGTAGATTTACGGCACGTAAAAGAACCTCAAACCTGATAGAGAGACCAATGAGCAAAATTAAGCGATCTTTCACGCCCAGTATAAAATGGGACGCTGAGAACCACAGCAGTTCAAGAGCGTCCGTAAATAACACGCCATTTTTTTTTTATCCAAAATATGTAACCTTCTTCATGTTGACATCGGTTTCAACAGTTGTTGACCACAGAAAATCTCTTATTTCTTTCATTACTAGCCTGGATATCCAATGCAGCGCTATCTTTATTCTTGGTTGTCATCACCAGTATGGTTTGGTTTTGTTTCTTCTCGCGCAAAAAGTAAGCTATGGGATGTACTGCGAGACAGTTCATTATTGACTGAGGTAAATAATAATGGTATAATCGCAATAATCCTCAGACATGTTGTCAAAAAGTAAAATTGTACAATTTTAAATATAACGTAAACATGCATGCCCGTCCGCGACAGGCTGTTGAACACATGGTCCGGCTGAACAAAGCAAGGGGGACAGTTCCCCTAAGATGTGTGTTGCAGTATCCTAGAGCCAGCTTCCAGACGTAAAGTTCAGGAGTAGAAGTTGAAAAGCTACGTGGGGCAGACATATATATTACGCCAAGAAACATGTGTACTTAAATAATTAACGAAATGTCCCAGTAATCGCGACAGCAGGAGTATTGTTTCTCGAAATACGTTATCAAAGGCACTCACGTCTTTTAAATTAAAAATTTCGCCGATAAAAAAACAATTTATATTAACATTCGTTATACATTTTGTGGCGTGCTTTCTAGATTTCTTTCTTTTTGCTTCAATGCGTAGTTGTTGCAAATGCTGGAAGGAGAACTGGTTAAACTCAATAAACAATAGAATAAAAGGTATATCCACGTGGTATTTTTGTAATATTCCCACTTCCTGAAAAATCAGAAGAGTGCCCATTGCTCGCAAGGTAAATATGATTAATTAATTAATTAATTAATTAATAAATACCAACTGAGGGACTACTACAACTGTCTTTTCATCTTATGCTTTACGTTTGCGTCTTTGGACACTCTTGGGGCTGTATTTCTCTGCAG
The DNA here is from genome assembly GCA_030762935.1 of Hymenopus coronatus. Lineage (NCBI taxonomy): Eukaryota > Metazoa > Arthropoda > Insecta > Mantodea > Hymenopodidae > Hymenopus > Hymenopus coronatus. The sequence continues at coordinate 329,512,447 of CM060900.1, forward strand.
ATGCAATTTTAGATTTGGTTGTTTACACAGAGAGATTTTCGTATTTAAATGCATTTTATACAGGAACTAGTTTGCTTATCTGCATTTGCCAATTTTTAGAAAACTCCCCCATCCCAAACTACGCTTTACATGGAACATGCTTAGAAATTTTGGATTTTTTCTGAAATGGCTTCAACGATTTTGATTAGCCTGTCGATATTAACGATGCTTATATGGTAAACAAAATATATATCCTGAATTTCTTGGGAGTAGATCCTGAGGTCTTCTTTATTCTGAATGACTTCCGCATAACTTGTAAACCATGAAATATGCACAAAAATGTAGTGCACAAAACATGTACAGCTGGTTAAGACATACAGTTGATGTGACATACCTACTATTCTTTTGTAAAGTTAACCGTTTAGAAGATATTTCATGTTATGGTTTCAGTTTTAAACTACTTAAAATTTTTCTCAAACGGGAAGTCATCTTTCGTTTCGTCTCTCTTTTGTTTTACTTTCGGTCACGCAAAGAAAACTAAATTTCAATTATTTCACATAACCATCAATTTCTAAAGGATTTTACTATCGATTTAGTCTAAGTAGAGAAAGTCATGTGAAAGAAACACACCATTACAGTGATTGAAGCATTCATACAATTTAGGTAATATTGTACATATCCACTGTAAATTAAAATCACAATATTTAGCCGGTGATACTAAGAAAATTTTCTTCCTTTTTGTGCACTTTTAGGCGTGTTGGATCGGTTTGTGAGGGGAGTGTTGAGTGAAACGTTTATAGTATGTATTGAAGATATCGGGAATATTATTCGACCTAATACGTTTACTGGGTTCATTCTCATTTTGCCCACGCAGATAATTTCACAGTTAGTGCATTATAATGTTAATCTACAGTCGACTGTACGGAAACGTGCCGATTTCTTTGCTTTTTGTACATCTTTTCTTTGTTTAATGTTAGAATATTTCTGTGCTCCACACCAGCTCTGCAGTAGTAGTAGGAGGAGTAGTAGGATGAGTATTAGGAGTATTAGTAGACGGAGTAGGAATAGTAGGAGAAGTAGTAGTAATGAAAGCAGTAGGAGGAGTAGTAGGAGTAAGAGTAGTAGTAGTAGTAGTACATTAATTGCGTCCGACAGCCGCATGGGTGTGGAGACCGTACATGCTCTCTAAAAATACTTGAATTTACAATATTACCTGTTATACCTAACCATATTTTTTTATATTCACCACATTGTAAACACACACATAGACAGATACACAAGCGTCCGCACGCTACATAACTTTGATATCACAACACTCTGATATCACATTCCACACTCACACCTGCACCCATCTATTCACACCTGCACCTATCTATTCACACCTGCACCCATCTATTCACGCCTGCACCCATCTATTCACACCTGCACCCATCTATTCACACCTGCACCCATCTATTCACACCTGCACCCATCTATTCACACCTGCACCCATCTATTCACACCTGCACCCATCTATTCACACCTGCACCTATCTATTCACACCTGCACCCATCTATTCACACCTGCACCCATCTATTCACACCTGCACCCATCTATTCACACCTGCACCCATCTATTCACACCTGCACCCATCTATTCACACCTGCACCCATCTATTCACACCTGCACCCATCTATTCACACCTGCACCCATCTATTCACACCTGCACCCATCTATTCACACCTGCACCCATCTATTCACACCTGCACCCATCTATTCACACCTGCACCCATCTATTCACACCTGCACCCATCTATTCACACCTGCACCCATCTATTCACACCTGCACCTATCTATTCACACCTGCACCCATCTATTCACACATATATGGCCTCATATACCAAATATATCTATAGTTTATTTACGCAAACACCTTATCTCTTAGCAGACGTATTTCTGTATGTGTCCGAGCGTGGCCAGTTTTATCTGTTTAGAATTAAGTTCCAGCAGCTGTTTGAAGCTAAAAATATCTCCAGGAATAATTTTCTGCATATATTCTCCATCTGCACTCTATCTGTCAAAATATACGTCCAGTTTTTCTCTTCCCTGCATAATGGGCATATCCACCTTCCGGCATCATCAACTAGCTTACGAGCTTTCCGCCCAATCTAAGCCACGCTGTTCCCTTTTTTGTGGCGTGCTATTTATGGACGCACTTTAATTACAGTGGTTCTCAGCGTCCCATTCTAAATTGGGTGTGTAAGACCGCTTAGTTTTGCTCAGAGGCCTCTCTTTCAGGCTTGAGATACTTTTACGTGCCGTAAATCTACGACACGGGGCCAACGGCTTTACTTTCCTTCCGAAGGAAGTCATCGTCCTCCGCCGGGTTTGAACCCGTGACCTTGGGTTTATGAAGTTATCATGGTAACCATTACATCATGGAGGACGACAACATACATACATACATACATACATACATACATACATACATACATACATACATACATACATACATACATACATACATATGTATGTAAGTGTGCGTTTCCTTACCCCACCCGATTTTTATTTTATTTCGTAGCTTCAATTGACGATTTTCTTCTATATTCAGGTTCTATTTACTATGTGTAAATTGTACAGTCGCATTTTCACTTTTTGATGACCTTATGTCTGTTTTCACTATCCCTTTGCCAAACATTGTTTAAGCTTATTGTTTATAATGTCCGTTGTAGCCCCGCCGCCCAACATGTTAGGTGCTATATGTTTTTCATTTAATGCTAATATCACATTACTCTCACAGTTGTTTTTTCTCGTTTAATTATGCACAGCCAATATCCAAATACACTTGTTTTAGCAGATACAGCGTCTTCCCAGCAACCTACCCCACGAGGAATACCGTAGTTTGAAGTGCCACTCCCCAAATCCAGAACACGTTTCCAGAAATTTCATTGTGTTATGATTAAATTATCGAACCTCATCCAACCCTATACCTCACTTCTATATAGCAATGAAGATCTAATATTGCCCCATACATAAAAAAATAAGTTTGCTGGCATGTCTGGTACCTTTGTCAGTAGCTTCAGTATTTCAGAAAGTGGTCCAATCCCTTTGTGTCTTATAAACTCTGTGTTCCTGTTCTAGAGTAATCAGACGGAGAGCTTCCAGTAACTGGAGCACAACATCAAACCACGAGGAACTGATGAAGGAAAGACTCAAACGCGGACCAGATCCGGACGAGGCGCAATAGCAACGACAGGGTCCCCAACTAATCGAGCAACACCAATCCTGACTCCAGCAAGGCATGACTTCTGCCATTTTCAACCTGGACGTCCCAGAATTAAACAAGCTCCAGTCGGCCAGGCAAGCTCCAATGAGAAATATCTGCACAGCACAAATTCCATCGCCACGCCGCGACACACCAATCATTTCCGCCTGTTTCTACAATACTGAAACACACCAAAATGAAACACACGAAAGAAATGATGACACAAGAAATTCTGATAGAAGAGAAACCACCGTAGCACTTGACTACCGACCTGGGGAAGACACAAAATCCCACCAGTCAGAGAATTGAACCCCCAGCATCACATTTTACCGCCGACCCACATAGCTTGTTCCTCGGAATTGGTGGTGAGTGATGTAACGGTTTCAGGTAATCAGCTCTTAACAGTGGTTGTGTGAGTAGCTCTGTGTGCAAAATACAAATCGTATTGCTGCCCAATTTTATTTTAGATTCCCAAGATTACAGGCTTGCATTTAACAGCTAATCTATAATATACAAATGTAATAAAAATAAAAGCATATCCACCTCACAAACAATAATGCTTGAATGGATTACGAAGTGATAATAAGGTTTACTTTAACGGTTAATTCTTTCCGTTCTCAGATTATTTTATATCAACTGCAAAACTTCATAAAGCTCTTTACTGTTTCTGTTCTTTACCGATTAAGCCGAAAATGTCAGTTAGTACTAACTACACCTCAGTCGAATAATGTAGAAATCTTTACACTTAGTTAAAACGCTCCTTGACCATTGATTTTCCTGGCTTACAAACAAAAATAAAAGGATAGTCTATGATTCACAAATTTCAATTTGATTATTCTTTGAAGTGTTTGACTGATTTACCATGACCCGGCCATAGCAGTTGTGCCCGATTGGTGACCTATGTACTCATTGCATTGAGAAAGGGACAACATCCCTGAGACGAAATTAGAGGCTGCTTCTTCTACTGCAATCAACCATGAAATCACCTCAGTTCACTTGTGTGCACACTGCCCTGACAACCCCAAGTTCTTTTCAACCCTCACTCGCATCCACCCTCCAAACTTGTAGCCTTGTGGTACAATAAATTCACATAGAAATCCCTAAGCACACTCGCTGAGACAAGTGCTAAGGCAACTGAAAAAAGACAAGGAAATTCTCTCTGGGAATGTCGAAGGAAATGGTCACTCCATTTGTCAACATTCTGTCACAGGCACTACAGCCGGCTTTGCTTTTACCAATCTTCGCATCCTTTTGATTGATGTATCTAATCCGAGATTGGACTAAAATATACTGCAGGGCTACTGTGTAGATTCCTTTCTTGTAATTTTCGCCCAAATTACCACTTTGTCTTAGATTTCTTTGTTTACTAGTAAAAATCACAGCTCCACCCGCATTATGGCGCAAATTGCAACGAAAATTCTCCCTTACTTCTCTCGTTACTTTCTACTCCCCCCCTCTCTCTCTCTGCTTTCTCTCCCTCTCACTTGCTCACCCTCTGCTATATTTATTATCATATGGATAATTGAAAACCTACAGTACAACAGTTTTGGTGAATGTTTTAATAGCTTCTTAACCATTAGTAAAGTTTAAAAGGCTAATACTTGTTATGCGAATGATACCATAGTATTTCACAGGGTTATTTTGTTTAAGTATACGAAGACTAGTAAAAAAAAAAAATGTTAGCACAGTTACTTAAATGCTACATTCTAGTAATATTTCATAATAAAAGCGTTTCATAAAATTTGCACTTAATGATTAAAAGTTAAGCAATATATTTCGATGAATTAGAATGCCGTATTAGAACACCTTGAACAATGTAAATATGATTTCACTGTCCAGTCTCTAACAACGGCACTTAAAATGTGTTGTATAGGTATTAAGTTTCGTGACAATTCATTGGACCAGGCATGACCAAATAGAAGGAGCAGAGGGGAAGGCACAGTAAGTCATTCCACTTCTTGTAAGCATTGGCGCTTGCAGCTCTGTGTCGTAATGGAATGTTAGTAAACACAAAACCTTCCTCATCTGCATCTAGTGTTGCTGTGTTTCTTCTCTTTCTTCCGTGATATCTTTTACTTTGGATGAGTCCATGATTATTTGTTATTAAGGATGATATACAAAGCCTTATTAGATCAAACAAATGGTCGTCGTGTAATAATGTGATGCTAGTTTTTTATATAATTCATTTTAAAGAATCTTTCCTAGTAAATGTAGCTATGTGGAGTCAAAGATTGGGATTAAATAGGACGCAAATAATCACATTTAGAAAATATATCCTTAGGCAGTGAATTAATAATGTCTAACCTCTTTCTTCCTAGCAATTTTCTTCATACACTTTTGTAGAGCGAGTGATTCCGTTTGATGTTTGAGTGAAACCTCTGAAAACAATATGAAGACGGTATCTCCCGCATTGCGAAACGGTCATTCTGTGTAAGTGTGCTTACAAACTCCCTACCGAACATTGTACATATGTATGAAATATTTGTGACCAACCAGCATTTCTCCTTTTTGACTGGAGTCGGGAGAAACGACGTTCACATGTCTACTTTGGACTATTCTATGGTGAAAAAGTAACATAAAGGAACAGGAACATGCAGTACTATTTGATCTAAAACAAAACGCCCAAAACAAAAAACAAAACAAAAAGCACCTTAAGCTTTATTTGTATAAATGGCTAGGGGAAGTATTTTAACAGTCTGTAATTTGAAAATACAAACTGAATGCAAAGCCTTGGTAAATTATTAATGTAATGCCGAAAAGTTGTCACAAATTTTAACTAGCGCCCAATTTATCCTAAGAGTAGTTTCACCAGAACTGTGTATTAGGATTTCTGAGTAAACGATGAACAAAGGTAAAGAATCTGAAGGAAGTGAAACGTCAACGAAAAACGATAAAATGTAAAATGTTATTTTTTGCATATTAATACTCATACACATAGACATACACCAAATGTTTTGTTTTGCATTTTTTGTCATTCAAATGCGAGCAAATGTAAATTGTCTTACACAAGTGAGTGTGCTCTATTGGGCCTTCGTATGCTAATATATGCATTTGTTCGTTTCAAAATCGATGTTTGTAATTTTCACGTTTGTTTCCGAGTGTAAGAATGCGAGTTGGTTATTCCATTGTGATGGTTACAGTGCCTGACATACTATGTAGAACTTTATTTAAGTGAGATGAAAATTAGTTGTTCCGTAGAGTCTTGTCAAAATTGTTAGCTTGTTAAGTATATGGCTAATCTTTTGCGTCCGGTTCATAAAGTTATGTTCTAAAATTCCAGGTTTTTTTTGCCATGATTTGTAGTTTAACACTTTTTTCGTCTCTGTCTGTGAGGGTCATCTTCAGAGATGTTGTCAACACGTTGCTTCTGTCTCAAGAATTAAATACATGATAAAATTGAGCCGATATATATGAATGCTCGTGGCCCTGTGGGCGCATTCAAAGGAAAAGGTTTTGTTATTCCTTGATGTCTGCATGGAGGTTAGGGAATTGGGAGAGAATGAAAACCCAGATTTGGTTTAGTCTGAACCTTTCATCTTTATTAAAGTTGTTACTAAATGTTTACATTTCAATGGCCTCTCTGTACAAACGGAGATAATAAAGTTTGGTGGCGGCTAAAACCTCTACTACATCATACTCCATTCCAGGGATATTCCATGGACGTCTTCAGGGATAAAACACGTCCCCGCGACTGATTTATCTGTTTGTGCAAGGTGGCAGTTTCTATTGTGTTTGTTTATGCGTGTGCTTATACTTAGTTTTGTTCTGTATACTTGTCCACATGAACACCGAATTTTGAAAGTAGTTCAAGTGTTTTTTTTTGTTTTTTTTTTGGTAGATGTAAGCATATAGCTTATTTTTGCTTATATATGTATGCTGATTTATCGCATTCCTATTTTACCAATGAGCTCTATTATATTTTTTATGTGGGATTAAAATATCTTGTTGTAATAAGCAACGTAAAGTACTTTCAGTGTCTGTAAGTTGCCGTTGGGGCATATCATTTCAAAATAATTTAGCATCTTTTTGGTTTACCGGAAAAACTACGAGTCCATTGGGGAACTTAGTGCCGTGTCGGCCTTTTGCCAGGTTAGCTCACTGGTTAGAACAACTGGAGAATATCAGAAGATCTGTGGTTCAAAGCCCGGCTATTGCATTAATGTCTTCAGTCTGGCTCTATCTCTTCAATTCCTGTTCTACAAACGCTTGGTGTGGAAGAAAAGATTAATTCACATTGATTGACCTGACCTAATATTTTGTTAAACTATGAAGCCCGGGACTTAAAGTAAACACGACATCTATAGATTTCCATTGGGGCAAGTCATTTCAAAATAGTTTGGGATCTCTATATGGTTTATCGAAAAAGCGGGGGAACTTAGTGCTCTGTGGGCATGTTGCTACGGTAGTTCAGTGGTTAGAGCAGCTGGAGACCATGAAATCCGTTGTATAAACACCGGTTATACCACTGAACTTTTCAGTCTGATTCTACCTCTCCAAATGTTTCTTCCCTGCATAAAAATATAACAACTCTCATTGGAGAAAAAGATTAGAAAAACGAATAATAATAATAACAATAATAATAATAAATATAATGGAATGAAACACCTCAAGCTCTCATGCATGTATTTAGTTTGATTGCCTTAATGTTTTGATTCAAGCCTACAGGTCTAGCCTCTAATGTTAAAAATAAGAATAGCGTATAAACAGTTTTTTTTTAAAGCTTAACGTCCTTTAACCTTGTTGGTCATATCGGACAATGAATGAAATTGGTGCAATGATGCTCAGATGATCTCTGGTTCCATGGAGCTTAAAGTTATTCGGCATTCGTCTTCTCAGGATAAGGGAAAACCCCGAAAAAAAGCCTTATCCGGGTAAGTCGCCCCTAAGCGAGATTCAAACTCACGACCTTTTGAATATGAGGCAGACGCGCTACCACCACACTACCCAAGTGAGATGCAGATATTGCCTAATATTTATATGTTAAATAAAAACATTTTAATTAATTTCCAACCGAGCAGGTGACTTTATTCTCTCAAAAATAACTGGAGTACAACTGAAGTGGAAAACATGTTAAACTTTTCCTCTGTTCGCACTGTTCCTGCACACGCGATCATCGACTCTAATACAAACCTGGGTACTCCTCTCAATAAGGGAGAATGCCTGACTTCCGCTGACATGTAAGAGTAGAACACAGGTCGCTCGCGCTATCGCAGCCTCTCGGTTGTGTTTACTTGAATTTGCTCCGTGCAGCTCTGCAGTTCTTTAAACACACTAACAGCTAACGAGAGGTATTGCGTTGGCGGGCTACCTTATAGAGAAACATAGAACTGTTAAACTACACTCCTATTGGATTTTTAGTGCTGCAGTAAGAAGCGATTTCAGAAGTTGGAGTGAAATATATTATACTTTCTTTTTCAGAAAAAACTGTTTATTTTCCTGGGATGGAATAAACGGGAAACTCAAGAAACTACTTGTAATAAACGTACTTGAAATAAAGTTATATCGCTGATACTTATTTTGTTTTCCCGTATGCGAAGCGTTTCCTAAGCTGGAAGTCAAGAACACGGTTGCTGTTGATAGAAACGATAACGTGTTTTGAGTTCGAAACAATGGATTGTCTATTACCTTGAACTTTATATATCTGTTTGCCATATTTAAAGAGCTAACTACTCATAGAAAAAAAAAACAGCTTCATTTCCAGTAGTATTTTGAAAAATGTACCAACTCTTACAGAATTTTAGGCTTGTATTTTGTTATTATCAATCTAACTTATTATAGCTGGAAGAAAACTATAATAGCATAAGCAAAAAATGCTGTATTAAAATGCACATTATTTAAAATAACCGAAAAACGCAACATTTTAAACATTTTAAGGTGCACATGTTTCAAACAATGTGTCTTAATTTTTGTACATTCTTATAAATTTAGTTGTATTAAAACAAAAAGTGAGACGTTCTGAAGATTTGAAAATGTAATTTTGAATAAAGCACTGTTTTATAAAATAGTATGGTGCATTGTAGGAGCTTTAAATGGCTATAGGTCCCAAAGCTAAATGTTGATATATATGGATTCCCAAACGTTCCGAAACGATTTGCTATAAAAGGCCATTTTCGACTTTTTGACCGATTGTATTCAACATTATATTCCAAATGTCCTTTGAATTTTCAGACACCTAAATTCGATCTCCATTATTCTAAAGGCCATCAATGAATCGTATCATGAAAAAAGATTCTCCATGGCTTAAAAAAGTCTAAGATTCGCAAGAACATAAAAAGTGCATAAGCCCTGAGAGTAATACGTTATGGGTAACACCTTAATGCTCCAGGGATAAAATAGGCTGCCTAATAGGGCAAAGAAATGGCGGCAGTCGTTTTATTAAAGGTGTAGTACATTCATTAATGTGAAGACTGCAGGAGCAAAATCGCTGAATGCACTCGGAAAGTTAAAAGGGAGATTTTGCATTAGTATAGGCTTTTGATGATGGCTTATCTATTTATCGGCAACGCAAAAAAGCTGGTTTTAATATTTTCGCCGTAAAAGAACCAAACTTACCTGCAATTTTCTAAAGGAAGTTTCATTATGCTAATGTATTAAACAAGGACGCTTAAAGGAACTCATATTACCGCCTTGATGATTTGAATTCGCTTTCTTCTTTTTTAATCAATTTCGCGTAGCTTGACACGTTGCAAGCTGCCTTGGTAGAGCTAGAGGCTGTGTATTAGATACCATAATGCCAAAATAGGTTGCACATAAATGCGCTAAATTGTTCTACTTTAACCATAATGCTAAACTGTCGTCCACTATTCCTGTTCAGGTAATTACTTAGGTTGCATATGCATCTGAATATTAAATGTGTGTAAATATGTTCTTTAAGTCAGAAGTGTTATAAGCTGACTATATGCTACTATTATTTATAGAAATTTTAGTCCAAAAGCATCATCTCAATATAAATAGATATAGGTAAATTCAATAATAATTAATGCAATACATACTACACACACATAGGAGCATAAAATGCTGATGTGTTGCAATCAAACCACCTTATTTAACCACTATAATTAGTTTCATAACTATTTCTTAAAACTTTATTTATACAATTTTTTTAACTTTACTTTTTGTTATTCATGCTAAATGGTGTAAGATGATTCAAGAATGCCTGTAGCAGTTACACAATAGAATATAATGGCTAATACAATATTTGTCTATGGCGTAGATGCCTGCTTGATAACTATACACTGTTTAAAATTAAAACTAACCTCCATGGCGCAACAGCCCGACCGTTGCATTGCAGGCCAATAAGTAAGTATAGTTCTGAAGGGTGAGACGTGGATAGCGACCCAAGACCCTCCCGGCCGGTTAATACACCCATGCAACCGAGACACTACTTTTCCCTGAAGTAGCTCAATTGGGCCTCCAGAGACGTCACAAGAATGAGTGCATTCCGGACTCCGTCTCCCAGCGGGGAAATAAATCCCATGACGCTAACTGGAATCAAAACCAGCCCTCCCACTTGGTAAGCAACTCACACTCTTTGCTTGAGGTAAATACAAACAAAGGGCCAAATAGCGTATACTGAAATATGCAGGAAATTCTAAAGTAACAACTGAAAGTAACTTGAAAATTACTAATTTTTCAAAAAATTGACACAAACTCGTATACTTTGATGAAATTAATGTTTCTTAGAGTGAGCATTTCTTCTTAATTAAATACAATTCATAAAAATAAAGGGGATACAAGGAGTATGCGCTTTTCAGTTATATAGAAATCCATAAAAATAAAGGGGATACAAGGAGTATACGCTTCTCAGTTATATAGAAATCCATAAAAATAAAGGGGATACAAGGAGTATACGCTTCTCAGTTATATAGAAATCATTTAAATTATACATGAGCTGATATAGGTAACTAAACAGTAGAATATCTAGAATAATAACAGTTTAGATAAATGAAAATATTCGCCAAATGATAAGGAAAGTTAGGGTATATATACAAGGTGGTTCACCTGTCCCTTATTCTCTGGTTTTATGCAAACCGCAGATTACATTCCCGAGACCCATCTTCTGCATACTAAGATTTTTTTTTTTTATATCTTTTTAATAAATACAGTACCGGAGTCTAATCGGGACTCCGGCACTGTATACCCTACTTTTATTTACCTTTTTTTTTTTACATTGTTTTGCCGTATTATTACTGTTTTCTTTACTTTTACAACACACACATATACACAAACATATAACACCCATGCCCAAGGCGGGACTCGAACCCACGATCCCCAGCGCTACGAAGCACCAAAGCCTTGGCGAGCGCGGCCATGGGAACCGGCCATACATTAGAGACTTTGTCGCTACAAATTATAGCTGAATAGTAGCGCATTTGTTTATCGCGCGGTGTTAGCATGAGTTCCAGGATGCTCGATTCAGTTTCGAACTTACCAAAACGTTGACAATTGTTTTTCCCCTCTTTCTTTCTTTCTTTCTTTCTTTCTTTCTTTCTTTCCTTCTTTCTTTCTGATTTGGCACAAAGTTAGATGGGATATCAGAACATTTTTAACTTGCTTATTTGTTTCTTTTATTGTTGTTCTCTTTATTTATGTTTATTCTAACTTAATCAGTCCAGTTACAGGAAATACAAATGAAAAAGAACATTCTGAGGCATATTCATTCAGCTTCTTCTAAATATGCAGGTATTATTACAATGTTTTAAAACTAACATGGGTTTTTCAGATAACCAGATCCATTTTCAGGGTATATATAAAACAAAAAATACACAAAACACCTAGGCTGACAGTCACAAACTGTGTCAAGTACATGGGTATTCACCAATGCTTTAAGTTAAACAGAAAATTAGATTTAATCCCTATAACTTAACAAACTTCTCAATATCCACTAGATAAAATGTTTCCGACATAAAACTTAGTGATGAAACCTATTCGTTTGTGCAGTAGCTGTTCAGAATGATGACCTTCGTTGATTTAGAGCTGTGCGGGATGTTGCAACGACAACCTGGCAAGTAGTAACATCTGGGATGTGACGAACCTGCAGGCCTTCCTGATTAGTTGCTAAAGAGTATTAACGTTATGCGGCCGTAGGCTGTATACTATTTTAAATGACTCCATAGAAAGTAATCAAGTGGCGTAAGATCAGGAGATCTGGCAGGCCACGAGACAGGTCCTCGCCTATCTATCCATCTTTGAATATGTGTGCCTTGAAGATAATTTACGACGATTCTGGACTGGTGCAGTGGAGCACCATCAGGCCGAAACCACATTCATAACCTTTCATTTAATGGTACATGCTCCAGCAATGGAGGAAGATCGTTATGGAGGAAGTGAAGGGAGCATGCTCCCGTAAGGTGACTTCGAAAAAATTTGGCCCGATTAGATGACCACCCAAAATGCCACATCATATATTAATTCTCCGCTGGTCTTTAGAATCTGCCTATCTTACCCAATGAGGCTTATCGACACTCCAATAGTGCATGTTGCGATTCACAGTGCCATTGCCGTGAAACCGCGATTCATCTGAAAACAGAACTTCGGATAAAAGTACTGCATACGGTTCAAACTGCGTAATACTCATTCGTAGAAATTTACTCGAGCTTCAAAGTTACCATGGAGTTCCTGGTGTAGCTGCAAGAGGTAAGGGTGAAATGTATTGTTAAGCAGTATATTACCTATTGACCTTTGTGCCAGTGCCCACGTGCTAATGAAGGGATTGTTTAAGACAGCGTCTAAAATTATATCTTCATTGTGCCAGAGGTAACTGGTGCCTCCCTAATAGGACCTGTCCTTTCAAATACTCCTGCTATACGTAAACGTCGTTCAGCATTCCGAAAAGTGTTGTGAGTAGGTTTTCGTCTTTCTGGAAAATGACTTCCATACAGGCGTTTAGCCTGGAATACATGGCGAGTTCATGATCAACTGAGTCTACCTATCTAATGGGCTGTGAGGTCCATAAGAGATGACCTTAGCTATAGAAATAATACATACCTACATATTTATTTCGGGCTTTTGTATCTAATGCGGCATGACTAGACCTAAAGTGTCTTCCGGTAGTATTCGCTAACCCACCAAGGGTTCCATCTGTCTAACTTTTGTAGAGAACATTCTCTAACTATGAAGAACAATCAATAAGGTGTTAGGTGTTCTAGTATTTTTGAATTGTTTTTATTAACTTTATAGGTTTTGAAAATTTCCTTTATTATTTATAGTCTTAGTAAAGTATATTTTTCAAAATAATTAGAAAGAAAGTTAAGGATCCAAGACTAAAGAAAACGTAAAAGGAACTGTCGTTTGTTCTTCATTCGTATCCCTATTTGTTTACACCTAAAATTATTAGAGTGACAAACACTGAACTAACTTTGCACCTGGATGGATAATATATAAAAAAGAAAAACGGGGCATGCAGACTGTGGGGGTCGAACCGCTGATGGTGATGAGCGAACACGAAATTATGCAGTTGAACTACAATCATTACCCACGTTTGTTGCGTTAAAATTTGTAGGTATAGTATCACACTTGTCTCCCTCTCCACTTCTGATCTCTACATGTTGTGAAGCCCTTTTTTGCAGCTTAAGCCGTTCATTTAGACTCCATTAATTATAATTTACATTGTAGAACGTATGACAGCGATCCTATTGATATAACAGAGGTTATTAAGCCAACGTTTTTGGAATGGACGTAAATATTGCTGCTAAGGTCTATTTTCCGATGAAGAGCAGGCTAGATTTGCATGGCTACAAAATGGCCAACAAACACGGTAATTTCGACCTTATTACTTTCAGAGTATGAAGTGTTGCCTATATCCAAAAATAATAAGGAACAGGTGAACCACCTTGTGTGTGTGTATGTGTGTGTATATATAAAACTTGATTTCAATAGCTACATACGATAGAAAATCCTGGGAGTGGAAAGTGACTTTTGAGAGAAATATATAGGCTAGAAACATACAGAGATAATTAGTTATTGCGGGGATTTCTAAAAAGCTATAAGATATTCAACAGCACAGAAAACAGTTTTTGTGGTAAAGGCAATATATTTTTAAGGCATGCATTCAACAAATATTATAGAATCTGAATGCATATAGTGAATAGCAACGTGTATTTTTATTTTAACATATACGCCATACATTGCGGCATATTTAGTGCGAAAATGTAAATGGCGTGTTACTTATGGAGGCTCTTTAACTGCTGTGGTTCTCAGCATCCCATTCTATACTGGACGTGAAAGACCGCTTAATTTTGCTCAGAGGTCTCTCTATCAGGCTTGAGGTTCTTTTACCTGCCGTAAATCTAGGACACGGGACCAACGGCCTTACTTCCCTTCCGAAGAAAGCCATGCTAAACCGAAAAAATCCACTCCCACTCGACTGTGCTTCTACCCCTGGAAAGTAGGGCTGCGGGGTGGAAACCGAAGGGCGACCAGACTCGGTTGACGACGGGTACAAAAATCGACGGGCCACCTAACATTTACCGACTGGACGCATCCGATGCCACCGGTCCCACCTAAAGCGTCTCGAGCTACTGGGAATCCCCGTAATTGGCATTTGATGTCTTCTCTCACAACGACGCCAGGAAAGAAACCTCTACAAAGCTTACATCTACCACCCAGTTGCAATCCAGCGAGCACCGTCTCCAGGCTCTACAACCCTGAAACATATGACAAGGAAGTGATAAGAACAGGAAATGGTAGACAGGGAAGTCGTGAAAAAAGGTTAACCACTCCAGCATTTACCGATCAACACGGCGAAACCGCAAGAATCCATATGTCGAGTTTGCGGTCACCGGGAATCGAATTCGGGGCCTCCGAAAGCGAGTCGCACGCGATACTGCGACGCCACTTCACTCGGTAATGCGGATACAACCTGTAAATCCTACATATTATAAAATTAAATTAAACTGCGTTTTATTTATGAACGTTCTTTAATCTGTTGTGGTTCTGAGTGCACCATCCTCTATTGAGCGGAAAGACCGCCTAATTTTGCTCAGAGGCCACCATATCAGGTATGAGTTTCTCTTACGTACGGGACCAACGATTTTACTTCCGTTCCGAAGGGTGACCTTGGGTGCCAGAAGCTAGCATCTTACCCCCTAGACCACGGAGGATAATGCCGGTAAACCAAATGTCCTGTATTATGTGTGCGCATATCCCTTTCTGGCTTCAAATTGTGGTAGAACTGAATGGTGCTATTTCAAGCTAAGACCGGCAATGGTCAACTAGCAGATATGACCGCTATACTCGTCTTGATTATCAGCGGGGACAGTGGGCGGGTCACATACATTTCGAGGGGTAAAGCTAAGGTTGTTCTCGCCAGTTCTTCACTGGCGGACTTTAACTTGAAATTGTGCCGTTAAGTGCTGCCACTCTTTCAAAACACAGAGGCATATCTACACACGTCAAATACGGGACAGTTGGGCCGCCTGGTAGCTCACAAGTTCCACTTACATTAAATTAATACTGTCAGCCTGAAGTCACGACAGTAGGTATGTGCCATTCAATATGACACGTTATAATGTAGCTTCCAGGTGATAACATTTTAGACAAAGTAATGGAACATATAAGGAGATGGTTAGCTCAGTAATTCAGTTCGAAACTTTGCAACAGGCGTGCTAACCTACCAGAGCAACCGGTCCCCGTGGCCGCGCTCGCTAACGTGGCTCGCTTTGGTGCTTCGTGCGCAGGGGATCGTGGGTTCGAGTCCCGCCTTAGGCTTGAATGTTTATATGTTTGTAAGATGTATTGTGCATTGGAAGAAAACACCAAAAGGGTAATCAAACAGAAATGTCTCATCATCTACAACCTGAAATAGAGAAATGAATAACTACTTCAAAGTTACAACACAAAAGAATAACGCACTTGCCTGAGCGTCATTTATTATCTACCAAGGACACAAAAGATTTTCGAGAACGCCCTCCAACTACAAACTACCCCGTACATGGAGAAAGTTTCAAAAATATTGTTTTTCTCAAAAATATCTCTAACGATTTTAATTAATATGCCGTCTAATAAAAACATTTACATCAGAAGTAAAATGTATATTTTGAATTTTCTGGAAATAACCCCTGAGGGCTCTTTATTCAGGATGAGTTTTGATTGCTACACAAAAATGTAGATCTCGTTAAAAAATATACTTTGTGTCAGATAAGTTTTTCTTGTAGAGTTGGCCGTTTTCTAGATATTCCTTCTTATTGGTTTCAATTTTAAACTATCTAACCTTTCTCTAACGGGACCATGCAAAGTGAACTGAACCTCAATTGTTTTACATAGCGACCAGCTTTAAAATGTTTTGACTATCGCTTTAGCCTAATATAGTCCCTTAGTTCTCTTCTAATTACAAGGAAGCAAGTAATAAGTCTAATTCTGCTAATGTTTATCTCGATTAGCAAGAGGTAGAAAAAGAATAATCTTATATAAGAATATACTGTATATGTGTTAACTAGTTATGTGAATGGAACACGTCAGGAAAATCTGAGCTAGGAAGGAATAAACTAGGATAAAGCTGCAGTCAAACCTTTTAAAAGCTGGTTTAAATGTGAGTGAAATTCGCTTCTTTGCATGGCCAGGAGGTGACAAATTCCCGTATAAGAAGAATTTAAGAATTTTAAAACCGGCACCAACAACAAGGAATATCTCGAAAATGGTAAACTCTACGAAAAAATGTACATGTCACAAATTGAGTGCTTTAACGAGATTCACATTTTTGTGCAGTAAGTTTTTTGTCTTACTCTGACGATTAACCAGTATGAAACATTAACCCGGAGTGAAGAGGTTTTTGGATTTTATTCCAAAAAAAATTAAGACATACATTTTATTTGTCATTTAAATATCTTCAATACATAGTATTTTAATCAAAATCGTTAGAGCCTTTCTTAAGAAAATTAAAAATTTCGAAATGTTTTCCATGTAAAGGGTAGTTTGGGGTGGACGCATTTTCCTCAAAATCTTCGTGTCGCGTCTTTGGAAAATACTGCACTTAAATTCAAGTTAGATATATTACCGAATTTTTGAGTTATCGTGTTCACAGATATACGGACACACACACATATACAGGCACGGACTTTTGCTCTCCAAAAACGTTTTTTTTATGCAGGAAAAACGTGCATTTAGAGGGGAGAAGAATAAGGAAGGAGTACACAAATTTGCTTGACGATAGGGTGAAGCAAATTTGAGTTGGGAATAGTCGCCCTCCGTGGTGTAATTGTTACCATTCCAACTTCATATACCCAAAGTCGCATGTTCAAACTCGACGGAGGACGATGGATTTTTTCGGGTATAGTAGGTCCAGTGTCGTAGATTTATGGCACGTAAAAGAACCTCAAGCCTGATAGAGAGGTCTCTGAGCAAAATTAAGCGGTCTTTTACACCCAATTTAGAATGGGACGCTGTGAACCACAGCAGTTAAAGCACGTCCATAAATAGCACGACATATTTTTGAGTCGCGAATACATAATTCTTGGTACCGTTACCTCTGTGGCCGACATTCAGCATGATTTCCTGTTATGTTGTATATGTTTGTGCACTTGTATTTTTATGTGACTCGAAAAGGATTCATATTTTCGCTACTTGTTCCTAACATTTATAAAGTAATAACACGGTTCTTTTCAATATTATTTTCCATTTTTACAATGAGATATCAATTTAATTTATTTGTTTGTTAACGACGCTGTCAATTACCAGGATCGTATCAGCACCGACGGTGAGGCGGAATTTTGTCCCGCAGGATTTCTTTAACATGCCAGTATATATACTGATATGGAGCTGTCGCTTTTAGGCACATTTAAAAACCATTTATCTGGGCTGGGTTTGAGCTCGGCCGTTCCCCTTGGGCATGAGTGTTTGTGTGTTTGTAAATGCGTATGTTTTTGTCTAGGTATATGTAAATATATTACAATTATTAGGTCAACTAACGAATTGTAGGAAACTGGAAGAAAAAAGGAATACAATGCCGGAGTCCTGACAAGACTCCGGAACTGTATTTAGTAAATAAAAAGTAAAACGCAACTTTAGGGTCAGAAGACTAGCCGATATGTCACTAGTAAACTAACGTAACTCCATGCCAGAACAGTCCACGCGGAACCTTGGCCTACCGCCCGGCCGCTGCATTCCGCCATCTCGGCGCGAGGGCGTCATGAATGAGGTGCAGTGGCAAGCAGCTGCGCTACCACCAAGCCAAGGAGACGACCAAGATGCCAGTAATACTTTTGAAATATTTGTCACTCTTATTAATTTATTCTGGAAGAAGAGATTCTATTATTTTAATCTGCAATTGAATGTTTGAATTTTGCAACAGACGATAAAGTTTTAAACTATATAGCATAATAGTGACACAAAGTTCAGTGAGTTGTGCTGCCTAGTTAAGAGGTGATTTGGAGGTTC
Organism: Hymenopus coronatus; assembly: GCA_030762935.1. Taxonomy (NCBI): domain Eukaryota; kingdom Metazoa; phylum Arthropoda; class Insecta; order Mantodea; family Hymenopodidae; genus Hymenopus; species Hymenopus coronatus. Next base: position 329,531,042 of record CM060900.1, read on the forward strand.
AGAATTGTGTTATAAAACCCAATTCAGCGATAACTTCTTTTACAACTTCTTTGTTGTATTATGTGAAAGCTGCATATCAGCGCCATTATCAGCCATTGGTCCAGAGATTGCCCTGAAACTTTGAGATATCAGCTACTGTAGAAAACACAGTTGAATTGTTTGTATTTTAAACACACTGAAGAAGTACAATGTAGAACTTCTAGGACCTTTTGTTATGAATTTAGCTTGTTGGTTTTTTTTTTTTTTTTTTTTTTTTGGTAGTGTTTAACGCCCGCTTTAACTACTCATGGCACCGCAGGCTGTGACACTGATGATACATGAATGATGATGGAGCACCGGTGGAATGCGATGGCGGGAGAAACCGGAGTATCCGGAGAAAACCCGCCCCAGCGCCGTTTTGTCCATCACAAATCTCACATGCGGTCGCTTGGGATCGAACCCCGTCTGTCTAGGTGAGAGGCGAATGGTCTAACCACTCGGCCACGGCGCGGCCATTGTTGGTTTTTGATGATCCTAAAATGAAGTCAGTATGTTAATACATCAACTATTCTTACACACGGTGTCATGTTATCTATATATTGCTAATCAAGATAAACATTACCAGAAATTGTTCTATTACTTATATTATGATACTACTTATTACTTAGAAGGGAAGTAAAGGAATATACTCAGCTAAAAGTCAAATCTTCTAAAAGCTGCCGCTATGCGATTGATATTGAGCTTAGGTTAACTTTCGATGCCCAGGATTAAACCAAAAGAGATCTGAAACTGATGAGGACTTCCCGTTTGAGAAGCATTTAAGCAATAACAGGGAATGGTTCGCTCTACAAAAAAAAAAAAATTAATGTCATATTGTGTGTTTTAATAAGATCTACATGTTTTGTGTTGTAGGTTTTTGTATATCTGTTATGAGTTAGGCAAAAGTCATTCAGAATGAAGCGGCCTTCAGAGGGCATTCGCAAGAAATAACCGACTTTTCGATTATGAGGTATGTTTATTACAGAGGCGCGCTATCATACATACACAACACACACTTGTTTTAATTTTTTTTTGGTGTCAGGGGTCCTCATAACACGTATTTCCAGTGATCCACGGTATCCAATTTTGGGGGGTATATAATAGCTTCTCTACCTTGTACATACAAGCTAGAGAAGGTAAAAAGAAAGAATAACCAAGAAAAGAATGAATGAATAAATAAAGATTGAAAGAACACACGACCATAATAATAATAATAATAATAAGAAGAAGAAGAAGAAGAAGCAGAAGAAGAAGGAGAAGGAAATACGCAAGAGAAACAAAACAACAGAAATCTGCAATTTGATATACTCTGATATTAACTGATATTGACAGCGATTAAATTATATTTTTGATCTGATGTGGTTTCAGGAAGCTTATATCTCAATTCATTGCTGCACAATATTGCAGTTAATCTATGTGTACCTATGCTTGATTATTGCACTTTTAAATTTTTGTTTTTCTTCCCCCTTTGGTTCTTATTTTCACTGTATAACATCAATGTTGAATTTAATTGTATACAGCTAAAAACTCTGACACAATAATGAATGGCGAGACCCGTAAGAAAATACTTTTAATTTCATCTACACCTACTATATACAAGGTGGTTCAACTGTCCCTTATTCTCTGATTTTATGCAACCCGCAGATTACAGTCCAACCAGAAAACATCGTTCCTGAGACCCATCTTCTGCTTACTAAAATTATAGACTTTGAAGTGGCAAGTTATAGCTGAACAGTAGCGTATTTGGCTAACGCGCGATGTTGGCTTGAGTTGCAAGATTCTCGATTTAGGTTCGAATCTTACCAAAACGTTCATAATCCCCCCCCCCCGCTTTCTTTATTCCTGATTTGGCACAAAGTTAGATGCTTAACAGAACATTTCTAACTTTATTGTTTGTTTTTTGTTGCTGTTCTCTTTATTTATGTTTATTTTAACTTTATCAGCTTTTTTCAAAACAATTAGACTGAAAATTAAGGCTCGAAAACTGAAGAGCAAGTAAAATGAACTGCTGCTGGTTATTAATCGTATACCTTTTGGTTTACACCTAAATTTATTAGTGTGACAAACACTGAACTTGATGGATAATACATAAATAAGAAAAAAAGTGTACGAGATCGTGGGACTCAAACTGCAGACAAGCTGGAGGTAATAAGAGAACATGACATTAATCAGTTGAGCCACAACCATTGCGCCCGCTTTTGCCGTTAAAACTTGTGGGTTTAGTATCATACATGTGTCCGTCTCCGCTTCTGATCTGTTTATAACTGTTATGTGACTCCTTTTTGCCGCTTAAGCCGTTCGATTAACCTCCATACTTCATATTTTACGTTGCAGAATGCTCCGATTGATATAACATGCACTGTAACAGGAGTTATTACGCGCATGCTTTTGGAATGGATGCAACTATTGCTAAGATCTATTTTCCTATGAAAAGCAGGCTAGATTTGCGTGCTTACCAAATGGTCGACAAGCACGGTAATTTCGACCTTATTGCTTTCTGAGTATAAAGAGTTGCTTATACCCAAAATTAGAACTAGAAATTTCACTGGACCTCTTAGATTAAAACAGTATTTTTACACAAAGGTCCATGTGTGTGTGTGGGGGGGGGGTTCCATAGCTCAAAAACGAAAAGACTGATAAGTACCAAATTTGATATTTTAGTTTAGTTTCTTCCAAGTTGCGACACCAAAATATTCAAGACAATCACCCCACCCTAAACAACCCCTTACATGGAAAATGTTTTTGAAAATATTTTTCTTAAAATGACTGTAGCGAATTCGATTAAAATACCGTATATTAAAGATATTCACATCATAAATAATATGTATTTATATTCAATTTCCTGGAAATAGCCTCTGGAGACATCTTCATTTTGGATGAATTTAGCATAACTGGTAAACCGTAAGAGATGGATTAAAGCTTACAACACAAAAAATATAAATCCCGTAACACACAATTTGTCATATACAGTTATTTGTTTACCGTTTCCGACATATCTTTGTTATTGGTTTCAATGTTAAGCTACTTAAACTTCTCTAAAGCTGGAGATTATCTTTCAGTTCATCTCTCTTTTGTTTTACTCCTGATATTGCAAAGCGAACCTAATTTTAATTGCTTCACATAACGACTTCAGGGTTCAGCCTAATCACTGACCTTATTTCTCTTCTACTTAGAAGGAACTAATGCAACCATTTCTGCTAATGTTTGTCTTGATTGCCTGGGTTTGGATAAAGGAATAGTTTTATATAAAATAGTTTTAGAATGTCATGTGAATGGAACAAATCAGATTTTTTTACTATGTTTATTATGTTTATAGCCATTTTGGCACTCTGGTGGACCTAACTGGTCATCAGGTGAAAGATAGGAAGAGTGACCTACTGAGAACACAAAGACAGAAATACGCTACAAACACCCATGCTGAGGGAAGAAAATCCTTGAATATATTATAGGTGAGCAAGGCTTGACGCCGTACCTTGATCGCAGGCCTCTTACAACACAGGACGCATAATCTTAAGCGATAAGGCACAACATCAACTTCTGACTCATTTTATGTCGTATTGTTTGCAACTGATCGAGAACTTTCTATAGAAAAAATAAGGAGTATATATCAAGTCAGTGAGTTGTGTTCACACGTGTCACTTGTGGTAACACCTTCGAACTGCATAGTCGTATTAAGTGCACACACAGTCTTGGAGAATTTCTGCTTTAATCAACTTGTCGGTTAAGGATATCAAAGTGAAATTTGGTTAATAAGCAGAGGAGTCAAAGTGACGTTGTTTGATCAAAAAGGAATTGGGAAGAAGTGGCGTTATTTGAATAATAACGAAAGCATACAAAGTAACTTCTCGTCGTATACTTGGTAAGTTTTGGACTTCACTGACTGGGTTTTTACTTATCTCCCTCCCCGTCATTCTATATCAGTGATCCCTTTTTTGAATGCATGAGGCAATGATACTTAATATCAAAGCATGTGGGTTTTGTTTTAGAAATACAGATAAACAGCTGTTATCATTTGGTAAGTTTTGTACTTCACTGCCTGGGTTTTTATTATTCCTCCACCCCAACCGTTCTTTATTCTCTTTTGTGAATGCCTGAAGCAATATTACTTAATACCAAAACACGTGGGAATTAAGATGATGCATGTGTGAAATTTGAAATTTCCACATATGCAAGATATATTGTTGAAATTTACACCGGTTATTAAAATCAATAATAATTATATTTTGGTATGTATCAAAATTCTGACTTTAACGGTTATTTACTTTTGTGATTCTCTACATTAATTGATCTGATAAAAATGGGCCATGTGACGTATTTTCAAAAATATTCATATCAAAAGCTCATGTTTTAGAGTAACTGAGTTTACAAATAGATCCATCATATGATTTATATTAACCCTAATTATTGTATTTAAATTGTTACCCTTTTTACTCTCCAGAAATCTTAATTTTTCAAAAGTTAATACTTTATTTCTCAAAGTCGGAGTTTTATTTCGAAAAAGTAATATGACCGTTGTCTTCTACGTGCTTTTTAGAGTCATAACAAAACTTTTGAAACAAATTAGTAAAAAATCTGCATCATGTGGAGCATTTTGAGTTTGAAAAATTGTTGGGAAAGGTTTGCATGCAAACAAGGCTTAAGGTTGGGTGTGCTTTTTTATAGTTTCAGTTAATAATTGGTGTTTAAAGGCACCAAGTATAAAATGCGATATGTTTTCTTAAAGATTAGGTTTCATTTATTTTATTATAACAAAAAATCTTTAATGTTTCAAAATGTTGGGTCAAATTTCGTAGGTGCATCACCTTAAATATATTTCGAATTAGTTCTTTAAAATACAAGTAAATGGTGTACATATGCGCACGGATGTTTACCTCTCTTGCTATATTGGCCAAACTATTTAGTAGTCCACTGGCGGAAAAGTACATGTTATAGAGTTGAGAAATACCATTTCAGATTTTACATATTACGCGTAAGCTTATTTAACGTTATGTTTCATTGTATTTCTTGTACTGTTTGTGATTTTCATTCATGATTGTATGAATTTCATATTCTATTCCAAATTTCATATTACTTCAGCTTGAGAAGATGCAGAGAGTTCCCCGTCCTTTTTTTTTTTTTTCTTATTTTTTCCTCCTGGCTTTTTACTTACCTGCTTCTTTCTCTTCGATTTTTTCCTTTGTATCCTTTTAGGGCATTCTTGCTAGCGGAAGCAGTTTACCAATGTTCCCTGCTGATGCGCTTCCTAGCTATCGCTGTTGTTATTCACAACCTCAGATGACTGATCAATAGTGCTATACTTGATGGTCCTAAGCCGCGGAGCGTACTCCAGGGTTTTGGACCCTAAGTCGCAAAGCGTAGCCGAGGGACGTTTTAGAAGTAGCGGAGCGATGACAGAGTGCAGTCGAGGGGTCTACGCGTGTAAATACCAGTGCTCTCTGGCGATTTTCAGTACCACTTTCACTATGTTTTCATACACTTTCGACGGAACTATAGATATGGAAGAAACATTCCTGTAGACAATGGTGATAACTCGTATACGGTTTTCAAAAGACTTCTAATTTCCCTTTCCGTTTTATATAGTACATCAACACACGCATTAACACTCTGATATACTGACACCCTCATCCATACATCCAAACTCTGGTGACTTAAAGAGAGAGAGAAAAAAAAATCCGCCCCATAGACAGCAGTCGAACCCGGGACAGCTCGCAGAGCAGGCAAATGCTCTACCGACTGAGACTCGTTTTTTATTTGTTTGTTTTGTTTTTCTTTCTTTTGTTTAACCTGTACGATTTAAACATTCAGAGAAATGTCTTAAGGTGTCTCAGGATTTAATTACACACAGTACGTTTATGAAAACGGAAGATCTTTAAAGGTTACATAAGTTACTGTTTTTGATAATTTCTCACCAACATTTATAAAGAACACCGACAAATTAGAGCATTTTATAGATGTATCGGTACTATATTATCCACATTATCACAGTTCCCAAATTGATTAATTCACGTTTTCTGAAAGTTCCTGAGGTGAAACCAGACATGAAATGCAGTATGCAATAAAATATCTGGTAAGAAAGGTGAAAATTGTATTAACTTTTATGTAATTCGCGCATTCGTTGTGGAACACTGACCTTGGTCCAGAGGCAGCGAGCGGGCAGCTACCCTTCTCTCCCTTCTAATAATCATCAAGAGTGATACTTGAAGCAATAGGGTGTGAATCGCCTGCTATTTTTTTTTTTTTTTTTTTTTTTTTGTAATACAGTTCCGGAGTCTGTTCGGGACGCCGGCGCTGTATACACCTTTTTACATTGTCCTTAATTTACTGTGTTTGCTGTTCCGATACACGTTTCACAAACATATAAGCATCCACGCCCATGGCGGGACTTGAACCCACGATCCCCTGCGCCACGAAGCACCAAAACGAGACACTTTAGCGATCGTGGCCAGGGGGACCGGCTCTCTTGAGTAAATTTCAGTTAGTGATGGGCAGAATGGAATGTATTCAAAAATCGAATACTTTTCAAAATGGAAACTTTCACTCGTGTACAAGTTCTCGGATACTACCATCACTCATTAATTCTTTCGCTAATCGAAATCGGCTTGTATTCATATGCATGTTCTCGGATGCTATATTATCGCTGCTCGAGTGATGTTCTTCAGCTCTCATTATGATTGTTCCTGAATAAAGCAGTGGATTCAAATGAAAAACGCCAATTACGACATTAGTTAGGAGCTAGCAGTCATGTTTTGGGCTATTTTCTCCGTAAGTAGAAAGCATTGGATGACATATAAACGACAGATCTGTGCACTGTTGTGCTGCTCAGCAAACTGTAATCTTCAATTGTTTACTCCTAAACAACTCACTTCAGCGTATATGAGCTTAATTGTTTTGCTTTGTACGTGTAGACGCTGTGCTGCAGTGATTCAAAGCTAAACATTGCATGAAAACATTTATTTGAACAAAGAAGTGTTAACGTATTTTAAGGCAGTATTATCCATGGAATTATTTAATTTTAATTTTATACAGTCATTGCGTGCTTACTATGCACATTGTCAATGTACCACAAAAAATATATAAAAATCTATAGGACCTTGAGAATCCGCAAATGCTTTTACAAAATAAAATAGGTTATTAATGAGTCAGTAAGAGATACGTTTGTTGACATTTGTCTAACTCCTTTGGAATATATCTGGAGGCATCTTGATCGCGACCTAAATGGCCAAAATGAAATATTCATTTTGTTAATCTAGTTTGAGCTATATTACTATAATGATTGATTTATTTTAAGAGATGACTGCTGCTTAATGCACTAATGGCACTACAACAAAAAAATTAACAGCCCGCCTGGGTAGTGTGGTGGTAGCATGTCTGCCTCACGTTCAAAAGGTCGTGAGTTCCTATCTCGTTCTGGGTGAGTTACCCGGGTAAGGTTTTTTTCGGCGTTTTCCCTTATCCTGAGAAGACGAATATCGAGTATCTTTAAGCTCCATGGACCCAGAGATCATTTGAGCATCATATCATCAATTACATTCATCGTCCAATATGACCAAATCAGGTTAAAGGACGTTAAACTAAAAATTGCTAATTATAGACCACTGGAATAATAATTCACTTTAATTATTATCGTGGCATAAGAGTAAACTAATACATTATTTTCATTTTTTAACTTATATTAACAGTAGATCATATACAATTAGGTAAGCTGCATTCTACACCATATGTAGAAGAGCCATGCCATGTGCGCGCTATTCGAGAATTTGGTTTAAATTTGTATATTGTCGTTTACTCGTTGAAGCTAGCCGATCTCGAATTGCACATTCCATTGTGCTACGATATAGCAATTAAACTATTATGCTCATCTATACGAAATATCTTTGATAGCAGTTCTTTAGCTTTAGGATGAAAGGAAGTTCATGATGCGCAAAGAATGAACATTTATTTGATAGCATATTCTGATGTTCCATCCAGGTCAGGTGGTTATCTCACAGTATTTTTACCATCAGTCGTACATCCCTCCACCAAGAGCCGAATTGTATGAATGACGTCTATGAGCACATGTTGGATTTAAGTGAAGCTATGCTCGAGATGAGATTTTGGTTCGGTTAGGTACCTAACCGAGTGTAGCAATCCTGACATTCCCAAATTGGTGCTTCGTAACGCTGGGGATCGTAGGTTCGAGTCCCGCCTTGGGCATGGGTGTTATATGTTTGTGTTTATGTGAGTGTTGTAAAAGTAATAAATCAGCAAACCAGTAATAATAGAGAAAAACTAGGTTAAATAAAAGTAGGGTATACACTACCGTATTAAAAAAAAAAAATTATGAGCACCATAACTAAAAAAAAAGACGATGCTTTACATTAACAGAGATTCCTTTAAAACCGGTCCGCATGGTCGCGCTCGCTTTGGTGCTTCGCAGTGCAGGGGATCGTGGGTTCGAGTCCCGCCTTGGGCATGGGTGTCATGTGTGTGTAAAAAATACTAAACAGAAATTCAGTAATTATACGGTAATCACAGTAATCAAATTAGGTAAATAAAAAGTAGGGTATACAGTGTCGGAGTCCCGATCAGAACTGTATTAAAAAAAAAAAAAAAAAAAAAAAAAACGAAAACTGATGGACCTTCACCCATACGAGTGAAGGCTTCGAAATATCTGTAGAACGTCCAAGAGTCGAATTACCCACATTTTGCATTTGAAAATTTTCATTCATAATATTAATTAATGGTGTTTTTGATGAATATTATTCATAAATTCGCATTATTTTGTGCTAATATCCAAACAGAATTAACGAGCAATAACATGACTAAAATGAAAACTGAAAGGTAACTAAAGAAAAGTTAATGCTAAAACCTCTTGTTTCCAAATTCAAAACCTTTTATTTCAAATAATATTATGAATGTAATGAAATCAGACGTAACCAAACCGCAACGTACAAGTTATGATATTTTCGGATTTGATAGTTGTCCTGTGTGTTACAACTAAATTATACGTAGAGAGAAATCTCTCGCTGTTAGCTTTTGATATCGTAGCCAAAGACACTGAAAGGACGTAAGACTCACCTTCTGCTTTAAATGCCAGGAATGACGTTATTATATATAATTTGTTACCGTTACTACCATCGCTTAACTATTCAAGAATGGCATGAAGTTCTTTACAACAAAGAAGTAAATCAGAATTGATACAACTAGCTTTAAATGCATTTAATTAGCTAGCTGCTTCGCTGACACTATTGAGTATTGATGCTTGATTTAGATACTTGATACTTGATTTAGTAACTGGCAAGTTCTTTAGGGTACATTTAAACGTTAGAGATTGCGGCTTTTTTTTTTTTGTTTTTTTGTTTTTTATTTCTCTTTTTGTTTTGGTGTCACATAATAGCACACAATTTTTAATTTTCATAAATGTATAGTTGATATAACATTTATTACCAGAAATGGGTTTAAGTTAGGATTTCGAACCACCCTGCACTGCTACTCTGCGCACATGCTGAAATTTCATATCGCTGTTTCTCCGAACCTATATTTTCAGCATTTTTATGGTTTATATCACAAAGAATTGCTGTTAAAGTTAAGCAATACACCTCATTTCTGTCTAAATTTGAAGCCTTTTAGCAGAGTTCGGATTTATGTGCACTATAAAGTATGAATATAATGCATATACCTATGCACTAAAATGTTGGCAAATATGCTCTAAAACGTTAAAATATGCATACAAATAAAGAAAATTATTTCACCTTTTTCACATTTGTTAATCTGAATGAAGTAATCAAATTGTAAATTTATTCTCAAACACAGGCATTGACACAATTACTGTTTATTAACTCCTTTATCTGAATCTATTTTAGCATTAGTTGTTTTTATTCCAAAATACAATTAATTACTTTTATAGTTTTCTAGAAGAAATGATTTCCTTCTTCACTTAAAACGACTTTATTTGAATAGAAAGGTCTCTGTACTTCACACGAAACCACAGGGCAGTATCGAAAAGAACCTATGTCACCTGCAGAGTAAGCATTACGTTCTTTTTCAGATTCTCCCTGTAGCACCATATTCACATCCAGAAGAAACACTAAGCCTGAATTCCTTGCCTCAATTTTCTAAATTTTTCGCGAAGACGCTTTTATATTTCTCTTGGTATGTCTCCGAGGACAGCCGTTTTGTATAGGCTAGGTGCGAGCTGTGATGCAATCTGGGGGCAATGAGTTGCATTTTCTTCCGGGAGTCGTTTACTTTGCGTATGCGGCAGTAAAGCGCGAATGTTATGGTTGACGTGGCTGAAGCTAACGATTGTGGTTCTAGCAAGAGTAGCAATAATTATTCTATCATTGGGTGAAATTATACATACAAAACTGTCTTCCTGGAACGGAATTTTTCTCGTTTCCGAACAAAAAACCGATTGCTCCCTTGTTTGAAGTGCAATATCAAACTCTAGCTTGTCACTTTTTCTTGCAGTATGAAATTGTTGCACTCCCTCAGATTGCATAATTACTGGTGCCATTCTAAATTTCAAATTAAAGAAACTAACCACTGAATAAAATCAGCACCTTATACACGCACTGGCCTTGAATTTTTCGGTAACAATTAGCAAAACTTTTTCACATTGTTCACCTGCTTCATTTAGCAACCTTTCCTGAATCGAACTTGAAATTATGGAAGTATCATTTCCGTATTTTTCTTTTGATATGCGGGAAAAATTACTATTTTTTATTTTCTTTCTATTATTTCTCTCTATTTCCGGAGTAAATCGCCTGTTTCAAGGTTTTACCATGAAACATTTCCTCAACAGTTTCGCCCCTAATGTATAGGCTCTAAAGGAAGGTCTCGAATTTTCCCACTGTGGGAGAATTGTTTTTGATAAATTTCTTTAGCCGTTAATGAAGTAGCAGAAGGGAGTAATGTGCTTACAAAGTTCTGATAGGTCTCTTTGTATTCCAATTCCCCTTTTATGACTTCCTGTAGAATCCATCTAAAATAACATTTATGAACAAAATCACATCCCTGCATAATACTATTATAAACCTAGTTAAGAATAGCAATTTTTGTCGATTTAAACATACAAGATTTCTCTCTCTCAACTAGAAAAGAATAATAGAAAAACCTTACTTTGATTTTTAACATAATAAGCTTGTCACTAGTTTTCCATAAACCTTGCAAGATAGTTCTCCTAATCCTTCTTTAGCGACAAATATATATTGACCGATTTGAAGATTGGTCTTTTTTTAAGTTGGAAGGCCTGAAATGCGAGGTCTCCCATTTTATTTTCCGAAATCCAACGTATACTACAATCGATCGCAAATAAGCTTCAGTAGACATATCCCAAATTCGCTACGTCTACTCAAAAGGAATGCGAACTATTGCGTGCAGTATTCATAGTCCCTCCCGGAGAAACTTTCCCGCTCTTGACGCTAGGGGCACTTGCTCTCGAAATACCAGCACTAGCACGGTCTCTTGCAGGGCAGAAGATAGAGCATCCTTTATTTTTCCAAAAGTGTGATTGCGGCTCTGAGTCTATTAAAGTGGGTCTTAAACAACACTAATTTATTCCGGAGATTCTTCTCATTACAAGCACTAACTGCAACAGGGCTACTTGCTGCTATATTTTTGTCTATCACGTCGAGTACATTTTTCACATCTTCTAAATGATCACTATGGTATATAGGTGCCCCAATCTATGTTCCCCATCTGATGAGATTTGGCTCTGGGGGTAAACGAGTATCTTGCATCATATCAGTAAATAATTTGACTTTTGATGGTGCCTTCAAAAATACTTTTTTCACACAGGAAATTAAGGCATATACTTCTGGAAAATTCGTTCAAAATTCATGTACCAACCGATGAAGAGCATGTGCTAGGCCAGTTATATGGTAAAATACCTGCAAGGTTTAACAGCCTTTAGCTTTTATGATGCTGCATCTGTAACCATCACCAAGGTTTTTCCTTATTTTCTTTAGCAGGCCACAAAACAGATAATACATCACGAACAACTTCAGCAATCGTCGGATGGCTTGTTATTTCCAGTAACTGGAGACAGTGAGATAGGGTATTCCTGGTTCAAATTTCATCATTTTTTCCATGTCGACGTTGGCAATAAATCACCCACAAGGTCATCTGCAGATAACCAGAAATTTGAGTGGCCGATATCGTCTCTTTTTTCTCCTATTACCTGAAAGGAACATTTTTTAATTATTAAAGATGAAGGGTGTAATTTGGGGTGTCACTTTTAGGATGAGCAAGTTTAAGAAAATTATAAAAAACGTTTTTCTTGGCCATAAACTAAACTTAATCAGACTCCGTGTTTTAGAAATATAAATATTTGTTGCCATTTAAAAATATTTTGCACAATTATTTAAAAGTTTAAAATAATTATCAAGTTCTTATAAGACTCAAAATATTAGAGTGGACGTCTTTAAACTTGCCTGCTTATAAGTGTTGCTAGGTAGCTTTTCCGTGTTGTTGATTTATCTGTAACTTTCCTTTGGGAATATCTTTCCAGGAAAGTTCGAATTTCTACATTATTTAACTCAATAAAAGGGTATTGGCTGAAACTAATGCCTTGAAGAATTATCATTGCCGTAATTTTAATTGATTTCTCGCAGAAACCATGTGTAGGACAGGAGTTGGATAGGTAGAGTCCGACTGAAAAATTCAATGCCATTGCCGGGATTTGAACCACAGCTTGTTGCCATGTTTTCATGGTAGAGCAACCGGCTAGAGACCAGGAGATCCGTGGTTCAAATCCCGGCTATGGCATTGCATCTTTCAGTCTGACTCTACCTATCCAATTATCATTGCCATAATTTCCACTTCTGGTTGTTGAAAGTGCTGTAAGTAAGATTGTTTGGATCATTGAAACATTTTTATTAACAGCTGTCTGTAAATGTTGCATAATCTCAAAATGTTTGTCGTAGGGCACCTATAACAACAATATAAGATAAAGTAAGATTATTTTGTTTAAGTAAAAACAACAATCAGGAATTCGAAAATAACATTGAATTTAAAATATTATGAAATTGCAAGAATTAAACTTACCTGTTTTAACACACACGCTTGGCACAGAATTATATATGCACTTTCATCTGTTGCTACGTACTGTGATAAGCAACTCACTGTGATAAGCTGTACTGCTCTTAACCTTTGGCATTATAAAATTCTGTCTCTTTTTGCTTACACTTCAGAAATTACGAGTAACAGCATACTAGGTACAAATTTAAAAATTAACTGAAATTTCAATTCTTGGAAACGTTATCATTGCGGCAAACGGATGCGTTTGTAATATTAATACAAACCGCGTGGAGCATTGCAACGGCCGCATGGAAATTTAAACATCTGCCGCATCATTGTTAATGTAATTTAGTTTATGTTAAGCCGTTGAGTGGCATATTTTATATATACTACATCAGGAAACGGTCGTCTCCTTAGCGGCGCGGTGGTAGCGCAGCTCCCCCGCTGGGAGACCTCGCCCGGGGTGCACTCAGCCTCCCTGGGGGGCCAATTGAGGAGCTACTTGATGGACAAGTAGCGGCTCCAGGTCATGAGGACCGCATTAACCGGCCGGGAGGGACTCGAGGCGCTGACCACGTCTCACCCTCCAATGCTGCACCCCATCCATGACGTCTGTAGTGGACCGAGATGGGGGACGCAGCGGCCGGGCGGTAGGCCAAGGTTCCCCGTGAGCTGTCGTGCCATGGACTTATATCAGGAAACGCTCATTGTTGATAGCTATGTCCTCATTTACGGCGCCCTTTTATGGATATGAAAACGTGGTAGCTAACAGCTCCTCTTCTTCTTCTTATGGTATCGAGGTGAAGTATTTTTATTTCAGGAATCATTGATGATGATGACGACGACGACGATGATGATGATAATGATGACGGTTGGCATTTAGGGGCCCTCAACTGCTAAGATGTGTGCATAAATCTGCACAAATTAATTAATTGTGCACTACCCCTTAAATATGCATTCATATGCACTGTAAAACTTCCGTAATAGTTCATCAGAGCATGGAATAAATTTATTCCTTACGTACATATGTCTAACTACCGGCTGCGACAACATCCGAGGGACCTGTGAAGCTAAACCCCAACGAATCAAGCAGTAGCCGGAGAATGTATGAGACCTAAACCCACACGAATTACTAAAATTTGTGCTGTTTCATTTTGAAGACATTTTTCTAGATTGGCAACATTAATTTACTGCTATTTTTTGGCGTTTATAGCACACGATATAGTTGTCAGCGGTGTTACTTCACCGTGTATAAGTGAGCTCGTAAAGAAGGGTGGATGGGCAACATGGCTGCCGGAGCAACATCTTCTGCTTTATATGCTCCTTACTCCTTCTGAACTGCACTGGATATGACAAACACTATCCGTAAGAATTTTGCAAGTAAAACAACCATTACGGGTTTCGGGAGATGAATTAAAATGATTTGGCAAAAACAATCCTTTCACCCGCATCGGTAGTGCGGAGGTAACATGTCTGTCTTAAACTGAAGAGGTCGCGGGTTCAAATCTCGCTTACGGCGAGTTACCTGAATAAGTTTTTTTTGTTGCTTTTTTAGCGGTTTTCCTTATTCTAAGAAGCCGTATGTCAAGTAACTTTAAGCTCCAAGGACCCCGAGATTGTCATTTCGCTCATTGTATAAATATGGCCGACCAGCATAAAGGACGTTAAGCTAAGTAAATCTGAAAAAAATCCTTTATCATACGGATTGAACTCAAATACATCAACTCTTTAGTTTTCTCTTCAACTAAACTGCCATATATTAGTTAAAGATCGTCCTTTATGGTCTAGATGTAACATTTTAATCTCTAGTTTACCCGGCGGAGGACGATAGATTTTTTTAGCATGGCTTTTTTCGGAAAGGAAGAAAAGCAGTTGTTACGTGTCATGGATTTATGGAACGTAAAATACCTACAAGACTTCTATAACCATAATGGTTAAAAGAGCGCCTGTAAATAAAACTCAGTTTCATATTTTAGTCGCTCATGGCATGAACCCGCAAAATGAGAATTATTTTTGGCATACAAAACTTTACAAACAAAATCTGATGTGTTCCATTCACTGACTTTCTCTAGCTGTTCCATGTACAAACTATTCTTACAAAAGATTACTCTTTTATCTACATCATGTTAATAGAGACAAACATTGGCAGAATTAGTCTTATTACTTGCTTCCTTATAAGCAGAAGGGAAATAAGGGAATACATTAGGCAAAAGCGATAGTCAAATCTTTTAAAAGCGGTCGCTATGTGAAGCAACTGAGGTTCGGTTCACTTTGCATGATCTCGTTTGAGGAGATTTAGACAGTTTAAAATAGAAGCAAATAACAAGGAATATCTCGAAAACGGTCAACTCTACAAGAAAAACGTATGAGCATAAATTATGTATTTTAACAAGATATACATTTGTTATGCAGTAGGTCTTTGTCTATCTGTTGTTGTTTAACCCTTATGCATCATTCTTCAAAACTCAAAATATATATTTTATTAATGATTTAAATATCTTTAATATACGGTATTTTTCATCAAAATTGTTAGAACCATTTTTGAGAAAAACAAAACTTCAAATTTCTCTATTTTTGTATACTATTTTTGAAAAGTTAACTTTGATTGCTTTGATGTTATATTAATATGACCACCAAATTCCATTCAAAGTGGGTAAATGCTTAGAAAGAAACAAAATGTTTCATATATTTTATTATTTAGTTTAATTTTCCAAGCGGCGCTATGTTTACAAAAATTGGTTGTCATTTTATGACTCGAAGCTTTGACCCTTGCTCAAGAACTTTAGAAGTGGTAGGTTGTATTTCCACAAAAATATGTAAAAAAATGTGTCAACAAAGTAGTGTCATAATTAAACTGCAAAATCTGAGAACGCCATCCCATACCAAACACCTGAATAAATCAGGAAAACACATGGACACTTATATGCATGAACATGGATAATAATATGTAATACATTAATTAAAACTAATACTGTATGTGACACATAGTGTATTATAGAACTTATTACACCCAAGTTAAACGATAAAAAATAAATAAAAAAAGAAGTCGTGGAGTTACTTATACGGAATGTCGTGTTATGGAGAGTCGAGTTATCGGAGTTCTGCTGTATGTAGTTCTTTCCGCCAAATCAGATATCTCTGAATTACTTTCTGCCGAGTCTTGATTTGATTGGTAATGCTTCCTTGTGAATTCTGAGAACATTTTAGGGAAACGAAAATAAAATTTACATGATTGTTATTGTTGTCAAATATAAATTAAATCTCCAAGCTTTTGTATTATAATATGCACAAAGTTTTCTTGGAAGGTTATCTTCCTGGAAATGTGACTACATAGGACCACAAAAATGTATTTCCTAATTCAGTTACTTTGAACAAATATGGGATGTTAACTAAATTGGTTAGCATTTGTAGATATGAGTAATTATAATAGCCTTAATTATCATTAATGAAGTAAATAACACTGACAGCCGTGTGGGTTAAAATGGATTAAATGCTGAATGACCAATCGGAGAATTACTGTACTACTTGGTGTTCGCCAAAGATTCCATCCAAATAAAAACCTGGTAGGTTTCTTTCTGCAAGGTGTCATAGTCCACTCGTGTGAGTTGCGTAACACCCTGCTACCGAGAAACTATAGATGTTTTAGTTTTAGGTACTGTGCATTTGCTTTATTTTGATGACATGTTCTAAGTTTAGAATTGATTTTTATACTCTTATACTCTTTAAGAAAATCAACGTGCTACTGCCTTTAAACTTTCTAACTTTTAAATTGAAATGGTAGAATATATACCAGAAGGTACTTTGGTTTCCCTTTGTGAAAAGTTTGGAAGTTTAAGGGCACTGCAGATGAAAGAAAACATGAAATAAAACATTTTCGTGTTACTTATTTTCTATTTTTGACATAAACATGTAAAATGGGGGAAAATGTAATTACAAATCTGCATAATTTTATATATGTATATAGCATTTCGCTCGATTTTTTCCTCCCTTCTATGATGGTATTGGAAGCCCATGTAAGCAATACTTTGGAGCTGGAATTTATTAGAAGCTTTGTGAATTATGTCGTGCATACTCTTTTCTTTAAGTATATTTTTTCTAAACGATGATTTTTCTATGTAAATGGCGCTTTCTATCTGGAAATATAGAAACTAGAATAATAAACCTTGGAACATGCAGTTCTTATATATATAGTTGTTAAAGTTTTCACACCAGAGTCTTTTTATAAATAAACTATAAGTTTTATTAATGCAGATTTTGGATAAATATGTGTTAAAAACTTGACAAAACTTTAAACATATTTCATAGTAGCTAAAGAGGATATAATATCCATGTGTGTATTTCATTCTTAATGTTTCATAAACTAACTTTTCTCAAGTTATGACCAATAGATACTGAAAAACTGAGATATTAAGATTTTAATTTTAACTTTGGTGATATAGTGAATTCCCAGTCTCTTTACCTTGAAATTAAGAATTTCAATATGTTTTAAGAAAGGGTGGTTCATATAATTAATATTCCTGTACAGTATTGGAAAGCTACAAAGCTCCTTATAGCGAATAAAAATTCGCCTGTTTTCACAATTTTGTCTTGGCTGAATATATAATAAAACAGGTATTGTAACTGCACGTTGCGTGACATTTTGAAAAAGAAAATTAAACATCAAAATGACACAATGTCCTGAAGAAGTCGCAAGTACTTTGCTTGTTTGTTTCCATTTTCATCCACCATGTATACATAATATATTTTACGATCATAAATACAGTCCTATTACCTTAAGGTTTCATTTTTTCTTTATAAAATTGTCAATGACGTTTCAAGCCTTTACGAACGGAATCATTAACACTTAAATAACACTCCCCAGGTTTTATCCTATTGATATGCCTATGCATTTCGCAGGATTTTTTGTTTAAATTAAGTAATAGACTACAGATTTATGTAACTTTAGTAATAGGCGACATAAAAGTGTGTTTAAAATTAAGCATTTGATTGCGTTTTCCTTAGGAATTCAACACGCTTTGAAACTTATTTTACCATACATGGTTTGTTTTTCCCACTTTTTCTACACCTTGCGCTGGTTTAAATCCCAGGAAATGAGACTGTTGGAGCTGGTTGACTAAAAAATTCAATACCAACGTTTTTCTTCTTATTTTGTGCAGTGTTTTTTTTTTTTTTTTTTTTTCCTGTGTATGACTGGAGCTAATTACTACATTTTAAATCTAAACCACAATTAGTAAATATAGTTAAACGCAATCGATATTTAATCGAAATGTAATCCAGAACAGCGATGAATACAAAGCTTTTACCAACATACAGAGAGTGAACACGAGAGAAGCGTGCTGGTTTATCTGTAAGCATTGCAAAATTAGTTCTAGAAAAATGAGTTACTTACTGCGCAAAATCTTGAAGCATGCAGAAGTCGTTCGACAATGCGTTTCTTACAGGACTGATGTACAATTTACGTAATCATACACTTAAGTAGATGTATATGACGCTTCTTATTCTCTTTCCCTACTTACTTCATTATTAGGTCTAGGTTTTGTACTTATTGCTATGCTGCCATTAGAGCCGCTATTTAGTTACTTACTAGACCTGCCTTGCTATGCAAGAGCCACCATAAACATTTAGGGCCCTGAGCTGCAAAGCGCAGTCGAAGGTGATGGTTCCTAAGGGACATAATATAGCTAAGGAATACTTTTCGCAAATAGATGAGTGGAGCAGTTGACCGCGACTACGGAGTGTTGTTGAGGGATATATGAATATAAAACCCGAATTATCCCAAGATTTAAAACCTGAGCAAAGAGTTGATTTCAAAAATGTACGCCTTGTGGAAGTGTTTACCTTCCTCAATATTACTATGCAACATTATGTTTGTATAAGGGCCTTATACACATAGAAAAGTCACTTGGTATAATTTTTTCCGCTGAATTTTAACATGTTACTTACAGCAACCAAAATTAATAAGAAAAATACACCTTAAATATAACAAAGAGTCTATTACTTAAGAAACTAGAGCTATTGTCTTTTCTAGAAATAAAATAGAATAGAACTTTATCCATCTATTTTATCATACTACATTATAAATGACAAGTCAGAAACTTACAGATATATACAACAAGATTTAGAAGTAAGAAAATTATGTTTAACATACTTTAGAAGCATTACAAAACCAATACACAAAGCTGTTAAGAATGCATTTGATTTTACAACTTACATTATTAATATTTAGTACTTTCAAAAGATTATCATGTGCTTTAGAAACAACGCTTTGACAAGCACTATTTATGTGGTTCACATATGCTTTCTAAATGTACTGGTAGGCAATAGCGAAGTCCAGTATATATGAAACTTCTGCAAATAAACTCATATTGTGTCGGTTTGTGTTTACTTGCATCTTTCTTCTACCGGATGATTCAACCACAAAACAGTTTTAAAACTATTTTTAAAGGCTTTAGTTACCAATGTTGTTAAAGGAGATACTGAAACTGACCACCACCATTGTCCATACGTTTTTGACATCTCTAGGAAACTACCCATCACTCGGAGTATTCAGGTTGAGAAATACTGGCAATTTCCTGGAGGATATTTTGTTTTAATTTTTCAAGTCTTGGGTTTGTTTTGTACACCTTATGCTTTAAGTTACCCCAGAGATAGAAACCGCAGGGGGCTAGGTCGCGGGACCGAAAGGGCCACAAATCTCTAGTAATAATTCTGTCGTGAAGCACACTTTCAATTGTTCTCATCGAAAGTGTGGCTGTACAGTCTTGTTGAAGAAAGGCAAAATCGCTCTCCCTGTCTATTAATTCTCTCTAAAAAAAATGGGGGAGATTGTATTCACGTATGTATGGGCGTCAACTACTGACTCGAAAAAATTGTGCTTATAACTCTTTCTCCGTAACACCATTTTTTTCGTCTTGAAAAAGTATTTCATGAACAATATTAGGTTTCTTAGAGCTCCAATATCGATTATTTTATGTACACACATAACCATGAAGCTGGAACCAAGACTCTGACATATTAAATATGGGTCAGTTTTCCCATGGTATACACCATTGATAGTCCACTCACAAAATATGTTAACACACACGAATCATAAAATGCAGTAGAAAACAAATGCTGAGACATAATGTATTTTGTGACTAGGTACGGACAAAATAATAAAGTACACTGGTAATAACTTAACCACATGATATTTACGTCAGCTCAGTACTGCACTTCCAGAGCAAAGAAAAACAATTCAGCACCGTGACCATGGGTACAACAGCTGTATATTATGTTTCCGTGTGCGCAGTGGAAAAACACCGCGCAGCCGTTCGGATGTATTTGGGGCATGTAT
Organism: Hymenopus coronatus; assembly: GCA_030762935.1. Classification (NCBI taxonomy): domain Eukaryota; kingdom Metazoa; phylum Arthropoda; class Insecta; order Mantodea; family Hymenopodidae; genus Hymenopus; species Hymenopus coronatus. The sequence continues at coordinate 329,551,392 of CM060900.1, forward strand.
TTGTGTGTAAAGTATAAATAAGTATTTGAATTGGCATATATAGCCGATTCCTTGAATTACAATCAACGAGAGAAATTATATTTTACTCTTTGAAAAGTGATCTGCAACTAGTTCTTCTGTTGACCTTCAATGTTGTGTGAATACTTGTAACCTAAATATAATATTGGCACTTCCACAGTTTACCCGTAGTATTATATCGTATAATATGATACAGTGAAATGATGCATAGTACACAGATAAAAGCACTATTTTTATTCATGCCTTTTGATATTGAAAAAGAGAGAAACACGTCTTTGCCAAGTTTTTTTTCTTTTTTTTTCTTTTTTTTAAATATTGTATCTATGTAAATATTCCATTACAGGCGTTTATCCAGTCGTACAACAAGGAACTTTGAGTCTGCAGTGTAGCTAATGCATTTCTATTTATTATCATAGTTGGACTATGTCTTGTACAAGCGTGAAATATTAAGTTTGTTTGTTTGTTTGTTTGTTTGTGATTTCTTCTACCTGTTGGCAGTGCATTAGGTAATACTTAGCAGTGCCTCTTATTCCTACCAAATACATATTAATAATAAAATACTATGCACTACTGTTTCAAGAATCTTTGAGATCCAAAAATAAACAAATATCTTTATTCCCTTGTTGTCTATGATTTCTTATATACATTTTACAAAATTTGCTGTTTCTGTAGATTTTCCTTTCAGGAAGTCATATTGATTTTTCATTATTATGTTGCGTTTTATCAGGAAAGAGATCAACCATGTCAAATATTTTGGATAATACTGAAAGAAGCAACACTGACCTGTAATTTGCAACTTCATGTATACTTCCTTTCTTATATAAGTGTTTAACGTTTGCTGTTTTTAGTGTATCAGGAAAAGTATCTGGTGACAGCGACATAGGTTTGGAAAATCATAGCATTCCTGGATTAAAATAAAACGTAATGGTATTACTGTAAAAATGTAGGCATTAATTACTTATATTTCTCTTTGCAGTTGCAGTCAGCTCAAGGTTAACATTGTTTACCTTTGATCAAACATCTCACTTAAGGTAAGTTGCAATTTATATTTACCATATTTTTACCGCCCTTTTCTTACGGTCTATATTTTATGCTTAAATTATTTAAACGGTATTAAGACTTGTATGATAGCTTTTATTCGAATACTGTCACACAAGAAAGCCAGGTTTGTTAACAATCATAAAATTATTCTAAAATGGGTATATCTACGCATTGCAACTACTAAATCCCAAAGCCAAATACTATAACAAAACTTTAACCAAATACTATATTAAATCAACATTAAAATAGCTTTGAAAGAACTACAAAAGATGATAGACGTTTGAACCGTTTTCCCACTCATACTAAATATTCAATGAACTTAAATTAAAAATTACCTCATTGACATCTGATAAACTACATGCCTTGCTCTGATGATTTAATAATTTTGTATTGGAGTTTAAAGCTACAGAAAACAAACAGAAATGCAGATTTCTAAAAGTCTACTCGTGAAGATAGTTTTTCAGACTCATATGACCTTTCGAATGTCTTTCTTACTTTCTAACACAAACTTTCACCCTGCCTTTCACATCTTATAAAACTTTGAATGTTATTGTTATGTAATAACTAGATAACACGTACAAAATATAAACTTATATTCATACACTGCAATTTTCCATGAAAAAACTGAAATAATTTTAAGAATACACATTTTAATTAATACATTTTCTTCACTGAATGAAAAATACAACTAATCCTGTATTAAGAATGAAATAAATATGTACAAATGAAGTTGCAAAGTAAATAGAATAAAATTGTAAAACAAACATGGTTTTACAACATTTCTATTCGTTCATTAGAAATAATATAGTTCACAAACAATGGTGTGTTTGAAAATATAATACTTTGTTGGGTATTCTGCCTCACATTTTCTCTTCCTAGAAGCGCCTAACAAGGTTAATAACTGCTTCAAATCTTCTCTTCACGGAAGTAACCAAGCTTTTACATTCTTCTTGGCTGATTTTATACTATTCTTCTTCCACAATATGTTTAAGCCCTGAATTACACCTGACTCTGATTTTTTTGGACTCGTTTCTTCAAAATGCTCAACAAATGCTCAATAGGATCCAAGTCTGTACTCTGAGGAGGTGTGGGTAGCAGTTTGGGTGTGTGTGTGTGTGTGTGTGTGTGTGTGTGTGTGTGTGTGTGTGTGTGTGTAGCAGTTCATGTTCAGCTTCGCCTTATGTTTGCTGTCATCCTTTTGAAAGCTATATCCAGGTACCATGCTCATTTTCTGAGCACTCTGTTTTACATTGTTCTTTAAAATGACGAAATACACATGTTTGACCATAGTTCCATTAATAAATTGTATATTACCACCACCAATGGATGACATATGGGCCCAAGTCATATTGGAATTGCCACTATCTTTCACTGCGGAAATAGTTATTTTGGGATCATTATCTAAATTTACTTTTCTCTAATCCCTGTTTATCCCATCTGACCCAAAGAGGTCTCGTTCACCATAGCACGCTGTTCAAGAAGTCCTGATCTTTATGGACATGCTCTTTAGCAAATAGAGTTCTTTCTTCCTGTTTGCTGCACTTATGTCTGACTTCTTCCTTGGTGTTTGACCATGAAATCCATACTTCCATAAGTTTGGTCAGATATCTTGTTTCCTGATATATTTTTAACATATTTGTAATCAGGAAAACTTAGGCCGCGCCATGGCCGAGCGGTTAGACCACTTGCCTCTCTCTCGGGTTCGATCCCACGCGACCGCATGTGAGATTTGTGGTGGACAAAAAGGCGCTGGGGCGGGTTTTCTCCGGGTTCTCCGGGTTCTCCGGTTTCCCCCGCCATCGCATTCCATCGGTGCTCCATCTTCATTCATGTATCACCAGTGTCACCGCCTGCGGTGCCATAAGTAGTTAAAGCGGTCGTTTAACACTACAAAAAAAAAGGAACACTTAATTTTGGATTTTCTCGGATACTGCTTACAATGAAACATTCCTCTTGTGCTTTCAGTCTACTTGCTTTAGATTTTCTTGGTAATATCTTTGTAGAACCTTGCGCCTTAAATTTATTGAATAGTAGATTCAGATTTACTTACTATCTGCCCTATTTTTTCTGAGAGAATACTCTCTAACAATAAGTGCCAGGTTTATAATTACTTGCTTGCGTTTAGAACTAAGTGATTTTTTGCTTGCTTTTTGACGCTACTGACAAATGTTTACAAGGCTGACACAGTAGCTTATAGTGCCTTTTAGCTTTTGCTGAGATATCGTGAGCACCAACTGAAACCGGTAAACGGATGAAGTTGAAAATCTAGTCCTCTGACGTATTTTCTATGATCTGCTTCAACGGAAACAGACCTTCAAGAATTTGAGTGTTTTTCGTCTGAAGGCTATGACACGAGGGCGGGTCGAAATGTAACTCAAAATATTTTTTCTGCCTTGGTATTGCAGCTGGAGTGCTGCAATTTCAAACAGATCTACTTTGAAGTTTTCACTACAGATAGTATTTTTTCTTTCATTTGACGATCTAGCGAGAGAAGCGTGAGCTACGAGAAAAGGATGACGCGCATGCTACTGTCGTCCACGTGTGTAGAGCAGAGAGGTACGGTTCGATTTTTGTGAGCCAAAGTGCATAAACCGAGTGAAATTCATAGGCACGTGTGCGCGTGTATGGGGATGATTTTATGGATCGTAGCAATGTCTTCTGGTGGTGTGCCTTCTTCCAAGAGGGCCGTGCGAACCTTAGTTATTCGCCACGTTCCGGGAGGCCGGTAATAGCTGCAATGTCAGAGGACTTTGCGGCCTAATGCTGACGATGTTAAACTTCTTCATGACAATTCTCGCCCCCATGTTGCTGTTTGTCAGAAAATCATAAATTTGGTTGGTAGGTGCTCCAGCAACCACCTTAAAGTCTGAATCTTGCACCGTCGGACTTTCATCTGTTTGGTTCCATGAAGAAATTCGTTGGCAAATGCTTTGCGACAAGTGCGGAAATAATGTTGTTATGGTAGCTCAGTGGTGGAGCAACCAGCTAGAGACCGGAAGATCTGTGGTTCAAATCCCGGCTATAACATTGCATTTTTAGCCCGCCTGGGTAGTGTTGTGGTAGCGTGTCTGCTTCACATTCAAAAGGTCGAGTTGCCTGGATAAGGTTTTTTCGAGGTTTTCCCTTATCCTGAGAAGACGAATGTCGAGAAACTTTAAGCTCCATGGAACCGTGATCATTTGAGCATCATTTCATCAATTTCATTCATTCAGTGTCTGATATGACAACCAGGTTAAATGATGTTAAGCTAAAAAAAAAAAAAAAATGCGGAAATGAAGTCAGCAGTCCACAGATGGCTATGCCCCAGGGAAACGGACGTTTACGAACAGATCATATTTAAACAGGATTCACGATGGGAAAAATGTGTTGAGAAAGTTGGTTACTATGTCGAAACGTAGGTAGAAGGAGTAACTTTTTTGTGATTCTTTTTTTGTTTGTTTTTTTAACTATTACATTTTTTTGTAAAAAGATATTGTGGGTTACTTTCCAATCCACCCTCCTGCTTACTGTCAGGTTTAGGGTAATCTTAACAATGCGGAAACTTTACATAATTAGTAGGTATTACTAAAATATGGTTCACTTATTCTTGAATGAATAAAGTAGGTTGCATTTATATTTATCTCTGATTAGTAACATATTTTACTGCATAAAATACGTCTTTCTTGTAAAATGATTTAGTTGCTTGCAGTAACCAAAAAAATAGATTTTCTTAACTAAACAATCATTTTCTAAGGTTTTAAGGATATTCAAAATAAATAAATAAATAATGATTGTAAGAAGAAAGACCCGGTACTTTATTACTTTTGTGGGAGGGTTCTTTCTGCGTCTTTTTGAAGGTATTAGCTGGGAAAGTTGAGGATCTTATTCTGCTTTGTTTTTAAAATCAGAAATTTTCTTCTCGTCCTTAAGAATAAAATATGTAGTACGCTGCAATAACGGAAGCATTCCCCCGTGTCTGTGTTGGCACGGAGCTTTAGGTTTAGTCCAGTCAGAGTCTTATCCCAATGCCTGAGGAAAAATTAAACTGTTCACTTAATACTAATGTTTTTGCGTGAACGCTTTGTGAAACTAAAGTAAATGAAATAATACAACAAATAGCTGAAATGTGTGCTATGATAGGTGCATAAGATTTGAGAAGTCTTTGGTTTCATCTCATGCTTGTTGCTATCTGCTACAGTGAACTGCTGCTTAGATTTATATCCGGGGTAAATATGTGATTCATGACGCGTTTCATAATACACTAATGGTGGTGATATATTATCATGAAAACAAAAGGATTAGTAATATTATTATGTGATTCATTACATATCTTTTCTCAGATAGCAATTGACTTAACTACTTTTGCTACTTTTATTGTCTTTTGCTTCCTCTAGACTTTGACCAAACAATCACACTTTCATCCATTGTAATAAAAAAAAAACAGCACAAGCGAGCAGAATATACAACAGTGAACTAACAGAATGCTTCTTATACTTATTGCTGACCAAGATATAGTTTTAACAGCTAATGAATTTCAGAATAACCATTCTGAGGAAAATGGATGTGGACATTATATCGTTTGCAGCAATTGCGAATCTGGACATGATTTCACGCGCATGGAGTTCATAGAATGAAAGAGCATGCTGGAAACTATGCTAATGCATGTAAAACTTGCTTTTGTTGAGAGATGGACATAATACTGTTTCCAACGATACTCCTCATGTAATATTAAATCACAAATATTAAAACAGAAACGCTAGATGTACCTATTAAAAATTCCTCCACTTCAAACGGAATTATTCCTAGTAAACCTTGCATGCAGGTGTTTACTTATGCATGATTTTAGTAGCTTTCATATTATAGTTATATTGTTTCTTTACCACAGTCTTTTCCTTATATTTTTATACAACTCTTTATTCAGACATTGAAATGTATACCAATGAAAATTTTTCTACAGTCACGGCAAATGAGGACGATCCTGGCACACACTATTGTTTTAACTAGCTCTTTTTTCACCAATAGAAAGAATAATGCTTATTTTTTAAAATACCTCAGAACACAACTTGCTCAAAAGAAGAAATGCATTGCTAGGCTAAGGCATTTGGAATTTTCATATTAACTTTTATTTGTTATGTGGATTGATATATCATCGCTAAGACTTTTTACAGAAGATAAATTACTTCTACATGGTTCATGCTTCTTTCTACTGCATACACATACTGTAACATAAACTCTTGTATTTTTTTTTTCAAAATATTTTCTTTGTTTATGCCCTTGAAGCTCCTACTACCATTAACTGTTTCGTCCAATTTATGTTCCATCCTCGCTGCAGAAATGTAACTGTACTGTTTCTATATCTTCTTTTTCGAGCAAGAAGTATCAAAATCAGGGAGTGTTAGAAACTGATCGGTCATAGTTGCCCATATTGTAGCTCTGAACTAGAGGTACCTGGAGTCACATTTTCCCACCTTTTGATTGAATGATAGAAAACAAGATTTTGATACAATTTTGGGTTAATCTTATGGCTATCAAAATCTTAGCACCATTTAATTTTTTGCACAGAAGTTTCAACGATGCCAAATTTTTGCAACCAGCCACTTATGAACGGTGTATTCTTCTTCTCATTGTTCATCATTTTAATGTTTCAATGCATTCCTTCTATCTAATTAAAACGTAAAATGAGTGGCGTTTTCAATAGTTGGTTTATTCATTATCTTGCTGTTTTGAAGAGGATGAAATCTACAGTTGTTTTGGCTTCTTCTGGTAACAGCTTGAATTTTATAAGCGTAGCCAATCCTTTCCTGCCAGGAATGACTTAATATCTAATTAGCAAGGTACGCTCCCATTAGTGTGAGTGAGGACAAAATTAATGGGTCAAATCTTTGTCAATCTGGTACAGGTTCTCCAGATTCTGCCACTGAATGGGATTATTAAGCAGTTCGAAGCTATGGCGTTTCAGGTTATTTCCTATACTCTTTATCAAATGTGGTGTATCACGAAACAAATATACAGTTTCGCCTTTGTGCTCAAATTAATGTTGCGCCTTGCTGCATATTTGCAATTTTCTGAGTTTTAAGTTGTTTTAGCCTTGTTTTGAAATAATCGCATTCGGTTAAGGCCTGATTATTTAATTTTTATCTATTACTGCAAATGAACTTATAAGAGCTCAGCAGGCATAGCATCTTCTGAAAGAAAATAGCCTATAGTTTGCTTGAAGTTCTTGCACACTCCTTGAATTATAAGTACCATTACTTGGAATTCCTATATCTATTAGAGCTGACAAACATTGCTGATTATGCAAAACGAGCTCAATAAATATCTCAAAAAAGTCTGCTTTGGCATTGTAATACATATTTTCCTTCAAAGACTTTCATTTAACAAGGTAGTTACAACCTTTACATTCATTGGTAGCATTACAACAATTTCGAAACTGTATTTCTTATACCGTGTCTAAGTCCAATTTATGAAGCCAAAGCCTTTGGAGAGATTTGACTGTCGGCAAACACTTTTTCTTTTCAGAAATCTGTGTGTTTGGGGTGAGCAATAATGCAGAGCCAACTCAAAGTTTTTATCGAAACTGAAATAACTCTACCCCAATTTTTCATTACCTGTAATCTCTGACAACATATAATGAATTAATTATTTTCGCTCATTTAATTAATTCAGGATTTGAACCGCCGTCTTCAAAGCTCTAACCACTGCTTGTATCGATGGTATAATTTTTCTAGTTTACATCCACCTTTTGATTATTATTTAATTTCATAGAAAGCTCCTTTACTTGAAGTTCCAGAACAAATCTAGGTAATTTAGGGTTTCTGGCATAGAAGAAGGAAAAGAAACAAAAATCAACAGGTTGTAACAAACATATGAAAAACTCTCTCTTTAAAACTACAGCATTTTGTTTATCCGGATCAAACCGGTCACTGGTCAATCCGGACACGTCTTCTTGGAAATGTATACAAAAGTTGTATAATAGCGGATTGTAATTTAAATTAAAATTAAATGATTTAAAATGAAACTTAAATGCTGTAGTATGCGCTAAAGCGACCTATATACATATGAACTTTTAATTGTACAGTAGTCTGAGCTCTTGAGTATTTAATAAACACATTCGGGTTTATTACTGTTCGTATGCGCTGCGTGTTTACCTTGTAAAGGAGAATGATGATCGCAGACGGCAATATCTATTAATGTTTGACATTGAAGAATCTGCGGCCTCTTATACACACAACTTAATTCGCTGTCTTGGTGATTTTCGTGGATTTTTCTTACACTATCTCCCATGTTAAGCTAGAGCAAGGAATTGCTGTTCTCTCGAGTCTACATGAAAACCCAAACGCCTCATTTTATTATAAATAATAATGTTACACCTTAGCGCTTACGTGTCAAATTAGAACGTACTAGAGTTAACTCATTTTTATCTACCCCTTGACATTTTAGATTCGAAATATCGAAGTCCGATGACTGAAATTTATCTTTTTTTTTTTTTTTTTTTTTTTTTGTAGTGTTTAACATCCCCTTTTACTACTTGTGGCACAACAGGCGATAATAACGGTAATTCATGGAATGAAGATGAAACACCGGTGGAATGCGATGGCGGGGGAAACCGAAGAACCCGGAGATAACCCACCCTTGTGACGCTTTGTCCACCACAAATTTTACATGCGGTCGCTTGGGATCGAACCCAGGCTGTCTAGGTGATAGCCATGGCGCGGCCCCGACAACGATCTGAGCATATCTTCTTGTTGTCTAGGCATTAAGTTTAAACATGAGGTCTAAGCTTACCTATCTCTAACTCATCCTTTTGTCAAGAGAAACTCTTGCCGAGGTACACAGAACAGATATCCCCGCATTTCCCACACATTATCTGCTAAAAACAACTCAAAAGGAAACGGTGCAACACTCTTTGTTGTAGAACAAAGCAAAACAATCTCATCCGGAGGTCCTGGGTTTGATTCCCGGCTGGGGCGAGAAATGTTTCTTTAGCCAGAGTTATTCCCTATCCCCCACAAAGTCTGGTAATATGTATGGGAGAGTGAATGTGTGTATGTGTGTGTGTTTGAGGAAAATAAAATGATTTAAACCAAACGTAAAAGAACACAAGGACAACGAGTTGTTTCAAGTGCACAGCCCCTGGTATGACCTTAGATGTTAAAGGGGTGCTATATAAATGAAACAATAAAAAAAAATGTCTTCCGTTATTTTCGGGCACCAATAATTCTCACCCCTAGATGGCATTGATAAATCATTCGCCTCTTTCAGCGCCAGTTTGCCCTATTAACTTTACACATGTTTTGGTTTAGAGAACTTCCCGGCATTTACCAACTATGAGAGCTGAGGAAAAGCAGGAAAACGGTATGTCACCATACAGAAAACTTTTAGCCATTCTGAAGAGAGGTGTACACCTGTGTATATATACAGGTTCTTAATAAACTACACCGAAATAATTTGCGAGATTGTGCACGTGATTAATATAAGTAATTTGAGATCGGCGATGCAAGGTCCCCGGATAAACATAACGCAGCTACATAGCGTTAAACGTGTGTGTATCAGGTGCTGATAAGTCGGTGTTAAAGCAAAGAAGGTTGGAAAAATGGCTTAGAATGTCTTTAAAACTGCTGCCCGAGTATAGAAATATCGATTTTTAGCAGCTGGTTACTAGCGTTCTCAAGATTTAATGTCGCAAAAATCTGTAAAATTTCGAACCAGGCACTTGACAGTGTGACACTGAGCATTCATTAACAACGTTCTTGAGGTAGCCTACTCTGGAGGCCTTTTTTCAACTGCTCTGGTGGTGCGGAACGCGAAAAGCTGCTATCCCAACGGTCATGAGTACGATTTCTGTCATAGAGTAAGTGTTTATTATTATTATTATTATTATTATTATTATTATTATTATTATTATTATTATTATTATTATTATTATTTTCATTCCAGACAAAGTGCCGCGATACGTGAACGAGACCCGAACTCGGAAACTATCTTCCAGTTGAAAGCCAGCATCATAAACACTACGCTAGAGAGGTACGCTGTAATATGTCCTTTCGTTTTTCGTGTTATGCTCTCGAATGGTTGATAGATTAGCCAGTGGCGTACTGGCACTTCAGAAACTTATAGCCGTTACTTCGACATTTCAATAAATAGGCCATAAGTCTCTTATCTCAAATTACATATTTAAGTAATCTACATATTCTGTGAAAATATTTCGGTATAGTTCATTAGAGCCCTGTATATATATATATATATATATATATATATATATATATGCTATATAAGTGTAAACTTTCATAAACACCATCCAATGCAGCAAGGACTCGAAGGCGCAGTCTTGAAAATAAGGCATCAGCTAAAATTCTTAGTGATTTTGGCCTAGGAGACTGCAAGTGCAGTCGGGAGCAAACATATACGCTGATCTAATGAGCTGCGTCTTAAGTGGATAAGAAATTAGTAAAGCAGCTCCTTCTACATTCCTGGCTTCGCCAGGTTCTACAAACTAAGTTGATTGACTTAGCATTATTTAGCAAAAGTGGATGTGCACCAGAGGCTAGGATCTAAGGTAGTTTTAGATTTGTTGAGGAACACAATCCATTTAGCTTTAATAGTTGTTCTTCCGTAGATTGGAAAGAAGGACTCAGAATGAAACAGTATCGGGCATATTATCCCAAAGTACGTTAGTAGAAATGAAATGGCGTGTTACTTATGGACGCTCTTTAACTGCTGTGGTTCTCAGCGTCCCATTCTATACTGGGCGTGAAAGACCGCTTAATTATGCTCAGAGGCCTCTCTATCAGGATTGAGGTTCTTTTACGTGCCGTAAATCTACGACACGGGACCCACGGCTTTACTTCCCTTCCGAAGGAAGCCATGCTAAGGATTACAAGTTAGTAGATATATATATATATATATATATATATCTTGTGTGAGATTCCTCCACCTGTTTGACACTGTTCTTAGAAATACTCCATATAGCCTCCTTAAAACCTTGCTATACCTATAAGGGCAACCATTTTTTTGTTTTTTATCCATGTACTTTATTCCTTTCAAATTGCGGTGTATAACAAAGAGGACGTGTTTTACAAGGAAATTTCATCCAACCACTCCACATAAGGTGGTCATACCTTCCGCATTCCTTCGCTCCTAAGCCATAAATGAAGCTCCGTTCATTGGTTAGGATTAAAGTATCAGATTTTTGGGTTCAAACAACAGCAAACTGACATATCTGAGGAGTCCTTTGTAGTCTTTCAAGGGCCACACCGTGACCAAGTGGTTTGAACATTCGCCTCTCACCTAGACGGGCCGGGTTCGATCCCACGTGACCGCATGTTAGATTTGTGGTGGATAAAGCGGCACAGCGGCGGGTTTTCTCCGGTTTCTCCGATATCCCCCACATCGCATTGCACCGATGCTCCATCCTCATTCCATGTATCACCAGCCTGCGGTGCCATGGCAGTTAAACACTATAACAAGAAGCCTTTCAATTAAGACACTTCTGTTTCCTACCGCTTTTTCACCTCGCTGTGTTCAAACCCATAATATATTTTCATAACATCGGGTAGCTGGAGACACATAACAAGGAAATTATACCAACACTAGAAAAGAAAATCACATAGGAAACTATAAGCCTGGACAATTTTCAGCAACAGACTATACATATAGGTTGTGTATTGACTTATGGTTTCGCTGTCGCCACGGTTTATCAGAGATTTTATATTATTTTTTATAAGTTCCCTCTTTTAAGTGCTTAACTGTGTGATTTGTTGTTGTTGTTATTATTATTATTATTATTATTATCATCATCATCATGATCAGTTAGATTATTATTATCATTATTATTCTTAGTATTATTATTATTATTATTAATACACTAATGATAATGATAATAATGACGATTATAATGATGATGATGCTAATGATGAAGAAGACAATGATGATAATGGTGATTAATAATAGTAATAGTAGTAATAATAATAATAATAATAATAACAACGATAATAGTAATAGTAATAGAAATAGTAATAGTAGTAGTAACAATAACAACAATAACAACAATAATAACCATAATCATAATAATAAATCATAATAAGTAATAATAAATAATAATAGTAACAGTAATAGTAATTCCAATAATAAAAGCAATAGTAATAATAATAGTAATACTAATAATAATAACAATAATAGCAATCATAACAATAACAATAGTAGTAATAATAATAATAGTAATAATAATAGTAATACTAATTATTATTTCGCCCTTGCCATAACTTTTTAAATGTTTGGAGCTCCGTCTTACAAGTGCTTTTTCTGTATTTATTGTTATTACTATTATTACTACTATTGTTATTGTTATGATTGCTATTATTATTGTTATTATTATTAGTATTACTATTATTATTACAATTACTATTACAGTTACTATTATTATTTATTATTATTTATTATGATTTATTATTATGATTATGGTTATTATTGTTGTTATTGTTACTACTACTATTACTATTATCGCTATTATTATTATTATTATTATTATTATTATTATTATTATTATTATTATTATTATTATTATTATTATTATTATTATTATTATTATTATTATTATTAGTATTATTAATCACCATTATCATCATTGTCTTCTTCATCATTAGCATCATCATCATTATAATCGCCATTATTATCATTATCATTTGTGTATTAATAATAATACTAAGAATAATAATAATGTAACTGATAATAATGATGATGATAATAATAATAATAATAATAATAATAATAATAATAATAATAATAATAATACATCACACAGTTAAGCACTTAAAAGAGGGAACTTATAAAAAATAATATAAAATCTCTGATAAACCGTGGCGACAGCGAAACCATAAGTCAATACACAACCTATATGTATAGTCTGTTGCTGAAAATTGTCCAGGCTTATAGTTTCCTATGTGATTTTCTTTTCTAGTGTTGGTATAATTTCCTTGTTATGTGTCTCCAGCTACCCGATGTTATGAAAATATATTATGGGTTTGAACACAGCGAGGTGAAAAAGCGGTAGGAAACAGAAGTGTCTTAATTGAAAGGCTTCTTGTTATAGTGTTTAACTGCCATGGCACCGCAGGCCATAAACTGGTGATACATGGAATGAGGATGGAGCATCGGTGCAATGCGATGTGGGGGATATCGGAGAAACCGGAGAAAACCCGTCCCTGTGCCGCTTTATCCACCACAAATCTAACATGCGGTCACGTGGGATCGAACCCGGGCCATTTAGGCGAGAGGCGAATGCTCAAACCACTTGGTCACGGTGTGGCCCTTGAAAAACTACAAAGTACTCCTCAGATATGTCAGTTTGCTGTCTTACAAGTGCTTTTTCTGTATTTGTTATTATTATTATTATTATTATTATTATTATTATTATTATTATTATTACTTATTACTGAAAAGCGACTTGTTTACCATAATTGGCAAAAAATCCAAACTCTTTTTCTATTTTTGCACTAAATTGTTTTTGGAATCTTTGGGTATCGATAGAGAGTCAACGTTTACATGTTCTCTCTTGCTTTGGACTCTACAGTCGTTTAAGATAGACAATACACCAGTTTCCTAGCCAGATTTTGCAGCATTTTTTTCCCAAAGCTATATTTCCGCACTTTTGAAATCTTCCTCGCGTCTCAGTAATTGTTCAAACCGCATTTAAAGTTCCAAGAATGCACAGAGATATCCAAAAGGGCAAAATACATGCTAATACCAATAATAACATAAAAAAAATCTGTGAAAATCTAAAGATTAAATATTTTATATGCTTATAAGATTTTTACAACGCACTCATCATATTTATTTAAAATATTTTTCATGCCATTCTTGTTTATAGTTTAAAGCTCCCATTGCAAAAATTACAACCAATTATCTCAAATTATGAGATGCATTGTACACTTTGATTATACGATATATTTGTATAATAAAGTTTATAAAATAATTGATAGCTCTCAAAGTTTTTATTAAGTTTGCATGCAGTTTTACATACATTTTAACTAAACATTAATTCAACCATGGTACACTTTTCAGAAACATACACACAAAAATGTAGAACCATAGAAATCACCTTTGTTCTTCTTTGTTTCCAGATGTGCGTATTAATCAGAGAGATTGACCCCGTAACCAACCAGGTGAGTAAACTTCCTCAGCTTAAAAAGATAAACAACGTTAATGTTAATACTGTTAGTACCTGGTTTATGTGCAGAATTCACAGCTCTGATGGCGTAAATGCATTCGTTAGCTTATTCTCTAACTCCCTCTCTCTTTCTCTCGTTCGCGGCATTATCTCTCGCTCATTCGCTATCTATTTGCTTTATACCTCACCCCCTCTCTTTCCTGTCTTTGTATCTATTATTATTATTATTATTATTATTATTACTATTAACATTGTTACTATCATCATTATTATCATTATTATTATTATCATTATTATTATTATTATTATTATTATTATTATTGGGCATTTCTCCCTTATTTTTTTTAGTAGACCAGATATCCTAAAACTATAGTTATGTTTTAAGAGACATATGCGTTAGTAAATACCAAAAATTCAATAATTCGTTTGGAATTACTTTTTTGAATTATAAGGTGCTAAGTTTTATTTGAATTTGAATTATTCACAGAATTATCAAAATTAGTTAATGTTCATATTTAAGTGTTCACAGACAGGGCAAGGAGTCCCTTTCCCTCCAGGAGATGTGAGTAGAAATATTATTATATAATTTATCTTCCAGCTGTTACGTAATTCCATTCGCATAAATATGCTCTTTGCGGACTTTCATCTTTCTCCAATCCCCATTCGCTCAGTGCTTTATAGCCTCCTCTCTTGTGCCTTTCAACTCACAAAATGTCTCTCTGTATCTTCCCTTCACTCTCTCTCTCTCTCTCTCTCTCTCTCTCTCTCTCTCTATTATTCTGTACAACATGGATGAAAATCAGTGGCACGCGGTGACCGTATAGAATGCCGAAACAAGAAATATTGAAACTGTTAAGTAAAAATAATAAGTCAATATGCAGACTTGCCTTGATGTATTAGTAAATTTGAGAGGAATAAATATTAAAGATTATGAAACAATTAATATTATTAAATTAATTAAATTAAATAAATAAACGTTATTGATAAACTTACAATTGGTGATGAATTAAATTGAAAGATATACCTAAAGTTAGTAAAAGTATTTCAGTTAAAATTTAATAGAGAATTACTAGTTTCTGCATTTAAATTTATTTTAACATTTCGGTATATCACTTTTGGTAGATCAATGGAATTAAAAGTCAATCCTTCCCTCCTGGGAAGCAAATCTAGTAATTTTGTGTTGATTCGTAACTGAGTTTTAGTTGAAATTATTCCAAAACGAGGAAGTCTCTTTCTCTCCTGATATAGAACTTTGAGAGCATTTTTTTATTCTTCCCAGCGCTGAAAACGGCCTATCTACTGAAAATGTATTCACACGAATTGTATACAGTTTGACACTAACATTTTAAACTGCGGAAAACTTTCTTCTAGCATTGGATTAATGCTCAGTTCAAATTCATCTGTAGTTTTGTTTCTAAACTCTTGCTATACACCACAGTCCTGAAATGTGGTTTTGGGGAACGTGTGCATAGTCTTCATGTAACTATAATTTTAAAAATTTAAATTTGGAATTATCTTAAAACTTGACGTCCATCAGTGTTATAAAGCAGTCTAGAACAGAGAGGTTTATATTCGATATTTTTTCACCTGGAAGACTCTGCTACTTGAGATACGGTTTCTAGAAAAATTGGTTCTCAGTTATCATGTAATGCGGCTATGGAGTGGCGTGTTTCTTGGATTTTTTGCTGACAGTACAAGATATCACATATGTGGTTTTGATGAATGTTGTACAACGTATCAGTGAAAATAAATAAGATGAAATTAAACTGAAAGAATAAAACAAATTTCAAATCTTCCACTTGTGCTAAATGATTTTGTTCAATTCCGTGACGGTAGTCTATGACAGCATAAATACACATTAAAAACACTGATAACATAACTAAACATTTATGTTTTTGCACACCAAACTTGCCGAGCAGCTCCATCGCGTTGAGCTAAAGGAATGTTAATTAAAATGTCATATCTATAGTTGACAAATCTATCGAAACTACGGATTGTATTCTGTCATTTTAAATTCAATTATAAATTCATGTAAGCACAGCACAGATTTCGAGATTTTGTGCTTGAAGGGAATCAGTGTGCTTCAACAATTTCACACAACTGCCTGATTATGGTGATGCATCTTTGAAGTATGGAAAATCCACAGTGTGCAAGGATCCTGATTGAAACGCATACCACATATTATACACCATAATAGTGGTACTTTTTCCTCAAATCAAAATTCTAATTTGCATAGTTATTTAAATAAACGTTTCCTTGTCTAAATTCATCGTTCCAATATAAATGAGCAACGTAATACATTTTTAAAAATACCACATGAAAATCCAGGTTTACCACAAATTAGTTTACAATAGATCTGTCATATTATATTAGCTGTAATTAGTGTAGACAAATTATTATTTCTCGTACTTTCTAAAACGCTAGATTTTTCAATACTTGATTATTTATTTATTACAATTGCAGCTTTTTTTTAAAAACGTATTCTGAGGCAGTATAATATTTTTATGCAAAGGAGTAAAATGCTGTATCGTGTGACTAATTTTGAGAATGGAAAAAAGATAGAGAAAGGTTTGCAAGAGAATACCGTTTAAAGCTGGGAGTGTCTATTAATAAGCATAGTCTGTCTATCCATATATATTGTTAATTGGTAGTCAAAGTGGACCAAATAAAAAGGAAATATATTTTCTTAAAATTTAGAATTTATAGAATATGTTATTTAATTTTTCACAAATTTTGGTTAAACTTCGCAGATGCATTACTTCAATACAATATACTACTTCATCATGTTGAGACCGTTAATTAGTTTATCTTCAATAACTATTGTTAGTTTGTTAATTACGTAGCACTGTATGGTTAAAGAGAACAAATGCTTATTAACTTATGTATTTATCAGACTAAATTCAGCTCGGAGCAAAGCAAGTAGAAAGCTGACGCCAGATAGAAGTGTGGTGTGAGAAGCTCTTTGTTAACAAGGTTCTTTTGTCCAGTCACGTACCAACAGCTCACGCAAAGGGTAAACCTTAAAATTCGGAAAAGAGTAATTTTCCATTGTACAGCACGTGTCACGTGGGTGTTGCGGTGCACCCTGGGATGAGAACAGTGGATTTTGGGTAATATTTACATCAATTACGCGGCCTATCTGTCCAATCAGAAAGAAGCCGCCATGACGGCATTTTTAGTATATATGGAACAGAGGAAGGCACATCGGGGCTGTATGTCTGTTGTCTGATTTTATAATGCTGTCATGCTGTCGCTTTTCAGGCTGAACGTAAACATCTTCGCACAAAGTGAAACCTTGAAAATCATAACGATACTTAGCAGTTTACAGCACTCTAATTCAATTGTGTCTAAGGTCAGTGACGTGCATTAAATTATATTGTGTAAAGCAGAATCAAAGAAGAAGTATAAATTATTACGTGTGAATAACCAAGTATTAAAGTTCCTAGAAAGTGTTTAAGTTAGCAGAATTGTGAAGCAAAGTGGTTAAATTAATCTCAAGGAAAGTTAAGTCTTCATCATTTATAAGACCACTCCCTGAACTACCCCCATTAGCTGTACCACCCCGAGAGAGTCAACCATCGTGCAGACTGAGCAACCCCGAGGCATATCACTGGTAGGAGATTACATCAGCAGGTACGTGGGTCTACTCATTGGTAGTGGAGCGAGTCTTAGAGCACCGGCAACGTCACCAATCTGGGCACGAAGCTGAGAACGTTCTGGTGCTCTGAACTTGGTGATTAGGAGAATACGTCACAACAATCAAGTCCACCGCATCATGTCTTTGACAGGCTAATTCTTGTTTTCCCAGAATATTTACTGCATTTTTAAGCATAGCCTTGCCTTTTTTTTTTTTTTTTGAAGAGATGTTGCACTTTTAATCTGCTCATCAAGCGCAATTTCTATTCTACTTTCTCTAAACACAGTCTTAGCGAGAACCTTATATTATTGCCATAGTCGGTATCAGGCTATTGACCACAGAATTCCTCAAATTGCTTTACGTAGAATTATACTCTAACTTACTCCCACCATCTCTGTTACCTCCTCTCCAAAGCTGCTTCCAGAATAACAAACACTTGGCGTAAACGAAGACGAAAGAAAGCTCCAAGTAAGTGACCGTAGTGAATGCTCTCATTGGTCCCTGACCACAACACCCAGTCTCAGAGTTGAAAATATATCTCATCTTTTCCATGTGCTATTTTAACTTAAAACACGTTAATAGGCCGTTTAATGGTTTCATTCTAATATGCTACATTGCAGAGCTGTTTGGAAATAGAAATCATTTTACTGCACCAAACAGTTATCGGTTAACGAATCCATATGCTGTACAGGTGTGACGCGCTGTGTTACAAATGTGTATTTCTTAGAGGGGATGCCGTATAGCTTCGGTTGCAGTTAAACACTCATACGGCCTTCATAGGTGCGCGCGCAAGTCCCTCGTTGTTCAAATGATGCCCTAGAAAAATTGCTTCTGCTAGCTCACAATAACTTTCACGAAGATAGCGTATTAGGTGCACGTGTTTGAAAGAAGCGTGTCGATTTATCTTGATATTATAGAATAAGTATATGATTACATTGATATTTATTACCAATACATCTGAATGTCGTTTGTCTCAGTGACGTTCCACCGTTTTAGTGTCCGACAAAAGTTCTTGGTTCAACTGTCACACTCGATGATTTTCCTGAATGCACGCTAGTGATGCAAATATGTAATTATATTAATAATGATAAATGATTGAGTTTCACTTCTACACCATCATCAACGTACGTGATTCATAAGCACCTTATGGTCCATCTCGGTATGTGGCAGGGGATGATAGACATTTAACCCTGGTTTTAAAATGTCTTTGCCTCTCATATTAAAGAGCATTAAGAGCATTAGCTTGATTTGTTCATTAGTTAATATCAGATTGCGTTTAAATGAATAATACATGTATGCATTTCCCATTGTGCACAGGTGATAGAGTTGGACGAGGTGGTGTCGGAGGGGCCAGAGGATGTGCAGGTGAGCAAAAGTTATCAGCTAAAACTGATTAACATCTCTGAATTTATAACTATTTTCCATATTTATCCATTCACAAGTTATTTTATAATTTTGTGTTAACTGTACAGAATATATGTATGTATGTATGTATGTATGTATGTATGTATGTATGTATGTATGTATGTATGTATGTATGTATGTATGTATGTATGTATGTATGTATGTATGTATGTATGTATGTGTGTGTGTGTGTGTGTGTGTGTGTGTGTGTATGTATGTATGTATGTATGTATGTATGTATGTATGTATGTATGTATGTATGTATGTATGTATGTATGTATGTATGTATGTATGTATGTATGTATGTATGTATGTATGTATGTATGTATGTATGTATGTATGTATGTATGTATGTATGTATGTATGTATGTATGTATGTATGTATGTATGCATGCATGGATGTATGTATGCATGCATGCATGCATGTATGTATGTATGTATGTATGTATGTATGTATGTATGTATGTATGTATGTATGTATGTATGTATGTATGTATGTATGTATGTATGTGTACAGAACGGGAAGTGTATAAGTGCAAATAATTTGATATTTAGTACAGAAAAATGCATATAACACATAAAAATGTATCATTTTTCCGCTTACTATTAGCTTTGTGATAAATGAGGCACACATTTCAGGATCTAATGTGTTTTCAACGGTCTGAGTTATATCGCCATGCTAACAAACGTCACGTCACCTATAGTTGGGAAGGACAAAGGGCAGAGGAGGGTCAAGCGTATGACCTGTTACGAAAACAGTCGAACGTGTTAAATAGGGAAAAATCGCTATCCTAAGAGCATCGCGAAATATTTTCAGGAACATAATTTTAGAGACTAGCGATATACGTGCGTTTTACAGATTATGCCATAAACACTTTACTGCAACACACCATTATCAATTTCAGCCGAAATGACTATTTTGCACCGCTATTCGTGAAGTGACCTGCTCTGGTAACGCAACAGTTTGCGCGTTGGCCTTCAACGGGAAGGTGCCATATTTAAATACTGCCAATTGGCGCTACCTCTTATGTTTAGTAAATTTAACGAGTTTGACATGGAAGTGGTTTTCATTTAATACGTTTAATTATTTGAATTTCATTAAAACAAATTGTTACTTGTTAGCGTATGCTTTAATGAACACCAAAAATGAATTCATATAACTCTGTAAATATAACTTACAAACATATGGCATTTTTAAATAACATTTTACTATTAATACTAATAAATTGTTCAGAGTTTACAAAATGTAGTACCTATATACAAACTAAACAGCGTTTGTAAGCCCATATTATGGCGTTGTGAACCTCTCTGGTTTCCAAAATAGTGCATTTAATAGTGACTGTGACATCTTACCGGACTATGACATCTTTATAGTTTGCCCATTTCCACCATGTGGTTGTAATAGGCGTTCGAATTAGCCACCATGCCGGCTGATGCAGGATCTGTCTAACGATTATCGTCAGTCTAACCCGGCACAATATGCCGGTGTGTTGTCACAGCAAACTAACATTGTGCGTTCCCTGAGCTGTTGAAGGGTTTTGGCTGCTCCTGGTACACCATATCTTTAAGATAACCCATAAGAAGAAATCTAATGGTGTTAGATCTGATGAGCATTCACCCTAATTGTGCCCATATCGTCCAATCCATCGCTCTGGATAGGAGGTATCGAGACATACTGTTATATATACATATGACAGTGCCTACGCGGCCGCTCTCATTATGTTTCACTTTGATATGCGACAGTGGAATGGGGTAACCACGGAAGCAACGCGCCGGTAACCGGAAGCCTTTGAACGCGAGACATCGGCCGGTACATGCTAGAAGTATCCAAAAGCTTCGGCTTCAACAATCTTCCAGAAAATCCTGTCAGGTCATTTCTAGCCATAAAAAGAAGGAAAAATTGCATACTAACGGAGTGTTTAGTAAGTTGTAGTGATTTGTGAGTGACTGGAGTGTTAGCTTACGCGCAGTTGCATGCTATCCATCAACTGTCCAGGCGTCGAAGCGTCGAGTGAATTGTTTTCAGCAGTGAATTAAAAAATGCATATGTGACCAATTATTGAGTAATAAAGACATTTGTTACACTAGTGTCAGGGGTATTCACGCCGTCATGGAGATGATCAAAAAAGGGTTTGTTGTCTGAAATGAAGGAAATTAAAACTGGAATGGAGAAGATGAGCAAGAGCAACTGAAAATAGGATTAGAGGAAATGAAAAGCGGAATGGAAGCCGAAGGAGCAGATGATGGAATCAGGCATTAGAATGATGGAAGGGAAAATGGAGTCGGAAATGGAGAACCTGAAATCGGAACTTACTGGCAAAATCTGAACAACTGGCCGGCGTGAAGAAGGACATGGAAGAGTTTTTCGAAAAGTTGGAAGAACTTATTATAACGCTGAAAGACCACGACCGATGCCTAGAAGCCACCTGGGAACGACTTAATGCCCTGAAGGGAAGAGACGACAGCGGTACCAAAGAATTAGATACAATGGGGGAAAAGATGTTTTACGGAAGGTTGAAAGACCTTAAGTCTTCCGCCGACTGTATGCTACCGTCACCACCTACATCCGTTCTCAGCAGCAAAACAAGAAGAAGCCTCGTAGGTGATAGCAAGCCTGCAGGAAAGTGCAGCAGAATTGCTGAATGCGACCAAGACGTCGGCGAATTCCGTGGAGATCTGGTAGGCCCTCAAGAACAGCTTCCGCAGCTAACGCTTGGCTGCAGCCTACCGCAGTCAACTTAAGCAGAGTCTGCAACAGCCAACTGAGACAATGCATACGTTCACCCTATCCTTCGAAAAACTTGTGAAAAAAAAAAAAAAAAAAAACTTCGAGAACCTACTTTCTAGTTATTTGTGCCAGGAAGCTGCATACTGCTTCATCGACGAGATGCCGAGATACGGCAACGGCTGATGCTTGGTGGCTATAAGATGCTCCATGAGGCGTTAACGGTGGCACTGGGAATGGAGTCGGCTATGGTTACCATAGATCCTATCCGAAGAATTAGGAGTTTTCGGTACAATAGTGGGGACAGAGACTCAGCTCAGGGACTTCGGTAATGGTCTTTCAGATTTTTGTATTGAGGTGGGGCCAGCCGGGACACTTAGTACGGAACTGTCCACACAAAGACGTCAGCGGGCGGGACCGCATAAACAGGGAAGTGCGGGAAGTGCTGAGGAGGGAGCAGCTGGCAGCTGGGGTAACCGAGGAGATCAGAAGTACTCCAAGCTGCGTAGAAAAGGGATCAACCCAGGACGACGACGACGACGACAACGACCTTCAAGAGATGTGAGCTGGGGATATGTCAGACTAGGCACCTGGTGAAGGACTATACGAAACTGAAACGATGAGCGTCGCAGTGAGTTTTGGGATGCAGCCGCCCTGGGAACTTAATGAAACGCTGTCTATAAATTAGCCGATTGGCAGGGGAACACAAATAAAACGCGACATATCAAGACACCTGAGTCGTCATCACCGTCCCCTCCCTTGAGACTGTGTGCCTTAGAGGAATGGAAGACGGACGGCTGATTACGAAAGAAGCTGTGCTGTATACTATGGACACCAGTATAGCCGTGATCATAACCCGCCTAGACGTGGTAGAGGACTGGGTGAAGAGGGAACCAAATTGGCCCTTTGAGATAGTGATAGCATTGGACAAAACCTTGTCAGTGGAGAAGGATACCTTGCTGGAGTTGAGCTTGGGACCGAGCATCATAAGTATGTGGGCATTTGTCGCAAGGGTGGCTGAAGGGGTGCTATTGGAACCAGATGCCCTCAAGAGCCTTAGTGCGACATCGGCAGGAGGGTCCTACGGCTAAGCGAGTTCCGATGGATATGCTAAAATTCACAGGGTGACCCTTAAGGAGGGCGTGATTGCGCTAAGAAGCGCGGTTGTCGCAAAGGAGTTCGTAAACCGTCAGATTCATCAACACACCCAGGGTGTGAGGAACAACGTGGAGAAATGTTACGACCGACAAGCCAACAGGGAAGGTTCCCGGCAGGAAATTCAGGTGCGGTTGTATCGCCGATACTGGACCGTGGGACATAGGCCCAGGTCCCAGTAACCATGAACAGGGCCATGCCGTGATGTGGAGAGGGTCAACGAAGTAGACGACCGCAACTGAAGGGAAGAGGCTGATAATATATTTGGATCGTATAGTTCACGATTGTGCTAGTCAGAACGACCAGTCCTGAAGAGGAAGCAGGTGACAGTGCCGTATGTGGCAGCTTTCACGTTCGCTTTGCTATGCGTCAGTGGTGCTGGAATGGTAGAAATATGAAGGCGACGCGCCGGTAACTGGAAGCCTTGTAACGCAAGACATCAGACGGAACGTACTTTAGCACTTGTCTATATCTGATTAAATCTCCCTTTTATCTTGTAATGTCTCGCATTTAAAAAAAAATTATTACATATAATAGTCGTTTCTTAAAAAAAGTATGGTTTTCTTCAAATTGCATATTATTCTATAGCATATATAAACTACAGGATGAAAAAAATTGCATAGCATCTTTGACACATTTTTACAGCCAAGCCATTTTTAATATCAAATAATGAAAATTTTAAGAAAAAAATAAACCTTTTTTATATCTAGGTGGGATATACTTTTGTTTTTAATTCAGACAGTATTGCCTTTATTCAAAACTGAACTGTGTAATGTTTTAATGACAGCCTTCAAAACTTGTAAACATGTTGGTTATCAGCAGAGGCCAGATTTTGTGTTGACAATTATTATATAAAATCGCATACATTGTTTTAATTACTGGAGTTTTCTGTTGAATACTTTACCATAAATTCGTATTAACTTCGTGCTGAATTTCGGGCAGAATTAATGATCAATAAATTGAATGAAATGAAAATTAATTAGTCAATAATATAACATTAATGTTAAAACATGTTATTTCCAAATTTAAACATTTTATTTCAAATCCATATCATGGAAGGAATAAAATATCTCATTATAAACATCTTCAAACTGCAGCATAGTTGTAGTATTTTCATGTTTCATAGTTGTCGTTTTGTCCTCTACACCTAAGTTCTACATAGGTAAATGTTTCACGCTGTCTGCACTTGATATTTGTAGCCCAAAACAATTAAGGAAGTTTTCACAGAAAAGGTGGAAACTCTCAGCTTTTGTTTATAGTGCCAAGAGTGGTCTTACTACATCTAATTCTGTTCATCTTAGCTGTTCAACAACGACACAAAGTTTTTGCTACAAAAAATCAAATCAAAAACAAAAAAATTTATTGCATTTAGATTGCTATATGATGCATGATTTAAACTACCGATAATTGTAGTATTGGTTCTGTTTAGTGTTTGAGCATACCTTTTCTTGCTGATTTTGGCTCCTTGATGGTACTGTATCTGCTCACTTTAAATTCCAAATACTGTTTCACAAATTATAGCTTCATGATATGAAGACATACATCTTTAAAGTTTTATTTTTGTAACGTGAAATAAATGCAAATTTCTATGCAAAATATACATATTTCTCATTTATCACTGAAACATATAATTCTCAAAAATATGAAAAACTCTTCCAAACTCATGAAAATCTAAAGTTGCCCACAATTTTAAAATTATGTTAGTTGATACAAAACATTTTTAATTCAAAAACATGTCATTTATCGTTCAGAACAAACACTCTAGCCTGTGGATATAAGATATTAGTATATTAGTATCTTATATCATTTGAATGTTATCAAACGTAGAAAGAGAGTTGTAAAACCTTGCTTTTGGAGTGACTTTAGCTGTGATTTAGGGTGCATAGCATAACTATGATGTAATTGAGGGAACTTGCAACCATGCTTGGGCTCTTAAATTTGGACAACATACTAGCCCGGTGGATGCTACAATTATTGGATAAAAACTCAATGTAATTAAAATCGCTAGAGAAACTGGTAGCATCTTCTAATTAGCATATAATCAACAGAACCAACATTTTTTCAGGAGAAAGATGTGTTATTTTATGATTATTCCTTATTTTCACGTATTAATAGGGCAGTAGGCCCTCTTACAAATAAATACCAGGTAGTCCAACAGCGCAGTGTTTTACGTGTGCAGGTAAATAACCCTTCATGCGTTTAAAGAATTGCATAGGTCAGCAAGGCAAATCCAAGTAAACAACGGCTAGTGGCGGTGTTAGCGCGGGCGACCTGCGTTCTACTCCTCTTACATATCAGCGGAAACGGTGAGGGAATTTGCTCATTGAGAGGAGTTCACAGATTTGTATTAGAGTACATGATCTCGTATACAGGAACAGTGCAAACAGTTCGAAAAGGTAAACGTGTTTTCTATGTCAGTTACGGAGCTATTATTTTTGAGAGAACAAAAGCCACCTTTTAAACTGAGAATTAGTTAAAAACTTTTTATTTCACCTATCAATATCCACTAACAACTAGTTTTGTAAATATATAATCGCTGTGTTTATGTAACATTAGACTAGACCCCTATAGAGCTAAATCAAAACATTAAGGCGCTTAAAAATAAATAAATAAAACAAAAACAATGCATACACGCATCAAAGCAAGCAATGTTTTGATGTTTTATATTATTATTATTATTATTATTATTATTATCATCATCATCATCATCATCATCGTTGTTGTTATACCGTGAAACAGTAAGTGCTGTTTTTTTTTTAATATTTTGTCACGTAGTGTTGATATTTTGATTTACTCTTTACTACTAATAGGATCTGGCAGTGAGAAATGACGGTTTTTAGAACGTGCTCGTTGCTAGTGGTTTTGATTGAAGGAATTAATACTGTTGGTAATGTGATCCGGATGCATTGCAATTGTTTTTCTCATTGTTGTGAAATACAAGATCCATAACTGGTCTTTAGCAGAACGTGTGTTCGCAGTAAGAACTTATTTTGAGTTGAAATCGATCACTGGTGTGCAGAGAATATTTGGAAATGAATTTAATATCGCACGGCAAGGAAGAATAGCGTACCGAAACGCTGTCCTAAAGTGTGTAAGTAAATGTTACATTTCTGGCAATGTTTGAGATAAATTTGTTGATAGTTCTGCACGCACGCCTGAAAATATTGCGAGAGATAGAGAAGCTGTGTGACAAAGTCCAACTCGTTCTGCAATGTGCCAGTCAACGTCTTTAAACATATCGGACAGAAGTTTTCGACGTATCCTGTGACATTAAATTTCATCCGTACAAAATTCAAATGTTAAATCAAATTGTAGTTTTGCAGTTTTGTAGGCAGTTCACTGGCATTGTGAATGTCAATCCAGATATTCTGAACAGACTGATAATAACGGATGAGGCATACCTTTTTATCTTTCTGTTTATGCTAATAAACAGCATTTACGCTACTGGAGCGACAAGCAACACTTTCAAGTGATGGAAAAACCATTCTACAGTTCAAAAGTAACAGTCTAGTGTGGCATCTCTTCCTTATGAACTATCGGCCCATACTTTTTCGAAGAAGATGGTCGTACTATGACCGTCGACTCAGAAAAAAATGTTGACAATGTTGGGAATTCTTGATGAAAATAATTTCGATGATAAATTATGGTTCTAGCAAGAAACCAAGCGCACACAGCTAATAGTTCAATCAATTGTCTGCGAAACTTTTCCAGGATGCTTAATTTCACGATTTGGAGACATTTCCTGACCGCCAAGATAACCTGCAGCTGATTACTTCCTATGGGATTATCTGAAAAGTACGATGTATAACAACAAGCCTCGCAGCATCATTCAGCTGAAACAAAATATTAGGAACGAAATCCATGCCATTTATCCTGTTTTCTTAAGACGAGTTGTGCAGAGCTCTCGTAGCAGATTGCATGAATGTATTCGTTGCCGTGGAGGACACTTACAAAGTGTAGCTTTAAAAAGTGATAAAATATAAATAAATTGCATTGTTCTATAATATTTTCAGTTTATATGTTTTCTTTTAAGTAGTCATGAGTATCCCACAAACGGGCTATAAAAACCGCCATACTCCACTGCCGGAATCTTTATAACCAAAAAATACAAACACGAAAATACACAGTGTTTCACTGTGTTATTACTAGTATCCTAACCGCATAAGTGGAATAAATAAAAACATAAAAGCTTCGTAATGAAAATATGAAAACATAAAAGCACGTAGTACAGTGAAATTTTACCTGATTTCTTGTTTGCGTTTCTTATTTTTTTTTTTTTCGTTACGAGGCTTTGGTGTTCTCGTCTAATCTGCTTATGCATATTAATTGTTCTATAATTCTATATTCGTTCTTATTAATTCTGTAATTGTTCTTATATTTCTTAAGTAACTCTACACCATTACCACACTTATCATACTCCTTCCTCACCACTATGGCTGCAAATTCAGCAATGAGCGTCCTATATTCCCTACACTGGTAAATTCTTCTCTCTCACTTCCATTTTCTTCTCCTTCCTAGCCCACTCCATATCTATAAATTCAGCAGTAATATTCCTACTCACTACACCGGTACCTTCTTCTCCCTCATATCCAATTCTTCTTCCCCTTCCTCGCTTACCATCAATTCAGCTACGATAATTCTATTCGATACACCGGTATCTTCTTCCCTTATCTCCATTCTTCATCTCCACCTTTCCTCTCCCACTTATCTTTGCATTAAATGTTTATTACTCCTAAATTTATTTTACATTTCAATATTATAGTTAAATTCACTCACAAATATATCCTTTAAATGTTTTAAATTAGCTTAGTCCAGTCTTCTATTTTGTATTTTGTTTAAAATTCTTTGAGGTCCTCTTATTTCTAAAGCTTTAATTGGTAAAAGTACATTCCTTCGTATTTGTCTTTCATCTTTTTCCAATGCAGTTTTACTTACATGATTAGCCGGGATTTGTAGGTGTTTAGTTAAATCTGGATTTCTCAAAATTGTATATACAATCCTCCAAGCTTATATCTTTCTTCAATTTAATTTTGATTTTATTTATTAGATTAAAATATTGTATGTTCCACTGGGTATTTCACTTTACAGTACTCACAAACATCATTCTCGAATTTATTTTTTTTCATTACGTTTTGTATAGTCCATGTTCTAATATAATGAATAAAATGTTTGGAGGGTTTTATGTGATTTGATTTTAATCTTTCATTACGTTATTAAAATAAGTTATTATTCACTCTTCTTCCTATGTACTATTTTTCCACTCTTCTTGTCCTTTATTTTTAAACTTATTCTGCATGTCAGATATTCAATTACATCTATCTCCAACTATTTGATTAAGCTGAAGGGAGCAATATTTTGGCTTAAGAAACAAAATGTTGGTTTGGTCAAAATTTTTGCTTCTTTAGCCAAAATATTGCTCCTTTCAGCTTAATCAAATAGTTTGTGGGTCAAATAGGCGTAGTAATTAAAAGTGCCATGGTGGGTGTTGTTTTCAAAGAACATAAATATTTGTATAACAATTATTAATTTTAGAGATTAATATTTCTAACCCTTTTAAAAAAATATATATCAATCCAGTAATAAACGTTATTGAAATATCCCTCTGTAAAGTTTTCGTGTGTGGTGCAATGCTGCAATTCTAAAAAGCCAAACAATTTTCTCAAATTTTAAGGCCCGTGGGACCTTTGATTATGGAACATATTTAAATGAAACTGTTATTTATATCTTCCAAAGTATTTATCCAATTTAAATGCAATGTTATATTTGTATCAAAATAATTATTATGCATGCACAGTAACGCTTTCAGAAAAATATATGCAGAATTATAGAAATTTGAACTTTCACTACCAGTATCCCTCAATTTCACTTTCCATTTGATAGTCATCATAAGGTTGAAGAGATCATAGATTTTCCACACTACTGCCATAATGGGAGAAATGTTGCTGTAAGGAATGGCTGAGAATAAAAGGGTTACATCTAAAGATCACGGATATTTTAGAAGGGGTTGCAGCTTCAGCTCCGTAAAATGTTGCTTCTCAAAATATAGGAAGTCTGCCTGGGTAGTATGGGGGTAGCGTGTCAGCCCAAAATTCAACAGATCGCGAGTTCATATCTCGCTTAGGTTGAGTTACACAGATCAGGTTTTTTTTTTTTATTCCAGATTTTTCCTTATCCTGAGAAGACGAATATTGACTAACTATAAGTTCCATGGACCCCGAGATCATATGAGCACAATTTAACCAGTTTTATTTATCGTCCGATATGAACAACCACATCAAAAGCTGCTCAAAACTACTAAATAAATAAATAAAATAAATAGGAATTTGACTAGAAACAGTTAATAATTTATATGTAAGGGTTTATGTCTTACAAAATTCTGGGTAGGAAAATGAACAGAAGTTATAATACAGAATATAGTTCTTTAAACCGTAGATAACCAAGCACCCCGAGAACCGTTAAAAGTGTCTCATAACACTAATATATTAATTTTCTGTTATAAAACTTTCAGAGGTTATAGAAGTAGCCTAATAATATCCAAAACGTGCACTTTTTGGAGTAGTGAGGTTTCCGATCTCAGTCGACAATGCCTCAAAATGCCTGGCTAACTTTCAATGTACCAGTCCCAATTGAGTGCAGGAATCGCATCACACACGAGTTGGTTTGCTTACTTGGAGCCAGATACAGAGCAGACGTTGCAACTCGTTACTTAGCTTATCTCTCTCGGTGGGTTTGAGTGGCGCATTTGGTTAGATGCTGGGCTTCTGACTCTAAGGTGTAAACCTGGCCCAGACTAATGGTTTTTAAATGTGTTTAAAAGCGATAGACCCATATCATTAGATTTACTGGCATGTAAAGTTTTTCCTACAGGACCAAATTACGGCACACCAGCAGCGCTGATGTACTCTTGGCATCGTTAACAAGCATAGTTATAATTATTATTGGCTTGTCTCGCTGTCACTTGGAGGGTGGAAAATGCAGATCACGGATCACTTCCTTACTCCTTTTTCCATCAGTATTTACGAAACATTACATTTAGATTCTCGGAACCTGTGAGCCAGTTGTGCAAATATGTATTCTGAGGTGCAAAATTATTCTTATTGAGTATAATTTAATATAATAAGGTATAACATTATATAATATAGTACATATAATGTGCCACATAATATGTCGGCCATGCCGTTGATGAGTGGTTAGACCACTCGACTCTCACCTCGACGGCCCGGGTTCGATCCTAAGTGACCGCATGTGTGATTTGTGGTGGACAAAGAGACGTAGGGCAGTTTTTCTCCGGGTTCACCGGTTTCCCCCGCCATCACATTCCACCGGTGCTCCATCTTCATTACATGTATTATCAGTGTCATTGACTGCGGTGCCACAGTAGTAAAAGTGGGCGTAAACACTGTCAAAAGAAATGTCATGTGTCTTGTGTGGAAGCTCTATGGGTTAGAGCATAGGGCTCTGGTTTGCGACTAAGGAACGTGCCCGGTTTGATCCCCTAATTATTTTAATGATAATAATTATAATTACTTGATCTAATATGGTTATAATATAGGATAATTATAATTTTAAAAATTATTATATAATGATAATTAAATCAAAATATCAACATAATGTTTATATTATTATAATTAATGTTAAAGTTATTATTATTCCATGTTTCAACATTCTAATTTCCATGGTTATTTAAATAATAATTACTGTTAAATCGATTGCTCTAATAAAAATGAGTTATGTGATGCATTTTAGAAAAATATTCACATAAATCCAGTTGTACAGGAAATGAATTTACAATTAAATGTGTAATTTATATATTTATATTGCCCTTAATTAGTTTAGAAAATTATCTATTCCCGTACTTTCCAAAACTCTCAAAAGTTTCAAAATGTAATAATTTATTTCTCAAATTTGGATCTGCATTTCGAAAAAAGTATTTGACAGTATTCTGCTTTTGAGAGTCAGCATAATATTTTTGAAACAAATTAGTGAAAACCCGAATCTTGTGGAATGTTTTAAGCATGGAAAAGTATTAGGGAGGGGGGGGGTATTGGAGAAGAAAAATTTAAATTTTGGAATGTATTTTAGTAAGTATTCCTCTACCCATTTATAGCTTCCGTTAACTGGTAGTTACGGTGCGCCAAAAGGCATAAACCATACATTTTCTCACGGCTTAAATTCACATCATTCTATATCGAAAAAAGTAATGCATTAATTTTTCACAATTTTTGGTCAAATTTCAAGGATACATCGCCGTAAGTCTTAACAAAATATTACAGTCCTCCGAGGTAGTGTGGTGGTTGCATGTGTACCCCAAACTCAACAACCGCCAGTTCGAGTGTCGCTTAGGATGAGTTACACGGATAAGGTTTTTCCAGGGTTTTTATCTTAACCTGAGAAGACGAATGTCGAATAACTTTAAGCTCCATGAGCCCAGAGGTCACTTAATCATTTTTTTCACCAATTTCATACATCATCCGATATGACCAACCAGGTTAAAGGACCTTAACATAACTCCATGGCACGACAGCACACGGGGAATCTTGGCCTACCGCCCGGCCGCTGCGTCCCCCATCTCGGTCCATTACAGACGTCATGGATGGGGTGCAGAATTGGAGGGTGAGACTTGGTCAGCACCTCGAGCCCCCCGAGCGGTTAATGCGGTTCTCATGACCTGGAGCCGCTACTTCTCCATCAAGTAGCTCCTCAATTGGCCCCCAGGCTGAGTGCACCCCGGGCCAGGTCTCCCAGCGGGGGAAAAATCCCCACTCCGGTACTGGGGATCGAACCCAGTCTCCCGCTTGGTAAGCAGCTGCGCTACCACCGCGCTAAGGAGTTAAAGGACGTTAAGTTACATATATATATATATATATATATATATATCAATGCTTTGCCCAAAGTAAGACTCATAATTCGGATTATTATTACTATAAACAGTGACAGTAATGATTAATTGTTTTGTTTGTACCTTGGTTCAGTAAAAATAACCCCAAACAATTTAACTATTGAAGGAATAGAGCAGTATAACTACCAAAACTAAGACCCACAGTTTTATTTTGATTAAATGTTAATCCATTTCTGTCGCATCATTCATTTACTTTTGACGTTACACCTTTGGTGTCGTCCTCCGTGGTCTAGGGGTAATATGCGAGCCTCTGGTTCACAAGATCGCGGGACCAAAAAAATTGTGGAGGGTAATGAATGTTTTCGGGCGTAAAAATACTTAGCATGGCTTCCTTCGGAAGGGAACTAAAGCCGCTGGTCCTGTGTCGTAGAGGCCTCTGAGAAAAATTTAGAGATCTTTCACGGCCAATACACAGGGCGGGAGGTAAATGAGTGCAACTATTTGTGTCATCATTTGAAGACGAGATGATCCAGTATTTACCGCTTTTTCGCTATTTTCGTAAGTTATGTTCTTGAGGAAAATTTCACGATGTTTTAGGATGGCTATTATTCCCTATCTCAGATATTCGGTTGCCTACGTAAAAGGTCACAAGTTTGATCCTCCTCTGCCTTTCACCCTGCCCGAATATATGTCGAGTATTGTATGTGAACACAGCAGGGAAATAGCTCAGGGTCGTTCAGAACTCATTACACCCAGGAATTTGTGCTTCATTTATGATAAATCTGTTAGTAAGTGGTCAAAATGAGATGTTCTTGTGTGTTATTACACATTACTTCCTACTAAATATTAAAGTTATTAAATAATATTAATTATAAATAAAGCAATTGTTTTGCATCTTTAAATTGCTTATGAGGGTATTATTGTTATCATAACATGTATTTGTTTATTCATCAGCAAATAAAAACGTTGTAGAATAGCTGGATAGCTTCGGGAAAATCATTAATGTACACGTATATTACAAATAAAACAGGTCCGTATATTGAGCCTTATGTTTAATGTTTTTTTTTTTTTTAATTTAGAATTTCTGCAACTAGTATAAGTAGTCTGATATTTGTCCCTGAGATATGAGCTTATAATATTTATAATACTGTGTCATGAGGTTCCTTGAATAAAACACACTAAAAAATGTGCGAGCACACGTCATCAGTCTGTATTTCAGTAAGCTGTCTGTGAACAGCATAAATAGAAACGTAAAGTACAATGATACCAATTTTCAATGTTCATACTTGGGTCAGACAACGTTAAAAAAATCCAGGCACGATATTTTCAAGAAAATCATCCCAAATTAAGTCAGCTTTTATTTGAAACATTTTTCATCTCCAGTTTCTAAAAATTGTTTTTCTTATTAAGATTTAATATTTGGTGAAGTATCAGAGTGGATAACAGAAATGTCATATTGATTTTTTGTGTGTAGCCAGTGTGTTGAACTTCCTTCTTATTATACTTTATATGAGGCTATATAACTTGGAAATCATAAGCGAAAATTATCTCACGAAAATAGGGCTAGTTAATATGTACAATTAACTTGGTCGCGGTCCACATCGGAAGCATTGAACCAAAATAATCTTAACATTACCCGTGGAAGTTTAGGAAAAATATTACAATTATTCGTGGCACAAACTGTTTCCAAACTTTTGCTGTTATTACTTCCACCCTAACATTCCATGACAGGATTTCACCAAAAATAAATATCTTGAGGATTCCTGAATAAAAAAAAAAAATAGAAAAGGATCCTTGTGTGTGTATTGAGTATTGTGTTGGTGTGTGCCTTTGTCAGCATAACTTAAAAACGAAAGGTATGTTAAGTACCATACTTGGTATTTAAGCTCAGTAATTTCCAAGGATGATGAGACTCACCAAGTAGCACTTAACAATTTTTTCAGAATTATTGATTTCGCAAATAATGGCTTTAGCGATTTTGGTTAAAATGCCTTTCAATATTTATACTAAGGTGACAAATAAATTATATATCCTGAATTTATTTGGAATTTTCCAGAAATCCTCTGATGTTTTCATAACTTGTAAGCCGTAAGAGATAGAAAAAATTTACTACACAGGAAATGCAGATGTCGTTAAAACACACAAATTATGTCATGTATACTTTTTGTAGCGCTAACCCTTTGCAAGATATTTCTGTTATTGTTTTCGGTTTTAAAATACGCAAACATTTTCTCAAATGAAAGTCCTCATGTGCTTCATATATCTCCTGTTCTACTCCTGGCATAGTCCGTAAAAATGTTTGTTTGCAAAACAGATACCAACATATTTTGAGGAATAACTTTCAAGCATTGTACTTTTGTTTCTCTTGAGCATATGTAAAAAGTGCAATATCGAAGCAGGAAAATATAAAGTCCTACTGATATCCTAAATGATCTTGTTAATTGCTATAGAAGATGACCTGAAACAAAAGTTTTGAGAATATTTGCCATGGTTATTAGGAAAATATAAATTTGTAATGTGCAAAATAGATTTGAACATAATTTTATTTATTATTTATATGTTTATTTATTTTGGCAGAGCTAGCCCGATTTTATTTTCCACTCAACAAGACAGAAAGATCATATATAGATTGATAGTACAAATAAAATACATTCAAATGAGCACACAATAGGAATAACACAAATATTAGAACAATAATATGTAATTTAAAATCTGCATAAACCAAGTGAATCTAAACCTCAGACAATAGATATTCCAAAATGTTACAAAAACTATAATAATTAATTCCAAACATACAGAAAATAAGTGAAACTGATAAACATAAAATAGAATTACACAAATATTAAAAAACATTAATAATTAGTTGAAAATTTGGAGAAACCAACTGAAACTAATGCACACCTATAAATAACACAAATATTAGAAAACAATAATAACGTGGAAATTTACTGAGCTAAACGAAAATAATAAGTACACAATAGAATAACCAGAAATATTAAAAAAACTAATAATTAAT
The DNA here is from genome assembly GCA_030762935.1 of Hymenopus coronatus. NCBI lineage: Eukaryota > Metazoa > Arthropoda > Insecta > Mantodea > Hymenopodidae > Hymenopus > Hymenopus coronatus. The sequence continues at coordinate 329,586,371 of CM060900.1, forward strand.
TGGAACTATACAGAAACCAAGGAAAACTAATGAACACAATAGGAATAACACAAATGTTAGAAAAAGCAATAATAATTAATTGAAGATACAGAGAAACTATTTTAAAGCAATAAATATATATACATATATGTGTATATAAGGAATAAAGGTTAAGAAATATATATATATATATATACAGGCTGTTAATGAACTACACCGAAATAGTTTGCGAGATTGTGCACGTGACTGATATAACTAATTTGAGATTGGCGATGCAACTACATAGCATTAAACGTGTGGGTATCAGGTGCTGATAAGTCGGTGTTAAAGCAAAGCAGGTTGAAAAAATGGCTTAGAATGTCTTCAAAACTGCTGCCCGAGTATAGAAATATCGATTTTTAGCAGCTTACTAGCGTTCTTAAAATTAATGTCGAAAAAATCTGTAAAATCTCGAACTAATCACTTGACAGTGCAACACTGAGAATTCATTAACTACGCTCTTGAGTTATGTGGCTTACTCTGGAGGTGTTTTTCCAATTGCTCTGGTAGTTTAATGCGTAACGCGGGAAGCTGCTATCCCAAAGTTCATGAGTTCGAATCCTGCCGTGGCCGAGTGGTTAGACCACTAGCCTCTCACCTAGATGGCCGGGGTTCGATCCCAAGCGACCGCATGTGAGATTTGTGGTGGACAAAGCGGCGCTGGGGCGGGTTTTCTCCGGGTACTCCGGTTTCCCCCATTCCACCGGTGCTCCATCATCATTCATGTATGATCAGTGTCACCGCCTGCGATGCCATTAGTAGTTAAAGCGGGCGTTAAACACTACCAAAAAAAAAAAAAAGTCATAGATTTTCATTCCAAACGAAGTGCCGCGATACGTGGCGTACTGGCACTTTAGAAGCTTATAGCCGTTACTTCGAAATTACAATAAACAGGCCATAAGTCTCCTATCGCAAAATACTTATTTAAGTAATCTACATATTCTGTGAAAATATTTCGGTATAGTTCATTAACACTCTGTATATATGCATATATATATATATATATATATATATATATATATATAAACGTATATGTTCATTTTGTTTCTCTACATATTCAATTACTTGTTATTGCTTTATATATATATATATATAATGAAAATATGTACATTTAAGAATTATAAACTAAAATGTGCAATTTGTGCCGAAAAGTATTTAAAGTTTGATATCCTCTGAAATCCTGCGGCAATGAGTTCCAGAGTCTGGCATCACTCATAGAAAACATGATAAGTATAGAGATGATCGGTGAAATGACATTAAATAGAAAAAGTCGCAATTTTTTTTAACACATCAGATTTTTTCCTTTTTGACTACGAATAAAGTAGTAATAAGGAACATCAATCAACTAAATGTCAAAATGTCGACTTTGTTTGATAGATATAACGGTACTGTGCGTCACCTTAGCCGTTACAGGTGCTTAGGAAAAATAACGCGTTATAGTCGGGAACCAAGTAAGGCGGGTTTAGAGCTATTCTGAGGTACACAGAAATGAGCAAGAATCATATAAATAATGGTTTTGGGGCATGCTGGTGAAATGGGCTCGGCAAACCGGTGTGATGTCTGGCAAAGCGCCGCCTTATATTGTTTGTTGCTTTCTCGAGCTGATTGATGGGGGGCCCACAGGGTCCGCACGGCCCAGCTGCGGTGGCAGTACCACGTTGAAGTGAAGGTCAAGACTGCCCTCCCAACCTCGATCCTCCCGTCGCACTAGGCGGTCACCACCTTGGCATTTTCAGTGGCGGTGATCGAGTTTTTTTTTTTCCATTTTCGTATCCATAGAGATTATTTTAGGAATAACATCTTCATCACTGCGTCACTCACTTTTCATTAAAACTGAAACATAAGATAATCCTTTTTATTCACGTCGTCAAAATCTTATTTTATTGTCATAATTAATCCTGGATTTTAGGTAAAAACCTATTCTGCTCCCCATGAAATACATGAAAATGAAGTAGTATATATACGATTCGGGTAATTATAAGCGCATTATTAATAAACTTAAATTACCTAAAATGATGTTGTAACCTATTTTCATGTGTCAAAAATATTTTGAGCAAAAATACATCATAAACTCATAAAAATGAGAACAATTTTATTCTTACTTACAAGGATATTTATTGAAATTTCACATTTCTCAAAGTGTGATATAGTGTGTGAAAAATCATGGAAGATAAATCCGGATTCCCCTCACGTCTCATTCTAAGATTTAAGTATGCTCCGGTGACGTGAGTTGATTTTGAATGCTCATTTTCTGCGCCCTGGAGACACAAATTTCAATAATCTAGAAAACTGTGAATCTAATTATGATTATTGACAGTAGTGTAAATGTGTGATTTTTCTGTAAAATTAAAGCATCTATCTACTTCTCTTCTTATAAAACTAATTGAAACAAAACCAAACCAAAAAGATAATGTGTTACATTCACATGACCTGTTCTGTTCTACAAACAAACTATTTTTCCAAAAGATATTCTTTTATCTACATCACGCTAAGACAGATAAACATTAGCAGAAATTGTCATATTACTTGCTCCATTGTAAGTAGTTGGAACATAAGGGAATACATAGACGAAAGTAAAAATAAAATCCTTTTAAAGCTGTCGTTCTGCGATTGACATTACAATTCAGTTCTCTTTCCATGGCAACAAGTAGAACAATAGACTTGAAACAAAAAGGAATTCCCGTTTAAGAAAAGTAACAAATGGTTTAAAATTGAAACCAATAATAAAGATAATCTCAGAAATGGTTATCTAGTACAAATAACAATAATAATAATAATAATAATAAACCAAAAATAATAAAAACAATAATTTAAAAAACTTTATGCCATGTGTTCTGTGCTTTAACGTCATTCATTTCTATATAGTATGATTTACTTATCTCTGGTAGTTTACCAGTTATGGAAATGTCATTCATATTGAAAAGGACTTCAATGACTATTCCCAAGAAATTCAGGAATTACTTTTTATTTATCATGTATCGTTAATGTACGGCATTCTAATCAAAATCGTTGCAGCCATTTTTTAGAAAATTTAAAATTCGTAAAACGTTCCATTGCGAAGTATAGTTTAAAATTAGGGAATTTTCCTTAAAATCTTTGTGTCGCATCATTGAGAAATACTAAATTTAAATGCCGAGTTTAGTATTCAACGGACTTTTTATTTTTGATTTATGCTGTCTACACACACACATGTGGACCTTTTGCTAAACATCTAAACATGTTTTTTTTTTTTTTTTTTTTTTTTTTTTTTTTTTTTTTTTTAGGCGAAATATTGAAATCGAATTTTTAGGTAGAAATTGAATAACTTCTCTATGTATGTACATACGTACCAGCGAAGGTAAGATGGTATGTGCATGGTTTATCCTTGACTATGTTACAATTGACTAACGTATATTATAAGATGCCGCATTATATAAATTAAATACTCTTTGAAAAATATTTTATCTGCCTAAAAACGTTCTTTAAAACCTATTTTGTTAATGAGTTTTTTAGCACCTAAGAAACCGATGTTTAGTCATAATTAAATCAGTGCATATAAACGTACAGTGAACAATTTAAATATGTTTCAAAGCAGAGAGAGAGAAAAAAAAAATATATCTGACAGCTAATGTATAATGTTTTTCGAGCTGATTGCACTGCAGTTTGTTGAGTGGTTGTAATATTTTGTTAACTATCATCATTTAAGGGGCTAAATGGGTGTCAATATATAATTTTCAGTCGAGGTAGGCATCAATTTTTTGTTATTTTGCAGAAATCAAGCCAATCAATTTTGTTTTACGAATTTCCGAAGTTTCGCGGCCCCATGACGTTGTAACTTAATAAACTACATCATTTTAAAAACCCTGTGCCCTTTAAATGCCCTTCACATGTAAACTTTAAGCTTAATTTTCTTCCATTTTATTCTTTTAGAATTTTGCTGCAATCAAAAGTTACTTCCTCTTACAATGTTGATGCAGACTGACTAATAAAGCTAAGTGTTGAATCTTCCATATATTACATGCTTCATGAAATAAAAAACCTGATGTGTTACATTCACATGACTTTCTCTACCTATTCTGTAACAAATTATTCTTTTAAAACCTTGTTCTTCTATCTAGCCCATATTAATCAAGAAAATATTAGCAGAAATGACCTTAATAATAAGTTCCTTATAAGTAAGGAGAATATTATAGTCAAATCCTTTAACAGCTGTTGCTATGTGAAACAATTGAAATTCGGTTCTCCTTGTCAAGTTCAAGAATAAAACTAAAGCGAGCTAAAACGAAAGATGACCTCCCGTTTGAAAAAGATTTAACAAAGAATATCTCGGAAATTATTAACTGTAAAAAACGCGTATATGGCATAAATTGTGTGTTTTAGTGAGACTGCATTTTTTCTGAAGTAAACTTTCGTATGTCTCTTATGGTTTAGCAGTTTTACTAAAATCGTCTAGAATGAAGAAATCTTCAGAGGCTAATCCCAGAAAATTCAAGAAATATATTTTATTTGCTATATATACAGGATTGGAGATAAGTAAGTGTAAATACTTGTGACAGCATTTGAGAACGTTGTGATATTTCAGTATTTTCAGTTTTTCGCCATTTCCTGAGTTACGTTTACGAGAAACAATTCACGATGTTTTAAGGATGGCTTTTATTCCCCGTCTCAGAAATTCGGTCGTTTATAAAACAGGTCACATGGTTGACCCTCTTCTGTCATCTGTCCTTTGTCCTGGTGTGATGTATGTAAACACAGCAGAGACAGCTCATTTCAGAACACATTAGACCCTGCTATTTGTGCTTCATTTATGACAATGCTATTATTAGGCGAATAACATGAGAACATACGTATTGTTCTCTACAAAATATTAAGGTATTTGCACTTATTCGCCTCCCATTAAGTGTATTATGCTTCAGATGTATTCACAACTATAAATTCTAGTATTAAGTTTGCATTTGTAAATAAATTTTATGCACCATAATTCATGATACGTTTTAGAAAGTACGAATTCTGGCCATGAAATGCAATTTACTAATTCTAATTTGGAGATTAAATTCAAAATACTGCGTGTAATTCACTAACCCCACTAAGAGGATTTTTGCTTTGTATTGGTAAAACATTTTACACCAATTCTTAGTATTTAAATAGAAAATAGATAATACAATCTTAATATCCAAATGGATGAATAAATCTCTCTCTCTTCTCCAGATTAGTTATTTTATTTGTAACTGCAAGATTCTAAACGCATTAATTATAAATGATGAAAAAAATGTTGCAGAAAGAATTGGTTTATTCCCAGTATATCTTGGAAGAGAAATAAATTGTAGTATTTCTAATAAATAATAGAAACAATACAAAAATAATTAAGTAATTGAATGAGTCAATTTTGCAAGACTTTTAAACAAATGATCACACGGTACAAATTAGTGGATAAACTTTTTGGATTTTAATGGTCCAATTAACGGTGCTAGTTATTGAACTTCCGGTGTTGAGATAAAAATCACTTTTACAAATTTCTTCAAGCTTCTAGCTTCAGAATACGATTACCGTTTTTCTCTTTTGGCCTATTAAATGCCAAGATATATATGGTTTTGTTAAGTGTGTGTGTGTGTGATTACGTTAGATTTTATTTTCATACATTTTTACCACTACAAAAACTTTCTTCTGAGAAAATGTTTGTACAATTTGTTTTAAATTTTGCATGTATGTTCTTTGAAGATGGAATAAGTTAAGTACTAAACCTTTTCTTGATATCAATAATAGTTTTAAGCTTAGGATTTCATAGTTTAATACATAACTGCTTTTACATTAAGTGTTTTATGCATTGGATTATTTTTACCAAGAAAATATTTAATTTCCCACAAAACTTAATTTTGGACTGTAAAGAATCATATTGTGAAATAATATACAGAACTTAAGTTTAGTATTTTCGAGTTTTCATATTCGGTTTCACTTCACATATGGCTTAGTTGTCATTCCTTTTTAATGATTTGCTCGTAAAATAATTTACATAATACCATGAACATTTGATTCTTATACTTTTTGTTTGTTTGTAGTTTAACGTTCTTAAACCTGGTTTGGTCATATCGGACGATGAATGAAATTGGTGAAATGATGCTCAAATGATCTCGGGGTCCATGTAGCTTAAAGTTACTCGACATTCATCTTCTAAGAATAAGGGGAAACCCCGAAAAAAACCTTAGCCGGGTAACTCACCCTTAGCGAGATTCGAACTCACAACCTTTCGAATGTGAGACAGACACGCTACCACCACACTACCCAGGCGGGCTGTTATACTTTGTTAAATATATAAGTCTTAAAATGTTCTATTGAATTTGTTGAAAATTGTAGAACTCGGTAATCTCAGTATTGAGAATAATGTGTGTGTGTGTGTGTTTGTGTGTGTGTGTGTGTGCGCGCGTGAAGCTATTGATTACGTTATATTCTTTGGTCAGAGTTTTTGAGGCAGTCCAAAGGGCAAAGAAAGGACACATAGGGGCCCAAGTCGGTTCTGTATACCGGTTCTTTGAGGTGGCCGGGGGTACAGCCCCGCGATGTCCTTATCTCCTACTTCCAGTTTTTCAAAATACTGTCACCATAGAGTACATTGTTAAATTTAGGCTTTCTTTTGTTACTTTCTGAAAATCTTAAAAATCGCAACAGTAAGAACCGAGTTACAAATGTAGCACCATAAGAAGCATTTTTAGATTAATTATTCCAAATTTACTCCAAGAATTTTCAATTTTACTAATATTTATTCACTCAAAGGAAACCATCTAGTGGTGTATGTGGTAGTCTGTAATATAGCACAAAGTGCTGATCTGATCTTCCAGGCGCGATACACGTGCGCTGCGAACAAGGAGCACTGTTTAAAAATGTGGGTCAGGTAACACAGTGTTTGGTTCTGAACCAATAGATCTGGGTTTGATCTCGTTTGAGAGAGGTTACCTGTTTTTCTGTAGCAGCAGATGTTTGCTTGTGGAGTATAAATTATCAGATATCGTGCTGAGGGATAAACTTGATCCCTATCTTTATTTGACCGAAATCGAAACACATGCTCCCTGAAGGTTAAGGGCTTTAAAGTATGCTGAAAATAATAAATATACCAACGTAAAGCTAACAGCATTTTAGAGCTTCTTCCATTGTGTTCGAACAAATCTCTGAGTCTCTTTATGGACACCTGAGTTATGCAATAAAGAAAATACGAAGCAATTACGTTTTACGATGTTTCACTTCTTAATTCCCTACTTGATGTGATGAAGGCTAAGTTCAAAGACTTGTTTTATTATTATTATTATTATTATTATTATTACGCTAAATCTTACGTTTTTAATTTGTTCATTATTCATTGTATTTCTTAGGCAATAAATGACGCAATTCAAAGACTGAATACAATCTAAGCTAATTGGAAACAACCGGGCAAGGGAAATTCAAACAACAAAAGAACGTGATTCCCACGCATAGTACATAGCATAAGTCTCTTATAACGTATTACTTATAATAAATGTGATTATAATGTCTTGTGTTGCAATGCACTATTTAAGATATCTTACAAATTGACCACTTTTCCTGCCGGTAGAAATTATCCGATAATTAAAACAAGTGTAAAGCATCATTTTGAGCTGTAGATAATTATTTTCTAGCCACAAAAGACGCTGTAATGTACATTTTTTATTATAATCACATTGATTCTGATTTTAACTTCACTTCTGGCCACATTACTCTGACTGTTATTTACGAAAATTAGAAAAGCGAACTTTTTCCAAATTGTATTGGTACATATAAATTTATTCAATTTAAATATTTAAAATTAAACAATTCTATTAATTTCAGATTACATCGAATTGCACGATTAATAGCTTCAGTGTAAATGAAAATCTTAACTTTAAGTTTAATCTGTAAACCATTGTTAAACCACTTTGTTACTTTTGCGGATAGTTTTCACACACACACCACACTCTCTCTCTCTCTCTCTCTGTATATATGTCTCTCTCTGTGAAATAAATGATCTTGGCAGTTCATTGCAATACTCTCATATACATAATCCCATTATACATCTCATTCTTCTTCCTTCAAATTAAAGACTAAGATTATGTGGCATCCTTGCTACGTATGTTTATAAGGGCTAGTAGGATATTCACTAAACTATAACCATAAGAAGTTCGGTAGCACTTCCTTATAATGAATTTATACTATTTTCTGCATTTAATATGTGTAGATTGATTAACAGGTTCTAATAATAATTTCGCGGATTTCAGTTTGGTTTTCTGTACTTATTAATTTACTATTGGATAATAGAGTCTTTGCATATCTCGTTCTTATCTCATCTCTCATTTCAGCTGCTCTCAAACTTTATCTTACCTACCTGAGTATTCTTTTATGCTTTCATTACTTTTCTAGTACATACCTACAGAAGGCAGAGAATGTACTACTGTATTTAAAAAAGAAACATTTCTGCCAGTGTGTGTATTTATGTCTGTCCTTCTGTCCGTCTATGTGTCTGACTGAGTGTGCGTGTCTGTAAAACAGCGTACATAACTGAAAACCAAAATTTTGTTTAAATGCGAAACTTGGTATTTAAGTTTAGGAACTTCCAAGGATGCGCCACGAAGATTTTGAAGAAAGTCCTACTATCCCAAATTACACTTTACATGTAAAATAAAGCTGCTATTTTTATTTAAAAACAACTATTCTATTGATTTTGATTCAAATACCACAGTTTTAAACTACTTTTTATAACAAATAAAATGTATAGCTTGAATGCAACGTTCTTTATTCTGAATGTCCTTTCATGACCGATAAACTGTAAAATATGAACAAACTCTAGCTTCATATAAACTGTAAATATCATCTAAGTACACAACTTCTGTCAAATGAAATTTTTTGTGGCGTTCAGCATTTCCGAGATACTACTTAATTTTTGTAAACTTTCAAGTACTTTATATTATTTGCTTAACTGAAAATCTACAATTGTTGTTGTTGTTGTTTCCTTTCTTTTACTTGTTCATGTAAATAGAACAATATTTCAAAGTCATCGGCTTTGAAAATATTTTGTAGTGCTTTGGCGTAAAGCGTTCTTAATATAGCTAAAATGAAATGTATGAGTAGTGAAGGTTTGTCTGCATTAGAAAGTAGCGTATAGAAGAACGAGCTTATTTAAAAGAATATTTTGTAGAAGAACGGGCAGCAGAAGTCTTGTGATTGTAACACAGTGTCTCAATATATATCTGGAAGGGAAGAAAGAAAGGGTTTAAGGGTACCAATCCTTCTGGAGTCTAGTAAATCAAAGGGATTAATAGAAACAATGAGGATGTGTAAACTACTTTTTTCAACATAAGAGTAGTCAGTAATTGCGCATGCACTGCTTTATAAAGAAAATACTTAGAGATTGAAATACCTTTTTATCAACATTGTCAGTAGGCAACTTTGGGCTTATTTAGTATGAGAGTTTTGTTGGTTACATTCTCTCCTTTTAAACGTTAATGGGGCATCTTAGACTTTTTGAGGAGAGGAAAGGGAGAAGTCTCGTATAACTGTGCTTCAACTGTTTTATTTTCTGGCACTTAATACAACGTAGTGGAACCCAAGGCTCTGCTCGGTTGGTCCGTTTGCTGAGATTCTTTTCCGTGCATAGCTTTTCCATTTTTTCACTGCCTCTTACCCTATTCCTCCCGCCACCTACATTTCCGTATCTCTCTTTCTCCCTCTACGCTTCACCATATTTACGTCATTCTTCTTGTCTTCCTTTCCACTCTCTCGCTCTTTCAACCTCAATCGTGTTCATTCCCCTTCTTCACCTCTATGTTAACTTATGAGTCATGAGATGTTGTGCAAACCGTGAATAAAACTTCCTTACCTGTCGTATCAATAAAAAATAAAACTTGATATATAGTTCACCAGTAACAAGAGTGCACCCATTCCTTATGCTTGCACTACGATAGGAACTACACTTTTCTAGCTGTAGCCATTTAACTATAACAATATCATTATCTTTTTCGTTCTTAAATATTCAAACTATCAAAATTTGCTAAACATCAAAGCTTGTCGCAAACTTCTTGATGTGACATTTCTGAAAAAAACGTGAAAATAAGTGAGAATGGAACTAAGGGAATACGCTAGCCCAAAGCGATAGTCAAGTCTTCTAAGAGACTGTCGCTATGTGATGGATTTGAAATTCCTTTCTCTTTACATGGCCGGGATGAAAACAAGTAAACTACTTCACATTTGTGAAAAGTTTAAGTATTGGGAATTATAACACGAATAACGAGGAAATATCCCATCATTATCAAATAGTTTCCATAGAAACAAGTTTCTTAAATCATCTATGGACCAAGAGGATAGATGACCGATGTGAAGTACGCCAACATCATGTTAATACATAGATTTTTCTCACTAATTTATTATACAGATTATTTTAATTTACTTCCTGTAGTTTATTATTTATATTCTTATGTGTACTTATTCTGTTAAAAATGTATACCTATTATCTACTTACTTAGATGACTCAGAATAGAATTATTTGCAATCCCACAGTAGAATGTTCTTACACAGGATCGGCTGATAAGTCCCGGGCCTCACAACGAGACCCCGCCACTAGGCCAATTAGACGGTAGCATCGTATAGTTTAAATCTAGTCTAGCTCGTATACATACTCACAGGTCAATAACTTGTTTAGTTTTTGAATGGCAGCATTTTAAACAAGACAACTTTAGAGTTTTCACGAAAATGGAGGATTTGCAAAAATGAGCAGTGATTAAAGTGCTTCCATTTGAAAGGCTTAACGCCTAAATAAAGAAATTGGACAGTACATTGAAAGACTCTGCCCCTTCATATTCAATGATTAAATGGTGGGTTGCAGAGTTTAAAATGGGACGTGCGAGCACTAATGATAAGTCTCGCTCCGGACGCCGTGTAGAAGTGACAACTCCAGAGATCTTTGAAAAAATTCATCGTTTAGTACTGGAATACCGCAGATTAAAGTTGTTTGAAATAGCAGAGGTTGTAAACATATCAAAAGAACGTGCAGGTAATATTTTAAGTAATATTTTGGGCTATTATAAGGTCTGTGCAAGATGGGTGCAGCGTTTGTTGACTCCTGATCAAAAGTTGCAAAGAAAAACTGTTTCTGTTAAGAATGTGGAGCTCTACAGTAAAAATCCCAGTAAATTTTTGAGACAGCTTATTACCATGGATGAAACTTGGATACATCTCTACACTCAGAAAGTAAATCACAGTTAAAACAGTGGATTGCGTCAGGTGAACCAACTCCAATAAAGGCAAAGTCAATTTTGTCAGCTAACAAGATTATGGTGAGTGTTTTCTGGGTTGGGTAAGTAATTATTTTTATTGAGTTCTTGGAAAAGGGCGAAAGTCTCACTAGTGACTACTACGAAAGCTTACTGCAACGTTTGTGTGATGAGGTGTAAAGGAAAAGGCCTCATTAGGCAAAAAAAAAAAAAAGTTTAATCATGACAATCCTCAGGCTCATCGCTCAGTCATTGCAATGGAAAAAAATGTGTGAATTATAGTTCGAATTTCTTGAACATCCACCGTATTCACCAGATATAGCACTCAGTGAATACCACCTGTTCCAAACCTCAAAAAAATTCTTGGAGGACAAAGATTTCACAGCATCGAGGAGGTCATTGATGTGGTAAACAGCTATTTTGAGGACCTTGATAAACCTCATTACAGAGATTGTTTAATTAAATTAGAACACCGATATGACATATGTATTAGCCTTTCTGGAGACTATGTTGAGAAATTAAGAAAAAATGTTTATATGCTGTTTTCATTGAGAGGCCCGGGTCATATCAGCCGACCCTCGTATTACAAAGTTTCCAATTAGCTATCAAGGTTACTGCAAACTACCAACAGTTAACGTTTAACCCATGATATCCGTGAGCGATTTTTGTGCGATAGTTTCTTAGGAAATATCATTCTATGATACGACTTTATATATATATATATATGAAAATACAAGACACTTTGTTGATACCGTGTGTTTACAATGGCTGAAATATACTATAAAATAGTGTAAAACGGTGTTATAAACAGCGACTATGCAAAAATAAAGTACACCTTAAAATAATTAAATCAATTGACGAAGTAAATACACCAATCAAAGCGAATTAGTAGGGAGAATAAATGAATATAGATATTGTTTGGTGAGATTTTTTGAGACAGTGGAAGGAGGAGATAGGGAAGTCACAAGGCTGCACGGTAGCTAACAACAAATTCCGACAAATAAGTTTTCTACTTTTTTTCCTTTGTGTCTCAAGATATTCTGACCGAGTAATAACATTTTCACTAGTTATAGCATAACGAGGCATGAAATTAGTAAATTTAAATTTGGCGAGGTGGGTCATCTAACCTCCGCTTAAAGTGATAACTAAAAAGACAATTTATGTGGATAAAAGTGTAGGGAAAACGAATATGTGTATGCTGTTACACAAATTAAAGGTTTGATATACGTATTTAAATAAGTACATTTTACTGGTATCTGCCCTTAATCAAATAGGTTTGGTCAGTACTGTGAGTAAAATCAATATACTAATTACTTTAGTTTAATTTTAATATTAAGTAGTACTCAGAGCTATTACAATAGCATCTACTGTCAAAGTTCATCTTATTTGCAAAGATTAAAACAAGCTCGTTCCGCTTTTCCCTGCAGCTTCTAAAGAAGACAATATTAGCAAGGTAAACTGAGTGAGTGACTAAAGCCGCCCATCTGTCCGTCCTTCGGCCTGTGTAAGGGAAATCTCTGGTATCAAGGATCAAAACAGCCCTCTATCACCTTGTACTGGAGATTCATCAAGTCGATAAAGAAAGCTCTGTAATTACCATTATCCACGAAGGTGTAATTGCGGGGGAAAATTGAAACTTAATATGGGGTTACGGTTTGTGGGACCCCTCATTTTAGAAATTGGATGGTTCTTCCATAGTTAAAGAGAGAGAGGAAAGAGAATAAAAAATGAGAGAAAACCAAGGAAAAAGAAAAAGAAAACGCTTGGACGACACGAAACTAATTTCTAACAGGTTTTTAAGGTTTGAGCCCTGAGGCTGGTCCATGTTCCGTCACATTCGTGGGCACTCATCTATCCTTTCTTGTTTCCATTTTGTTTTCGCTCTTTCTTCTTCCACCCGTCTTACCTATTTCACATCCTTTAGTCAGACTTCCTTACACGACCTTGAATCTATAATGTACTTGTGTTATAACACATCCCATCACTTAATCTCACATTTATCTTCCCTTGTAGTCCGAGCTCTGGCTACATTGCAAACTTCACAGAACAAATTCAAAGTATTTACATGATAAATTCATCATATACGTAAAAACTTTACACGGATGACTTACATTGGCGTAAATTTACACTATGTAGTGTCCACTGGGAATGAAAGAAAGACATTTCGCGACTTAATAATTCGGCAGTCCTATGCATGCTATACAAACAAACTTGTTTTTGTTGTTTGCGAAACCCTGATATCCAATGAAGGTTGAGATAATTTCGAATCATATTATTTTTAAAAGAGTATGTGATTATTTTTTGCAAAATATCTTTGAAATTTTAATTCTACATTTCATATAATTTTTTTAATTTTCAAAGCTAGCTTTCGCCATTATTTTTATTACCACCACCCACAACCATTGTAAGTTTAACGGAATTTGTACATGAATCAACGGAGATGTGGAAATTGGCTTGTCTATGCTTTAAACTGCTATGTATAAGAAATCACAGTCGAAATTCGAAGCATAATTATACAATATTATAATGGATACTTAGAAATGGTAGTCATGATTCACAAATCTTCACTGAAAAGCTTTTCTGTGATTGATCATAAATTGTTAATCTCAAAATAGTTATTTAATTTGCCCTTTTTGTGTTTTAGTACAACTCCCAAATAAATTACTTTAGGAATTTAAATGCTTTTGCTCTATACTCAATAACTATTTACTTAATACATTACGATAGTATCCGTGAATCTAGTTGTAGATACAATTTTCTTTCACCATACATGTTTTTCAAATTGAAATTCATTATTTCTGAAAAAATCGCCTCTATATTTAATAAAACTTAACAATATTTATCTGTTCCTCGGTTTCACCAACCGTCATCAAAGCATTTTAGGTTCTAAAAGCTGATGGTTGTTGGTTAAAAGGTGAATTTTCGCTTCACCAAAATTCATCTTCCTCTTGAAGCCTGTGTTCCCGCCAGCTTTTTTGGTGCTTCTTTTTTCTCCCGAGGCCATCGATGGTCCATCACTTTCCAGCATAAGGTTATGTATGTGTTCAGCTCCGTGAAATGGCATTGCATCTGTGAACGTTTACGGCACTAAACTTTGCATTGAGTTTGCGTCAAATATGTGTCCGAAACGTACACGTGAATTGCGACACATTATAGTTTAGGTAGTGCTCAATATATTGGCGGAAATTACATTAATAATTTAGAGAGACAATTGCAAAAACTGCCCCTCAAATACCGTTTTTTTTTTTTTTTTTTGTATGCCTGAAACTCCGTCTAAAAAGTGTCGAAGTGGCGTGAGATAAGTATCCCAGCAATTCTTCCTTGCACCTGGTGTTTAAGTTTCCAGAAAAAGAGGCATTTATGACAATTATTCAGCAATTAAATAGGCAGAATCAGGCTGAAAATGCATAGCCATAGCTGTAATTTGAACTTTTCTGTCCTACGTGCGGCTTAAGTGGAAAAACAGTTAATAATTCAGAAATGTTATGCATGAAAATTAGACACCACTGCTAGAACACACGTTCAGAGAGATTTTTTTTTTACGCGGAGGACATAATGCAGAATATAGAGTCGTAAATGAGTCATAATTTGGTTCTATTTGAATAACATCATATGTTTCAAATCTTTTATGTGCCTGAAATTCAAAACTATAACTAATTTGCTACTCCCTTCTATTCAGGTAGGTACTACTTGGTTCTTAAGTAGCGCTGAGTTAGAGCTTTGCCTTTCAGTAAGGTATACAAGTTACAATAGTAAAGTAAGAATTTCAATTAATAGCTTTTTTGTAAAATTGTTTATTATTTGAAAATTTTTAATGATTTACAAATAACCGTTACTTACAAGCAACTTCCCATTAATTTCAAAATTGATTTAATTGTTTTGCTGTTGAGCGGAAGCGTCAATAAAGATTTCAGCAGAATGATTAACTAATTATGAAATTTTGAAAAAAGTACATTGTCCCTACCTTTTCGCTTTCATAGCGTGCCACAGGATTATAAAACTTCATTGGTATTCTTCATGTATTTACTTTTTTATTAATTTTGACAATAAATATTAATTTGATGAATTACAGAGACATTCATTTCATATAAGCTAGCAAGGATGGAGTGTTATTTATGGACGACCTTTAACTGCTGTGGATCTCAGCATGTTGGGCGTGAGTTACCTATTAATTTTGCTCTGAGGTCTCTTTATCAGGTTTGAGGTTCTTTTATTAGCCTAAATCTACTTCACGGGACCAACGGTTTTACTTCACTTCCGAAGAAGCGACGCTAAAGGTTTTTTTTACGCCAGAAAAAAATACATAGTTCTCCGCCGGGTTTAAACCCGTGACCTTGAGTACAAAAGGTTAGCATGATAACCACTACACCACGTGGGTAACGTATAAGCTAGCAAATTAACTATGTATAAAATTCCCTAATTCAACATTTCCTCTGTGTCTGTACACTTTTCTGCATAGAAAATATTAGAACATTAGAAATGTAGTTTTAGGATGGTAGGATTTTATTTAAGTGTTAGGTTTGCATTTTAAAGATTTAAATACTGTTAGGGAATCAAAATATATACATGTAATAAAAATACAGTAAAATTATAACATTCAGTCGTTATTTTAAATGTGATCATATTACACGTATTATATTTTTAAATACTGTTTTAAATCCATACATTTTAAGTGTATGCCCTTTTAAACTTGTTTGCTACTTAATTACAGCGGAAGTAAGATTTTGAAAAGTTTTGTTTAATAAAACAAATTATATAAAAATATGAACTATTTTAGAAAGTTGTAACTCGAAAAAAAAATGAACAACAATGTTAAAATGAAGCTCATTTTGAATACTTAGTTCAAGAAATTGAACATTAATACATATATGTTCAAATATACGTGAATACCTAATTATTTATTTATTTGATGTAATTCATTGATGTGGTACTTGCCAAATCGTAATAAACTTTTTCTCGTGTTTTGTGCAAGTATAGGCACAAATTCACACAACTGCAGATCTAATGATGTATAAGTATAACGTAGTTTATATGCCAAATTAGTATAATTTAATTATTGATCAGAGTTGCAGAATCTCTGCAGATGCAATATAACTCTAAACGAAAGAAGTACCCATATAAATCTGGATGCTGCACAAATGATCAATTTGAAAGTATAGAAGGCTACACTAGTACCAAAAACTTTCGTCGCATTATAATTCACACCTAAAACTATTTGTGCAACTGTTATTGAAGTATAATAAAATATCAACTTTTTTGTTGCTTTCACTTTCTTCCTTAAGCGCCTCGTTTTTAGATAGTTCAAAAGTGTTGTTCTGTACAAATAATAGTTTTTTTATTATTTGTTTTTCTGTTAGGGGAATACAGTTTCGGAGTCTTGTCTGGACTAAGGCACTATACTTCATTTTCTTTTCCCTCTTTTTTCCCTTTCCCCAACATTTCTTTTGTTTATTTGATTGCCGCTTACTTTTTGCTTTTAATACACACACACTCAGATAATGTAAAAATACACAAACATCCATGCGTGATCCCCTACGCCACGAAGCACAAAGCGAGTCACTTTGGCAAGCTAGGACATGGGACCGGCAATTGTTGAAGTTATGATATCGTAACAGCGACTGAATAACTTACATCTCACACACACGGCCACATACATGCACAAACATACACACATACATAAGTACATACACACACTCAGTTCATTCAATTGTGGTAACATCATTTTCACCGATCTCTCAGGCGCATGTTTATTTCAGTGTAATACAGTTGACCAACACTGCACGTCATTATTTTATACATTTATTGAATTTTGAATAAAAATATGTGTAGCATTCACATGACTTTCTCTACCTGTTCTTCAAACAAATTATTCATACAAACGAATCTTTTATCTAGATCATGCAAATCGAAATAAAATTTGGCAGAAATTGCCTTACTACTTGCTTCCTTTTAAGCACAAGGGAAATAAAGAAATGCACTAGGCTAAAGCGATAGTCAAATCCATTAAACGCCGGCCGGTATGTGAAATAATTGAGAATCGATTCTCTTTGCATAGACAAGAGTAAAGCGAAAGAGAGATGAAACGAATGATGACTCATCGTTTCAGAAAATGGCAAGTAGTTTAAAATTGGTATCAATAACAAGGAATATCTCGGAAATGGTTAATTCGATAAAACCGTACAAGACATAAATTATGTGTTTAACGATTTTTTTTTTTTTTTTTTTTTTTTTTTTGTGAAGCAGGATTTTGACTATTGCTTACGGTTTATCAGTTATGCAAAGTTAATCCAGAATGAAGAGGTCTTCGAAGGATGGTTACAGAAAATTCAACATGTACGTTTTATTTGTCATGTAAATATATTTAATATACGGTATTTTAATCAAAGCCGTTACGCTCATTTTTGAGTACATTGGGCTAAGGGAATTTTCCTGAAATTTTTCCTGTCACATCCATGAAAGTTACTAAGCTTAAGTATCGATTTTGATAATTTACGGTCTTTTTGTTTTTGAGCTGTGCTGTCCGTACACACAGACTTTTTTTTTAGAAAAACTTTTATGGATTCGGGGGACCTCAAAATATATTTTCTGTGAAATCTGGTCATCGAAATTTAAGGTACAATACCATACCTTCTCTATTTACTATGTAAATTGTACATACGTGCTAGAGAAAATAATACTATGCTTTAGCTGCCAAAATAACTTAATAAATGCTTAAATATGAGTGTTTAGTTTGTTTCATTTTATTTACTTAAACTATAAAACAAAGGTGCCGTCCTGGCCGAGCGGTTAGACCGATTGCCTCTTACCAAGGCGATCCCAGGGGACTGCATCTGGGACTTCTGGTGAACAAAACGACGTCCAGTGGGCTTTTTCCGGATTTTTGGGTTTCCTTCGCCATTCATAACACCACCTGCAATCACCTTTCCTTTCGTTCCTTTCATATCACTTTCTGCCCCCCCCCTCATAGCAGCTGTTGGGCTGATCAGCTATCCTGGCTACTCTCTCGGATCCAGAGGTATCTGAGCCCAGGTGCTGACTTGTAAGTCATAGGAGTGTCAGTCCTCCATACTAGGAGGGTAAATTGTCATGCCCTAACGTGTTCTAAGCGGATCAAACCAGTGATAAACTTTTGCACAGAATAACACCATACATGTGTACAGCTTGTACGCAATATTATTATTATTTTTATTATTATTATTGTTATTAATATTATTATTATTATTATTATTAAATTGTGGAAAAAAGAAAGAATGAAATTGTGAAACAAAAGTTCTGGGTGAATGATTTAGCATTTAGTAGTTACGTACTGTGCCTATAAATGCATAATTAGTACCTTAGGTTAAACATATATTTGCGTTTAGTCTTTTATTCAAACTTAAGGTGATGTATCTGTGAGCTTTCACCAAAAATTGTTAAAAGTTAAAATATATATATATTGTTTCCCAATAAAATTATGTGACTTCTAAACTTTAAAAAAATAATGACGTTTTCCCCACTAGCGCACTACCAATTAACCGATACTATAGATGGGTAGGCATATACTTATTAATCGGCACTGTCATATTTGAATCTTATCTTCACGCAGTTCTTTTTCCCAACATTTTTCCACCCTCAAATGTTCCACAAGATGCAACATTTCACTAATTTGCATCAACATTATGTTGGCTCTCAAAAGCACATTAAATAACTGGTCATCTTACGTTTTCGAAATAATGCTCCAATTTTGAAAATAAAATAATATATATATATCCTTTTGAAAAATCAAGCATTTTGAAGACTAGAAAAAAGTAATAATTCTCCTCGACTAATTAGAATACAAAATACAATGTGACAGATTTATCTTACAACACATTTACTGTAAAATTGCAGTTTTGTATGTGAATATTTTAAAAATACATCACGCTGCTCAGTTATATTAGAACAATGATTTTAGACCTAAAAGTATTATTTAAATAACCATGCATGCTATATCTTTGAGACATGGCAAAAGTATCACCATTATTGTGTATAATAACTGATACAAATTTCACTAAGGTATCTCACATACTGTGGATTTTCCAAATGTCATAGTCACCATCACCTTAAACACATGTTCTTAAACTTTAATTACTGAATATTTGATTAGAAAGGCAAAAAGGCTATATGGGTGATTAAACACGACTAGCAAAGTTACTAACGGTGTCCCATTGTCGTAATCTCTCACAAACTCTGACACGGGTATCCAAGGTCGTTTAGACATGAGCTTTTGAACGAAATATCTGCAGTTCAAATCTCTCTTGGATTGTCCTCCCTGAGCTCAGGATTTCCTCATTCCTCATAGCAGATAAATTCACTAAAATTAAATCTCGACAATTTCCTTCCCAAAGCTCCTTTCCCAATTATCATTTCATTTCATTTAAAGTCAATGTCTACCACCTGTTGTGCTATATGCAGCATGAGCGAGCGTTAAGGGAAACTGAGAGTGAAATTTTGACCACAATGCGACCAAAATTCCAAAATTGGTTTTTTATAGCCAATAGTTTTTGCAACGTTTAAGCATTTATAAAGAATCAACACGTCTTTTTTCGAGTTCTACAGACATTTAAAGATCGTACCGTACACCAGGTTTCCAGAATATTTTTTCATTAAAACTACTATTTCTCAAAACTATATTTTCACACATTCAAAATATTCCATGCTTCTCAGTTTTCGTTTAAATGTAATTAAAACTTCCCAGTATATTTATAAGTATCTATGGTAATATTACTAAGGACAACATTTTAGTTACACCAATAGTAATTTTTAAAAATATATGCTTTACTGAAAAACGATTAATTTTAAAGATTAAAATGTCCAATTATTTTAAAAAGTTATAATAATTAAGTTATAACTTATGAATGTAGGGGAAAGAATGTGCATCATTCCTTTCAGAATACTCATTGGAATCTATCTCTGGCTTAAAAGAAACCATCAATATTCCTCCATACACGATATAACATACCTCAAGAACTCCTTAGAGACCGAAATTGAAATTCAGTTTTAATTAATGACGCTCTTTAACTGTTGTGGTTCCCAGAGTCCCATTCTATATTGGGCGTGAAAGAGCGCATAATTTTGCTCTGCGGCCTGTTTATCAGGATTGATTTTATTTTACGTGCCATAAATCTACGACGGGGACCGAAGGAAGCCCTGCTAAGAATTTTTACACTAAACAATTTAATCGCCCTCCACCGGGTCTGATCCTGAGACCTTGGAAATCAGATGCTAGCATGTATCCCTAGATCACGGAAAACAACGATCCTTGGAGATAAAGGGTATACTATGGTAATTACACATATCAAAGGGGTTTTATAATTCGGTAACATCAACATCTCTGAATATGTTGCTTATTGTTCCTGTTTCAAAATACTTTATACGTGTTATTTCCCTTATCAATTCTTATATTCATCAAATTTGGATATTTACAGTATATTTAATTTAAATTTATGATGAAAATCTATTTTATAAAATATAGACAGTAATATGCATCTCAAATTAATGAGGTAATGTGGTGTTTAGCTTGGGTAAGAATTCCCTACAGTCAAACGTACTAAGCAATGAAGTTTAAAACTTTAAAATGATTAAACAATAAAATTTATATTTAGGGTATAAAACATAAGACAACGGTTAAATTTAGTTTAACACAATCAATTTTTCGTTAACAATTCTTTACAAACTAATATAGTTTTAAAATTAAAGAAGGTATATCCTGCTATATTAAAGCAATGCTAAACATATAACGTTAATGCAATTAAATTAAAGTATAGAACATTAATTTTTGTTATACAAATTCTTTGCTAATAATGTCCTTTATTCTATATGTATTACTTTCTCTAGCACGTATGTACACAGTAGATAGAGTACATAGTCGATAGAAAAGGTATTGCATTCCACACACAAATTCGACTCCGTGCTTACACCGAAACCACATGTTTTGAGACCCCCTGAATCCAAACAAAGCATTTAACTGGTAAACCGTGAAAGATAGAGATAGGCAAAAGTTTAATCACAATATTAGAGCTCATCAAGGCACATGATTTTGTCATATACTTTATTTTTAAAAGTAACCGTTTCGAGATATTTCTTGTTATTTGTTTAAATTTTAAACTTATCTCAAGTGGGAAGTAAACTTCCGTTTTATCTCTTCTGCTTTGTTACTGAGAATGTAAAAGAGAACACAATTTCAATGGTTTCACATAGCGATAGCTTTTAAAACATTTGACTACCACTTTAGGCAAGTGTATTCCCTTATTTGAGAGAGCAAGTAATGAAACCATTGTTGCTAATGTTTATCTCGATTAGCTTGGTGCAGATAAAAGAATAATATTTTGTAAGGTAAGCTTGCAGAACAGTTAGAGAAAGTCATGTGAATGGAACACACATGATTTTTTTAAAACTACTATTATACTTCTTTTTGATACTGCAGTGTACCAGATGGTACAACTGTCCCGAATTTGATGTGTGCATATTTCCTTTCGTGTGTTGAAACCCATCAGTTCTCCTCTGGCGTGTTTTAACTTGAAATGGCCCCATTGAGTTCTGCAACTCTTTTAACGCACAAAAGGATATCAGAACAAATCAAATATGGGGCAGTTGGGCCATCTGATATATGGACCAAGGTTCTCATTGAGTTTTAAGGCTGCAACCTTTAAACACCTCTGTTCAGAAGCATACAAATTAGAATGGCCTAATTTTGTAGTTATGGCAAAATGATGGGGATTCTTGAGTGAATTGAATTCAGAAAACACAAATTAATAAACGAAATCAGCGACCCTTTTTCTATCATTCATTAATCAACCCTGTTATATTAGAAGAACCGAAAACAAAGACCCTTATAATACTATAATAAGCAAAGAATTTGAGATGCTATGCCAACTTATGATTATTGTTCGGGTATACCTAAACGTTGGATAAATACGCTTGTTTTTCCAAAAAGCATTAGAAACATTATTGTTCCTGTCACCAAAAGGGAGCAATGTACCTCAGTTTCATGCTGCTGATCTGGGCTCTCCCAGTTTAGTGAATGTATCAGTGACATTTTCCCTTTGAATTTCAGACATGATTTATTGTCTAGTATGTTACGTATGGTTAAAGGCCGTGAACTTCAAGGAGATAAATCAATATTTTCTCAAGGAAAAAGCAGAAAAACTTTGTAGAATGAAATAGAAAATCAGGACTTGTTAGAAGAGTGCTACTTTTCAAAGGAGATATACTTATCTCATTACAGACTGGATCTCTCTGGCTCGTAGTATTCCTTCTCTGTTAGATTCACTGAGCATAAAAATAAAGAGGTATTTATGTTGTTACATCAATTTCACTAGGCATGGTGAAAATTAAGGAAAGCCACAAAAAAGGAAAGAGAGAGAGAGAGAGAGAGAGAGAGAGGGAGGGAGAGAAAATATAGTCATGGCTAGAGGAATAACGTAGGGAATAGTCTTAGTGTAGAGTTACCACTGTGTAGAAGTACAAGGGGAGCCAGTTTCGATTCCCGGCACCGGCATGTTGAAAGGTCTGCGCCAGCTGTATCTACTCACCCTAGTGTAGTCCTTTGGGAACTGTTGAAGAGCCACTTTTTTAGAAGTAGCGGCTCCTAGTGATATGAGCCGCTCTTAAGTGGAGCGATGACCACGTTCCATCCCAGCACATCTGCCCTCTGTCAATGATATCCTACGTGGATGTAAACCGAGAATGCAAATGTCACGTGGAATGCCTTTATCGTCATATGCTTTCGTGACATAATACATATTATACTTTCTTTATATTATTCATAAAGTTTATTTCATGTTCTAACGGTTATAATCTGTTGTTAAATCTAATAACCATGGTTAGGATTCTGTTGACGTCATCGTTTAATTATTCCGTCATAGGCTTTGCTAACATATAAATAGACTTTATCATGGTTCCTAGATTTTAGTGCATGCATTTTATTGTAAGTCCTTTATTTGTCTTTATTCATTCAGGCTCTTGCATTTACTTTGGGCGTATAAAATTTTTATATGATTGATAGTTACATAAGGATACATTTTCATACAAAACTTTCATACCCAGCTGAGAAAAAGAGTAACTTAAGTTTTACATTCTTTACTTGAATTCTTGGAAAAAAAACTAAATGCCTATACAGAAGCCAGTCCAAAAAGGGTTGCTTGTGGATGGAGGAGCTGTACATTGTCAGTAGTGGGTATTATTACGCTTGTGAATTCGTGTCCCAAAATTGGAATGACCAGGTCAGTTTTCCCTTCTTATTCTTCTTCTCTCTTTTTTTTTTTTTTTTTTTTTTTTTTTTTTTGCGTTAACGGGTGCATACAGTCATCCTAGTTTCGTGTTATAGGCCGAGGTACTCTATTCGCTATGAATTTTGTATAATCTGAAAACTCAAAGGAATTAATGCTACAGTCTTCTAAGACCTGATTCAAAAAACAACCTTCTTTATCTTGTTTCAAGAATCTTCAGACAAAAAATTATGTAAAAAATGCATTCTTAAAATTAATTTCTAGGTTAACCCATTATTATAACGACTTTTTGTGTTTGTATATCATTCATACCCATTTTAAATTCAGTATACACTAATTTAAATAAGTTCATTAAATTTCAGTTTAAGGCATTTAGGTGCAGAAAAATACACTATGCCTTATGCTTTTTAAATTTGAAGCAAATACTATATATACCTAAATAAATTGAGACCAAAATATGAAAATAATTGGATGCCTACTTAACATTTTAATGACAATTAAGTAGTCCATAGTTTTATTGCAAAATGTTTCGTTTCTTCTTTCGCATTCACGTTAGAATGGTTGTAATGAAGGTTAAATAAAACCATTGCCTTTGTATATCTTCTTAGAGATAAGAACGACCAGTACTTCTACATAGTGAATGCTGTGAAAGACATATGACAACAGCCGTTAGAGTAGAAGTAATTAATTCCTTGTGTGCAAAGCTTCTAAAGAAATACTAACTCCTCCTTTCTGGTCTTTTCCGTACTGAAACCACAAATTTAACTCTCTTTTTTAGTTTCAGAATAGTTTCTATTAACTATGATCCGTAAATAGGTGCACATTGTATTACACCATCAATATTTTATCTAAGATAGTTACAATTATAGAAATCGGGAATCGGAAATTCACCACTTGGCTTTATATACCAAATAAAGGGCTGAGGAGGTAAGGATCTTAATACGCTCTTATATTCCGTCTTTTTACTTTCTCTAGCACGCATGTACAATGTACGTAGTAGATAGAGAATGTATAGTATTCCACCCAAGAATTTGATGTCGAGATTTCACAGGAATTATGTGTTTTGAAGTCCCCTGGGCCCAAAAAGAGCATCTTTAGAACAAGGACCGTGTGTGTATATCTGTGAGTGTGGTGTGTTTGTGAACAGCATGCTTCGGAAACGAAAAGACCGTTAAATACAAAACTTGGTATTTATGTTTAGTATCTTCCAAGGATGTAGCACGAATATTTTCAGGAAAATTCCTTTAATGCCAACTACCCTTAACACACACACACATATATGTATATATATATTTAATTTTTTATACTAAGAAAATACTTCTAACGATTTTGATTAAAATATCGTGTACTAAACATATTTACATAACCAATAAAATTTATATTTTGCATTTTCTGGGAATAGCCTTTAAAGACCTCTTTATTCTAGATGCGTTTTACAGAATTTTGCATAACGGTTAAACAGTAAAAGATAGTCGCCCTCCGTGGTGTAATGGTTACCATGCTAACTTCATATACCCAAGATCGCGGGTCGCGGAGGACGATGGATTTTTTCGGGCGTAAAAGTCCTTAGCATGGCTTCCTTCAGAAGAGAAGTAAAGCCGTGGGTCTCGTGTCGTAGATTTACGGCACGTAAAAGAACCTCAAGCCTGATAGAGAGGCCTCTGAGCAAAATTAAGCGGTCTTTCACGCCCAGAATAGATTGGGACACTGAGAACCAGCAGTTAAAGAGCGTCCATAAATAACACGCCATTTCCATTTCAGTAAAAGATACTCAAATATGTAAATCTCGTTAAAACACATAATTTGTCATACACGGTTTTGTTGTGGAGTTTGCCATTTTCGAGACATTCCTTGTTATTGGTTTCGATTTTAAACTACCTATTCCCAACGGGACTATGCAAAGCGAACCGAACCTCACTTGTTTCACATACCGTCCAGCTGATAAAAGATTTGAATAACGAATTAGCCTAATGTATTCCCTTATTTCCCTTCTACTTACAAAGAAGAAAGTAATAAGATTCTGGTAAAGCTTATCTGGATTAGAATGATATAAATAAAAGGTTAATCTCTTGTAAGAATAATTTTTAGGTATGTGGAACAGCTAGAGAAAGCTATGTTAATGCAACACATCAGATTGTTTATACTATGTTGTCTTTTCTGTTTTTTCTACTTTTTCCTTCTTCCATCTTCAAAATGTATGTTATTCTGAATTTGTTGGCTTGCCTACAAACTTATACGCACAATCCCGCACTTGCGTACGCACATACGTGGCATGCCTCACACAAAAACTGCACTCCCTCCCCACACAATACGAATTAGTATACATGAGCTTCTCGAAAGAATAATTATTATTCCGAAAAACTTGTGGAGTTTTAGTGCCATGTCAGATCGTTTGGCAGTTCTTATTGAGAAAGAGGCCATTGCCACATTAATGTAGTAATTTGAGATGCAGTTTTATAGTGAAAATACATAGAAAATAAAAATACATACAACTGCTTCCGTAGCCGAGTAGTCAACGCGCTGACTTCTCACCAGGAGGTTCCGGGTTCGATTCCTGGTTGGGACGGAGCATTTTTCTTTCCCCCATGGAGTCTGGAAGTATGAATGTGAGAGTGAATGTGTCTGTGTTTAGTAATTTAGAATGAGTAACTTAACGTTCTGAAACTACAGTAATATGAGTTGTTTCATATGTCAAAACCCCCAGATGACCATTGAAGTTAAAAAAAAAATACACGTTTCTCGGCTTTCTCCCAGATAGAAAAAATATATAAAGTCTTAAATTGTAACGGTTGAAGTTAAGTGTGTCTTTCGTCAGCTGCCTGTTGCCATGCCAGACTCTAATAATGAACTTTTCCTGCACCGAGGCTATAAGCATTTGCGCACAAGACCGCACTAGAATTTACAACCAAGAGTTCAATTAGCTAAGGCAATATCGCCCGAGGGCAGTTTCACCTTTACCCAATGATAGGTGTCTGCAAGAAAAAAATAAAGAAATGAAATGCTTAATTTTGTAAGTTTTTTCGTTTAACAAAATTAGGACATCCATATATGCAATTAATTAGATGGTGATAGTGAATCGTCTTAATTTTAGCAGCTCTTTCTTTTCAAACATGGACATATAGGAGAGAACCCCGATACACAGGTATTTATATTTTCGATCTTCTTCCACTAAGAATTTCAATTCCGCCTTTAAAGGCAGTGTGACAATCCCCTTGTAAGATAGAAATTCAGAGGCTGCACTACTTTGCTGAAATGCTTTGCTATAACACTGGCCCGAGGAAACGTCCAATGAGATCTCCATTTGCAATTGTATCATTGTCATATAACTTGATTTATAGTTTATCTTAAAGAAAACACTATCATAGAATGAAATTCAGTAATATGCCTTACCCTCTATTCTCCATTACTATACTCGCACACGGTTGCTTTTTCATTGTATTTTGACTGGAAAAGTGTTACGTGCACATAGGTTATATCGCGATCTCCTCATCCCCAAGCTTCCAATTAACTCAGTACATACGCAGTCTATTCTGATGGTACAAAGACAAATTCAAGAGGCTGACCGCGCCGTGGCCGAGTGTGGTTAGAACCACTCGCCTCTCTCAAGCAACCCCGTGTGAGATTTGTGGTGGACAAAGCGGCGCAGGGACGGGTTTTCTCCGGGTTCTCCGGCTTTCCCCGCCATCACATTCCACCGCGCTCCATCTTCATGCCACGTATCATCTGTGTCATCACCTGCGGTGCCATGCATTGTAATAGTCACCGCAAGAAAATCATACATATAGATGATTATTTCATCTGTCACAAAACAGATTTATTATGTTGCTCATGTTATTTATAATTTTTACAACAAATGTGTTTATTACAGAATTGTATACTTCAGTGACACCTAAACACAGTAGCGCAGTTCTGCCCTCTCCTCTATCACTCGCTCGTAAATAACATGCTAGGACAATAGAAATTAACTGAACCTAAGGTCATGTCCGTAGCCTTTACATGACGAGATGGAGACATTTTTCTTGCTCCAAGAAGTGCCTACTACTCACATGTATACCTATTCGATGAAAATATTGGCTCAAGTAGGAAGCTTTGCGGCTCAAAATCATTGTTGAATATCAAACATTAGTTATTGAAGATGGAGGACAGAAATATGCTGAAAAAGCTCGTATTATTTTGCAAATGAAGGTGAAAATGAAACACCTGAGTTATTGTTCAGGGGAACATAGGCCAGTTTTCAGTAGTGTCGGAACATGGGGAGACATCTTAAAATAATAGGGCGTCCTGGAGCTTTTGGTGCAACATGGTGTTATGGGTTTTCACACACCTTATACACTTTTGTTAAACCAAACTTATTAGTACTTTTGTCTTAGAATATTTTTTCAACACTATATAGGATAAAGTTAACAAATTCTATATTTTCCATTTATGCAAACTCTGCACATTAACAACACAAAAGCCCTCGGGGTGATGAACTAAGGAGCCTAGTTTACTTGTTAATGGTTTTGTGCAGCATCTTTTTGGATGTTGTCAAACACATATCCCTGACAGCCACGGAAAAGAGGTTAACAAAATGCGACCTAATTTGTTACGCCTCTCTCTCCCTCTCTCTCTGTGTATGTCCGTGCAATATGCATGGCCAGCTTAAGGCGAGTGGATTATATTCCCTTGCTTCTCACTTCATAAGTCCAGTATTATACATTTCATCTAATTTAGCTACAGAGGCCAAATACAGAAGTTCGAATCCTAAGAATCTGTACCGCGCAAATTAATAACAGAGGGCAAAGAACTCATCATGCAATAATTTTAAGAAAAGAAGAAAGACAACTTAGGTTAGGGTAATCCGCTAATGAAAATGGATGAAAGAAAGAACTGAATTCGAGTAAGTATATTTGATGTTTGAATACTATTTACAATTAAACAATTTCACTTTCGCAAAGATGGTTAAAACAGCATTCGGTTGAGCTCCGTTCCGATATATTACATGTGCTAGTGAAATTCGGCCTTTTCTACCTGTATGCTTACATACAATGACGCCATTAAGTATTCGCCTCCACTTTAGTTAAAGGACGTATGATTTTTAATATAAATAAAAGCAAATGATAATATAATGTATATCTTCTATCAATATTTTAATTAATTTTACGTATTTTATACACCTTAAAATAGCGCTAGCTTTTAAACTTTCATGTGTGATGCCTTAATTTCTTTTACTGCGCTTGGTAGAGCTATCTTTATCTTATACCTAACAACGTCACCGATATATGATTTAAACTGAAGAAAAGCAAAATTTTTACCACTAATGGCTTTCACTAGAACGCGATAATTTGACGTTGATGTCAATTCAAAACGAATTTACCCTTAAATTCAGGTATTGTACCAAAAGTTTGCTTTACCATAAGAAGAAAAAAAAAACCTAGGCATAATTTTCAAAAGATGCATAAAAAGAAAAATCTTGAGAAACATCAGTTTATCTAACTGTATTATCGTTCGTTCTTTCTGCATATGAAAAACTCAACATTTGCCTTCACTAATTAACCTGCCAATTTTTTTTTTAAATTGGAGACCAATATTTTCCAATGGTACTAATATATGTAGCTGTTGAATTTTTTTACATCATAAAATGATAAACATTTTGGTAACAAAGTCTAGTGAATTGTAGCATATGAATGATAATTTATAAACTCAGATGTCTGTCATATCTTGGAGTTTGAGGTGAAAATCGCTTCAGTCTTCTTCAGTTTGTTTCTCACTGAAAATCTCCATTCATCCTGACTGTAAAAAAGATATTTTTGTCTGATCATCGCATAATTAAAGGTTTAAAATGAGGGTTTTTAAGATAACATGTTGTGAGTTAGCACTCTTAGCAATTTCCTTTTGCTTTCTTTTCGCAAAATTCAAATTTTGAAATTTAAGCATAATTATTTAAAAGTATTACTCCAGTAGATATGATTTTGGAAAATGCTTTGAGAATGTGACTATTAATTATTTACATCCAGTTATTTAGTAGTTCACAACACTTACTTCTGCATATGCTTGAAATTAATATACGTAAAATAGTTATTTATGGTGTGTAGCTGTACACACATATATACACATCTTGTTTCAAACTAAGTATCATGTTAAGTTTTATTTTGGTTAAACTGCTCAAAGAGTCCAGTTTTCGGATTAATATGCTTCAGGATTTTGTGTAATCAATCTATCATAAAATGTTGTTTTTCATATATTCTAAAATACTTTTTCTTTTTAATTGATTAATTGCTAATTACTTATTCCACACTATTACACTGAAAACAAAAGAAAGAAAATAAGTTCCGCGCTAGTACTAGATTGGTTTTTCTATGTTTTCTTCCCAATTTTATCATTTGCTATGTTGCAGGTTCTCAATAATTTTTTCCATTTGCATCTAAATAAACTCTTCACTCCTGCATTCAACACTACCTCTTTAACTCATTCATGTCATTTTCAATTGCGCTTCAAAATGTGTAGATATCTATGGTCTTAGAAAGAAACACCAAATACATTCATAAACTTGACATTTATACACACCCTTCATAGGACAATGTCAAAATACTTATACACATTCCCTCCCACTTTATATTCCAAAACATACCTGCGTTGCAAATTCTTACGAGAAGCAAGTTGCCAGGGCAGTCAAAGGCTTCAAGACTAATCCAACCATGATCCTTCTGCACTTTTCCACAGTGAATCGGTAGTAAAAAATGATTTAATAGTTATAATTCGTCTAGGAATCTCAGCATACGACATTTATAACAGCGGACAGAATTTATATTGGATGGCACGTTCAGACGAGGAAATTTCATTAGGTTTGATCAGTTGTTTGATTCCACGAGGCATTGCCGTTAACTGGAGTAGAGCAGTTTCCTTGTACATCGATTGTAATGAAGGACAGTGGAAACATGGAATCCCCGAAACTAATTCTCAATGGCTTTAGGGGATGATCAGTTGAATTCATAACATGAGCCCAGGTATATTTTTGTCTGCTACGACATGTGAATAGCAATTGGACAGTAAAATCAATCATAAGGTAACATACCCGTTAACGAATATGGGACCCTGGTCGTGTTTTAGCCGGGCTGGAGAGATCGGTTTTGTAAAGGGGTAACAAGCTCTAGATACTCGCAGTGCCTGTGTATGAAGTGTGACACATCGTGTTGCACCATCTATTCTCCCTTGATAGACTACTAGAAGCATTGGCGGACATGTTTCAATAAACAGATCCAATGTTTATAGCGATGCTTCCAATCTGCTACTGTACATAACCCCAAACCACTTACAGCAAAAATGTGACAAAATCCCGTGCTTGTTATATTTCCTCCTATATACATCAAGGGTATCGAGGGGGGGAGAATGTAATGTATTGAAATGGGAAGCAGGGATGGTTTTACTGCGGAAAATAACAATAACAGTATTCCATAGTAATACAGTGAGTGACGCCATAAGGGAATGAAGAAAATGGAATGTCGCTTTAGCATATTCAGCCTTTGTCTTGTCTGCGTAGTTAAAGATAATTTACAAATTTAACATCTACCTTTTCAGCAGAGCCTCTCCTTTGAAAATGGCAAACAAAATGCTTATTTTATAAAATATAACAACTTATCATAGCAGGAAAAGGTCACTACTACCGAACCTGTACAGCTGGCAACCAAACATGCAAAATAATTTATGGTTAGAAATAGGCAAACATAAAGTTTCAATTTTAAAGCACTTAGCAATACGACAGAAAGGGTTTTGCGCTCCAATATGTAGAACTCCATTTGCAAGTTAAGCAAGCGATATTTCACTGTATTTTTGCAATAATGTTCTAATATTAGGACATTTTCATATTAAGTAATATTTTGTAAAATGTATTATTCGGTTCTATAGTAGTGTAGTATGATACAGCTAGTAAACTTTGGCTAGTGTTAAAACAAAAATAAGTTTGCATTCCCACGAGCAAAATACAATCACTTCTATCATGCGCATTGTACCAGGCGGCCAAAAAGTCCCGTATTTGACGTACGCAGATATTCCCTCATGCGGTAAAAGAGTTGTAAAACTCAGCGGGGCTATTAAAATCCTTATTTATTGAGTTCACATGGTGAGTTACTTCATTGTTTCCGTGTTTTAAACATGCTTTAACGTCTTTATTCCTTGTATTATTATACACAGAACTTTAAATTTGTGATCAATATGCCAGCAAATTCCACTTTTGAAAATTCTGATAAGTCTGTCTTTGGTTCTCAGAGAGGTTACTTTTCTAACACGGTAAAATTCCCAAAATTTGGCTGAAATTTGGGTTAATTGCACAAAGGAAAGTTGTTTGCTTCGACTAAAATTGCTGTAAGGAAGAAATTTGGGTTACTAACCTTCATTAATTATGAAAAGAAGGATAACTTTATATCTGTTAAGGAGATGAAGGGCGATGGTAGATTTGTCCAGGGGATCCTAGACATAAACAATGTCTACATTCAGTGCAAATTAGAATTTGAAACCTATAGACAGTAAATATTTTATGTTGACAAGAACGAAAGTCACTCAGCTATGGATATGGATTCCCCACACTCAGATGTGGACGTTCATTCTGCAAAACTACCATAAGAAATAAACGAGCTTACATTGTTGTAAAACACATTGTACTATTCACTTGACATTACCTGAATATCTGCAAAAAAATGAAATGGCGTTTTATTTATGAACGCCCTTTAACTGCTATGGTTCTCAGCGTCGCATTCTATACTGGGCGTGAAAGGCCGCTTAATTTTGCTCAGAGGCTTCTGTATCAGGTATTGAGGTTCCTTTACGTGCCGTAAAACTACGACACGGGACTCACGGCTTTACTTCCATTCCGAAGGAAACCATGCTAAGGATTTTTACGCCCGAAAAAATCCATCGTCCTTTGCTGGGTTTGAACCCGTTACCTTGGGTAGCCATTACACCACGGAGGGCGACGGATATCTGTATATGATAATTCCTAACTTAATGGCAATACGTCAATTGCTTCGAGTGTTTTTGTGCGGTTTTAATTTCAATTTCATCAAAGGTTTTACAAACGTGCTAATGGTGTTTTTTTTTTTTTTCCGAACTGATATTTGTTTTGTTAACTACGTCGTCGATTGACAGGATTATGTCAGTGCCGCCAATGTGCCGGAATGTCGTCTCACAAAAGTTCTTTTACATGCCATTAAATCTACTGACATGGAGCTGCCGACCTTAAACACACTTAGAAACCATC
This sequence comes from Hymenopus coronatus, assembly GCA_030762935.1. Lineage (NCBI taxonomy): Eukaryota > Metazoa > Arthropoda > Insecta > Mantodea > Hymenopodidae > Hymenopus > Hymenopus coronatus. The sequence goes on from CM060900.1 coordinate 329,619,094, forward strand.
GGTCTGGGCCGGTTTAAAACCCACAAACTTGAGAGCAGCAAGTCAGCGCTTATTTTATTCCAAGTCTTTTATAAGCGCATGAAAAAAAATCTTTACTCTACGCTATATCGGTTTTGGTTTGGGGAAATAAACTAATTTATATGGCTGCTGTGAATGAAAATAACTTATGTGTAGCGGGTGCCAGGGAATTTGAGGAAATCTATTTCTCGGCAAAGTATGAAAGTTATTCCATCATGAATCTAAAGACAATAGTTAATACAGGGTTGGATTTTATTGTTGTTCAAAGAGCAACAGTGGTCGTATAATTGGAAAGGTGGTTTGTAAAATACTTCTGAACTCAATGGTTAAAATATTACCCATAAAATTAACTTTTGATGTATCGATATACAGGAATCAGATCTCCCATGAAAACCAAGCACACAATCATAATTCGTGAATTTTATGTATAGCGCACAGGGGAACTTTCGTGAAGATGATCAACAATGGTTAACATAAAAGTTTCATAATTCAAGAATAGAAAAGATGACTGTATAATAATTTAGAGTGGAGTTTTACTATTTGTCAAGGGGACAATCAATTTCTAAAAGAGTATGTTATAATTTTTTAACATATTATAATCATCGTCCACCCCTGGGGAAAGAGGTGTAAATGTAATTTTTTTCTGATTATGAAGAACTGGGTAGAGAGGAAATTAAAAATACGGGTGGATAAAGAGGAATAAATGTTCCAGAAGGAATTCATTTCTCTTTTCATGGCATATACATAAGGTCAATATTAGCCGTAAACGACCATAACGCCCATTGGAAGAACAGGTGAACATTAGCAATTTTCAAAGCCATATAGTGAATGAGTTTACAGGAAATTGCACACGAGAAAACCTATGTTCTAACGGCAAGAATTACTTGTTGAAATGATATCCAATACATAATTAAATATTGCAGGAATAGCAGATAAGAGTACCTACATTCTGAGGAAAATGTGGCCTCTGACAAATAAAAAAGGCAACAAAAACAATAAAAAAGTAAACAATCGGAGTGCAAGTGAAGCTTAACAAAATGGTACTCTCAATTTGAAAAGCCAGTAGAGTAAAAGTAGTTGCTGGAAAAATACAGATAAAAGTAAGGAACAACAGTAGCTCTTTTTAGTAAAGTCTTTCCATGATATTAGCTGTGTTGTTTAATTTTAATACATAACAACCAAGTGTACTTAGAACGGTGTTTTTTGCTGTGTGCTAAGTTACAATTCTCTTAGATATACGACGGCAGGCAGACATCCGTGCAATTCAAAAAAAAGTTTATTTTGTTCTTCATGTAAATCATTCCGATTTTCCCCATTCGAGTTCTAAATTTCTTTCGTATCATTATTATAATTATTATTAATATTATTATTATTATTATTATTATTATTATTATTATTATTATTATTATGCCGTATTACCTTTAGTACAGTTCTCCTTTAAGTGCTGAACAGTTATTGAAAATATTAGTCCTGTTTCGACATCAGTGAGTATCAAGGGTGTCGTGGTTTCATCGTACGGAGGACCTTTTGAGCTACCGTACATTTAATTTTGTTAAAAAGAACAATGCCTTGCGTTTTAAAGGATATAATGCTTATATTAATACTTCTTAACTTAATACCTCATTACATTATTAAGAGTTTAGATCCCCTATTTACTTTATTACAAACATATTAATGCTTCTTTTGGCATTTTGTAAAATGATGCTAGAAATGCATGTAGTAGTATTTTTATTAGTACACTCAGTTATATTTGGAAACGTAGTTCCATTATTACCTAGACAAAGCTGGTTTGGGAATCAGTCCTCAATTCCGTTAGTATATACGCAAAGCTGATTTGGGTATCAGTCCTCAATTCCACTATTATTTAGGGAATGCTGGTTTGGGAATCGGTTCTCGGTTCTATTGGTATTTACGCAAAGCTGGTTTGGGAATCACTCCTCAGTTTCATTACTATTTACGCAAAGCTGATTTGGGAATCAGTCCACAGTTCCATTAGTATTTACGCAAAGCTGGTTTGGGAATCAGTCCTCAGTTCCATTAGTATTTACGCAAAGCTGATTTAGGAATCAGTCCTCAGTTCCATTAGTATTTACGCAAAGCTGGATTGGGAATCAGTCCTCAGTTCCATTAGTATTTACGCAAAGCTGATTTGGGAATCAGTTATCAATTCCATTACTATTTAGTGAATGCTGGCTTGGGAATCAGTCCTCAATCACTGGCAAAACAAAATAACATTAGCCTGAAGTAGGTTCCCAGGCATAAGGGAATTGAGGATAATAAAAAGTGCAAATCGCGTTCTAAAATAGGGAGCTTCATGAGACTTTACCGGTCCAGAGCCGTTTTGTGGGCTCTCAGGTCCTATTTAAAGGATGCAATAAGAAAATGCGAATCCGAAACCCAGATTAAGCTCTGGAGCTCCATTAATAGCCATTTTGTCTAAAGAGCTAGCAGGCTTGTAAAGAGGATTTGTTACTAGTCACTTGTATCGACAGAAAGTGTGTTTTATAAGATCACCTCTTTAAAACGGGTAAAGATAATACATATTTGCCGCTTCTGTAATGAGCAGAACGAAATGGGAAACTTTTTCTTTACGACTTTAACATATCACAAGCCTAAAAGTAATATATTTTGAAATACCTTTCATAACGCCAGAGGAAATTATTTTCTATCATCCCGGGAAATTATGAATTTAACTAAAGTATTAAAGCAATATACATATTTAACAATATATAAAAGGGTTTCACAACATAACATCTATTAAGACCGCACTGTACGAGATTAATGGCAACCTTAAAGACTGACTTTAATTTTAATCTAAACCTTAATATAAATGGTATACTGAGCTTTAGACAAATCAGATTTATAAGGGTACCGCTTTTCAGAGTTGAATTCAGGCCATAGAAAGGAAATAGGTTGAGTCCAGCTGTCCAGTTTATTGACTGCTTTAATTCCATGTTGCCGATTGTGTAAAAAACAAAAAACAAGATAAGAAAATGTTAGTTTAGGTAGAAATTAAGAACCAAAGCCATTAAACAAATTTAAAACCTTTAAAAAATTCTGTGTTTAAAATACGCTACTTCTGGCAATAAGCGTTTAATCTTAACTTTAATGTAAATATTATATTGCGCCATTCATATTGTGCCTTAGCAAAATTAGACAGTACAAGGGAGCTCAGGCCACAAGAAAAAAATATAAAGCAGTCAGAAAAATAGATTCATAAGAACCACAAGATACTCACACCTCCACGTACAACTGTCCTCCGTGGTCTAGGGGTAATGTGCTAGCCTTTGGTTTACAAGGTCGCGGGTTCAAACATGGCAGAGGGAGATAGGGTTTCTTCAGGCATAAAGATCATTAGCATGGCTTCCTTCGGAAGGGAAGTAAAGTCCTTGGTCCCGTGTCGTAGATTTATGACACGTAAAAGACTCTCAAGCCTAACAAGGAGGTCTCTGAACAAAATTAAGCGGTCTTTCACGTCCAATATAGAATGGGACAGCAGTTAAAGATCGCCGATAAATAACACTCAATTTCGGTTTTTTATGGGTAATGACGGTAAAATAAGATTAATAATGAATATACTAAGCACAAGAAGATTTAGCAAAAAACAAGAAAGGGGAGAGACTGAAAAGATAACAATTTGTTTCGTTAATGTGAAATAATTCGGTTTTTTTTTTCTCGTACTGCAGTCAGTTGTGTGGAGGACCCAAGCAAATAAAATAATTGGTTTGCTGACATGCTTGGATGACGACGGCACTTCATTTGGTTGCGCTTGCATGGATTATACTTTTGGTCCCCCTCACACAAAGCTAGAACTTTTAGTGAAAAAATTTAATTCTTTTACAGCATAAAACTGCTATTTGTATTTTATTGAATTGCTGTTATTTTATTGTTGTACATGTATCTTGTTGTCGAAATATTTGTTGAAGCATTTTATTGTTGAATCTTACCATAGATAGAAATTAAAACCCAAACCCATTAAAAAGTTAAAATCTTAACAAAATACGCCATACCAGGCATTAAGGGTTTTATACTATTGTGCTTTAGGAAAATAAGACATTAGAAGAGAACAGTTATTCAGTTGAACTCGAGCCACAGGAAAGAGATACATTAGGTACAACTGTTCACTTTAATGATTTTTTATAGTTCCATGCTGCTGATTACGTAAAACATAATGAGTAAGGACAGAAAAGTAGATTCATAAGCACTACACAAGATACCAACTCTGTCAATAACTTCTACAACTAATGACAGTAAAAATAAACCTAACCACATAATAATGAATGTAATAAGCAGAAGACAATTTAGCAGAAAATAAAGGACAGGGAAGACAGAAAATAAAACCATTTGTTTTGTTAATGAGAAAGAATTCACGTTTCTTTATTTTTATCTCGAACAGCATTCAGTTGTGTGGAGGAGGGAGGGAAGAGGGAGCGGAGGGAAGTCCTCGTTTTCTATTCTCAAGCCAATGTCTTGTCATGTAAAAATATTTAACAAACTATGTAAGCGCATGCTACATCATTCTTACTTGAGACAGCCGCCTACTACTGAAAATCTTGGACCATATATAATCGATGTCACGCTTTTGAGACTTGTTTCATTTGGTTACGCTCCCTACTTTTACCCCCATACCGTCAGTATAGCTACAAGAAGCTAGTTGTACTATAAGAGATTCCTATTAAATTATGTATCTCTGAAGCTGTAACATGTCCTGATAAATTGATGTTCGTGTAACCGTGATCAGGACCTTCCAATTACCGCTGCTTAATTTAGATGGCGTATATTTAAGAAGCGGCTACCAATCATATTTAGCAAAAGGAAGAATACTATTTGATAGCGCCATAAGTGGAAAATAATTTGTGGCATCAACAGTGGTTAAACTGCAATCATTTAAATTACTTCAACTTTATTATATTACATGTGATTTAAATAATAATTCGGACATTCATTTAAAGAAGCTTCCATGACACATCTTAAAATAATTCACTACATTTTCAGAACGAATTAAGGTATAATCACATTTAGGTGTACAAACATTGAGACTCATGAGGACACGAGTTGTATTCCACATAAAACAAAACTCTTTGAGCAAGAAAGCAAAGCACCCTATTAAACTACGAGTAGCAATTCATTTAGTTCTTGGATTGCATTTTCTACAGATATTGAAAGAAGTCGTATTGCATGCTGATACTTTGTTTGCTGTCCCTGCAATGGTCTTTACAGTTAAAATAATTGCCGAATGCTATAGATATAATGCAATTTAACTGAATGATGGATCAACATTTCGGCAGTGTTTGGAATATTTTCTCTAGTTTATTGTGCCCAGCTCGGTTCAGGTTCACCCCAGTCTGTTTAATTTCTTGGTTTAAAGAAGGAAACTATTGACGTCCAATTACCTAGAATTTGTCTCTATTCGTGCGAACGTGCATGCGTGTGTGAGCGCGCGTGTGTTTGTTAGGAGGTCCGAAAGCACAGATATACTAGAAATTGTGAAAACGTTAAATTTTAAACGTTTATGGGTTTCACTCACCACAAAAGGTCTGACAATCATGTTTCACTTTTGACGGTAGTGGTCTTGATTCACTTCTCGTTCATGTTTTCATGGCGGAAGTTAAAATTGGATAGAGTGACGGCAACTTAATCTACCTGCGTATTCTACCTATTTTACAGCATGTATGTGCACGGATTATAATATTAAATCTCTAAATTTTGATATATCTATTTTGCATACAAAGAATATAATCACCTTTAGTAGCTAAATTTTACTATTTAAATCTTAAGTAGACATTTCCTTCGTCTTTATCTGTTAATATTTGCTTAAATATAATTAATGCAACAACTAAGTATAAGTTATTTATTTTAAAGGCCAACAGCTAGGAGTGAGTGATGTATAGCCAAGGTGACCTTGGCTGGTGACCTTGCTAGAGGAAACACCAAGTTCAGTATCTATTAGTATGTTATTAATTTTAATAGTTCTATTATTCACTGTTATCGAGGAATAAAGAAATCTGCAATACACCTGCGTTAAGTGCACTGAATAATCGTACCTTAAACTCTTCTTCGTTCTCTATAATCCACTTGAACCAACTGTACTTTGAGAGAATGAAGCTTTGAAATTCCGCAGTGGCAAAGGCAATGAAATCAATAGTGACGATGATCACATTTACCACCTACGTTTAGCAGTTATGAAAAATTCATCCGTAATGAAGAAGGCTTCAGAGACTGTTCCCCAAAAGTTTAAGATAGAAATTTTGTTTGTGATATAAATAGGTTAAATTTCAATTATTTTAATCAAAGTCATTAGGACCATTTTTGAGACTATAAAATGTCCGAAAAAATCCTACATGTAAAGGGGAGTATGTGTTGGAAGGATTTTCCTGGAAATGTGTCACGTCCTTGGTGTTACATGCAGTCGCCCTCCGTGTTGTAATGGTCAGCATTCTATCCTTCTCAATAGTATTGCATGCGTTTTATAACCATATCGCACATCTTGGAGAACATTTAGCTTCTATACAGTTTATCTCTGATTTGATCTCGCATGTGAGTTTCTCTATGCTGTATTTATTTCTCTCTGCTACCTTTGAGGTAGGATTTTTTTGAACTCCTATTTTTTCATAGTTTTTGTCTTTAGTGTTATGCATATTCTTTAATAATTTAATTAACTTAACGATAATGTGAATGGTACAGATTTTATGTGGATTTTTAGTGAATGTGATGGATATTTCTTTGAATTCATAGGGGAGTCAATTAAAATTTTATCTAAAAACTTCTAAATATTATCTACCTTCTTTATAGTACTTTATATAGTGATAATGTGGTATAAAATAAAGTTATTCCAGTGGGCCAATTGCTTCGTATTTTATTAAAGTTTGTTATATCCCAAAGTATCTTAAATTATTTTTTCCTACTACAAATTCAGACAAGTACGCTGAACATTACGTTCCTCAAGCATCCATGTTTCTCCCATCATTATTCAAGTATCCACAATCACTTAACTATCCTCCCACTTTCTTTATACGTAATTCTATTAATACCTGGTGGCCCAACTGCCCCGTATTTGGCATGTGCAGATATTCCTTTGTTCGTTAAAGTTATGTATATGTGTGTGTGTGTCTTTCTGGGACACACTTAAGGGACACTGCAAGTGTTATTTTGACCACAATTGGTCAAAGGAGACGGCTTTTTAGTAGAAAATTGTTATTGGGATCTTTAGGCATTTATAAAAATCAACATTTGGCTTCCCTTCTCCGTTTTAGGACTCCGCAGCCATTTAGATCGAACACAATGCACCTGTTTCCTAGCATACTATTTTTAAACTAAGAATTTCTCAAAACTACATTTTCAAAATATTGCAGCTGAATCACATTTTGTTTAAATACAACTAAAATTTCCAATAGTTTAGAAAAAGCTATTATAATCAATATTACGACAAAGTTATCTCAACACGATTTGTAATTTTTCAACAAAAATAAAAAAAATATTTGGTCTAAAAATTAATAATTAATAGAGATTAAAATTTCTAACTGTTGAAAAAAGTGCCATATATCAGCAATTAAACTTTGTGTGTGTCGTGATTCTTTGGCCCACTTTGGTATCAGCAGGTTTTACCTCGTTTGTGGGTGACACTCTCTATATAGTTATCTTGGTCGTGTCTGTAGGGTGATGATAGTAAGTAGGGAAAAAATGTAAATGGCGTGTTATTTATGGACGCTCTTTAACTGCTGTGGTTCTCAGCGTTCCATTCTTTATTGGGCGTGAAAGACCGCTTAATTTTGTTCAGAGGCCTCTCTATCAGGCTTGAGGTTCTTTTACGTGCCGTAAATCTACGACACGGGACCAACGGCTTTATTTCCCTTCCGAAGGAAGCCATGTTAAGGATTTTTATGTCCGAAAAAAATCCATCGTCCTCCGCCGGGTTTGAACCCGCGACTTTGGGTATATGAAGTCAGTATGGTAATCATTACACTACGGAGGGCGACACAATATGTAGGAAATTAGATGAGTCCGCCATACTTGATGCAGGCCCTGTTTAGTGTGCACATACTATATATAAGATGAAGATTCTCTCGGTCTCGGGGTAGCTGTTCTGGGTTTGATAGAGCTCTTAATCTCGGGGTAGAAACAGGAACGATTAATAATAAAAGAAACAGGATCCTTGTTCACTCTGATGATTCTATTTTGCTGTTTATCATCAACTACTTACGGCGAAGTCACCTGGACAAATACTTATTACACATTTAACTATTAAAATTTGTGTTCTCTGAGAAACATTATTAGCACGTGTTGAAATATCATTGAGTTCACTGTAGTATATTTTACACGTAGCACTGTCTTATAAAATATACTTGTCGTGTACTTAAAAGTTGTTAGCTCATTTTTGTTACAACGAGTGGCGCAGATTACTCCTGTGAGATACATGACAAACTTTGTGAATTCTGAGTTCCTGACAACTTAAATAGTCATACTAGGAAGGTGTCCTCCTAAATGCTGATTGACTGACAACTTCGCGCCAAAAGTTACACTCGGCGGCATCAGATCACGTGATTCTATTGTACTAATACCATGTGATAAACGAATACAATGAAAAATACCCTCTTTGCAGAATATTTGGGACTTCTCCCGATTACACTCATCTCTGATGCACGCAAGTAAAATAAAGAAATCCAGCAAATTTTCAAGGTTCTCACATATAACAGGGGGTGCCTTTTGTAATATTCTACTGCATAGTTTCACAGCTTTTCCTTAGCAAAAGTTAACATAGCTAACATTACAACTAAAAATATAGATACGAAATAATACAGTATGTTGCTCACATAATATATATATATATATATATATATATATAATTAAGGTAATTAAAGTATTGTGGATTGTCTATGAATATTTGATATCAAGACAATTGCTATTATTATGCAGTGACGTCAAGAATTACCGTCTCAAGTTATTTAAACGTCACCGTGTGAAGCCTTTAGATATGGTTCACAGATCTAATCGAAAAAAGAAAATCTAACCAAATTATTTCAAATTTTGAGGCGCGTGAAACATTTTGGTTATGGAACATATTTACTCAATAAATCGTACGATATAATTGAAAGATAATAACAATACAATCACAGTAAACATTTCATATGTATAAATACAGAAATTTGTAATTTCGGTCCTATTGCCACTTCAACAAAATGTACGATGAATGCCAAGTTTGGTATTTAGGTTCACTATCTTCCAAAAATGCTTTTCAAGAGTATCCTCTGCCCCAAAGTACATTTTACATGGAAATGACTTCGAGATATATATACACACATTTTTTTTTTCTCTCAAAAGTGGTTCTAACGATTTTGCAGCTAACAGCATATGTGTTTCAGATATTATCCTGCCAAATAAAATATATTATCAACTTTAGTCAGAAAGAATATTTTATAGTTTTGCATAACAAATAAACCATATGACACAGAAGAAATATACCACGTGTGAAAGTTATAGTTCTCTTTAAAATGGATACTTTATTTTAAATATTGTGTGAAGTATCATTGGTTTCCGAGATATTTGTTAATGTGAGTTTGAAGTACTCAGTAGTTTAAGGTTTCTCTAAAGGGATATTTCTATTTACTTGTTTCTTTCAATGTCATGGAGTATGGAATATGAAAGCCAACATATACATCAATACGTTTTTAAGTATTTGAGTATGTCATACGGTTTCCTTGAGCGACATATATAAATAAATTATTTTTGGTAATGTTTATCTCGATTAACAGGAAGTAAAAGGAAAAATAATCTTTCGTTAAAATATTTCTGGTAGCTATATAAAAATAAGTGATAGTGGGTAGAGAAGGTCATGTGAGTTTAACGCGATTTTTTCAAAAGTATTTTACACTGTACATAAAAGGGATTATTGTTTATTTGAATGCCGAGTTCTAGTTGCACAATTAATATAGGTATAACACAAATGAAATATATGAAAGAGCTACTAAAACTTATAATATATGTGGAGATAATTGAAGTCTCTAAGTCTGTTAGCCATATGTCTAGAGGCTTTGTTTCACGAAGTTGAAGCCCCGCTGTCTTATCTTATCGAACTTAAGTATCGGATTTAGTAAGCAGTTGTTTTATATCTCGCAGACGTACAGCATGCGTCCTCAAAAATATCAGCTTACCTTGGTGCTGTCCATGGGGTGCCAAGATAACAAAATAGACGCATGCCTGCATTAATTTGTGGAAATTAGAATCGTTTTACAGAAGTTATTATTAAATAAGTTTCTCTGAAGGCATCTCAAGGGACCAGGCAAATAGCGTAAATATTGTTTTGACTGTACAGCAGCAGCTGGCTCTGTAGGGATGACTAAACTGTTTCCTGATGTATCACTTTCCATAGCTTGGGTGGTCCCAAAACTGTTTGTCGAATAAAAAACCACAAAAGTTTATACAGACGAAGGAAGCGGTAGCTTGTTTGTGCTTTAGGTTTCACACAGGTCGCTCCAACAATACCTTGGAATTGGTAGAGATTCCATCTGCACGTGGGCCACAAGACAAATTATTCAGTCTACTCTACTGGTCACGGAGTCACCACAGTGGTCGTGTTTTACCATTTCTTCTTTCCGCTGCTACATTTCATTCACTCTGACACATATGAGGAATTCATTTAATATTATCTTGAGTCACATTTTAGAGGTATAACAAAGAAGAGGTTATTTTGAAACAGAAACAACTAAAAATGCGCTGTATCTACGTTATCTTCATCTCATAAGGAGAAAGAAAGAGCTTAACAGGAAAGAAAATACTGAACTCGTAAAGATGGCAAATAAGTAACTTATCTTCAGTTGTGCTAAAATCATTGTGGATAAAAGAAGATAAAACTTTGCTCACAGAACTTTTAGAAGTGCCGAAATTTAAACCAATATCTCAATAGTTTCATTTCAAACTAAATGTTGTTCTTATAAGAATGAGATTCTGGAGAACCTCTGATGGCACCAACTAGACTTGCGAGACATCCGGTATTATAGCTGCTTCCAGCATTCGAAACGGAAGCATTGTGTTCCGTATTATCGTGATACGCAACATCAAAAATCCCGTATTTTAAAAGAATAAAGATTGCAATTTGAAATCCACGGATTTTCATTGGTACTTTGGTGCGGGTAACCACTGGTCACATGGTCATGCTGTTGTGGTTTATAATAACTGCTTGGGCGCATGTTCGTCACAGCGTCACGTGGTCACAGTCATGTTGCCGGAAGACCGCCAAGAGAGAAGACGTTTACGGCGCCTGTGAATGTAGTAATTTTTTATGTTTGCTACCTATTGACAGACAATTGATGGTTTCTACTGCAAGAAAATTTAAATGTTGTTAATTTAACAAAATGAGAAAATGAAGACGAGTATCCGTGTTTATCAGTTTCAAAACACGGTGTAGCATTCTCAATCCTGAGTATATTGTGTTACATATAGCGGGGAAACATATTTAAAATAAGGCAGCCTTCTTAGGACACAGAAAAATGCTTTCTCTGTGATGAAGAATAGTAATGAAAAACAATCGGTTACAGCTAGTGAATTCGCAATTCGGTACCATTATGTAAAACAACTCAGATATACTAGGTGGCCCTACTGCCCCGTATTTGACGTCTGCAGATGTCACTTCGTGCATTAAAAGGGTTGCAGAACTCAATGAGGATATTTCAAGTTAAAGCTAGCGGTGAACTGGCGAGAGCGACCTTCGTTTTAACCCTGTCATTGAGCGCGACCCGCTCACCGAATCCGCTGATAAACAAAAGGCTGCTCAGCCAGTTCCCCACTTACCGGTTTTAGCTCGAAATAGTCCCGTCGAGTTCTGCAACTCTTTTAACGCACGAAGGGAATCTGTATGCATCAAATACGGAATTGTTGTGCCAACTTATAATGCGTAGCTCATTCGCTACGCAATCGATTCCAGCACCATTAGTAAATTGGCCTGTGGTAGAACCTATTTAGAAGCTGTTATAGAGGATTTGTCAGGACTGAAGAGTGTAAGCAATTTTCTTTTACAAGAAATTGAGATAGTTTGTCATTGAAAACAGTATGGAATCTGAAATATCGGAAAAGAAACTAAAAACTTTAAATTATATTAAATTTAATTTGACCTTCCCATACCGGCATAGTATGCAAGCCGATATTTACAGGAATGTTTTGCCCTTTAAAAGCGATTAGTTTTGGTGTAAATGTCTGTTATTGCCATTCTAAAACTCTGGCAAGTATAGGCATTGCTAGCAGTAATTTTCAAACTAGAAATTTTGCGATTCTGACATTCTTGTAAAACTACCTTTTACTCTACAGATCTGGATTTAGAAATGCCAGTTTAAATAACACAAGATTGTGTGTATTATAGTGAAATATTTTCTGTATGTTGTCATTATTTTCGTACATGAATCAATGTTTGCATTTGGGGTTTTTAATGTAACGTTGTGACAGGATGTTCTATGAATGTATGAGATTCCCCAATATATTACTTATTGTTAATCCTAACTTTAGTATTGTTTTAGTTTGTAAAACCATCTAGGGTAGCCCAGTTGAGCATAGTATTTCTGACTGAATGCCGATGTAGGGGAGATATTTTTGGCAAATCGCAGTTAATGATAATAAGCTCGAAATAAGCTGAATGTTTATTTCTTACAACAATGCTGCAAATACTTAAATGTATATATATATATATATATATATATATATATATATTTTACCTGTCCAACATTTTAAAAAAAATAATAAAATGCATACTTTCTATGAGAATCTCAATTCGATTAGCGGAATGATTGCGAATACACATTTAAACCACTGATATAGTACTAAAGCAGACTGGTTTAGCTTGTGTGCGTACAAAAAAGCTGCGAGTAGCTCGTGACTCATATGGGTATTCCTGCAACGTGCAATACGGTATAGCATTGAGAGCTGGCTATCGTCACGGTGGAATCAAGTTTTGGAAATGAATTGCAGGTCGCAAGTGTTGTGGTATGATCTTTGCCCAGTAACATATTGGTTCTGAAGCTCCTTTCCTCAGCTCCGCTCCGAGTGTACTCTGGCTCAGACGAATCGAGTTTCCGTTCTGCACTGGATTGTGTTATGGTCAAATTCTGTTTCTAACGGCAATAAACATTATATGAAATGACCCGGCCTCAGTCACATTTGTATGTACTCGGTTGTAGTATTTCTTTTACCGACTTATATGTTCCAAGATAACCTTTGAGGTTCGCATTTGGGAGGCCCCGAGTTCAATTTTGATTTCCTGTGGCCGCCCATTCTGACTATAGATTTTTTGTAGTTATCCTGAATGTTAAGGAGAATTATGGGGTGGTATATTCTAACACGGGTTTCCTCTCTCCCGATTTCTTTTCATTTTATTTCCCTCTATAATGTGTCAGGTTGACTCCGCAGCTGATTGGCGGTCATTGCCGGACAGAGAGCGAAGAGACTTACATATTGAAAGCTCTTCTCGGGCTTGCCACATGATAATCTTTCGAGCCTCCATTACTGGGCCCCCCGATCCAGCTGGAGGGTAGCCTCTGAGCAGCCCTCTAGTGTCTTGGAGGGACGCTTCTGAACGAACCTCCTATGGCCGCGTGGTGAAATCTGGAGTTATTTGAGAACTCTGCGCGTCTCTGTTGTCTTCGCCGACCTGTGATGCAGCCAATAGATCTCCTTTCCTCACCTCATCCACCCCTGCTGGGGTAGTTCCCATACAACCTAAAGAGCGGAGTTTAACACAGTCTGTAGGTGTAATGTGCTTACGATAGCTGAAAAAACAAGATATTAAAAAAGCGGAATAGATTTGGATTTTTTTGCTGTCACAATTTTCCCTATATATTATAGTACATATTTGTTAATAATTGTGCCAAATGTTAAATATTTTCAAAACCATTATTTCAATGTATGTAATATTTCTGTATAAATAGCTCCTGAAGATCCTCATGTTACGAAAAATTGAACGGAAAATGAGCTTCAAAGTCTAGAAACAGCAAACAGAACTATTGTGTTCATTATGGCTTCACGGGTGATCAGCCGTGTCTGGTATATAAAATCCAAGCTTTCGACCATTGCACACTCCATGGTCTTCATCAGGGACTGCATGAAGCTCCATGAAGCTGCTGGGATACGTTCCATTATATACTGTATCTAGGTGGGCGGAGCCCGCGCTGCCCTGGCCAATGAACGCGTGATGATCTGTGATTGGCCCGGCTGACCGAAGGGCCGTATTTGGTCTCGTCCGCTGTTTTCTGCCAGGTCCATCCTCTGTTCTGGGTAATTGAAATCGATATTGCAGGTGTGTATAATGGCCGGCGTCCAAGCTGCGCTGAGTTGAAGTCCAGAATCTCTATTGTAATAACAAGTGTGTAACCTGATTTCAATGGCTTCTTTGATGAGTCTGTCATAATACTTATTCGTTTGATGTAGGACTTAGATGTCATTGAAATTGATTTTATGTACCTTCTCTATGGAATGTTGGGCTACTGCCGACTTTTCCGGTTGAAGCAGTTTAATATTGCGTTGATGTTCTTTGCACCTCTCTTCTATTGTGCGTCCAGTTTGCCCAACGTACACTTTCACGCATTCACACGGAATTTTGTACACTCCTGGTACTTTGAGGGACGATGGATCTTTTATCGCTCTCAGATATTGCTGGATTTTTCGGGGAACGGTAAAATAGGTCTTGATGTTGTGTTTGGAGAGAATGCGGGCAATTTTGTTAGAGGTAGGACCATAGTATGGTATGAAGGCCTTGCTCACCCACTCATCTCTTCCCTTGGAATTAGAGATGCGCAGCGAACCAGATCTCTTTTTCCGGACTTTCCTAAGAGCTCTCTTGATCTCCTGGAGACTGTAGCCATTTTTCAATAATGTGTCCTGCAAATGTTGAATTTCTTGCTGAATATTATCCTCATCAACTATGTCGAAAGCTCGATGAAACAAAGTGGTGATGACTGATTTCTTTTGAGAAGGATGGTGATGACTGGATGCGTCCAAATATCTATCGGTGTGTGTGAGCTTCCTGTATACCTTGTGTCGCAGGGTGCCATTTTTCTTCTTGTACACCAGCACATCCAGGAAGGGAAGGGCGCGATTGTTCTCGACTTCCATCGTGAATCGGATGTTTGTGTGCAAACTGTTGAGGTGTTCAAGAAAGTTAACCTGTTTGTCCTTGCCGTGGGGCCAAATGACAAAGGTGTCATCCACGTATCTGAAGAAAGCTTTGTTCGAAGTTTTCCATAAATAAATTTGCGATTTACTTACAATGGTCAGTTCTTTGACAGTCGGATGGGGTCGCCATGGGTTCTCCTCTTTCACCTACAATCGCAAATTTATTTATGGAAAGCTTGGAACACATTGTATTAGACACGGCTACAGACAAAACCAAAGCTTTCTTCAGATACGTGGATGACACCTTTGTCATTTGGCCCCACGGCAAGGACAAATAGGCTATCTTTCTTGAACACCTCAACGGTTTGCACACAAACATCCAATTCACGATGGAAGTTGAGAACAATGGCGCCCTTCCCTTCCTGGATGTGCTGGTGTACAAGAAGAAAAATGGCACCCTGGGACACAAGGTATACAGGAAGCTCACACACACCGATAGATATTTGGACGCATCCAGTCATCACCATCCTTCTCAAAAGAAATCAGTCATCACCACTTTGTTTCATCGAGCTTTCGACATAGCTGATGAGGACAATATTCAGCAAGAAATTCAACATTTGCAGGACACATTATTGAAAAATGGCTACAGTGTCCAGGAGATCAAGAGAGCTCTTAGAAAAGTCCGGGAAAAGAGATCTGATTCGCTGCGCATCTCTAATTCCAAGGGAAGAGATGAGTGGGTGAGCAAGGCCTTCATACCATACTATGGTCCTACCTCTAACAAAATTGCCCGCATTCTCTCCAAACACAACATCAAGACCGATTTTTCCGCTCCCCGAAAAATCCAGCAATATCTGAGAGCGATAAAAGATCCATCGTCACTCAAAGTACCAGGAGTGTACAAAATTCCGTGTGAATGCGGGAAAGTGTACGTTGGGCAAACTGGACGCACAATAGAAGAGAGGTGCAAAGAACATCAACGCAATATTAAACTGCTTCAACCGGAAAAGTCGGCAGTAGCCCAACATTCCATAGAGAAGGTACATAAAATCAATTTCAATGACATCTAAGTCCTACATCAAACGAATAAGTATTATGACAGACTCATCAAAGAAGCCATCGAAATCAAGTTACACCCTTGCAATTAGAATAGGGATTCTGGACTTCAACTCAGCGCAGCTTGGACGCCGGCCATTATACACACCTGCAATATCGATTTCAATTACCCAGAACAGAGGATGGACCTGGCAGAAAACAGCGGACGAGACCAAATATGGCCCTTCGGCCAGCCGGGCCAATCGTAGATCATCACGCGTTCATTGGCCAGGGCAGCGCGGGCTCCGCCCACCTAGATACAGTATATAATGGAACGTATCCCAGCAGCTTCATGCAGTGTTTCGGAGCGCACTACGCTCAATACGCACAGACGCAGCAGACACATAGCAGTCGCACCTTCTGGCAGGCAGCAGGGCAAGTTTCAGACGGCAGTTTCGTTCCGCACGCACGCAGCCGACGCACTCAACGCAGCAGGCATAACGCATGCAGCTTCAGAAGCATCAACATTTCACCCCCACCTGATGTCCGACGCTTCAGTCGACAGCCAGCAACGGAGCAAACAGCAACAGCGCCACAACAGCCACGCACAGGCAAATTGTATTTATTAATACATCCAGCGGTCAGCTTATCTACATTATACCGGCAACGGGCGACCAATAAGGCCACAGCCAACGCCCTCAGGGCGGATTTAGGCGCACACAGGTGTCCGGCCCGCTATTGGTCACGCTGTAATAGCACCCGTTACTGGAGGTAAGAGGTACAACCAGTTGTTTTTAAGCATCGGTGCACCCTCGGTTGCAGTGAATCGTGCCCACGCTTAATGCCTTCCAATACCCACCGCTCCATCCAACTATAAGGCCCCAGCCAGTGCAAATGGGTGCACCCACCCCAAGCACCAGCTCTGGTGCTCCTCCAAGAGCAGGCTCGAGCTCGACTCGGCCTACTCAGAAGACCAACCGTTCTCGCCCATTAAGCCCTCAGGGCGATGATGGCCAGAACAAACGTCTGGCAACAGCTAGCACAGCACCCATCCAGGACGCTTCTCGCGAAAATATTTCCCGAGACAGGCAAAATTCGACACCCGCCCAGGCGGGTCCCAGCGGTGAAGGCAATGCCGCAAATAGCTCTACAACCATCATGACTGAGGTCAACCACTCCATAATGGATGCTGAGGAAGCCAGCTCGTCCGACATCTCCACGGAGGGAGAAGACGGGGCTGGATGGCAGCAAGTCCGATATAATCGTGGGAGGCGAGAACAGGCCCCCCACCTGACCAAGGAGGGTGCCCCCTCCAGTCAGCAGGGACAGAGCAGGCGACACCTTCCGCCAATCATTGTGGACGACTTCCGGGGCGTGACAGGCTTCCTTAGGGAGGTCATGCCATCGCTCGCGGCGTCGTGCTCGGTGACGAAGCGGAAGAGTCGTTATGTCTTCCAGGCGAAAGCTCTGGAGGATTATCAGCGCCTCCTTATAACCCTGGGGAAGAAGAACATTCCCCACTTTACATTCGGACTAGACAAAACGAAGGACATCCGAAGGGTCATCCGGGGACTTCTAGTGGACACACCGGTGAGCGAGATTGAGGACGACCTCCGCCGCCAGGGCATGCGCCCCCGAGTCGTAAAACAACTCACCAAGGCCGCTCCAAATGGCCAAGCAGCCAGAATCCCCATCCCCCTCTTCCTTATTATAGTGGAGCGGACCAACGACCCGGAGGCAAAGATAGACGGTGTCACCACCCTCTGTTACCTCCGGGTAAAGGTAGAACAGTCCAGGGGCTCTGGCGGTCCCCCCCCCCCAATGTCACAGGTGTCTGGGGTTTAATCACTCCAGCCACTTCTGTTTCAGAAACCTCCGCTGCCTTCGCTGCGGAGGGTCCCACACCAAGGAGGCCTGCCTAAGATCCATCACAGATGTGCCCACTTGTGCAAACTGCCAGGGGGAGCATGTGGCTTGTTACGGCGGGTGTACTAAGAGAAAAGCCATAATAGGGGCTCGACGCCCACAACCACCACAGAGACAAGCTCAACCAGCACAACCTGCAACAGGAACTCAGCAGCAACAAGCACCCGCCGCTACCACGCAGCAGCAACAAAAAACTCCCGCTACTGCCACACATCAACAAGAACAACCAGCTCTAGGATTAGGCCACTCCCCCGGCACACTTACAGCAGCACGACCGTCTCCACGTGACCCGAGGATGTCCACACGAAAGGACCCACGACCACGTACGACAGTCCCAGCCACCCATACCAACACCTCTCAGGCACCGAGAGAGCGTGGGACTCCCAGGAGGCCGGAAACTGCTTCGGCAGCTCCGGAAGGGCGCCGCGGAGAGGAGCCGGCCGCCAGGGACCGTCCCACCGCTCGGACTGAGCCCTCATCCCGCCCAAATCAAAACCCAACTTCCGCCCCCACCACCACACAAGCTTTAACCCTTACCTCCGGCTTTGATCTCGCGGAGATGCTGAAGGGGCTGCAACAGCTGTTGCAGACCCACGGAAGGCAGATCTGTGAGCTCATTGGCCGCTTCCTCTCTACCAACGACCCGGCTGGCAAAATGCTTGTTGCCATGGAGGGATCGCCCTACTGACCAGCATCGTCCCGAGCACCCGGAATGGCGGATCAAACTAGGTGTAGAACCTCGTTTAGATTCGCGTTCTGGAACGCGTGTGGACTGTCTGGCCAGGGGGGAGAGCTCCTACATTTTGCCAGAAGTCAAGCTCTGGACGTCATTCTAGTCTGTGAAACACATCTCCGACCAAACTTCCGCTTCCACCTACCGGGCTACGTCTGTCACAGGACGGATCGCCAGGGCCGCCCAGGAGGTGGCACCGCGATCCTAGTGAGGCAAAACGTGACCCACAGACCCGTCCAGCTCCCAACCCTCCAAACCCTAGAGGCCACAGCAGCGATGGTTGACCGCGGCGGTGAAGAGGTCTCCGTGTACCACCCTCCCAGAGGGCAGTTCTTACCCAATGACTACCAATCCATCTTAAACCTACATCCCAGTGCAATATTGGCCGGAGACTTCAATACCAAGCACCCTCGCTGGCACTGCGGTCGACGGGCAGACGCCCGAGGCAACGCAATAGTTCGCCTGGTTAACGCGGACCCTCAGCTTCAAGTGCAGGGTCACTGGCAACCCACTCACCATCCGCGAGGTGGAGGACTGGCCACAGTCATCGACTTCGCGATCACTAAACATCTCTCATTTCATCTCACACTCACCACTATCAACGCACTACATTCCGACCACAATCCTGTGTTGGCAGAGATCAACACCCGGGTTGCCAGCCACGACACCACGGTTAAAAACCGGGTGGTAGATTGGGACGGCGTCAGAAACTACCACCGCACTTCCATCCCCCCAAACCCCCGAATTACAGACATCCAAACCCTGGAGGCCGCGGTCTCATCCTTCACCTCCATTGTGACACGAACTGCCCGAAACCTAACTGTGGAATCCCCGGCACCCTTGCACCCTGACGTCCTCCCCTTGGACCTCACCCTACTCATCCGCCGCTCCTGGGCGGCACGGAGACTATACCAGCGAAATCGCACGCCACACAATCGAGCGCTCCTACGGCGACTTCGTCGTCAGGTCGCTCTGCGACTGCGCGAGCACCGAGTGCAAGCGTGGGAGGAGACGATGACCCGGTTGCGCGTCGAGGAAGGCGACATGTGGAGAATCGCTAAAATCCTCAAAAACCGCAGAGGCCAATACACCTCACCCCTCCAAGGCACCCGAGGCCTCGCCTACGACCCCCAAGCCAAAGCCGATGTGTTTGCAAACTACCTAGAGCGGACCATGCGTCCAAGAGACGACCCCCAGGACGATTTCTTCTCCGACCAAGTCCGACGGGAGGTTCGACGTTTCTTTTGGAGGCCCCCAGAGGACGAGAACCCACTTCCCGTCATACGCCCTACCGAACTCCATGGCGCACTCCGGCGTCTCAACCTCAAGATGGCGGCGGGACCTGACGGGCTAACCCCCTCATGCTCCGCCACCTCCCTTTCAACGCTGTGCTCTTCCTCACACGGGTCTTCAATATGTGTCTGTCACTCGGTCACTTTCCACGAGAGTGGAGGGAGGCCAGGGTCATATGCATATTGAAGCCTGGGAAGGACCCGGTGCACCCATCCAATTACCGCTCCATCAGCCTTCTCCCGACCCTTTCTAAGGTGCTCGAGAGGATGGTCTTTAACCGCCTGTCCCCGCTTCTAGGAGACATCCAAGCCATCCCAGACCACCAGTTTGGATTTCGTCCTGGGCATTCAACGCCGCAGCAGCTGCTGCGGGTAGTGGAGGCGGCCACCGTGGGCTTCCAGGAGGGCGCATTCACTGCCGCGGTATCGCTGGACGTTGAAAAGGCCTTCTCAACGACCTGGCATGCGGGTCTCCTATACAAAACTCATCCACCTGGGTCTACCCACACAGGCACTCAACATACTGCACAGCTACCTAAGACACAGACACTTCCACGTCACAGTGGCGGGGAAAACATCTACACGACGACCTGCAAGAGGCGGAGTCCCCAAAGGCTCTGTACTATCCCCGACCCTCTTCAACATCTACATGGCAGACTTTCCAACCCAGCAGTCCGTCAACATCGCCCAGTAAGCGGACGACGTGCTGCTGTACAACACAGACAGACACTTAATCAGAGCCTTCAACCCCTTACAACGACATCTCCGCCTCATCCAAGGATGGTGCCGGCGTTGGCGAATGTCCGTGAACGCGGACAAGAGCCACGTCATTGTTTTTACAAAGCGCCACATCCCCGCAGACTGTCCCACACTCTCCTACCAGGGCCAAAGAATAGAGTGGCGAAACTCCGTCTCCTACCTGGGGGTTAAACTGGACAAGGGTCTAACTTTTGGCGAGCACGTACGGGGCGTCTCAGCCAAGGCACAGGGGGCTTTCGCCTCCCTGTACCCCATGCTGAAGTCCGGGATGCCTGTTCCTCTAAAGATACACCTTTTCCGGGCGCTGATAATCCCCCTCATGCTATACACCTGCGAGGTCTGGGGCATGGCCGCAGACAGCTGGTTGCTCCTGCTCCAACGGGCACAGAAAAGAGGACTCCGGTCCATCTATTCTGTGGACCATGCATTCCCCGTGAGGCTGCTGCATGAGGCTTCCTCGCTACCATATTTGGAGGACGAAATTAGACGCCGGGCCACAAAATTTTACGAAAAGTTACACCAACATCAGAGCGTCCTGGTTAGGTCTCTTGGTGATTACAATCCCAGAACACGCCGCTTCAGGCGTCATCGGGTTCCCCGCATGGCTTGCGGGCATACCAGATAACATTGGAGCAACTCCAACAGCCGCACAAAAGCTGAGCTCCATTAGAACCTCACCATGAGGTGACTAGCTTCTAAATTAAAACCTGCAAAATTATTCTAACATGTTTTTAACGCATAATTTTGAAACTCCATACACCAGAAGTGCAGAAGGGTCGCTGCACCCAATTGACATTCGTTGGGGAGCAAAATGCTACCTCCTTTTTACCCACACCCATCCCAAAAAATGAAACAGCCATCCTTAACACCCCATCCCGAAATAAAAACCCTGCGGCTAAACCCTGTTGAGGGTGGGTACGCAGCAAAAACACTCTGGCTGAACCTCAGCCAGCCAGTAACTTGAGTGAATGAGTGAGCTTCATGCAGTCCCTGATGAAGACCATGGAGTGTGCAATGGTCGAAAGCTTGGATTTTATATACCTGACACGGCTGATCACCAATGAAGCCATAATGAATAACATTCGCCGTGAAAGCTTAAAGTCTTACAGAACTATTGTGAACGAATTTATATATTTTATTCATTAATATGCTTCCCTAGCATAGACACTGAGGTAATTCCAATATCAAATTAAGGAGAAAACTTCATTTTTTTATATGAAACTAAAATCCAAAATCGATTTTTTTGACTCACAATTTATTCCGTACACCTTTAATTTTGTGGAGACTTGGCATTTCTTTAACCGTGTCGACAAATTCTCTTCAAATCCCTACATATCAAATTTCAACTCCATCATTGGCAAATTGTTGCTTGCGCTGGGACGAATAGATGGACGAACAAATGTAACAACACTATGTCATAGTAAGTACGCAGTAGTGAACCCTAACATTTCTTTTGTAACACAACTGACGTAAAGAGTATTTCGGCGATTCATGTAATAGATACCAATAAGAGTGTCTCAAACCACAACGAAAGATAAAAGATGATCTTAGAAACAGCTCTACATTCAGTTCTATAGGTCACTTTAATGTCTTCTTAGAATAGAGTTGAATGAAGAAATCAATATTTTATATTTTTACCTTTTGCTTAACAAGCTCAGATTCGTTTTTGTAACTTTTAAAGTATCAAAGCTTCTCAAATGGCACTGCTAATGAATGAAAAGAGATTTGTATTCGTGTCCAGTAGTTACGGCAGTTTAATTAATAAAATGGGTATATAAAAGTGTCAAGAAGGAAATATGTTAACAGGTTTATGAAGTGGAAACGGAAAAGCTGTAAAGACCAGGTTTTTACAGTTTACAAGCAACTCGAATAGTCGCTAGGCAGAGTATTAAAATCTCCAAGGTTTTATTGTTAGAGCACTGCTTTGCTATCAGCAATTTCTTTCTTTAAGGGACCGATGAGTGAAAAATACCCAAAAATAATCTAAAATACAATTTAAGCTGTTTAACTTATGATTAGCTATAGGAAGTTTTGGTGTAAACACTTTTATCGGAATAAAAAAGGGAAATTCCGTCATGATTTAAACTTTGTGGTTATACATTTTGAATACAATTTCTACACTTTTATGAAAAATATACAATCAGAACTCTATCAGTTAATGTGGACGAATTTTCCACTACCCCTTTCTCGATTTTAATTTTTTTGGATTTTCAGCATTTAAAGTGATTGTTATGGTATAACTTCAAGCTATCATACTGAAATTTCAGGAAGAAGTTGAAGTTTCAAGATACAAGCTAATTAAAATTACTTTGTAGTTGTATTTATTATAAATCAAAGGTTTTGCTCCAGAAAGCTTAGCAAAGTTTCAGACGTATATATCCTCTGTGAAAACTGAAATTCAAGACAGGCAATTTATTTATTTTAAAGCAGTAAACTAGAGAAAAGCATTTCCTAGAAAATTTATTTTTTATTCCAATAAAATGTAAGCGAGAAATATTGTTCAACATTTTTTTTTTTTTTTTTTTTTTTTTTTTTTTTTTTTTTTTTTTTTTTAGTTTAACGTCCTTTAACCTGGTTCGTCATATCAGACAGTTTAACATTATTAACATGATATCACAGGGAGCATTTATTAAAAATAACTTAAACTTCTATTTTAAGAATACATAATCCGTGAACTTCTTTATATCTATCTATATATAGATAGATGTATATAGATAGATATATATATAATCTAAACTCTATAATACCTGAATTTTAGAGAATTCATGGACCATTTCCCTTCAATATAATTCGTGAGCACAGCACCATATTACATGAATGCTTGCAAAGCAATAATATTCCAGAAATAACTTGCCAGCATATTTTCGTACCACAAGGAGCAATTTTCCGTTTATTCAAGTGTTTCTCCAGTACAATTTATAACTGTTAAATTTTAAAAAGCGTAATCTACTTTCATATTATTTAAAGCAACATTCCTGTAGATAAGTATAGAACTCCTTCATTCCACAGCAAAATGCAGGTAAATATGGGAAGGCACCCTTTGAATATTCAGAGCCACAATTCAAAAAGACAAATTGGTGAAACTCGTCTATAATATGGGAGTCGAATTTTATTAATTATTCTTTTATAACTATCTAATTTATTGTGATTTTTTAAAAAAAATATTTTTACATATGCTATGTGTCAATCACTTGACAGATCTAAACCATTGACAAAGTCGAACTGGGTCATATTTTAGCCTCACAAATAGGCCTTTTGCTTGAGTTAAAGCAGAAACAACTGTTTATAATGTTATTTAAAAAGCAGCGTCATCTAAAGCTGGAACTGATCACCTGAAGCCAAAACGAGCAAACATAGTTCCTGTTTTGAACTCCGATATTTCACAAACAATCGTTTTTCTCTTGAAGTAGGATCTTTAGCGCATAAACGGAAAATCTCACTTTTCTAGTTACTGAAACAAATTTAATATCTTTTACTCCAGATAAATAACCAATAACATGGGTACAATTTGACCAACAGTTGCAACACTTTAGAGTTTCTTATTTATTGTTATCATGCTCATAATATCAATGCTACATCATTGTCTTCGTAATATTGGCCATTTCAAAACCCCAAAAGTGCGTCAATTTCATACTTTTACCTCATATAAGTAAAGTATAATATTAAACCTCAAACATATTCTTCGCAGCTCTCTTAGGAATTTCAAAATTCTCCATGATTCAAATTCGTTAGGTACAGAATCTTTAATTTAAATGTTTGTAATTTTCAGAAGAACTTAAGGTAATTAGGATTTAAAAATGCAGTTAATGCACTAATTATACCTAACCATTATTTAGTACGCAACCAAATATTTTGCAATTCAAGTTGCCACAGTTAAAAAACAAGTATAAAATATAGTTTGATGAATAAATTCAATTTATTCATGCAGAAATTTGTATTTAAAGCAAACAATTACTTTTAAGGGGATATAATATATAGTTTTGCATTTTGAGTATTTAGTACTAGCACTTCAAAAGTAATTAATTCTAAATAAAATAGTAGGTATATCAAAAATTGATTCTTATAATTCATTAACACTCGATTATATTTCATTTCATTAAAACATTTTACACTTGTTTTACGTTTTCTGCATTTTAGTAAAAATTACAGGTTAATTAAAGGAGAATTTTGCATTTTCAAATTTTACTGATGCATTGCTTGGAAACAGAGGCTACCAAACTTTGGTGACCACATTAACGGCCATAGAATGAATCAGGACGAGGCTACATAAATGAACAATAGAAACAATACACTCACATGCAGGAGGCGTATAAATCAGATTAGTTTTAAAACACTGTGTTTCATTGAACTAAAACTGCAGTGAATAACCGAGGTAATTAAAGATTTAACAAATTATCAGCCTTTCATTCGCACTATCACGAGAATGTAACTCTCGCACTCACTCTCTCTCGCTCTCTCTCACTCATACACACACATACATTCGCCCCATGTAACAGACGTTAATGAAGTAAATTAAGTACTTTTACATTAATAGTATTTACTATTCACTGAGAAGAATCAAATTTACTTCTTCTTTTTTTTTTTTGTTATAATTTCAGACATTTGCGGTTCTATATTTGTATTGCCTATCACAAAATGTCTCTAACTGTTAATTAGTCATAGCAAGCTTAAATTTTGATTTAACATTTTATTTTTAAATATGCAGGTTGATGCAAAAGCTGATATAAAATCCTCATGTGAAGTCCTTCAAATGAAAATTGCATTCAGTAAAAATTAACCTACTTGTATCTACCCTTCTGTAGCTCATTGCACTATATATCAATTAAAAATATCAGGGCTTAATTTTATTCAACAGTTAAAAATTCGCGAATAAATTAATCCAGTACTGTTTCATTTTATGACATTTATAGGCGGGCCAAACAAAAGCAGCTTGAGTTGGTTATGCCTCTGGGCTCAGGTTGGCATAGGTTTCTACTATAGCTTCTGCTATTTATATTGGACCTTACTTATATGCGTTACCATGTCCTGGTGACCAATTTTAACAAACTCTACCCACTTAGAGCACGAGCGTCATAGAACTTGCCTGCTTATATACACGCATAGTTTGTTTCTCTTTGGGCAACCTTGAGTGGCGTCACTTCTACTTCACGTTCAGGTCTGGCTGAACATAATTAGTGTTTGCTGGTGCCGCCGGCACGTCCCTTTCCCCTTCCTGTGGTGACTGATGCCTCGGGATGAACAGCACCTACATACTGCTTGTTGAGAATTTACTCAGTGATTTCGGAACCTTCCTATTAAAAGGGGTAGCTTATTTTTAGTATTAGGCATTTCAACAACACGTACATTCTCTCCTGAAATGTTCGTGTCAAGTTTCATGGCACATATATGCATATACACACATACACATAGTGTGTTTCAAAATGAAAGAGCAAATTTCGATTTTATACTACAGAAAAGCTACTACTCCATTCCTTTCCATACACGCAATAACTGCTCCCTATTTATTGATTTGACAGCTACAACAATTAGATTTCTCAGATATTGAAGAATAGTTGCAATAAGTGAGACAATCACTTTGTTTTTATGCTTCCCAAAAGATAAATCTCGCAGGGAATAAGCTCTTGTGATCTTCCAGACCGAAAACAGTGAGCAAGATATGGTGTGCAATGGTTTTGTTCAGGTAACTCCGCACTTCAAGGTGAAGGTGAGGCAGGGAATCATCTTGCATGAAAATAAAGTCGTTTGAAGCTTCATGAAGTTGAATATGTACAACCAAATTTTTAGCATGTCCAGGTATGACATTCCTATTACAGTTTCGTCCACAGCAAAGAAAGGTCCATAAACTTGGTTAAGAGAAATGGCACAAAACACTCACATTTCTGTGAGTCTCGTTCTTGTTCCACTACTATGCCAGGGTTTTGTGTCCCCCAAATTCTCAAATTATGGCGAAAAACCTGAGAGATCAAACATCCATTCATTTGAAAAGATAAGTCGTTCCGAAAACTTGTCATCTTCCGTAACCTGAAGGATTGAAGTGCAAGCTTCGTATCTCCTGTTGTGGTCGCCGAGACGCAGTTTATGTAGTAACTGCAACTTATAAGACTTCATATGCAGGCATTGTTTAAAAACGCCTTACCACTGTGTGAGGAACTTGAAGTTGCTGGCATATTTCTGATGGGTCCTTGCGAATATTTCTCGGATACGCTCCACATTGTCATCAGACGTGCGTGGGCAAACGCTGTTTTTCTGTTTGCAAATGCAACCAACTTGCACAATTATTATGCCAGTTATAAATATGCTTGTGACGAGGATGTTTGTTGAATTGATGGCGGAAAGCACGTTTCTCTTGAACAGTGGACTGAAGTCATGTAAATTCCAATACACAAAATGTTCTTTCCTGTGAAGCAATTGTCATGTTTCTATAAGTAAACAATATAGCTGCAACCAAACTTTGACCTTCCTCTATCAAGTGATATGCGAAATGTGTTTCTATCTTTGGTAGCTTTTTTTCCGTAATACAAAATTGAAATCTGCTTTTTATTTTGAAACACGCTGTATACTCCTAGTCCGGTGTTTCATGTCGCAGCATCGATTTTTTTTTTAGGCATATCGTTATGTAACATTGAAAATTACATCCTTTTTAGGTCAGAAAGCCCCAAAGCACTAGTATGTGGTGCCCGAATACTCACACCTCAGAGAGTGCTCTTGGCAAGCACGTGACATGTAAACCAATGAATTTTCTCCTTGTTCGTTATCAGCTTAAATTGAATATTATTTATAGACGCTTTTCAACGCCTGCAGTTCTCAGCGTCCCAGTCTATATTTGACGCATAGTTTTCTCAGAGGCCTCTTTATCAGGCATAACATTATTTTTAGTGCCATAAGTCTACAACTCAAGACCAACGGCTTTACTTTCCTTCCGAATGAAGCCGTGCTATGGATTCTTAACATCGAAAAAATTCATCGCCCTCCGCCGGGTTTGAACCCGTGACCTTGGAAAAATAGAGCATGTTACTCCTTGACCACGGAGGACCACCGTTCTTCATCAGTAACTGTAGTAACTTTCAGGTGAAGGGGCAAAGGACAGCTATCCATTCAAAAGTCTTACTTTTGACTGGGAAAGTTTCGAGGTCACTCTTTTATGCGGAAACCTACGTATTTTGCTCTAAACAAGGATTTATTGTAATTATTTTCCTAATATTATACTCTCAATAACTTGCTATAAATATTCAAAAACACTTTCTGTTAAATTTAAAAATGTTTAATTTTGTATTACGGATTATAGAAAGTAAAATAAGCGCCTTGGCTCACTGCAAAATGAGTGTACTTTTGTTTAACTTTATCTACAGTTCTTTGACTGTATTCTGATTCTTTTTAAATTTGATTCCGATTCATTGAAAATACCTACACAGTTTTTTACTTTATTCCCTTTTTCTTCATTTTATCGCTGTCTCTCTTGATTTCCTAATTGTTTTCCTCCTTTACTAACAGATGCAAACACACTGCCCAAGGAGGAACTCGAACCCGCAATTCCCTTGGCCACAAAGCATCAAAGCTAGGTATCTTAGCGAGCGCAATCATGGGGATCAGCGGAGATTATTCTTGTCTCTGTTTTCGTTATAAATTCCTTGACTCTCCTCAAGATCACTAACGTTAAATTGCTTCTAAAAGATAATACCTCTTAGTGGCGTATGTATTCCCGTTATTTTCTCAGTAATTTTCATTTAATGCTATGATGAAATTACTTGATGGAAAAAAATATATACATAAATAAATAACTAAATGTACAGTGGACATAAAAATGTGTCATCCCCAGATTCGATGTCTCAATCGACGAATTTCGTGTATCTTTGTAAAAGCTGTGTTCACAATGCATAGGAGAGAACTATACAATGTTCTGTGACTGACAGGGTATAATACTTATGACCAGTGAAAAGAGATCACAGAACGTTATGGAGGCGGTGAGTTTAAGAAGGCCTTGCTTCCACTAATATGTTCCTAAGTTCAAATATCGTGCTGCTTGTCATTTTTTTATGTTTGTTAATATTATGACTGGATATATTTTGAGAGTGTTTAACACCCGATTTTACCATACATGGCACCGCAGGCGATGACACTGATAATACATGGAATGAGGATGGAGCGTCAGTGGAGTGCGATGGCGGGGGAAACCGGAGAATCCGGAGAAACCTGCCACTGCGCAGCTTTGTCCACCACAAATTGCACATATGTAGAACATAATATTGCATTAATATAACTTTGGCATTTGAAGTTACGGGCCTATCTGTGGACTCAAAAATATAATTCTACTAACACTCATGTTAAATAACTAAAATATGTTTTAATAAACCATTTATTTTCTGAAACTAAACCACAAAAAGTAAATATAATTAATAATAATAATAAATATAATAATATTATAATAATTATAACTGCCCTCAATCTTCGAGGCATAAACAAAACTAAATGCCTACAGTAATGAGGACGAGAAGATAAAAAATCCACGGCCTCTTGAATTTGTGCCCATATATCATTTTTTTCTTCACCCATTTATAGGTAAAAGGGAGCGCAGCTCCTTTCTTACCTCAGCCCACAGATTCTCAATAGGGTTCAAATCTGGTGAAAAGGGAGGCCAATCTACCACTCTGATATCCCGCGTCTCTGTACCCCATTTGAAAACTTTCAAGACGTGTGGACAGGATGATTATCCTTTACAAATTCAATAATTCCATCAGGATATTTTATCCTCACACAGGGAATGAACATTTTATCAAGTATTACCGTGTACTGCACACGGTTCAGTGTATCGTAAATCTGCCAGAGCAGAGCTAGACCGCACCTTGGTACCCAGGCCCAACACGATACAGATACGCGACCATGATAAAATTGCGAACCCACGTATTTTGTATCATATCTGGACTCCTTTGAACAATTCACGAATCACTTTTCCCTTCCGTGTGGAAGAAAATGTCACGTCTGAGAATATTAGGTTATTTCAGTTGCAGTTGGCTTTTTCTCTTGCATCGGTTTCTGAAGGGCGGGTTGAGCAAAGAAAACAAAACAATAGTAAAAGTTCCTATCTCCCAAAAAATCAAATTTCCCAAAATTACATTCCTAAAAACGTTTTAAAACATTGGTTTTCTTAATAGTATGTTTGTTATTTTTTCACACTGTACAGATTCCATTTTTTCCCATTGAGAGAACAGTTTTTGCCTAATGCGTTTTCGCACCATTCTGTGCACCACATATTGCTGTTCGGTAGAATAAACCCTTAAAGAAGCATCATAATAACTATGATATTATTAACTGTACCGAATGTCGTGTATGAAATAAGTATGTCTAAAATAAATAGCCGGTATGTGTTGATTCAACATCATAAAGAGAAAAAAAACTGTCTTCGTGAGAAAATCGAGCCTGCAACCTTCACCATGATAGCATCATACGTTTTACTACAGCACTACAGTGAACACAGATGGAAGGTGGCAGGTTTAGTAATGCAGTACAATGCAACCTCTATCTTGTTTGGGTCAACATTTTAATTCATATTGGTACTTTAATGTTGAAGAAGCTTAAGTTATGTATTTGATTATGATAATTGATCATATAGGTTAGTAATATTAAGATTTGGAACTTGTGACAACTTGTTGCTGCCGCTACACATCGCGGATGGTGTAGGACTTAGACAAATTTGGCGTTCCAGATGTGACTCAGGAATGCCTATAGCTTCTTTAACGGGGTTTTGTAGCATAAGAAATCCCATAATGTTGGCTAACCTCTGTGTGCATGTCGGTTTGCTTAAAAAACACTGTTAAAGCACGCGCTTCGGTGTTTCCCAACTTATCTGCGCTACTTTAGATAACGTGGGGCAGGTACGCGCCCTTGTTTCTGGATAACTGCCTAATCTAAGCTGACCATGAGGTTTCTTTTGTTTAAATTACTCTTATTGGAGTTAAAAATATGTTTTCTTATAGCATAGAAACTATGCAACAAGCACTATATGTCTATTCGGTGTCATTCTGAAACACCTGCATATGTAATACATGCATACGAGGGGGAGAAGATGGAAAGTTTAAACGCTGAATAAAAGTTGGAATTTTCGCGACATTGTTGTGTAAGTTTGCGGTATGGTTTCGAATGCTGTAAAGGATGCTTCACAGGTGGGGGCAGACAAACGAAGCGCTGCCACTGTAGCAATTAAAAATTGCTGATCCACTTGAGACATCACCAAAGCTATGCGTTTTTCTGAGCAGTTAAGTTACGAAACCTATTGAAATTCATCTACGACTGAACGTCCAGTATTTTTATGTCTGTTTATCTCTGCAGTAACTGTAAGTGCAGCGGAAGATCAGAAACTCCGTGACATTTCCAACGGAAGCTCCCCGCTGAGAGCAGGCACACCACATTGTGACACTATCACGTATTTCGATATGCTGAAAAACGACCTTCGGCCTGCAATCAAATCAAAGCGATGTGGACTTCTCACTGCAGGTATCATTTTGTAACAGGACAGCGCTCGGCCTCATACTGTAAGTGCACTGTCTTCGATCATCACTGACCCTCAGTTATATACCCTTCCACATCCGCCATACTCACCAGACCTCGCACCGAGTAGTTACCGATGTTTGGGTGTAAAAATTTCGATCCGATGAAGAAATGTACCAAGCGCTGTAGGAGTAGCTGTACACATGACCCCAATGAGAAATCGTACACTTTCTACGCGTTGGAGGACTTGTGCTGAACGTCATAATCCATGATCAAAAATGATGTTTTCCATTCACATGACTTCCTGTACCTAATCTACAAAACAGCTTCTTATAAAAGACTATTCTTCTTTCTACTTCATGCTAATTTTTTTGGTAGTGTTTAACGCCCGCTTTAAGTACTAATGGCACCGCAGGCGGTGACACTGATGATACATGAATGATGATGGAGCACCGGTGGAATGCGATGGCGGGGGAAACCGGAGTACCCGGAGAAAACCCTCCCCAGCGCCGCTTTGTCCACCACAAAATCTCACATGCGGTCGCTTGGGATAAAACCCCGGCCATCTAGGTTCATGCTAATGGAGATAAGTTTTAACTGACTGGTTTTTTACGTAATTTCTTAGAAGCAGAAGGGAAATAAGAGAATACACTATGCTAAAGCGAACCCGCCTGGTTAGTTTGGTGACTGCTTCACAATCAAAGGTCTAATCTCGCCCGAATATTTTTTTTCGGGCTTTTCCCTTAGCTATTTGCTGATTTAGCTTTTTTTTCATTTATTGACTCATGCTTTATTCAAAGCTTTATTATTTATATGTGCAGAAATGGTTATTCATAATGTGAAAAATTTTCAGGATATTCGTTTTATAGGAAATTTATCAACTGAAAAGACGAATGTCGAGTAAATTTAAGCTCCATGAAGCCAGAACTCATTTGAGCATCATTTAATCAATTTCATTCATCGTCCGTTATGACCAACCAGGTTAAATGACGTTAAGCTAAATATATTTAAAGCGATAGTCAAATGTTTTAACAGCTTTCGCTATGCGATCTACATTGAAAATGTGTTCTTTGCATGGCCCAGAGTGAAACAAGAGTAATACGGTCAACTTCTGGTTTGAAAAAAGTATGAGTACATATTTTAAAGTTTAAACCAACCGCAAGCAATGTCTCAGAAACGGTTGGTTCTAAAATAAAAATATAGGGGCATAAATTGTTTTGCTGCCAAGTAATTTTTTATCCCTCTCTTACAGTTTACCAGTTATGCAAAAGTCATTCTGAATGAAGAGGACTTCAGAGGCTATTCCCAGGAAATTCAAGATATAGATTTAATTTGCAATGTAGGTGTCTTTAATATACGGTATTTTAATCAGAATCGATAGAGCCATTTTTTAAAAAAATGAAATTTTCGAAAATTTGTCCATGTTAAGAGTAGTTTACAGAGGGAGGATTTTCTTAAAAATTTTCGTTTCGTACCCTTCAAGTTTAGTATCGTTTTTTAGCTATGTTGTACAGTGACACACACTGACCTTTTTATATATATATATATATATATATATATATATATATATATATATATATATGTGTGCGTATATGTATTTTTTTTTAATTTCAGCGATCTGAAAACACATTTTTCCAGTGATGTATGGGTATCGATACGCTTGTGCTCCACTTATGCGAGATCAATCACACATTTGTATTTAAATATTTTCTCCCTTTGTGTGTGCATGTGTGTGTATGTCCGCGAGTGAGTGAGACATAGAGATAAGTAAATTTATATTACAAAATTAGGAGAATCTTAGATAAAAAAAAAAACAAACATAAAATTTGGCCTCCGCGGTGTAGAAGAGACATGCCATCTTCTGGTTCTCAAGGTCGCGTTGTTCAAACCCGGCGGAGGGCAATGGTTTTTATTTTTTTCGGGAGTAAAACTACTTAGCATGGAAACTGTTGGCCACGTGTCGTAGAATTACAGCGCATAAAATAACCCCAAGCCTAATAAAGAAGCCTCTGAGCAAAATTAAGCGGACTTTCACGCTCATAATAGGTTGAGACGCTGAGATCCACAGCAGTTAAAAGAGTGTCCATAAATAAAATTGCACTTATAATTTTACAAACGCTCAACTTTTACACGAGTCGATACTTGTAGAGTATTAATATTTATAAACAACAGTTTAAATAAAATTTGTGGACATTTTTTTTTTAATTTAGTTAAATTCTCTATAAAAATAAGAGTAGTGTGATATGGAGAGACTCCTGCACATTTTGAAATTTTAGGCAAACCACTACATTATATAGATTGTTGATATTTTATTCACAAAGGTTTTTATAGAGCTTGTCACATTTTAGGTTTGATTTAAGTTGGCAAAAAATTAAGGGAGGTAAAAATTAAAGCGACTTGGTATTGATTGGATTTGAAAATTTCGAGTCGGGTCTAAAGGTTTTGAGTTTTTGATGGCTGAAAATACTGCAAGGAAACGCACCATTAACTAACTGCAAACCGGAAGGAGGAAGCAAACATGCTGTCTTTTACTTTCAGTTACTCAGGTGGAATGCAACCAGGATGGAATCAGGGCAGCAGTCAAAGTGCTGATAACATCCAACTTCTAACATCATCTAATTTCCAAAAGTACTGTCATGTTTAATGCTTGCGAGAGTTAGGGTATCGATTTCCTGTCGAATATTACATTTTAACCCTTCATTAAGCCTTAAACGAGTGAAATATGCTATATACTATAATTGATTGAGTGGAGACCTTAGCTATATATATTATTTTAAAGTTATTGTCATGAATTAAGACGTTTTTAATTATCTCAGGTCCATCGCTACCTGCCAAAACTTCCTAGTTTTCCTGGACACCCCTTAAGATAACTTCATAACTTAAAACGATGCAAAACTTACTGTAACATTACTATAACCTTTGCCTAGCGATATGACTTCGTGAGGATTGCATCCGAATTTCATTCCCATTGACCGTCTTCTTTGACTTCGGGTTTTGACTTGGTTTTTCCAGGATTTTCAACATTTCCTTCTCGTGCTTCAGTTGTGCTTTTAAGTTTCTTGGCTTAAGGCTATGCCGAACATATGTTATGTATGCTTTTTCCAAGGAAAGGATATTCCCCGTAAACACTAGTAGGCTGCATGTTTGCTCATTACCCTCTTTGGGTAACTCCAGTAGTGGGAGGACTCATTTCGGCAGTTGTTCTTAGTGACTTCCGAGCGACTCTGTGGCCTTTAGTCTGCTGTGATTGCTTCACTTTATCTTTTTGTCCTTTGGGTGATAGCTGCAATAGATCTCCCGTAGGGCAGGTCATAAAGTATTCCCACCATTGTATCCCTATTTTCTATATTATCATATTCAAATTCAAATATGATAATATAGAGAATTTCTTTTTATTTTCGGGTTCACTCTTAATTATTTGTTGTTTTAATATTGCTTCTGACTGTGTACTACCTTTGTATTTTTATTTTCGTGTTTACTCTTTTAATTATTTTTGTTGTTGTTTTAATATTGTTTGTAATGTGTATTACAAAAGCACGTAAGATCTGTGGACTCGTGTGATTGTTGAAATTCTGTGTATGATATTGCTTTGTCAATAAATACACTTATTCATTCATTCATTCATTCATTCATATTATCATATTTAGGACTGTCTGTGTTTAAAAACAACCTATCACCCTATTAACGGCAAAAACGTTTCTTGTGCAGTTAAACCTGCAATATGTCCTTGCGTAACGAACGAATATATAAGTGATGTTGGTGGAAGAACAACTGAAAGAGCTAAATAAACTATATGTAATCTGTATTAAATTGACAGAAATATAGGTGTGTGGGGAGCCAAGCAAAACAAAAAATGCGTATATATATAAACTCTCACCTAGACGGCCCAGGTTCAATCCCAAGATTTGTACTGGACAAGGCGGCGCAGCGGCTGGTTTTCTCCGGGTTCTCCGGTTTCCCCCGCCAACACATTTCACCGATGCTCCATCTTCGTTCCGTGTATTGTAAGTGTCAACGTCATTTGTAGTAAAAGCTGCATTAAACACTATAAAAAGAATAAATGTTGGAAACACTGGAATGTTATACTGTATATTATTTCTTTCAGACTATTTTGAGACAGTGCAGAGGACAAAGTCATGCCTATGTTGGTTATATGTGCCTCCCTTCTATTGTTTCAAAATAATTTGAGCAAAGAATACCTGCACATCTGGTTTATTTCTGAGAGGTAAACGACGCTGCTTAAGAAGTTAATGGTACGATAGATGCATTTTTACATTCTCTAGCCCGTATGCACAATTTAGCTAGTGGTTAAAGGAGGCATTAAATTCCATACAAAAATTCGATGTCGATATTTCACCGGAAATATATGTTTTGAGGTCCCCTGAGTAAAAAGTATTTTAGAAATAGATCCGTGTGTGTGTCTGTGGATAGCATAGCTCAAACCGTTAAATACCAAACATAATATTAATTTTTAGTGTATTCCAAGGATGCGACACAAAGATTTTGAAGAAAATCCCCGCCACAAACTGCTCTTTTCAGGAAAGTATTTTAAACATTTTGTTTTTCTCAAAAATGGCTCTAACGATTTTGAGTAAAATGCCGCATACTACACACATTCACATCACAAATAAAAGCATATTTCGAATTTTCTGGAAATAGCCTCTGAAGACCTCTTTATTCTGAATGACTTTTTCACAATTTTGCGTAACGGTTAAACCGAAATAGATGTACAGAAATTTACTACAGAAAAATGTAGATCAGGTTAAAACACATAATGCATGTCATATACGTGCTTTATGTAGGGCTGACCGTTTCTGAGATATTCTTTATTATTGGTTTCAAATTCAAACTACTTCAACTTTTCACAAACCAGAAGTGACGTCCCACTTTTTGTAGGGAAAGTTATTTGTGTAACAGCAAGAGAAAGTCGTGTGAATGGAGCACATCAAATGTTTTCTTAAGAACATGAAGTGATGTAAAACGCGACCAATGGCTCACCATATTTTCGACGTTAAATCTTGAGAGTGTTAGAGGCGTCATATTAATATTCACCACATCTAGAATACGTATGGACTATTTTTTTTATTTAGTTTTCGTATTTGGTTTATCCTACTCGTATTTAGGACTGACACCCCTCTAGGACTTACAAGCGGATGCCTAGGGGTGAGAAGCCTGTCAGGGAGCCAACGGCTCGAAACATAAATTGGAAAACTTGGAACGAGTGGTCGGCCCGTAGCATGATTGTGAGGAAGTGAATGATATGAAATGCAAGCGAACCATAGTGACTTTCAAGTGGGATGAGGTTTGTTCTTAAACGCCTTCAGGCCGACAGCCAATCGGAGTGTTGCTGTGTTGGCATATTGCATTCCCAGTTAACTGGGGAGCAACGTGCTAAGTGATTCTGTCTCTCATAAATACTACTTGCGCTAAGACAAAATATTCAAATTTTATAAAAAATAATTCACTAGGAAGATAGGGAGCAATGTTACTGGCAGAAACGGAAAAAAACCACATACTTTTAGCTCACGTTGTTTTCATAATACACATAAATAAACATTATGTCGCCAAGCAGATTCGCAAGCTCAGTGTGGAGTGAGAGGGAACTACGAAAAGAGGGGTAGCAACCTGGCAACGCAGAACATGATAAAGCATCTCATTCGCTGCAGCGTAGAACTCTTCCCATTTGAAAAACATTATAGATGATAATGAACTAAACTAATGAGATAAACTGATGTAGTATTAAATACATATAAACAAAATACATTTCTTGGAATTGTTTGCAGCGATTCTCAATTCTGAGCTTCTCTCTGCGTTCCTTTTTAATTCTCCATACGTTCTGCATTTCAGGTCGTTCCTAATGTGTTGCATGTACTATAGTCTTGCTCTTCCTTTGCTGTTTTTGCCTCCATTGTACCTTTGATTATAATATTAAATAATTTTAATATATTCGCAAATGGCCTATGACTTTCAATTCTTCTTTTTCTGTTTTTGGTTTTAGATTTCTCTTTTTCCTTTTGCTCTCATAAACTTCATTTTTAATTGTATCATTCCAACTAATTTTCAGCGTTTTCCTGTAGGAACATGTTTCAAATACGTTTATTCTTCTTCTCTCTGATTTAGTACGACCATATTTCGCATCCATATAGTATATGCTTTTTAAAAAAGTCTACATTTCTAACAAATCCTTCGGAAGAAATAAGTGTACCAAAGATAGCAGGGATAGGGATAGCATACAGTCGGAAATTACTTGGCACCGATACTGAGGCTATTGTATCTACGCCCCATCCTACGGCGACCATCAACTTGATAATCCTTTTTCTCTGCCATGCCGCACCGAGAACTATCGCAGACACTTTCAACCCTGAAAGAAACCAGCTGGATGAGAAGAGTATGAAATGGCACTTTAAGCGACATGGAAGGACAGGAAATTCGGGGGATTGAAAAAGGCTACCTAGTATTTGTCAGGCGACCCGGGGAACCCCCGAAAAAGTCTTTGGGACAGCAGGCGGGCCATGGGAAATGCACCCACAACCTCCAGATTGCAGGTCACAGACGAAACCTCCTGAGCTATCCCGTTCGGTCGACCCTAGGGAAGAAAAAAACAAATTGAATCACAGATGCTAATCAAGAAATATGGCTGCACCTCAACAGGTATTAACTGTATATTTTATTGAACGCTTGGTGAATTTTTGCATGCATAGAGAAGGTTCGCGTGCAAATGGCGTAAAGAAAGCAAGAGAATAAATGAGCTAGAGCAGAAGTGGAAGATAAAGCAGATGATGCCGTCAAAACTTTACAATTCTTATTCTTGCTCACGACTAGCTCCCGTTGGTTACTTTAATTATACAAGCATGCATTTTAAGAAGAGTGAGAATTCTTACCTCACATTGTTTTTATAAGCACTAATTTGCATCAAGCCCGGATCGATTATCTGCTACCTGGAGCATCCCATGAATTTATTAATTAGCATTATCATGTAGATTTATACGCGGGAAGACTGGATCAGAGGAAGCCTCTGAAACAACTTTCTCAAAGCCAACGACCGTGAAGGGAAACTCGGCGCTCAAATCAAAACATTCTGTGCTGGGTTACACATCACTTACCAGAAGAACCTACAGTCTGTTCCCTTTATTGCACTAAACACAAGGTGTTTCTCTTTTAATTCATTTTTACTTTCTCTAGCACGTGTACACAATGTACATAGCAGATATGGAAGGTATTCTATTCCAATCAAAAATTCGATACCGGAAATACATTTTTTGAGAATCCCTAAATAAAAAGGAAGTTTTTTAAAACAGATTAGCGTGTATGTATTTTTCTATAAGTGTGTATAAGCGCCTGTGATCAGTATAAGCACAAAACGAAAGGTCCGTTAAATACTAAACTTGGTGTCCAAGTAGTACCTTCCAAGGATACGACACGAATATATTTAGGACTATCCTCCACCCCAAACTACCTTTTACATGGAAGATTTTCAAAGTTTTCGATTTTCTAAAAATGGCTCTAATGATATTGATTAAAATGCTTTATATTAAAGATGTGAACATGGCAATTAAAATGTAGATCTTTAATTTTCTTGAAATAGCCTCTGAAGAACTGTTCATTCTGGATGACTTTTGAATAATTAACAAACCGCAAGAGATAGACAGAAACTTACTACATAAAAATGTAGGTCTGGTCCCATAAATTTTTGCTGTGGGACTACCGATATACATTGTATTTATTGCTTCGAATTTTAAACCACTTATGCTTTACTCACACATGAAGTCGTCCGTGTTTTTTTTTGTTTGTTTTTTTTTTATTCCTGGCCATGCAAAGAAGCGAATTAAAATAACAATCTCAAAGTGACAGTATTTGAAATATTTTAATGTCGTATATTCATTTAGTTCCCTTTTACTTATAAGGAACTAGATAATAGAACCATTTGGTTAATATTTAATGTTTAAATTATTCTAATACAGAAATGGATAATATTTCGTAATCTTTAGTAAGAAATGTGTTTGAAAAACAGGTAGAGAAAGTCATATGAACGGAAATCGTCATTATTTTGTCTTCTTTTAACCTATTTACGTCATTTTCACTTTATTTCACAGTTGCTCACTGTCTTATTCAGACATTTGACATTGCAATGCTCATAATCAAAATATTTATTCATTGTCATTTATAAACCTCTCCATCCAATCATTTGTTTTTCTCCTAATTTTCTTCTTTCTATCACGTTCATATGTCCTCTCTCAACATTTCTTATTGGTTTTTGTATTTCCTTCTTCTTGCCATATCCACGTACACCAACTTGAAAGTCCTTTACTTATTCTTGTCAATTGACCACACCGCATTATTTATCTTGCCCATGCATCTTCTGTAATGTATATTTTACTTCCATCCTTTTTCAATGAAATGAAATGCTCTTAAAGGATTTTATTTCGTATTTTCATTTTACGCGATTTGTAACGTCAAATGCGCATAAAAACCTGTACTTAGTATTTCCATTTTACACTATTTGTAACGTGAAATACCCAAAAAGGCTTTGTATTCCTGTATTTTCATTTTACACTATTTGTAATGCAAAATTCTCATAAAGGCTTGTGCTTCGTATTTTCAGTTTACGTTATTTGTAACGTGAAATGCTCACAGATTATTGTACTCTTGAATTTTTATTTTACATTATTTGTGACGTGATATGCTCTTAAAGGCTTGCACTCCTGTATTTTCATTTTACACGAATTGGAACCCAAAATGCTGATAAGGCTCGCACTCTTGCATGTTTATTTTCCAGACCTGTAAACCACTATTTGGTGTGCCTTGAAAATGGAATAATATTAAGGTTGTCTCAAATTATAAAAATTATACAAAAATCCTCAAATATAAATTTAAAGGTTCCCGTTTTTGTACTTTTTCATTTCTTTTTTGGTAGTGTTTAATGCTCGCTTTAATTACTTATGGCACCGCAGGTGGTGTACTTTTTCAAAATAATATCTAAAAACAAAATAAAAATAAATTTATATAACACTTATTTAAGTGGAAAAATAAGCCGAATAATCACATAAAATAAATTAAAAAACAAAACAAAAGAACAAGGAAGCAAAACATCTTTTTCTCCCAGGATATTGGTAATCTTTTAATTCTGTCACTGGTTCGCGAGTATTGATAGCATATTGAAAGAATTAAGTAACAGAAACACAGATCCCATGTTATAGTTGTTAATATGGACTACTTTAAGTGTATTAATTCATTTTTATCTGGCATTACAAACTATGCAGAAAGCTAATCAAATCGACTGTCTGAAAATGTTAACTGATTAGCTTCAATAAGCAGATTTTGCTTAAGCTATTAGACAATGTATTTGAGAACCTTATCTATAGTGCAAATACTGAAAATTTTTTCATGAAGTTACATGACGTCAGTTAAGATTAATAGTGTTGCTCACAATATTCTAAGCGTACAAATCAAAGTGCTAAATTTCTGAATTCGGATCAATAAAATAAATTTTTTAAATTAATTTTTATCTCCTTTTGTCTATATTCCTCACTTTTGATTTCTCTATTCCTTTATCCCTTTCTCCTACTCACTCAATCTCTTTATCGTATCACTCTCCTCTTTGGGTAACTTGTTTGTTCAAGTGGTGCTATGAAAACTAGTATTATACCTACATTTGGGTGTTAATAATTACTAAGTTGTAAGTAGAACTGTTTAATGGGACACAGACTGGTGCCTCTTTCTTATGCTAGAAATTATACTGCTTCCCATTTTATCTGATTTATTTCAAAATGCAACCTATCAAGATGTAATTAAACCTCTTAATTACACTTCTTTCCCTTTTGGGGAAACTAACCATCTAAGACCCTAGCGTATTTCTAAATGGTCCATATCTATGTTAGTTGTACATAAATTTTCACACACACATACAACACGCGCGTTGAAATAAGTATTTTTGTTTCAATATATCTCATTATTAGGTTTAGCATCAAACGGAACACTATCAGGAACTGCATTACTGATACTGCATTAGAAGAATACGCAGTCTTTCTCGCATTATTACAATAAATGCAAGGGTTCTTCTTGAACTCTCCGATATTCTCACCTTCCCTCTCTCCTAATCGTGTTGCCCTCAGTTTCATATCCATTCCTCTCTCACTCCTTTTTGCACTCTCTCCCAGTTTTCAACTTCTCTTAAATCTGCTTCGTAAGTCTGTACTCCTTGTGCAATGTACAGATGATTCCATAGCAGCAATAATTTGTTGCGTTAAATTAAATGTTTAACGGCAGATACACGAATTAATCCTATTCTTTATAATTCCTTTTGTATTGCTCTTAGCGGTAACCGTTTTACGTATCAATATTGAAATCACTTCTTAAATATTAATCTCAGCGCAGCTTTGACAAAACCAAAACCTCCCATGTGTGTGTGTGTATGTGTGTGTGTGTGTAGGTGTGTGTATGTTGTTTGTGTTGATATTTTAAAAAAAAAATCTGACGTCTTACATTAACATGTATTGTTCTTCAAACTATTGTTACAAAGCATTATTGCTTTATCTACATCGTTGTAATTGAGATAAGCATTAGCAGAGCTGGTTTTATTATTTCCTTCTACGCAGAAGGGAAACAAGTTAATACACTTGGCTAAAGCGATGGTCAAGTCTTATAAAAGCCGATCTCGATGTGAAACAACTGAACTTCAATTTTCGATTTGTACGGCTAGGAATAACACAAAAACGAGATGAAACAAAAGATGACCTCTCGTTTGAGAGAAGTTTAACTAACTTAAAACTAAAACCAATAAAAAAGAATATCTCGGAAGCGGTTAACTATACAAAAAAGTATATTATATAAATTCTGTGTCTTAAAGAGAGCTACAGTTGTGTGGTTAGCTTTAGTCTATCTCAAACGCTTTTCAAGTTACTCAAAATTCATCCAGAACGAAAAGGTCTTCAGAGACTATTCCCAGAAAATTCAAAATTATACACTTTATTTGTCATATAAACGACATTTTAAACAAGATCGTTAAAGCTATTTTTGAAAAAAGCAACATTTTCAAAAGGTTTTTCATATAAGGGGTAGTTTGGTGTGGGAAGATTTTCTTCAAAATGTTCGTGCCTCATCCTTGGAAAATACTAAATTTAAAAATATAATGTGGTATCTAATGGTATTTACGTTTTTAGAGTTGTTCTATCAACAGAAACATACACGGTATTGCACTCCACCCAAAAATTCGATGTTGAGATTCCATTGGAAAAAATATGATTTAATGTTCCATGAATGCAAAAAAATAAAAAAATTAAAAATAAGGTTTGTGTGTCTGTGGACAGCATAGCTGAAAAACGTAAAGTCCGTTAAATACCAAACGGGGTATTTAAGTTTAAGTTCTCCCAAGGATGAGACACAAAGCTTTTTAAGCAAATTCCTCTTCTAACTTCCCTTTACATGAACACTTTTTCGAAAACTTTGATGTTCTTAAAAATTACTCTAACGATTTTGATTAGAATATCCTAAATTAAAGATATTTGCATCTCAAAAAATATGTACATCTTGAACATTCTGGGAATAGCCTCTGAAGACCTCTTTATTCTGAATGAATGTTGCTGAATTTTGCGTAACTGGTAAACTGTAAGAGATAGACAGATACTTGCTTCACAAAAAAATGTAGATCTCGTTAAAACACATACTTTATGTCATATGTCTTTTCTTTTGTAAAACTGACCATTTTTTAGATATTATTTGTTATTGGTTTCAGCTTTAAAATGCTAGTACTTTTCTAAAACGGGACCGTACAAAGCGAACCGAACCTCAGTTGTTTCACATAGCGACGAGCTTTTAAGGAATTTGATTATCGCTTTAGGCTAACATCTTCCCTCATTTCCCTTCTGTTTAAAAGGAAGCAGGTAACAAAACCAAATTTGCTAGCATATATCTCGATTAGTATGGTGTAGATAAAGTAATACTCTTCTATAAAAATAGTTCGTATTTAGAGCAGCTAGAGAAAGTTATGTGAATGGAACGCATCATTTTTATTTTTCATAGCATTCAAACCATCATTTTTCCAAGATCCCACATGTAGCTGGTACACAAACGGGAATATCAGTTAAACCATTTACCGTGAAAAGCTAACAAAAGCGCGCAGAAACACACGCCCAAATTAACACATTATACAGGTTAGCAACCTTTCTTCATACAAAATAAAAATTATCGGAACATGCTTTCGTTACAGTTTCGTTTTGGACACATTAGCAAATGAAAGTTCAGACAGACATATGGATATATATTAGCCTTCAATATTTGGATCAATAGCGTGAACTTTGCATCTGTGTGAAGGTAATACGTGTATGCATTACAGTAAACACGCAGGGTATTGGCTACATGTTTGTGTTATAAAGTTGGGTGTTTATTTTGCCATGAGCAAATACCCATGACAGTCTGCTGCAGGTGCTGCATATTTTGTTGGTGAAATGAGAGGAACAGGGTGGTTATTATATTACTTTGATGGCTTTTCTCTTGTGTTTTTCCAAAGGCTTTTAGTGCTGTGCACATTTTACGTGCACTTACGTTTTATAAACATTTCTGAAATAAGATGCCATAAAATGAATGCTTAAGAGCATTGCATTTTAACAGTAAAATAAACAGGTATAATATAACAGTTGTAATTAATAAAAGTTCCAAGTAGGGGTGTGACATTTTTCAAAGAGTAAAAATAAGATGTCCAGTGATATATTTGGTTTCATGCTTGAAATCAATAATGTTTTATTGAGAATTTCGTCTCCAAAAACGAGAAAAGAATTGTTTTATCGTAAATATTCATATTCCAAAAGTATTGGTTAAAATTTCAGAATTCATAGAATGCTTCCTAATGCAGTCCAAACTGG
The DNA here is from genome assembly GCA_030762935.1 of Hymenopus coronatus. Classification (NCBI taxonomy): domain Eukaryota; kingdom Metazoa; phylum Arthropoda; class Insecta; order Mantodea; family Hymenopodidae; genus Hymenopus; species Hymenopus coronatus. Next base: position 329,663,286 of record CM060900.1, read on the forward strand.
CCAGTGTGGATGAGAGTCGTTCTGACAGTTCAAGAGGTGTACTTCTAAATAATGCATGTTTATGTTTATGCGTATTAAGTATACATTCATTTATGAAAGCATTTATAGTTCCTGATTTAGCTACTACTTAATCAAAGTTTTTGTTAAAGTTGTACTTTAAGGAAAAAAGTCGACGACGAAATTTCACAGAAATACGAGTTTTTTGAGCCCCTGAACCCAGAAAAAATATTTAAAAAATATTTAAAAAGCACATGTGCCTGTGAGTGAACAGCATAACTCAGAAACGAAATGTCCGATAAATACCAAAGTTAGTGTTAAGTTAGTACCTTTCAAAGGTGCAAACTGATATTTTGTTGAAGAAACTCACTACATTTAAACTAAACACTGTTTACATAGAAACGTTTTCAATTTTTTTTTTATTTTTTCAGAAAGTTTTCCAACGATTTCGACAATATAAAATATGATACATCTAAAATAATATTCATTTAGAAGGAATTTTTCATAAATTTTGTACAACTGTTAATTCATAATAACTGGATAAAAACGTGCTGTGGACCACTTTAAACACACAATGTCTATGGTATCAGATATTTTCGGGTATGTGTTATTGGTAGTCATTATTGGTAATTTTCTAAAAATGCTGTCTATTCAGTTGCTTTTCACAATGTCATGAAAACTTATGGAATTCCCAGGCAGATATACACATTAGGCTTTAAACATCTGACTATTCATTCAATTTCTTCTGCCACACTTTTACCTGCAAAAAAGGTGTAATGAAACTTTTCTGTAAATGAATATTTCCATTAACATAAAGTAAATAGAGAATAAGCTTTTGTAAAATCCTTTTGTAGAGGTAATAGAAAACTTAGCGATGATGAGTAGAGGAGGCTATGTGGATATTGTGAATATATCATAGGAGATATTTCTAATTATTTAACCCTCATTAAAGACTTTCATAAAAACTCGGTGCTGGAGAATTATATAGATTACCTAAATCTAAAGGTATCACAGGATTTTAAAAGGCACAAATTATTCCTAAATAACGACTGAGCTCCCCTTGTCTCTCCCATCACCGTCTCTGCTTTCCCGCACACTCCCCCTTCATTCCTGTTACCACTTAGCAACTTAAATGAAGTGCCGTTTTTTTTATTTTTTTGAAAACTGACAATAAAACCGTTTTCCTGATCTTAGCATAAATTGAAACTAGCGTAAAATGCTTATCTTGGAAACATTTAGCTGCGATGATACTGCTTTTGTGGGATCGGAACAATACTGTGGAGTTTACGTATGCCTGTAACCATAATAAAACTGAAACAGTTATCCTATCGACATTATATAGATAACAAATCTCGCTAGAAACGTTTTATTTATAAGCTTTTGTTCTGCAACATTTTACCCTCAATGGCTTTGCGTCCCATTATAACGACCGCCGCTTTGTAGAAATTAATTAAGATTCAGCAGAGCATACTTTCTAGGCGGGATCTAAGGTATGTTATACATCAACTTTCATTAGAATCGATTTGGCCATTCTTGCGTGAAAATGTAGACACAGGCATGCCGACTCACCAGACACGCACATTTTAAAATGCAATTTTTGCTTCAAAGACCCATTATTTATATGAAATATTGATAAAAAATCAACATCTTGGGTATATAATCCATATTACATAATCAGTGTTTAAAGCATACATTCCATGACATTTTTTTTTTTTTTTACAATATTCCTATATAATGAATATTTAATTTCTTATACCAGTTTTTCGAGGGTACAGAAACCGGTTGATTGGTAAATTCTGTAATGTTCCGATTACCATGAGCGCCTATAGCACATGTGTCCCTTCCACTCACAATGCTGAACCAAAGTTTACTCGAAATGTATCGTAAAAATTGGGTCGCTTATGGGAAATACCATGTGGCCCAAAATCCCCGTATTTGACGTTTGCAGATGTCTATTCGTGCGTTAAAAGAGTTGTAGAACTCAAAGGGGCTATTTTAAGTTACAGCAGGCCAATGGAGATCTGGCGAGAGCGACCTTCGTTTTAACTTTAGCAATGAGCGCGACCCGCTCACCGTCTCCACTGATAAACAAGAGGAGTAAAACGAAGGTCGCTCAGTCAATTGAGCGAAGGGATTTATGTCAACGTGAAATACGGGGCATTTGGGCCACCTGGTAAATGGGCTCTGAAACTAGCAACATTGCTTCTGTTGGTGAAGAAATTTAGAGTTCCTGTTGTGCTGTTAACATGAATTTCATCAAGTTCTCTGTCACACGTGCTTGGAACTCGTCTGAAATACATCCCAAAGCATCTGTCATCTGCACAACTAGACGATTTAAGAAGCGTAAGGAAACCTTAATCAAGCTAATGCCTAATGAATGGAAACCTCAAGAGTATTTACTGAGACATCTCATTTCATCATTATGAATTACAAGCATGATACAAGTTATTTTGAAACCCGTTGACCACCTACTTTATTTGAAACATGCCATTTATAGACGAAGGAAAACTCCGGAGCAAAAGCTTCCCACTGGAGCTGCAGCTGGAAAGCAGTTAACTCTGTGTTCTGAACCACAAGGCGTAGGCATCGAATAAATGCAGTTCAATTACACTCCACCTGCTGCACATGTTCAGGTTTTTTATTAGGTAAGTTAAACCTCACACAAACATTTACCTATCTATTATCAATTTCCGAAATATCCTATTTTTATGCCATTTTCTGGAGCGCCTGTTATCTGAAAGTACTTGTATCGTATCTCTGATAATGCTCTTACAAAGTGTACTACTTAGAGCTGTATAATAAACCTGAAATCCCACGACGACAATTACCACACAGATAAATATCTAAACAGGATCATGCCTCTTTCTTTTCATAATTTTCATAACTTGTCTTCTAACTTAATGTACTGGAAATATGTTAGTCAGACCAGAATTTATTCACCGCATTCCCATGCGGTGGACATAATTAGGTGGATGTGGCCGGGAGTAGACTGCACCTTTTACATATGAGTTTAACATCATTCACATGCAGTTATAACATTTTATTGCAATAATGAATTGTTGTGGTGATAGATACCAAATTTTGTAGTTTCTAGAGTGATAAATTTCACAATTGCAAATGGGTGAAATATGAATATAAGCTTTAATTGAAACAGTGTGGGCGTTAATCAAATATATGGCCTCTTCTTTAAAGTTTTCAAAGTCCACGTCACTGAACTAATTCGTTTATGATTATTAACCCTGCATTCCATAGATGAAGAACCCAAATTAGACGGAAGGTCCCTACACGTTCCTCAAGAGAAGTATAGAGAGAAAAAACACTGTATTAAACCCATGCACGGTATATTAATCATTATTAATATCAAGCGTAAAATAATTCTGACTACTCAACTTATTAATTTACACTATATTGCAAATTTCTTTAATTCAGTTTATTATAAAATTGTCTAGAATCACATAAATATAATAATTTTATTCTGTTTTAGTATTTTCCAATTTTCTTTTTATACATTTTATTGGAAATTCATTTGGAAAATTCACGAAAACTAAGTTTAAAACCGTAAAAACGCATAGCCATGCACAACAAACTTATTATGTTTTGTAACTTCCATTATATTATTTGACTTAATGCCTGCTAAAGGCGACAAGCTTTGTATATGTAAACAAATAGCTTTATACGAATTCAGGTATAAATGGGGATAACTAAATAAGTTACATTATGTTTAATATATTTTTCACCAAGCAGTAGCTTCGTGTTCAACATTTGATAAAATATAGTGTTCATAGACTAAAATAGTATTAAAATCTTACATGTTTACTTCTACATAGAATCAAATAGGAAAACTAAATTTCTTATATTATGTTAGTGAATTTTACAGATATTTTGTAAAAATTCTGTAAACTCAATTAAAATCCTATCACAAAATTAAACGTTGTTTACCTTTTAATATTTTACCCTGAGCAAAGACACTTAAAATTACTGCTAAAATAGCTATTATAAAAGGTTTGTGGTCTTAAATAGAGGCTGCAAATATGGTTATTTTTCAGTGACAGTTCCAGTTCCCCTCCCAAACTCTGGGTTCTAAATAACTGCTCCAAAACTACAGTAGAGGATTTGAACCACGGATCTCCCGGTCTCTAGCCTATTGCTTTACGACTGAGCTACCATGACAGCATGCCGGCATGACATTAAATTATTCCACTGTAAATTAGTCCAAAAGTATTGACTCTACTCGTAAAGCCAACTATATTGGCAAGATACTCTTGGATCCATAGACGAGCCGTGGGGAGCGCGCATCCCTTCATTATTATATAAAAAAAAAAAAAAAAAACTACTGACTGTATGCAATATAATACATTCCAAATAAAAGTTTAAAGTTGCCCATTTTATTAATAAAATAAATCTAAACGTATATACCACTGGTTTAAATTTTGTCGCAAATACAAATGATCTAACCAGATACAAATTTACTGGCTTACTCCGGTCTGCTGAGTTGGGAAGGTGGGACGGGAAGTGAGTTGCATGCACAAAAGCGAGGACAACAGTTGAAATAATATTATAATTCTGACGGTCGTTTTGCCTAAGATAATCAGTTTTTTAATGCTTAAAAGACTACTACAGCTTATACATTCCATTATTCACAACTATTTTATATAGTTCCCTAATGTAGTGTCTTTAGTTTAAGGATTTAAAACATAACCATCAACCACAAGTTATCTCTCCACTTTTCTTCTGTATTTTGGCTTATAGTTAAAGATTGTTTTGGTTATTCGTCCTTCGTGCATTCTTACTATATGATATAAAGTTTAATAAATATTATTAATTACTTCTGAGTACTCGCCTCCCTTACAGAAATCCTGAACTCGTCCTTGACTCTTGGTCCACTGTTACTTGACTGATTCGGTTTCTTTCGCATTAAGCCGTGATTCTTATTTCTTTTCAGCACTGCCAACGGCAGGATGATGGAATGGATACTCTCTTCTCTTCCTTTTTCCCTCGTATTCTACATTTAGGCATTTGTCTTCAAGTTCGCAACGTACTTCATAAAATAAGTATTACATTTTCATGGCCTTTTCTACCCATTATCATTTTTATTTCAATAGCTTCTACAAGCTATTCTTGCGAAAACTTATTTTTGTGGATGCAAGGGCGATAAGGGAAACCAAATCGATAGTCAGATGTTTTAAAGTTACTCTATGCTGATCTTGAAACGCGGTACTCTTTCCATGACATTGAGTGAAACAACTGAATAGGATCATCATTTAGAAAAATGACAAGTGCTGGACCATTCAAACTAATGTCAATGTATATCTCTGAAACGGTTGATGTCAGAGAGGAAAACTTGTTGCGAATAAATTGTGTTTTAAAGAGGTTGAATTTTTTGTGCAGTGCTTTCGTGTCAATTTCTTGCCGTTTACCCATTTTGAATTCTTTCTGACTGAAGAGAGCATCACAGGCTTTAGGTAGAAAATTTAAAATATGTGTTTGATTTCTCACGTAAATATCTCAAATATATAGTATTCTTGTGAAGCATAGCAAGCAATCTCTGGAGAGGAATCCACACGGCAAAAATACGAGAGAAAGACCTAAGATGACATGAAAGAGATCGGTGAGGACAAAGAGCGAGACGCTTTGTATTAGTGATAGGCGGAATTGAACTTTCTTCAAGTATCGAAAACTTTATATACATTATATGTTTTATTAAAAGAGGAATTGTAATTAAGTTATTTCATGTTCTATTTTTTATGAAGTAAAATATTTCATAAAGATTGGTTTAATCCATTTGGTTTATTGCAATGTTAATATATACACATTTAATAATCGAAATTTTTACTCTATTAAATGTTCTCGAATTATATAATCACCCATTAGCTTTTTACTAATCAAAATCAGGCTGTAATCATATGCAAGTTTTCGGATGCTACGTTATCGTCAATCGAGTGCTGCTCTTCAATTCCCCCCATGGTTGTTCTCGAATAAATCATTCAATTCAAATGATGGATGATAAATGCGACAACATTTAGGTCCTGACAATTAGGTGACTTGGTATAAGCAAAAAGTATTAGATGTCAAAGATAAACGATCGTTAGGTACAGTGTACAGCACTGTTGTGCTGTTCAACAAATTGCAATGTTGGATCCTTTACACCTAAACAATTCACTACAGCTCACGAGAGTACATGTGTGAATGTGTGGACGCTGTGCTGCAGTGATTCAAAAGCTAATAATGATAGGAAAACAGTTTATTTTAACAAATAAATGTTAATGTTATTTTATGACAGTATTTCACCACGAAATTATTTAATTTAAATTTGGTAAGATATATTGTGCGTTTACATGCATCATGGGATTGCTAGTGAAAAACATTACACATCTATATGACCCTCAAAATGCCCCGAAAGAAAACTACAAAAAGAATTGATTACTCATGTGTCGGTAAGAGATAAGTTTGTTCAAATAGGCTATACTCTTTTTAAATATATCTGGAGGTGACCTTTCTGGTCGTACACCCAAAATGATTTATTGATTTAGGTAATCTAGTTTGAGGTGTGGTATAATTACTTTATTGTGCATATGACTGGTACTAGACGTACTGAGAATACATATAACAAACAAATAATTCATTATTGACCGCTTGTATAATAATCCTTGTGAATTAATAACAGGTGATGATATACAATTAGGTAAGCTGCATTTTACACAACATTGTTCTTCTTAAAAATGCATACTATGTCAGATTTTACTATGAATTTGATTTAAATTTGTAATATTGTTGCTCATTCGTTGTAGTTAGCCGATCGAGCATTGTACGTTCCATTATGCCAGGAAATAGCAATTAAAGTATAATGCTCATGTATATGAAATAATTGTTATATAAGAATTCGTTAGCTTTGGGTTGAAAATAAGTCCATGATGCGCAATGAATATATTTTTATTTGATGCCGTATTCTCATGCTTCATCCTGACCAGATGATTATTTTATAGAATGTTTTCATCAGATGGCACATCCCTTTGGTTTATCCCGTCAAGAGTTGAATTGTGTGAATGACTGTTAAGTATGAGCACCAAACATATTTAAGTGAAGCTATGCTTGCGAGTTCGGTGTACCTGCATCTATCCGAATGCAGCATTTGAATACATCATTCAGGGCATTCTCAAATGAGAATCGATGCACTTGCACCCATCCGAGTGAAGGATTTGAATTCAGGATTTGCAGTATCTCGAGAACATCCAACAATCGAATACATCGACATTTGCATTCTAATATTCCGTGAGAATGACAACCTTCTCATTTCTGTGTGACTGTTCACATGTTCCGCAATACGCCCGATAATGACCTCTGCAAGGTATAACCAGTAGTGATGGGTAGGGACAACCTACGACTATATCGGCGATGAAGACCATTCTGGCGGATTTAAAACTTTAGCTGGGTACATGCATTAACTGGTAACACATGCCACCGCATTCCTTCTCAATAAAATTAACTAAGTGAAAAATAAAATCATTGACGTAACCTGAATGTTGTAAAGTGGCAAAATAGGAGACTTCTAGATAGAATTACATGTATTACGACAGTGAAATCCGAGGGCAAATCCGTTTAAAGAACTGATAGATTTAGCAAACGTAATTCTCTCCCTTACATTTTCGAATATGGAGTTAGGAGGGGAGTTCAATAATTTGAACACTGCCAAGGCAAAGCTAAGGAATCTGTTAGAATGTTTAACTGTAGCTTATATACTGAATTTGTAGAAATGCTCTTAGGACATTAGGAAAGACATGGTGTTCGTATGAACTCTCAGAAAATGCTGTCCATAAAATTGATACACGCATTAATCTGCGCTCAATTATAAACTTTAACCTTCATTACACTTACATCTATTGTACAGTACCTATATCTAGCATTACTAGAGAAACGTAAATGGGAGAAATTAACTCATTGTCAATAAGGCTGGAATACCACATATAAATGCACACTTAATGCTAGGGAAGCCTTTTTCTTCATTGACGGCTAAGCCCAGTTGACCTGAGTTAGTTACTTCAAAGATAGCACTATGGGCTATATTACACATTGTAACATTTGTTTGTAGATTATAAAGGTTCTTTGTGTAAAAGTCAACTTTCCATTTTTGTATTAAATGTTTAAACACTTAAAATATTCTTAAAATCGAAGTCCTTGTCCGTTTCACGACTCCTTTGTTTTACTCCTAGCCATGGAAAGAGAACCGAATAACAAGGACAATTGCAAAGAGAATGTCGCTCTAGCCAAATGTATTCCCTTATTCCCCCTCTATTTATAAGCAACTAAGTAATTCGGCTGTTCCTGGTAATTATCTTGATTAGCTTTGTGTAGATAAATGAATAAACTTTTATAAGAATAGGCTGTTTTCAGAACAGATAGAGAAAGTCATGTGAATGGAGCACATTAGATGTTTTGTTCTGTACTGCTCAGAGCGAGAGGTGCATGTTGAGAGTCAATTGAAGAACCAAGAACCTGCATTCCAGCATCCTAGACTTGCTTCATTAAAGAAAAAGATAATGCAGTGTTTTTGCATCTGTAATACGTGTTCAAGCAAAGAAAGATTTATAAATGGCAAGCGGTGTTTGAGAGCAGAGCATGGCAGTTTTATGAGATCTCTTGCATGGGCTTCACAGTTCATGAATCATGCGATTTCACGACTGAAGTGAATTACGTGTCTCTTGCCTGCAACACTGCTCTCTCTCTCTCTCTGGGCATAAAGGAGCTCTGCATTTAACAGCTCATTAAGAGATTTTATTGCAGAATACTAAGGAATGGCGGCTGCACGCTAAATGTTCTTATGTGGTACAATGACATATTCCTTTATTTCTTCTATTTAGGGGACGGCGTCATTAAATAGGACCATCTCACTTAAACCAGAAGATGAAATTTTCCACACGGAGATAGCTTCTGGTCTTGTTATGTAGAACTGTTTCTTCTGACAACATACTCAGCAGAGTGACTTTGCCAACTTTCAGTCAGGTTCTTTGTCTGAGAATCTTATACTTCATCTCACAATCGAACTGGTTTAGAAATAGAAATAGGAATAAAATAAATACACACAGAACCTTCATTGTTGGAAATAATCCTTAAATCATATGTTTTTAGAAGCTTCTCCACATAAATCATTCTTACATTTCTATCGATTTCCAAAAATTACATATGAACATTTCCTTGGTATTTGCTAACTTTCCATATAACATCTTCACTTGTTCTCTCATCGTTTAAATAAAAGCAATGTTACCGATATGTGTTTTCACTACATATGCCTGTATAATTTACATTTTACAAGTCTTATCTACATGATTGGGGCTATACCATTACTTTCTGTGATACGGTGTTTCATCGCATCGCATTCCACCGGTGCTCCATCATCATTCATGTATCATCATTGTCACCGCCTGCGATGCCAAAAGTAGTTAAAGCGGGCGTTAAACACTATAAACAAAAAACTGATATATCCCAGTGGTACTTTCTATGTCACTTAGATTTGTGAACATGCTTATATCCTAAAAAGTGCTCATCGAAACCTGGAAATGTGATCGAATACTGAGACACATATTATTTGTTTACGGTAAACGCGTCTCATATGCTGTTAAACCCAATAGTAAATTATTAAAATTACATTTAACTTGTTTTAAGCTTTTTGGGGAACCAAAACACTAATTGTCACAAAATAAATGCAGGAAAAAACTACACTTCATACAATTTTTGGAATATATTATGCATCTAATTGCAATAATAAACAACAATAAAACGGGCGCATTTATTTCCTCATACAAGTTTCAATCGATTACGTATACCGGTGCATATTGGTGTCAAATATTTTGGAGTCGCTCTCTGGAAATTAAAAGAGTGGAAAAAGTTGATATGAACATGGGTCTGAAAATCAATTATAGCTGAGCTACAAGAAAAAAGGTTACAAAAAATTCTTTGATGTGGCATCCTCGTGCTTCCATGCATACACTAAGCCTCCATGGTTAGTCAAGATATCACCTATTTTGTTTCAAATTCCTGGAGTGTTTCGTATTTGGTCAGTGGGTATACACTTTCTCTCCCTCTCTTTCTCCCTCTCTTTCTCCCTCTCTCTCTCTCTCTCTCTCTCTCACACACACACACATGGTCGATATCCGGTGCATGAGTCACGTAAACCAGGGACTTCCAAGGGTTTTAAATCAGGAAATCGAGCAGGCAATGCAATGAATCCCCCCCTACCAATTTATCTACGGAGAAATTGGCATTACATTATGTACTACCTGACTGAAATTAGCTGGGTCACCATGATATAAAAGTCACATTTATATGACCTCCAAGAGCATTTCATCAGTTAAATGAAGCAATTCATTTCTGAGAAATTGTAATGCGTCTCTAAATAAGTCTCACGTGCGGAGAAAAGAAATAGCAACCTGTAAGGTGATCATGAGTGTCCACCCACATGTTTCGGCAGAACCTCTGTTGATGTCTGTCTTGTCGTACTCTATGCGGGTTCTCATAGGCCCGGTTATTAGTATTACGGAAATAAAAGATGCCGTGCGAGCACACCCAATCTCATCAGTGAACAAGGTGCATGCTAAAAAATTCATAGCCCCATTCTGTAATGTGCATTAGCAGAAAGTTCTTCTTGACTCAAAGTCCCTCACATTTAATCCTTGTGCCCGCTGAAGGTGATACGGGTAGATGATTTATGCATTCCATTACTGTAATGTGTCTTATGCTATCTGATGGGTTTGCGTCAACATCACGAAGAACTCGTTCTTCGCGGCCAATGCTTCATATCTTTCTTAGTGTTCCAATATTTGAAGCACTTTTCTCAAATGATCCACTATCTCCCAAGCATTGGTGAATTTGTGAGAATGTTTTTGAGCAAGGTAAGTGCCTGATGCAGTACATTTTCGCATTAAGTTCTCGTGCTTGCGATGCATTCCCATCTGTAAGACCTCATATGCAATGTGTCTTTTACTCACATGATAAAATTTCTTTTGCCTTCTGCTCTACACCAAACAATCAGCTGAAAACTTAATTCAAGTAATTAGTATCGATGTCAATGAGGGTACAAATCTTTTAGTAACTCTCCAACAAACGATTTTCAGACACCTGTTTATATGAACCGTTTTTGCTGTTCTGCTGTTGGAACGGCGTTCTCGAAATATTTGAAACCACTACAGATACATTCTATATTTATAGTTGTGCTGTTTTTAGACAGCAAAGTTTCAAAGTTTTTAGTCTCAGTTTGCATATATTCAGATACAGGAAATACTCCGAGGCCTTTTGGTGTTCAGTGTGCTTAATTTGTAATTCATTCAAATTTCAAACGTGTCGTTTTAAAAATCTTGTGTATAAAACTTCAGTTATACTCATACATTGATTATGTTAAAATTTTAAAATGCCCAAGAGAGCCTCCATCTAAACTAATCTTATTTAACCGATTTGAAACAAACCTAAAATGTGTTGACAATTTTTTTTCCAAACTGCTACATGAGAAGCTTCAAATTTCCAACTGCAACTTTTAACGATGGAAGGCATTTTATAACACAAGGGTTATTAAAATTTAAATGCAGTGTTTAAATGAGACGAAGTAGGGAGTATGATCTTATTGTTTATCCAAATCCCTTGGCGTTCGTGACCTAGCGTCAGGCATTGATCATAATATACTGAACTGTGATAATTACTTACAACGATCTTTCCAAGTTATTCTGAATGTTAAATGGATAGCCTTAAAAGTCAGCAGAAGGTAATTTGTTCACTTCAGTAGAGTGTGTTAATGAATTACACCGTAATAATTTAACAGATTATAGACGCGTATGATATGTAATTTCAAATAGGAAATGTATGATTCACGGTTAAACATAACGCAGTTATAACGTGTTTAACAAATTCGTTTCAAATGCAGATAAGTCAATGTTAAATCAAAGCCAGATGAAAACCTGACTTGGAATGTATTTTAAAATGTTATAAATATAAATTCTCAGCAACATTTTATTCTTGTTCTCAAGATTTACTGCCATAAAGTTCTCTCGAATCTCGAACAGAGTATTTGACTGTGAGACACTCCATGGGTTAACTTCCTTCATGCGTCATGTAGCCTACACTAGAGGCATTTTTGAATCGCTCCTGTGGTGTAATGTGTAACGCTGAAAGCTACAGACCCGAAGGTCATAGGTTCATTTCCTATCATGGATTTAACTTGTTTCCTTTTTTCTTTTAAGCCATAAGAAGAAGTGCTACTTTGTGGAGAGTGTTCGAAGTGTCTATTGTGGAAAATTCATATTATAACCATTACACCAAAAACGACGCTCTCCAATGGCCCTTCGTTTTCGTTCCTGTGTTCTCGAATGGTATCATCAACAGCTAGTGGCAGACTGGTACTTTAGAAACATATCCGAAACTTCGAAATTTGAACAGACAGACCAGAGGTCTCCTATCTTATATTACTTTTTTAAGACACCTCCTTATTCTCTGAAAATATTTCGATCTAGTTCATTAACACCCTGCATATAAAAGGTTTATTCATATTTTCTGACAAATGCTATTTGTGAATAAATCTCAATATAATGCTATTATAAACCTATTATAAACTATCTTGTTTAGCTTCTGAATTATTGTCTATGCCCACGTATTTTGCTTACCTCCTAGAGAGCGCGACCCTCACTAGGAAGCACTACTCTACGGTGGTTTACTATGTGCACACCTTTTCTTGGGCGCTAGTTTCAGAAGAGAGAGCCCACCCATCTGTCTTTCCGCAGTGTTATCAAGCAAAGAAAGTTTGTTTGTTTGAGGCTTTCAGCTACTATGGTGAATATGTTATCTAATTTACCGCGAACTATCTGAATTATTAAACGAAACATAGCAGACGTGGATATGCGTGAACTGTGAGATCTACAGTCAGAATGAAACCTTAACATTGAAACCTTAACATTGAAACCACTAGATATCAGGGTGTATAGAGTACTTCATGTCTCAATACTGTTGCTCTGCTCTGATTCCAAAATTGCTCTAAACCTAGTGAATGATGACTAGGGAGCCGAGCGCCCAAGAAAAGATGCGCGCATAGTAGTTATAGCTGAATTGGCACTAGACAAAACCGGAAACAGGCACTGTTTTAATCAGAATTTGTTCAAGGAAAATATCCACTAGCAATTATGGAAATATCTTACAATTACCGAGCAGGAATAGAAATTGACAGAAAACAAAGATGAGTCCTGGATAAATTTTCTGTCCGTATTACAGTGTATTATAATATCCTTCAACTTTCCAATCAAAGCCTACACACAGAAAATTTGAAAGAAGAATAAAAAAACATGTATCAGAATACCTTTCATAATTTTCAGTAAAACTATTTAATTTTATATAAACGAGCTTTACATTACAGCATTAATAATAGTAATAATAATAATAATAATAATAACAATAATAATGATGATGTTATATTTTGGAGCAACTCCCGTCTTCTAGGTGCGATCCAAATATACATTTATATTTCTTGAAAAAGTACGTTCAGTTCGTAATATCTTTGTATCTTATCACCTGTTCCAGAAATTTTTCATACAAAACTTAGTTTATGATTTCGATAAACATTTATTGCAGTCAGGAATATAGAGAATGCAAATATAACAGCCAAATGTGTGAAGAACATTTCGCTATATTCTGTACCTGGTATTACACGATCATTTGCATATCCTTTGAGAAACATAAGAAGGGATATATTTCAAAAGAGGAATTGCTCAAAACACTTGCCAAGACAAGCGAATAACAGACTATCTCGTATATCTCTTTAATACAAACTTTCAATATCTGAATGAGTTGTGTATATTCTTGTACTAAATCCCCCCCCCCTCTCTCTCTCTCTCTCTCTCTCTCTCTAAATTCCCCCCTTATGTAAAATCCAATAAAATTCACAAAGAACGAAAGGACAATTTTGATACAGAATTTAAAACATATGCTTTATTTCATAGCAATATTTGGCTTTCTAATAAACACTTTAGAATGGTGCTTCAGAAAATATCAAATGATGAATATTTTTTCCATCTAAGAAAAAAGGAACACAGAACATTTCGTGAAAAATCTTTATGTTGTAACGGAAATTCCGTTTTATTACTCTAACAAATATTATTTTTATCCTCCACTGATTCCAAATGAAAATCTATTCACAAATAAATGTCTTTACTTGATGCTTTCACAACAGTTCAGCCATATAGTTTCCTTTCGAAGTTCGCTGCAGCGGCAACTACTGCATCCTAGGGATTTCTCGTCGAAATTGTCACAGCTGCTGCACGATATGCATTTCCAGTTGAAAATGAACTCTGTGGGGCTCGTTCTCTCCTTTTTATAGCTGTGGATGAAGTGCTTGCTAGCTTCGATGTTAAAGAACTCAGGCACGTGAGGCGATTAAGAGTCCGAGGCGTGGCCACAACATTATATGCTTGAAAAATGCTGAACATAAATATCATGTTTGGTGATCTGTCCTTCTCTGTGTTTCTCTGTAGCTCCATTCATCTATCTCTCCCTCTCTTTCTCTCTCCCTCTCTCTCTCTGTCTCTCTCCATGGACTTATCTCTAAAAATGCTTTGGAGTTGAAGGAACTTCAAATGTTATTTTTAATGAAATACCGATATGTGATTTTTTTTTTGCCGAATAACATATTGTTACTATTACTAAGCGGTAAATAAAGTAACCAGCGAAATTAAAAATAATTTAATTTTCTTAAAGACATTAAGGGGAAAATCAACTGAAAATTTGTAGTTTGGACCAAATTCGTGATTTTTTCTTTTTTTTATTTTTTTACTTCTGAAAGACATCTGTTTATTTCTTTATTTGAAAGTGGTAGCACGTAGTGTGCACCATTTTTAAATATTTGAGTGGTCATTTAGGCATGGACACGACACTGCTAGCGGTGACGCATCCCCTTATAATTTATATTGTCCGTTTCTCAAAACAGCACTTATCTTCGCATAAGAACTTCCTTGGGGAGCAATTTTAAGTAGATTGTTATGCAAATTAGAAGCAGGGATCTTTACAAACTTGGTTTTATGATTTAACCCGGGTTTTGATTATAAATTATTAATTATTTCAGCATTTATGTGTAGTAAATAATAATAATATAACTTTTAAAATTAAAAATTATAGATCCAAAGAATTCCTGTATCTTTTTCTTTCATTAATAGTCAAGTATAGACCAAACTTTATCTTCATGTGAATAAAACATGCTGACCATATATTATACACGAAACATGAACAGTGTTCCACAAGGAGCGTTATATAAAATAATTAAACCCTGAATTGAGAATTATTGAAGAGGAAACTATTTTTAATACATGACTAAAATTTTGCACAGAAAAAACTACTATAAGAGAAATAAACCTGTAAATTTTGAAACCTCTAGCTTTAAAACTATGGAATTTATGTTCGCCTAACAACGTTGTGTCGAATGAACTGGAAACCTTGTTCCTATATTCTATATCTAAAGAAACGTTCCACAAGAGCTTTGGCGGCAATGGTGGTGATGGTGGCAGCGGCGATGGTGGCGGTGTTGGTCTTGGTGGCGGCGGTGGTTTTCGGGGTGGCGGCGGCGGCGGCGGTAGTGGTGGTAAAATGGAACTGGGTGTTTTTA
The DNA here is from genome assembly GCA_030762935.1 of Hymenopus coronatus. NCBI lineage: Eukaryota > Metazoa > Arthropoda > Insecta > Mantodea > Hymenopodidae > Hymenopus > Hymenopus coronatus. Next base: position 329,678,905 of record CM060900.1, read on the forward strand.
TGGCTGCTCTTTAACTGCTATGGTTTTCAGCTCCCCATTCTGATATATTAGGCGTGAAAGATCTCCAAAGTTTGCTAAGATGCCTCTTTATCAGGGTTGAAATTTTTACATGCCGTAAGTCTACGGCATGGGACCAATTGCATTACGTCACTTCCGAAGTAATGCTACGGTTTTTTACGCCGAAAACTTGCATCGTCCTCCGCTGGGTTGGAAGGCACGACCTTGGTTCAGAGGCAAATATGTAACCCCTAGACCTCGCAGGATGATTAGTGGTGATGGTTATGAAACTTCGCAATTATTGACCTTCGAGTTCAGGAAATTTTTCAGTCCCTATATTATAACAATATACTGCTCAAAGCATCTGTAGTATTGTTACTAAGGTATATTAGAAGTTTACTTTCTGTACCACTCATCTATAGTAAGCAGAGGGTTCTATTTTACCCAACTTGGAAGTCGAAATTTCACCAGGAATTCAGATTTTGAACCTCCCCAATAGCTTATTTTTATTATTATATTTTAGAAAATAAACCTGTCTGTGTAATGAGGCGGAGAGAGAGTGATAGGGGGCAAGTTAGTTCTACAGTTTTCATATTTGAACTACCTACCTGTATGAGCATGCCGTGCGAAATTTTTCAAAATTCACTTTACATATAATATGTATTTATTTTTCATTTCTTCAAATGTGCCTCTAACAATTTTGACTAAGATGTCATACATGAGAATATTTAAACAAATAATAAAATATGCACGTTTTTAATTTTTGAAGTTCTTATTATAGCATTTGAGCTTTGTGTACTTTGTTTAACTGGAATTATGAGACATGGACAGCATGTGTCAATTTTTTTTTTAAACGTTCAATGTACATATTTACACTTTCCCTACTACGTCATTTAACGGACTTTAAAATGTTATAGTTATTGCTTTCTTTCCATCACGGGAAAACATTTGAACAAACCAAGCTTTGAATGCTGTAAAATATGTGACTAATGACTTAACTGAAGTAAAGAATAATTTTATATGAAGATTAGTATACATAATGGATATATGTGAGTTTTTCTTCAGTATCGAGAGCCCTGTGGTGTCCACATCAATTTTCTTTAAACTTAGAATAGCTGTGAGTTTTAATTCAGTCGTATACCTATAATCGAATATAAAGCACGAAGTATTTAAAAATAATCAAAGTTTCCCGTTTCTTTCCTACGAAAGAATTATAACGTCATTAGATAAAGTAGGTAGGTACACAACAAAGAAAGCTTCCATGATATCACTGTGCAGAGTTATTCTGTTTGGTTGTCATTATTCTGGACAGACCTACGTAAGCTGCACTAACGGAAACTCTATTGTTCTGTCCGTCAGTCTGTCTGAGTGCCTTGCATCCATCTGGTCCCATTCGGGTTTCTCCGGACCAATTGAATATACAGAGCACACACGACAGTGCCAGACATCTTTAAAAGTTGTGCTTATATTTGACCACTCTTTTAAAAGTTATCTCAATCATCAAGACATTAACAGTGATCGACTTAACAAAGTACGTTTTTAGGCACTGCTTCTTTGTAGTTGCCACCACATCTGATAGGCTCCGGTCTCTCTTAGTTCGTTTTGCTCTCCTCTTGTGTTTTATGTCATACTTCTCAAGAAGGTAAGGAACCAGAAAGGTATAGCAATGATCTCAGATAGCTGTTCATGCAGATGTAAATTAAAAACTATGCATACATATGGAAAAGATTTGGCATGTAGCAACTCTTCTTACGAAAGCAATGTTTTATCAGGGAAATGAACATACCTGAAGATCAGAGTATACGTAACTGGGTCCATGGCAAGGTTAGAACTACACAAGCTGGGAACGGTTTCGTTGCATTGCAGAGGGATAAACATGCGTGAGCATTTTTTTAAAATAAACCAAATATTACAATCACGTAACTTTCTCCATACAGAAAAATATGTTTTCACATATGTTTCATAAATGAATGGTAAACCAAATCGATTTACTATCCTCTCCACCTTCCAAAATTAGACAGAGAAAGAAGTTTTAGGTGATCCAATAATTCTATATAAGATTTCAGTGGTAATAGGTTAATTTATTTAGAAAATGGTGTGTGTTTGTGTTTGAGGTGAGTAAAATGTTACCTTCAAGAAAAGCTTCAACCTTTTAGTTCCAAACAAATAAAACCTCTAAATAACTATTCGAAAATTCAGTTTGAAAATAACAGTTAAGTATGGACACTTCTATTTACGTAGAACCTAACAGAAACATACTTTTGGTCCACTCTCATTTGACTGACTAGTTTTTTCGATCAACTCGCGGTTCTTAGGCTGTTACGAAGATTATCAAGTAGCAGAACAATCTTTCCCTGCTCTCCCACCTTATTCTGTCTTTCCTCTCCTATTCAGACATCCATGTGTTAATTCGGTACGTATCTATCCTTAAACCAAGCATATGTCAGTCAGTTAAGAAAATTAATTCCCTGATAATTTACTATCACCCTATCAGTTTCCATGGTAGAACTGAAAAATAATTTATTTCTTGCTAATAAAACTAATCGTAAGTCATTATCTTTCGTGTGAACATTACAAAGACTCGATGGCATAATAATTAAATCCATCTGGCCGGAAAGCTTTTAGTGTACATCGCTCTATATTGAATTTGAAGTAGGGATGCTTCCATGGTTTATTATCATATAAATATTTGTAGCTGTAGCAATATGAAGATGCATACAGACATGCTAAGGTAGTTAGTTGCAAACACCCTTCCAGAAATCGAAAGAAGAATTCGTGACACTGTTCAAGCTTACTTTCGCGAATACTGAACGTTTCTCTAATTCAAGAAGCACTACATAAAAATTGCATAACCTAACGTCCAAAAATGTGGCAAATCCAGCACGAACAGTGCATCAATGTGGCGAGGGAAAACCAACTAGCAGTGTAGAGGGGCGACGGTCTCTCCGTACACACGCATGCATAAAAATGACCCATTCCCCTGGATCGCAACTGTGTATTTCCCTGAGTAAGGTTTCCAACTCCATGTAACCAAACTTTTACACCATCCTGCCGGTATCACTTCTCTATATGACTGTCCTGAAAAGCAATTCAGGAACACAAGAACGAACCAGTGAGCAATGTTAAGTGAGTGATTCAGATGAATGAGTAATTCAATCTGTGAATTGTTTCGCTGCATTTGGTCCACAAGGCAAGGCCACATCAATTACCGCAGGGTGGTCCGAAAGTTTCTCACCCTCCACTCCAAATGTCGTAAAATAAGTTGTAAACACTTAATAAGTTCAGTTTTATTGTTATATTGCCTTAAAGATACAGTTTTTCATGATATACTGTGATCTTCAATATTTGATGTGACGTCCATTGTTGCTGTGGCACTTCAAAATCCGTTTTCGAAAACTTTCTACCAAATTTATGGCTGTTCCTTGATCAATAGTTGCCCATCATTCCTTAACCCTTACACTGAGCTGTTCTCTGTAGCGTGGCCTAGGATGTCTAAATACACTTTTCTGCAAATTAGCCCACAAATACTCAATGACATTTAAGTCTGGACAGTTTTCTGGTCAATCAGTCCACACATCATTGAAGTTCCACCGAATAACTTCCATGGTTAACTTAGCGATATGTGCTGTTGCGCGATCTTATATCGGAATTCGAAGTGAACAACGTGGGAATTGTCTAGCGCCATTCATGACTTTCTGGTATAAAGGCAGAATCACTTGTCGGTAGTATACTCCATCCACAGTTTTATTTTGAGGAACGATATATAATTCTGTCATAACGTAATGAGATATGCTTCCAGCAGCCATAGTTTTCAGCGAGAATTTAGCAGTAACAATTAGGGAAACATGTTGAGGGTTACAGGACCTGAATCGTCTGTTCTGGCGGTTTGGCTTAGGCTGCAGTTCCACAGGACTCTTCGTCTGTGAATAAGATGTGTGAGCGTTTTATGTGTCCCTCTGGGGTGTCTTCTGCAAATCCAGCATTAATCAATATAAGCAAACTTTCCTCAATCTGTAGATTTAACGTATCGCCCAGCTTTCTTATTTCGGGTTTGAAGGTCTTTAAAAAAATGTAGTTTCTTCACTACACTCCTTATTCCTGTCACTTGATTTATAGCTCTGTCCTTAGGAGTAAGTTTTATTGGTCCACCAAGTCTTTTAGCGTCTGTAACATCACTGTCGTCTTTTCTTACCCATTTTCTGACAGTATTTCTGTCAAGTTTCAAAGTTCGACTGATGTTTTAATTGTTATGCTAGACTGATAAAGACATTGAATTTTAGACCTTACATGGTCTTTTTGTGTGGATGGCATCTGCAACAATTGATAAATAAGCCTAGTGATACTGAACGTTGCTCTATGAAGTGATTAAACAACCCAATACTGTGATCTGACACATGGACTATAAGTTACTCACCCCGGTTCTCATTTAAACTAACCTTGTGTCAAAGTTTTTCAAATTAATAAAACTATTTTTGCGTGCATTGAATATGAAGTAATAAAATCTGGAGATTAAGAAATTAATACTTCTTAAAGCACGATTTCTCCTTTAATTATGAAAATGATCAATGGCGTAAAGAGAGGACGAAAGACAATCCAGTTTACAACACTACTTTTTCATATGAATGCTGCTAACACAATACAACAATGCCGCGAATGAAGACTGTTCCGACTGCTGCCTCGACAAGTGTTACCAATGCTATAATAACAGACGAGAGAGAAAGTGCGCGTATTTCAAATTACTGCTAAATTATTCTGACTGCAAAAGATGCAGGAGGGGTGAGAAGCTTTCGGACCACCCTGCACACAATTCGACTTTCTAGAGGAAGAGCTGTAGTAATATATTCTTTTCTGATTAAATGAAGACATACCTATATGAAAGTTTGGTCAACCGCATGAAAACGAAGATTAAAGCTATTACTGCTATTACACGGCAAAAGCATGCAGCTGTGACCGGAGTACTGAGGTGTGCCCATCGCCCCAGGGATCAAGTTCGTGGGGTTTTCCATTGAGGAGGTACTTACTATCTTATAAACCGATCCCCTTGTTAATGCAGGGTCGGCAGTGGTTACGCCACTTATGGTCCTGAACCCCATAGAGGGATGACAAGCGAAGACCTTGGTGAGGGCGACAGGTACTAACTCCGGTCTACTAAGCTCTTCAGGTTAGTAGTCGTAGGACATTGAGGCGTCTCACAGCCCAGGCGGCACCGCCCAGGAGTACCCCTAGGTTTTGGAAACCACTTTCCCGTCGAGTCCAACCCAATCCAAACCGATCCCTTTAGGAAGGGGCTCAGATGTTTGGCCCGACGTACTTCTAGTAGCGTCAGAAGTACCACGGGTGCTGGGAGTCTGCAGCGCTCGCACAACTCCCCCCTAATGAAATACTACTAAATGGCAACAAGAAAACCGAGATTAAGAAGAGAGTTCTGCAGTATGAAAGATAATAAATAAGGTTTAAGTTGTAATATTACCCTCTGGCAGCTCGGCCATACCTTGCGGTAGGTAAAGTACCCTGCCAATCCAGATGTCTTCCGTAGTCTAGAGGTAACACGCTAGCCTCTGGTTCCCAAGGTCGTGAATTCAAACCCGGTGGAGGGCGATGGATTTTTTCGTGCGCAAAACTCTTCAACATGGCTTTATTCAGAAGGGCAGTAAAGCCTTTGGTTCCGTATCGTAGGTTTACGGCACTTAGAAGTACCTAAAGCCTGATAATAATGCCTCTGAACAAATTAAGTGGTCTATCACGCCCAATAGAGAATGGAACGCTGAGAACCACAATAGTTAAAGGGCGTCCATAAATAATAATAATATTAATAATAATAATGATAATAATAGTAATAATAATAATAATAATAATAATAATAATAAACACTCAACTTGCCGATTCAGTGCCTTCCATTATGCTCTGAAAGCAAAAGAGATCACATTGTTGAAGGCTGAGGCGAGTTTTGTCAATACCAATATAAATATTTTCGACCCATTATGGACCAAATTTTTTGCATATTAGTATACACTACCATTTTCCCTGCTTGCAAGGTCACATTCTGATTACATTACCGAATCCCTGAGAAGAACACTATGTAGCGTTCGCGGAAGTGTTCGATTCGCATGCGTGTACCGATGTAAATGCAAATGTACCTTGTGCCGAGTGTTATTTTCGGTACTGGTTATAGAAATACCCTTAACAATCAGGAAGATGCAGAATTAGAAGACTGTTATTTTAGAACTGTGTGACTGGACCTGTGGTTACTTTCTGGAACCGTTTCAAAATGATTGGATTTCATTTCTAGCCTCAAGTGTGATTGTGCGTGTGTGCGCGCGCGCGTTTGGGTGAGCGCTTGACTTCCAAGGATGCGACAAGAAGACGTTGAAGCAAACTCTACCTCTTATACGGAATGTAATTAACGTGCATTGTTTATTAAAGGATCCTATGACAATGACAACTTGCAATAATCAGCTTACCATCCCCAGGAGGAACGGGGTGAACCGCAGGAGACTATAAGCCGCAGGCAGGGCGACTGACAGTGACACCCAGAAGTGCCTAACGATTATAACTTCACCTAATGATCCAGACACACATGCGGGTTTCTCAGAGAAGACTTCTCTTTAGCAGAATCGGGGAAAACTCAATTCGCCCGAGGCTGCTTAGAGAAACCGACCATATGGCAGGGCCGAAAAGAACAAATTTAATGTGTTCCAGTCACATGACCTCCTCTATCGTTACAAAAGATTATCCTTTTATGTAACTTTTGCTAATCAACATAAACGTTCCCAGAAATGTTTTTAGTACTTTATAGGTAGAAGGGAATTCTCTAGGCTAAAGTGATAGTCAAATATTTTAAAAGTTGTCGCTATGCGATTGTTATTCAAATTAGATTCTCTTTCCATGGTGAGGAGTAAAACACAAGGATCTGAAACGAAAAAGACTTCGCGTTTCACAAAGGTTATATATTTTAAAGTTGAAATCAATAACAGGGAAAATCTCTGAAGTGGTAAACCCTACACAAAACTAAATATAACATAATGGTGTGTAATCACATCCACATTTTTTGCGATGTTAAGTTTTTGTCTATCTCTTACCGTTTATAATTCATGCAAAAGTCATTCAGAATGAAAAGGATTTCAGGGGCTATTTCTAAAAATTTAGGATATTAAATGTCATTTACAGCCACTTTTTAGAAAATCGAAAATTTCGAAAAATGTTTCATCTAAAAGTAGTTTGTGATTTGGGGATTTTGCTTGAAGTGTTCGTGTGACATTCTTCAAAAATACTAAACCTAAATACCAAGTTTGGTATTAAACAATCTTTTTGAGTTTTTGAGTTATGCTGTTCCAAACACAAATAGTGCGCATGTGCGGACGTTTTTCAAAAAATGATTCTTTTGGATTCAGGGATCATTAAAACATACTTCCATTGAAAACTCGTGAATTTTTGGGTGGAATAGAATACCTTCTCTACGTACTATGTACATTGTATGTGTGCTAGAGAAAATAAAAATACTTTATTTGTGATATTTATCTTCAATTTTCTGTGAAGTACCCTTCATTCTTATTGAATTGTGTAGAATATTTTAGAGCTGCAAAACCATAACAGGTTAACAAAATCTTATTGTGGAAAGATTAGAGCTCCATAAATATAATATGTGTCCAATAACTATTTTTTCGTTGCATTTCATGATTCAAGTATGAAAACTATAAGGGCAGCTGTGGCTATTAAGGCAGGGGAGACCTCCAGTTTTTTTTTATTTTTTTATTTAAATAGTACCGGAGTCTGGTCAGGACTCCGGCGCTGTATCTCCTATTTACATTCCCTCCCTGTATGATTACTGGTTTTACTGTTCCTTAACAGAAACATATACACATTGCACAAACATATACCCAAGGCGGGACTCGAACCCACGATCCCCTGCCCACGAAGCACCAAAGCGAGACGCCTTAGCGAGCGTGGCCATGGGGACCTCTAGTTAAAGACCCCTCTCCAGGATCGACTGAGGTGTTTTCCAGGTTTTCGTTAGTCCTGATAACCGTCATACGCCGCTGAGGTACCCTAAACTTAGGGTGGGAAGGTTTCCTTCCGAATTATTTCCTAAATAAGTTTTTATTTTGGTATCATCTGTGGTGCTATATCAGTAAGAGCGGACGTTAAAAGCTACTTAAAAACTCACACTAAAGTATATAAAAAGAAAAAATATTTCTTGTATCAAGACAACCCATTATATTACACTTAGTATCAAATAATGCATGAAAACAAAAACATACCAGAGTTGTGATATGCGACAAGTGTCCAGTACATTAAAGTTCATATGCTTTTTCTTATGTTTCGGGCTCTTGGTACAGGATGCTAGTACAGAAGCGACTTGGTAAGAGAAGTTAAGTTTTTTTAATAAAACTGTAAGGCCGATTGACTAAAAATAAAGACGTTAATTATCCAGAAAGAAAAGTAAACTATTATCGCATTCCAAGAAATCTAAAGAAGAAACATGCTAGGAATGCAGTACAGAAATCCTAAAATGATACTGGTTGTTAATCAAAAGGAGAGAGCGATAGTGCATGACGCAAGAAAATGTAGACAGACACGTGCACTCGAACCATTCCTATGTAGCAGATAACAATGCAGGGAAAGAAACGATTTTTGTAAAAGGCAATATTATTAATGTATTGCAATTTATGCATTGATATGCTACCTTTAAATGTAGTATAAGATGGCGGTGGTGGCGGTGTTGGTGGTGAGCTGGTGTTAGTAGTTGTTTGTGGGTTTTTTTCTTCTTTTTTTTTTTTGGTAGTGTTTAGCGCCCGCTTTTACTGCTCTAGCACCGCAGGCGATGAGACTGATGATATATGAAGATGGAGCCCCGGTGGAATGAGATGGTGGGGGCACCGGAGAACCCGGAGAAAACCCGCCTCTGCGCCGCTTTGTCCACCACAAATCTCACATGCGGTCGCTTGGGATCGAACCTGGGCCGTCTAGGTGAGAGGCGAATGGTCTGATCACTCGTCCACGGAGCGGGCAATGCTTGTGGTGAGGATAATGTTGGTGGTGCTGGTGATGGTGGTTGCCAGGATGATAATAGTAGTGCTGGTGGTGGTGGTTACCACTGGTGATGGTAGTTGTTTGTAGTGATGGTAGTGGTAGAAATGGTAGTGTTAGTGGTGATGGTTGACAGTACTGATAGTAGTGTTGTTGGTGTTGATGGTGTTGGTGTTGTTGGTGTTGATGGTGTTGGTGTTGTTGGTGTTGATGGTGTTGGTTTTGTTGGTGTTGGTGGTGTTGTTGGTGTTGATGGTGTTGGTGTTGATGGTGTTGGTGTTGTTGGTGTTGATGGTGTTGGTGTTGTTGGTGTTGGTGTTGTTGGTGTTGGTGGTGTTGTTGGTGTTGATGGTGTTGATGGTGTTGGTGTTGATGGTGTTGGTGTTGGTGGTGTTGGTGGTGTTGTTGGTGTTGAAGGTGTTGATGGTGTTGGTGTTGATGGTGTTGGTGTTGTTGGTGTTGATGGTGTTGGTGGTGTTGTTGGTGTTGATGGTGTTGGTGTTGATGGTGTTGGTGTTGGTGGTGTTGGTGTTGTTGGTGTTGGTGTTGGTGGTGTTGGTGGTGAATGTTGCTAGTATAGATGGTAGTTGTTTGTAGTGATGGTAGTGTTAATCGTGATATGGTAGTGATGGTAGTGGTAGTAATGGTAGTGGTAGTAATGGTAGTGTTAGTGGTGATGGTTGACAGTACTGATAGTAGTGTTGTTGGTGTTGATGGTGTTGGTGTTGTTGGTGTTGATGGTGTTGGTGTTGGTGGTGTTGATGGTGTTGATAGTGTTGGTGTTGGTGTTGGTGGTGTTGATGGTGTTGGTGTTGGTGTTGTTGGTGTTGATGGTGTTGGTGTTGGTGGTGTTGGTGGTGTTGGTGTTGTTGGTGTTGATGGTGTTGGTGGTGTTGGTGTTGATAGTGTTGGTGGTGAATGTTGCTAGTATAGATGGTAGTGTTGTTGGTATCGGTGGTGTTGTTGGTGTTGGTGGTGTTGATAGTGTTGGTGTTGTTGGTGTTGGTGTTGATAGTGTTGGTGTTGGTGGTGTTGGTATTGATAGTGTTGGTGGTGAATGTTGCTAGTATAGATGGTAGTGTTGTTGGTATTGGTGGTGTTGATGGTGAATGTTGCTAGTATAGATGTTATTGTTGTTGGTGTTGGTGGTGTTGATGGTGTTGGTGGCGAATGTTGCTAGTATAGATGGTAGTGTTGTTGGTGATGTTGGTTGCTAGTAGTGATGGTATGTTGTTGGTGTTGGTGGTGAATGTTGCTAGTATAGATGGTAGTGTTGTTGGTATTGGTGGTGGTGTTGATGGTGGTTGCTAGTTGTGATGGTATGTTGTTGGTGTTGGTGGTGTTGGTGGTGAATGTTGCTAGTATAGATGGTAGTGTTGTTGGTATTGGTGGTGGTGTAGATGGTGGTTGCTAGTTGTGATGGTATGTTGTTGGGGTTGGTGGTGTTGGTGGTGAATGTTGCTAGTATAGATAGTATGTTGTTGGTGTTGGTGGTGGTGTTGATGGTGGTTGCTAGTTGTGATGGTAGTGTTGGTAGCGATGCTGTTGATAGTGCTTGGTTGCAGTGATCGTAGTATTGATGGCGACGCTGGTGGTGGTGTTTGCTAGTAGGGATGGTAGTACTGGTGGCCATGGTGGTGGTGATGTTAGTGATGGTGGTGGGGGTGATGCCGATGCTAGTGATGCTGCTTGGTTGTAGTGATTGTAGTGTTGATAGTGATGCCGCTGATGGTGGTTGGTAGTAATGGTTATGGTAGTGATAGTACAGGATGATTGGTTGTGATGACAGTTTGTTGGTGGTGAAACCTTTAGAACATAAACAGAACTGATTATTCAATAAATGCTAAATGAATCAAACTGAACTGCGACATATTTGCCCGTTTGATATTAACGGGAGATTGTACGGTCTGTGATATCTGTGGTAATTATAAACATATTAGCTATATTCTGAGCAAATATGTCATTCACTCCAACATTCATATCTTGTACTTTTCTTATGCTGTTTAGTAAATACGCCTCATGCATTTAGTTGTAACGGGATGTCTACTTCCCTACCATAGGTCTAGTAGGCAGAGTAATTATTATGTTGCACTCAGAAACTTTATATCGAGACTTTCCAAGAAATACATGTTTTGAGGTTTCCTTAATAAAATCACCTTCATAAATATGTTCTAAAATATTCCATCTAAACTGAATTTGGGGTGAAAGGGTATTTTCTGAGAGAACTTCCCGTTGCATCCTTGAAAGATGAAGAAAATCCATACCAAATTTGGTATGTAAACTGGCTTTTCGTCTTTAAATTGTGCAATTTATACTCACACAGGCACACACGCGCACACACGCGCACACACACACATACACACACACAGGGAGCTTGTTTCTACAAATGCTGTTTAATGGGAGGGAGTTTCAAGGCTTCAAAACATATACTTTCGCAGAAACCTCGACATCAAGTTTTTGGGTGGAAATGCAATATTTTCGCAGCTTGCAATATGTAGTTGGGGAATCAAAGCGCTGTTTACATTTCATCCCACTAGCTTCTTTAGCTGTCGAGAAATGGGCTATTTATATGGAATCTGAGACATAAATGATAAAAAGTACCTCATGAAAACCACTCTATACACTCAAATGCTCCTTTTGGTACAGTTCGTTCAGCACGCATTTTTTCATCCCAAGGATGCTAATTCAATTACTACTCTGGATTATGACTTTAAAGGGTGCTAAAATGCGATAGCCTCAACTTTATAGTATGACTGACAAATTAAGGAACTCTTAGGGACATAATTCTTACATGATGGTGAGTCTGAGCTCCACACTCGTTAAATAAAATTATAAGTAGCCCGCCTCGGTAGTGTAGAGGTAGCGGATCGGTCTAAAATTCGAGAGGCCTTGAATTCGGAACTCGCTTAGGGTGAGTTACTCGGATAAGATAGTCTTCGGGGTTTTCGCTTATTCTAGGCCCGACATCATTTGAGCATCATTTCACCGATTTTATTTAATTTCCGATATAACCAACCAGATTAAAGGACGTTAAGCTACAAGAATTATATTAAAAATAAAATTCAACAATAATAACAATAACAACATCCTGTGCACAGTCTTCCGGATTAAAAATGCTAAGCTAAGGATATTCAAATGGGTCTATGTAATCAACTTTGAAACATTTGATCAATTGAACTGTTTTTCTTTTCTCCATATAGTAAATAGAGAGAGCATTGCATTCCACACAAAAATTAGATGCTGAGATTCCATGGAAGAACTTGTTTTGATGCCCCTGAAAATGTTTCGTTATTTACGAAAAAAAAATGGTCCTAAAGGTTTTTATTAAATCTTCATATATACAGAGTGAGAAGGCGCAGGCGATTTCGTCTATGGCCCGCATTCGGAATGCGTCGGGATCGCATCCTCGTGGCTGGTCTACCTGATCCATGTGCTTCTCGGGGGCTTTCCCAGATCCCTAGGCCAAGGCTATGTATGTATGCCCATTACATCTTCCGAATTTTCCGGTCCACAATTTAGTGCGCCCATCATTTAATCTGCGTCATCCCATTGTTAGGGTTGAAGGACCAGGCGACAGCGTTTGGAGGGTTGATGGTTAACCAGGCGTCGTCGTCGGGACCCCACGATCAACCCTTCAGGGTTGGGGCTCCCTCTGGTGGTCTGCTGGAAAGCTCGGCGCAGGCCAGTGTCAGAGGTGCTCCAGCTCTTACCCGTTAGGGATCCCGTCCATCCTTGCGCCCGTCGTGTCTGGTTGCCCTTCGGACCTCTTCCCACTTCCCTCCCTATCTGGGGTCACGTAAGTGATAAAGGATCACAGGGGCCTACGTCTGGCGCTCTGCCCCAGTGTCGAGGAAGCCCCTTCCGTATCTGTTCCTAATAAGTTCATAAAGGTAACTGGTATATTAGTATTTTTTATTATACGTTTGTTGACAAATTTGCCAGGATCATTCCAGCATCATCGGTGTGCCGGAATATCGTCCCACAGTTCTTTTGCTTCCAGTAATCTACTGACTGTGCTCTTTTAAGCACACATAAAAGTATCTGTCTAAACTAGGTTTAAGCCCACGACCTGGACATCATAAGACCAGATACCTCACCAACTGAACCAACCACAAAAATAGTATATTTACAATTTCAATAAAGTTGAAATCTCGACTTTTGTGGGACTTGTTTGTGAATTCCTCTTCTTTCAAAAGGAAGTTAGTATAAATTTATATAAGTGGTAACATGTATAAGATGTACTGGAACTCCTGTTTATATACACTAAATCTCTTTAAAACATGCATTTGTGTAGTATCAGTCATCTCTCAGATATTTGCTTGTTAATGATTTGAATTGGCCAATTTTTCATTCTTTGAAGAGCTGCCATATTCAATGTTTTTCGCAATGTCATAAAAATAGTATGGGCTTTCCTCGTCTTCTTCTACTTCTCTTCCAGCTCCTTATACTCCTCATATGAGGGCTTATACCCCAGGCTAATGCCCGGTGTCAGATGTCTGTTGAAGAACCGAAAGAGATCAGAGGAGTATCCAGGGTTGGGGGATCACCTCAATGACTGATATGAACGTCTGGATGTAGATGGTACGAAATTTAGGCATAAATGAATGATAGAAGAGTGATGATGGAACAGTCGTTGGAATGATAACAGAGAAAACCGGAGGACTCGGAGAAAACCCTACCCAAATGTTGCTTCGTTCACCACTAATCCCGCATGTGGTCCCCTTGGAACGAATCCGAGCAGCTTAGCCAATCTCCGAATGGAATTTTCAGGGTAATATGTACACTGGGTTCAGACGCCTGTTGAGGATTAGATGGACTATTGATCCGATAGAGTATTTAGGGATGGGGTTTTTAAGGCCAATGCCTGGTATGAACGTATAATATAGCTACTGGCTATTAAATACTTGTTTATTGCATCGGATTCCTGTATTCCTCTTGTACCCACAACGAAATGTGTAACAAGAGCAATTATACAAAGATATAACACGAATTAGGAAAAAATATATTTGTAAGAACAATTGATGGTAGATCAGATAAAGAAAGAATGTGAATGTAGCATATGAGTTTGTTCTTAGATGTTATTTAGCACTATGAAGCACACATTGAATGTACAAAATAATTATAACTCCTTAGTGCAGGAATTATTATGGCACATATGCCAATCTGTCTCTAATTCATAAACCGTCTTTCATATCCCTTTCACCCGCTACAGAACCGGTTGGAATGGATATGAGCGTCATTGAGGAGCAATTGAGGAGCTACTTGATTGGGAAGTAGTGGCTCCAAATCGAGAAGAGCAATAACCGGCCGGGAGGGACTCGAGGCGCTGATCACGTCTCACCCTCCAGCACTGCAACCCATTAATGATGCCTTCGGGCCGAGATAGGGGATGCAGCGGCCTGGCGGTAGGCCAAGGTTCCTTGTGGACTGTCGTTCCAATGAGTTATGTTAAGATGCTTCGCTTTTCTTTTGTTTTACTCCTGGTCATGCAAATAGATTCGAATTTCAATGGCGTCGCAAGGCGACAACTGTTAAAAGATTTGTCTATTGCTTTAGCCTAGTTTAGTTCACTCATACATACGAGGAATTATTTGATAAGACTAATATCTGGTAATATTTATATGAAATAATGGAATAATGTTTAAATGGAAGAATAAACCTTGTAAGAGTAGCTTGTACGAGGAATAAGTAAAGACTCAGGACATACTATTATAGATTCCACATAATGACGATACAACCTGCACATATAGAAGAGGAGACCAAATAACAGTTCAAATTTTATATGTCTGCAAAAGCTGAACAACTAAAGGAAAAAAATTAAGGACACACATAAGAAATAAAGGAGGAAAATGGCCAGAAGGTAAACCAGCACTATTAGGAAACTTTCTGAAATATTTCTGTGAATAACGTGAATACCATTAACCTAGAAAGTGTGTGATGTCTAAAAAAAAACAGTAACTTAACCACACATAAATAAAATGTATTAAATCAAAAGCAAATGTTAAACACAGGAAATCAGACATGTAGTATCACCATGTATTGGAACATGTGAATGAATAAAGATATTTAAAAAAAGTAAAGAGTCATGTGAATGAAACACTTAAGACTTTCTTTTTCCCTGATCTGACAAAGAAAACGGAATATCAATGCCTCACATGGCAACCAGTTCTTGAAAAATTTGACCACAGTCTAGTGTATTCCCTTATTTCCATGAATCTACAAGGAAGTATGTAATAAAAGGTATTTCTGTTAAGGTTTATATCGATATCGTGAAATAGATTTAAATAAGGTTTTGTAAGAAGAGTTTGTAGCAGCATAGATAGACAAATACATTTGAATGTAACACAACAGACTTTTCCTTTAACTTAAGTTTTTAGAGTTTATCAGCATTTTCATATGGGTATAATTGCATAACACAAACCGGTGTGTAATTCATGCGGAACATGTGTAGTGAGCCTAAACGGATACCTAGTATGTGCACAAGCTATAATCATTATATTGTATAATTCTTATTAATATAAGAGATACTTGGATGTATTTTAAAAAATAGCAATAAAAAACCACTAAAACACGTCAAACAGTCATCTTAAAAGAGTTGTTTTTCACAGAAACAAACCATCCTTAATATATGTGCAAATGGTGACGTCTTCAAAACGAATTTTAAATATTACCCTACTCTGTTTTAGTATACCATCTCAAAAATGTATTAATGTGTGTGACTGTAAAACTCTTCAATTGTTTTTACACTAAACGCTGTTATGGGAACCAAATAAATAGTTGAAAGCGAATAATTTTTACTTTCTCTATACGTAATATATACGTCGTGTGTAGAGAAGGTATTGCGTTCCACGTATTATATATAGTGTGTAGAGAAGGTATTGCGTTCCACCAAAAACTGATACCGGAATTATACCTGAAATACATGTTTTGAAGTTCCCTGGGTAAAAAAATATGTGTGTGTCTGTGGACAGCGTAGCCCAAAAACTAAAAGACCCTTACATACCAAACTTGGTATTTAAGTTTGGTATCTTCCAAGAATGCGACACGAAGATTTTCAAGAAAATGCCTCCACCTTCAACTATTCTTTTCATGGAATAATCTTCAGTAATTTCGACTTTCTCAAAAATGGCTCTAATGATTTGTTTAAAATATCTTACATTAAAATATTTAAATTACACATAAAATGTATGTCTTGAACCTTCTGGGAATAGTCAATGAGGACCTCTTTATTCTTGATGAACTTTGTTGAATTTTGCATAACTGGTAAACCGTTAGAGATAGACAAAGGCTTAGTACAATAACTGTAGATCTGGTCAAATCACACAATTTACGTATATACATTTTTTCGTGAAGTTGGCCATTTTTAAGATATTCCTTGCTATCGGTTTCAGTTTTAAAGTACTTAAACTTTTCTCATCCGGAAACTTGTCAACTGGCCATACAAACAAAGAAATTTCAATCACGTAGCAACCGGCTTCTAAGATATTTGACTATCACTTTAGCTTATGGTACTTCCTCTCGTATGGAAATAAGCAATAAGGACAATTCTCCCAATTATATGTCGGTTAGAATGATGCAGATAGAAGAATAAGTTTTTTTAACATTATTTGTTATAGAGCTGTTGACAAAGACATGTGAATGAAACACATCAGATTTTTATCTATGCCAATCAAACAACATCCTAACGTTAATTTCTACAAGTAACTGTATTAAAAACACCCAAACACTCCGTTTTTTTCCTTTTAATTCATTTAGTTGCGGGGCTTTTATAATTCACTGTATATATTATATAAAATGGTTAACTGTTCTACATTTCAAAAATGCATAACAATTTAATATTGCTTGCTCAGAATACAAAAATATCATTCATCTATTTGGAAGCTCAACTGTATTAGTTGATAGATCTTCTGAGATCTATATTGCATTAAATTCCTGCAGTAATACGAGGAGGGTTATTATTTTTCCATCTAAAACAAGAGAATATGTGCTGGCGTTTGAAGTCTAACGGGAGGGAGTAAGCGTGATCTAGCGCGAAACGTTTGCGGTGGACCACCCAGCAATTACCGGCCGACCGCACAACAAATCTGCCGTCAAATTATTACCGCGTTTAGCAGTTTTCTTCTGCCTAAATACGTTAATTCGTCAGATATAAAAGAGTTTGACAAGAGAGAGGTAATAAAACTGCTTACGGCTTCATAGTAGAGTTATTGCTTGACCAATTCTTTACATTCTTTCAACATTTATCATTACCCTTAAAGCAGATATAAGAAAACCAGAGACGTAATGCGGTGTAAAATAAATGTGAGGTTATGTTAAAAAGAGCAGAGAGCAGTTGAATGGCAATGGAATCTAAGTAGGGTGGGTATAATGTAACTGCCTTACATTCAAGAAGTTGCGAGTTCGAATCTCGCTTACGGTGAGTTACGTGGATAAGGGTTTTGGGGGGGGGGGGTTCCCTTATCCTGAGAAGACGAATACTGAAAAATAAACAAACTGCGAAGTGTTCACTCGAAAACTCATGCAATTTTGCTAAATAATCTGAAAAATGAGAAGCTATTGCTCAGATTGAATTAATAAATGATAGTTAATAAATGACTAATAATTAAGATGACGCCTCAGTTTGAGATCGTACACCAAATTGAAAAAAAAGTCAATAAACACATTACAACATATCAAACTAGCTACTTTCAGTAGCTTCTCCTGGTAATATATTTGTGAGCAATCCATCAGTAACAACTGGCACTTGCAAAAGGCAATGTGAAACCAAAATAGTTTAAATGAGGTTGTTAGTATCAAAAAGAGCAATTTCTCAGTAGGACTCAATAAGTGTTACAGATTTTTCTTCCAACTCAATATGCTTGATTTTTGTCTTGCATATTGATCAAGTGATTCTAATGTAGGTAAATAGAGGAACTTAAGATTGGATTAATAGTTTATTCGATATTTTAACGTACATTTTGGAGATTGTACATTTTGATTTACACCTTAAAATTTTTTAGGAGTTTACTCCATTTGATACCAAGATGCATGGCGATTCCTCTTTCTGTTAATAAAATAAGGGATTGTTGTACCTGGGCAATTATTTTAATAAAAACACAATCATCATTTAAGTTCATTATTGTTTTGCACTGAAATACATGATCAATAATGGTAACATAATGTGGACTAGTTAGCACTCTTAGAAAAGTGAAACAGATTATTATATAAACTGCAAGGAGGAAAAAGAGGAAAAGAAGACACCATGAAACTGTTCTCCATTGAGAGTTAGGTAACTTGAAGTGACAAAAATATTTAAAATAATTGCAGTTTGGTTATCTATATTGAAAATGTGAGCTTTAAAGCATTAGCTAGCACAAATTAGCTAGTACAACTAATTAAATTGTTGAGGGATATTATGCAATTATTAACACAAGATTTTTTTCATAACAGACTTTATCATTAACGTGTGGATAAACATGTGTTAAAATTAATAATTAAACAAAGTAAGTTAATCAATAAAACATCTCCGCTTAATATAACATTAATTACAGAAAGAGTAAAATTATCTCAGCCTTTTAGCAACAACTGATGTTCGTTTCCTTGCCTCCCGGATCCGTTTTCTAGCTTTTGTGGGAGTGACGGATGTCGCATTCTGAGGCACCGTATTACTCACAGAACATTTAGAAGAACCGTAGCGCTTGGCTTTATAATATAATGTATGGTGATGTTGTACACAGTTAATAAAACAGAAAATATCTCTAATATAATTAATTTTATAATATAGCGCACTTATGCAGAACTACGCTATTATTTCCACTACTACTGCCGTATTGCTGCCAGTCATGTGCCCAGAATGAAAACAACCAATAGGATGTTGTGGAGATTGCCCTTCTTGATTCCAACGAATGGTGGAGACATTTGATTTTAATGCACTGAAAAGATGCCATTTTGTTCCTTTAGAAACAAACAAGCACTACACTTCAGTAGAGAGCTACCAGCAGAATTCAGTGGTACCAATATCTCAATTTCACAAAAAAATTGGAGAATGCTATTTTTGATACTAATTGCTTCAAATATTGTTGGTGCACTGAATGAATTTCAACTGAAATAGAAAATAGGGCTTTAATTATTGTATTCTCCATCTCATTCAAATATTATAAATGCCTTTTCATGATTGTAAATATTGCACACTATAAAATGTTCATCAAACTTTTAAATTGTTTATTATTTTTAGCGTAGGCTTTCAGAGACGAACAAGGAAATATAAGGGCTATTTTTGAATACTTAAAATAATTGCATGGTTATGGATTCAGTTTTAAAAATTTACTTGCAATGGTTGTTGAGAGTGGAATAACACGCTTTGTATTCTTATCTGGAAAACTTGAAGGAATGCATTAGAATTAATGCTAAGTTGTAGAGAATGGATTTATTATAAGTCGACATTAATTATTCTTAAAACTTTGTTTTTCAACATTTATAATCTGTAGATTCTAATCATTAAAGTACTTCGTTCGATTTTTTTAATTATATCTCCAAAGCTTTAAAATACTCTAAACTTAAATCTGCACGTTTGCTATATCTATATAGATAAAAATTGAATTAACGATATCTGTTCAAATACCGCCCTGATTAGGTAACTGTAATTTTCTTAGAATAAATGAAATTTATAACTAAATTCTCAATACAGTAACCAGGTTTTCAAAACTTAGTCAGATAGGCCTGTAAGGTGTTAAGTTTAGTGGTTATTAGGTACATCTCTGTGTTACTCATTTACACATAAACATTTTGTAAACTTCTGAATCTGTGACGGCTGGTTGTTTTAGTAAAAAGTTGTAGAAAACCGATCCCTTTCACTTTAATAGCATTAATATTCATTGTGCATTTAAATAAATACAACACAGAACTGAACTCTATTCAAATGTATGAAATAATTCCTCCCTTATGTAAAAAGAAAAAGAAAACATTGAAAGTCGATTTCTTGGCTAATCAAGGACTTTTTATCGTATATTGGAAAACGTTTTTCATCTAAAATAGTATTGCAGGTAGGAAATATTGTTACAATTGGAAAAACTAGTTAACAAGAAAAAGTAAGTAATTGAGACCTCACATTACTCTTCTTCTCCAATATTGCTGGCTGGTGCATAAACAATTGATGTTTTGAAACCAATCAGAACACTGTGTGATTGGTCAGATATATATATATATATATATATATATATATATATATATATATTCAATCATATTGAAACTGACACAGTGAAATGTAATTTCAAATGAAATTGTTCACTGATGATTTTCTTTTTTGTAGGTTGGCAAAGCAGCTGATAGTTGTAGTAAATAGTCTAATACTGCCATGTTTCCAGTTCAGTTGCGTAAAGCGTTGGCCTATATCGGAGAGTATTCATTCAGTAAAAACGTTTATCAGAAGAAACTCAGTTTGTGCACAGCAACCTGCACGCCATTTTCTAACCCATAGTAACACAGAAGTCCCGAAGGGAGAGTTGCATTTATTGAAATGCCCCCGGAATTCCCGCTGAACAGCTACCACTGTGAAGGGTTTCAACGACCCAAAATAAAGAAGAAGAAATCAAATCATCAGTGAAGCATGCCAATTGAAACTTTATGCCATCGTATATATTGCAACATGTCTATTATATATCTTTACTTAAGCATATGCCATTGCGAATGATTTAAAACTTGTCATGTATTTATTCCCCACTCTTGTATTTTCAAAGAAATGATGATGGTGATGATGATAATAATAATATTAATAATAATGGCAATGATGATTATGATATTGTCGATAATAATAACAATAATAATGGTGATGATGACTATGATAATGATTATAATGATTAATAATAATAAATATAATAATAATTGTAATAATAATAATAATAATAATAATAATAATAATAATAATAATAATAATAATAATAATAATAATAATAATAATAATAATAGTTTTTGGGAGCATTCCAAGAAGTGTAACTAGTAAAGCGTAAGATATAGACAAACGTTTACTACACAAAATATGTAGAGCTCGTTAAAAGATACAAAGTGTGTAATATGCAGCTTTTCCTTTAGAGCTAACCGTTTCAGAGATATTCTCTCTTATTTGTTTTAATTTCAAAATACTTAAATTTTACTGGAACGGAAAGTCCTCATACGCTATCTATAGCTTTTATTTTACTCCTAGCAATGGAAAGAGTACCGAATATCAAAGACAATTGCATAGCGACAGCTTTTAAAGTGTATTAGTGTCTGTTTAGCTTAATGTAATTCCTTATTCTCATTCTAAGGAACTAATAAGAATATTTCTGGCAACGTTTATCTTGATTAGCATAAATGAACGAATAATCTTTTGTAAGAATAGGATTACAGAACAGATAGCGAATGGAACACAGAGGTTCTTTGGACAAATAGTGAAGCAATTTTATAGTGTAATTGTCTATCAATTTCGCAAGTTTATTTCTACTTGTTAGGTACTTTTATTGATAATGTAAGACAAGTCAATTGCCTGAATATTAATAATCAATGTAATAAATGTTCATAAAGCACTTATGATGAAGAAGCGTTGCCTGGCATGACGTGCTAAAACGTTGCGAGAGGATTATCTTATCCTTAATCATTAAGCGTAAATATAAGGTACGAGCTTGTGGAGTCGTGCTACGAAGGCGGGCGAGCGAACCTTATCTCTTTGTGTTACCGAGCAGCATGGAAATCAAACTGCTCTTTGATATCAGAGCATTTCTTAACTGAAATCCCCAACACGAAACGTGAAAGAATGAAACGCCAATGGTTTTCCTAAACATGAGCAGAGTGCACGCTTCATAATGTTGATCATCCTGCAGCAGTATTTTATTGGGCAGAGGAAAGGATGCCACCGCGTAGTTTTCCCCTCCAAAATCCATCCCGGCGTTTGCTTCCCTCTCTCTCTCTCTTTCTCTCTCTCTCTCTCTCTCCACTAAAAACTTTTGTCCGTCATTTCACACATTTTTATGAGGCAAGAGAACAGAGTTTCACTTTGGGGAGCAAGGAGTGGTGTGATAGCTGATAAGAAAGAACGGGTCGGTCGCCCCGACCTCATCCGAGCAAGTCTCGTATTTCCGTGACGAACCCGTCCTTGAATGGAGCATTTCAAACATTCAGTATTGTATTTCCCATACTCTTTATTATATTGGTATTCTAGTACAGTCGAGTTCTCTTTGATGCTCTGCCTCTTTATTCCGCACAACACCAGGTGGCTTCACCGTAATGTGAGGTCCCGGGCTCGATTTCCGTCACCTGCCAACGCTGACCTTAGGTTTTTGTGCTTATTTTCTTGATCGGTAGGCGAGGGCTACGTGTTTTCTCATCTATCACGATTTCCTTTTCTCTCTTATATCTTAGGTGTGCTTCTATGTTTTGTGGTGATTGGTGGACATATAACGTGGATGTCTGCTTAAAGTAAAGAGTATTCTCCGTGGCCACTAATAGGCCGTTTGGTCAACGGTTGTTCATCGCTCTCTCTAGGCAGCTCTAGCAGTGGGACGAGTCTTCGGCACGTCTCTGCTTCCTGTCTGCAGCGCCTGTGCCTGTCTATCCGACTGCTGGTCTCACGCCCACGTATGCACGGCACAGGTGCGCGATCATTCAACCGATATGGTGAGGTGATGTGATGTGTATTACCACTATCCCAGCAGAAAAATTGGCTTTCATGGACTGGACTGCTGCTTATCACAGCTCTTCAGTTTTTTCACGACGCTGAAGGCATGGCGGTCTTACACCCGGGAACCAAAATCTGCACCCACATGGATAGGATTGAACCCAAGGTCGCGGGTTCAAACCCGGCGGTGGAAGATGGATTAGTCCTTATCATGACTTCCTTCGGAAGGGAAGCGTTGGTCCCGTGCGTAGATTTACGGCACGTAAAATAACCTCAAATCCGATAAAGAGAACTCTGAGCAAAATTAAGTTGTCTTTCACGCCCAGGATAGATTGGGACGCTGAGAACCACAGTAATTAAAGAACGTCCATAAATAAGTCTCTGTTTCCATTTTGTTTGAACCCGGACGCATTCTAATGGCTGGGACCAAAGCACCAAGCTCTAGTCCACTGCCCAGGACACTATTTGGCTTGCTTGATGCTATACAGTGACATTTTTAAACTCGAAAAACGAATGGATTAATTCGATTTATCTCCCTTCATATTTACTAAAGTTTATACAATTATCTGTAATGATTCTTACTCGCTACCTTTTATATTTTAATTTCGTACAGCCCCAGTTGTTCCTAATAATGGATGTAAAATCCTCTAATATAAACGCAAAATGTGGTGAATCCTCCCGGGAATATCTAATTTCCTAAACTTTACCTTGAGTATCCTCTAAATTTTGAAAATTCGGTATCGCTTCTAAGTACCATTTTGCGGTGAAAAAGAGTCGGTTGGGATGGGCCAGTAGGTACTGTTTTAAATATTAAATATAGTAGGTATCTTTTGACCCACAATTATTCAGTAAGATAAAAGCTATATCACTTTCAGATAATACAAAAATGCTTAACACATACAACGAAATACAGCTGAAGGTGATGAGTATGAAGATTTCCTCAATAGAGCTCTTTGGAAAAGGCACATGATCTGCAACCGTGTAGAAAAATAATCTTCTCAGTGCTAATATAAAAACAGTTCACTGATTTCTAATGTTAGCCGTTATCTTGCTTAAACATTTACAATTATTTTTCTTGCGCTGCTAACAACTTGATTACCACATATATCAAAGCAAATAAATAAGAACTTTCTTACCTGAGAGCTATTAGAAGGATTTGTCATTAGTGTATACATCTATGGCAGACATCACAAAGTCGGGTTATTTTGTTCTGAAGCATGTAAGTCTTGCTGCGCGCGTGCAGTGGGTAAACAGGTGACAGCTGAGATTGTCTCAATTCCTTGTATAGAGCGTCGTGTCGCGTGTTGGGAACAGAAAGCAACGCAAGCCATTGAATTCTGTAATTATTGTTTATAGAGTGCGGCAGAGTAAGTGTTTAGTTTGAGGTAAATATCTGTACTCCGAGAATTCAATCCTTGGCACAATTACGCAACTGGTCGTACCGTGATGGCCCGGGTTCGAACGCAAATGACCGTATGTGAGATTTGTGATGGACAAAGAGGCGCAGGGACGAGTTTTCTCTGGATTCTCTATTTTTCTCCACCATCGCATTCCACCAGTGCTCCGTCTTCATTCCATGTATCACCAGTGTCATCGTCTACGGTGCCACCAGTAGTAAAACGGGCGTTAAACACTATCAAAAATTACGCAACCCTT
The DNA here is from genome assembly GCA_030762935.1 of Hymenopus coronatus. Taxonomy (NCBI): domain Eukaryota; kingdom Metazoa; phylum Arthropoda; class Insecta; order Mantodea; family Hymenopodidae; genus Hymenopus; species Hymenopus coronatus. Next base: position 329,703,212 of record CM060900.1, read on the forward strand.
CCAAGTGAGCACGACAGTTACTAAGGAGAAGACTGGTTCTTTCAAATTGTGTTTGATTCCAACTAATTACCATGAGGCTTGTTTGTATTCAGTACTATAAATGTGAAAGTTCTTCGTTACAAGTTAATTCTCTTACTGTTGGAGATATCATGCGATAAAAATGGTATTAACCAAGTTAGAGAATTATTTTATGCATTAATAGTGTAATATCTAACAGTATTTTGTTGCAAATATTTATGTTACGTCCAATTATGGACGTAAATTCGGTGTATCAACCTATATAAGCTGGTTTACGTATCTCAAAGGCAAAATTTTTCATACAACACTGAACTAATTATCTGTTCATGCTTTCCGCGCTAATGGTCATGCAGTGCACAGAAGGCGATTCGCAGGAGCATTGAGTAAATTTGTAGTTTTTGCTTTACTCAAAAGGCCACCAGTAGTGAGGTTAGACCACTCGGCTCTCACGGCCTGGATTCGATCCCAAGCGATCGCATGTGAGATTTGTGGTGGACAAAGCGGTGCTGGATGGGTTTTCTCCGGGTTCTCCGGTTTCCCCATCCATCGCATTCCACCGGTGCTCCATATTCATTCATGTATCATCAGTGTCACCGCCTACAAAAAAAAACCAGTAGTAACCCCTGGTCTATGAATTATAATAAAGATTACTCACACTTTTCGACACTGTATCAAATGCAAATTTCATAAATGCCAATTAAAGTTGCGTACCTTGAAAACAGGTTCCATTGTAACGTTTTCTGCTCAGGCTTCTCTTTGCTTAAGCATTACATCATGGTTCTTCACGCATATTGTTTGGAATAAAATACAGAGGAGGGAATAAACACCTCACGGTTTTTAAATCAATCAAAACAATGCATGCTTGTTCAAATACGTTTTTAGTCATGTTACAACGTACACAATGACATGGAATTTCAAATGGTATAGTTCACTGATTATTTGAATTTAGGTTTTCTTATTTGATTTGTAACACAGTTACAAATTTACAATTATGGTAATGGTCTGATTGTGTACTGCTTCCTGTTCAGTTGAGAAGCAGCGTCGGCCTGTACCGGGGGGCATTTAGTAAGTTGAACGTTTATCAGAGCAAACTCTAAGTGACATGTCTCCGGAATTCCCGCTGAACAGCGGGCGATAACCTAATGGAAGAGGAGAAATCCGCTAGACTGGCGAGTATTTCATTTTTTGGGGTTTAGCTTCATAAACCAATCATGTCAGCTGAAACTATGTATATTGCAACATGACTGACATGCATATCTTTGAGCAAGCACCAGTGTTACGATTGGTTTAAAAACGGTCTGATGTTTATGGCCTACCTGTATAATGTGCTTTTGTTTTTGTACTCTGTGGAATACAACTATTGTCTACGTTATGGCATTTTCAATAAAGCTTTTTGGAAAGTACCTTTAGTCTTTTGGTAATTTACAAATTGAGATTAAAATGTGCTTTACAGACCCACAACTGGCCGAGTGGCCAGACCACTCGCCTCTCACCAAAGCGAACCGGATTGGATCCCAGGCGACAGAAAATATAATCTGTGGTGGGCAAAGTGGCGCAGGAGCGGGCTTTCTCCGGATTCTCCGGTTCCCCCTGCCATCGTATTCCACCGATACTCCATCAGTGCCATTACTTGCGGTGCCGTCTGTAGTAAAAGCGGGCGTTAAACACCGTAAAAAGACCCATGTCCGTCAGAAGGAAGAGGACCTTTATTATAGTGGTAAAAGATAAAAATGTATTGACTAAATCCTGAAATGACCCTACTCACACACACACACACACACACACACACACTCACGCACATTTCCTCTCGTTATATATATATATATATATATATATATATATATATATATATATATTAGTAAAGATTTTACTTCTTAAAGCTTTTTATAAAACCCCGACACTCCGGACTCGATCCCGACTGCTTTGAATGTTTTTCTTTCACTGGTAAGATTCCCTACCATCTGCAGAATATGAAAGTATTACGACAAGTGAGTTTGTGATAAAAATATCAGTGCTAAAATTTACAGACCAACGGGTAACTATAAAGTTGTTATTCAATTGTTTCCCAAGCTAAAGCTCTAAGATATGACCTTAGAAGTACAGGGGTTATTTGTAATTATGGCAACTTTAAAATAACGTTATTATTTGACTCCAATTAAAGAGGAACATGTTAAAAGAACAGAAACTTTTCGCAACTCACAGGGGTATACCACAACATTCAATACGGTGCAACAATGAGGACCCAGATAACAGGACCCAAGGATTGTGATATCAGCTTTATCCAGTGACGTAATTGCCACTATCCCCTTCCAACTTTGCTCCGAAATTTGTAGTTGGGTGAACAGCGTGTACTATGACTCAGATGATTTGAGTTGGAACAGCCTACAAAGACTCCAAATTTTACACACTTATTCCTCGTGCATTTCATATCAATTTTCATTTTAATTAGTTTTTCAACATTGTTTTAAACCTTTATTTGCTCTTTTAGTAATTATAATTACTAAGTTCGATCACTTACAACACAGGCTTTCTTCTACCGACAGTTTATTTTTACATCCTTTGTACTAATTATTGCTGCAAAAGTTTCTTTCCTCTGCATAACTTCTGTTAATTATGATAAAATATATTTAAAAATTATTTCAATCCGCGCCCTTTGGTTAAGTGTTCTTAGAAATGAAACCATACATAACGCTAGGTCAGGGGAAACTGAGAACCCGGGAAAAACCCACCGGAGGCCGCTCTGTCCACTACAAGTTCCACTTGAAACAACTGGGTCGAACCCAGCACACTTAAGTAACAGGCGGTCTGATCTCTTGGTTACGGTGGTGCTATTTACAATTTTCCTGTAGTAATTTTCGTCTATGTGTGCTTGCTTCCCATTCATATGCAATTCTTCGGAGTTTAACATTAATGAAGGTATTCTCAAGAAACCTAGAAATATTCTCATACATATACGTAAATAATTTAGATGTATTGTTTACTATAACCATCCCCTTGGGGTATATAATTAAGGTTCTTCTCTGGAACATAAGTCCGACTATATATATATATATATATATATATATATATATATATATATATATATATATATATATCGATTTTCACAGTAATCGCTGGAGCTATTTTCGAAAGAAAAAGTTATGGATATATCCCTCGTGCATGTGGTAGGGGAGTAACTATCCCTTTGTTCGACAGCCTGCTCTTTTGTGGAAGAAAATGACTTGGGTGTGTGTGCGTGTGTGTGCGTGCGTGTGTCATTCCGGAGGGAGTTCCACACTTCAGCCACCATAGGCACCACAAAAGCATAGGGTGTATGGGAATAGTATCAACAGGTGGCTGAAAGTGGACCACGGCGAAAGAGCCACCGTGGAGGGTCCCTAACATAGTCCAAACCGTTTTTATCTCAACTCGGGAGCGGTATAAGCTCGCGGCCCGGGTCTACTCGAACCCCATGGGTTCTATATTAAAATTCAACGCCACACCACCACAAGTGTTTATCGCCATGGAAGGGGGCCACCGCCGCAGTCCTCGCTGACACTTAGAGCTGAAAGAGACCAGCTGGATGAAATAGAGGCAAAATGAGGGGACGGGAATTTCGGGTGATGAATAAGCCTCCCCAGCATTCGGTTAGTGACCCGGGGAAACCCCCGAAGCAGACCATGAGTCAGAGAGTTCGGCCGTGGGAATCGAGCCCACGACCTTCCGTATGCCAGTCCCAGACGAAACTCCGGGGCCACCTGTCTCGGCAAACACGTTGAGCTCATTCTAACACATCTAGTGCACTCATGCTTACCGATGTTTAAGCGACATTTGTGCCTATTACTGTAACAAAGGATTGCGGCTAAAAATACTTACGTCTAGGAAGGTAAGCGTTTTTGTGACTGTTTCATACATTTACGAATTACTACCTGCTCATTCTTTTCTTTTGCGACATTTGTGCCTATTACTGTAACATTTTATTCAAATCTATCGGATAGAGAATTTAAGTTTGTGTTTTATTAACGAAATAGTTCAGATAAATGTCAGCCGATGGTCTGATTCTCACAATTAAATTCTCTCGCTCCGCTCGAAAATTTATCGAATAAGTTAGACTCCTATGATATTATTTGTGATAATTTACGCAGAAATGTTGAGATTTCTGCTCTTAAGCATTATAAAAGTGACATAATACTTAAAAAATAATACTTTTTTGAGTGTTAAAGACGTTGGAATTATTTAAAATTACAAGAAGTGCGTTTCGTAATAGATTTACATTGAAACAGTTTTGAATATTGGGCATTTGTAATACATAGCTAACTAGAGAACCGAAGGAGAAGTGACGTTGCATACAAACATCATAAAGACCCTTTCAGCACTTTAAATTCATTTCTTCTTCCTTCTTCTGACTTATTCCTTTTTAATATTACTTTTTCACTTCAGGAAATGCTGTTTCTCACGCTTTTCTCAACCGCAATCGTGTCTGCTTTGTTCCTTAATTGTTGCTATTCTCTTCCTTACGCGACAGTAGCTTTCTGCAACATCCGCTTCTGAACATCACACAAGGAAACTTTAATGTTGTGGCTTTTACAAACTCACGTCTGTTTATTTCTGTACACTACAAGATTACCTCAGAGAAAGTTTCCTCTCGCATAGCTTTTACCATCCGTCTTCAATCCCAAACTTGACTCCATCTTCGTCACCAACATTGTGTTCAAACCTAAGGTAATTTTAGTTGAATAATAAAAGATCTAGATATCACGGACAAACAGGACTACTACCTATTCCTTTGTGTGGAGCAGAAAAATATATACCGATCGGTTCTCCTCTAGGTGGCCCAGGTTCGATCCCAGGAGACCGCAAGTACGATTTAGAAGGTGGATGAATCATATTTGGGCGGGTTTTCTCCGGGTTCTCTGGTTTGCTTATCCATTCATTCCATAATTGCTCTATAATCATCTTCTTGTTATCCCTCTTAATGTCATTTCATATTATCCGCTTCATCACCTTTATGCCGACATTACTTTAAATCCCCAACTAAATAGTATTTTTCCCATCCATCCCTCCGTTCATCAATCCATTCATCCATCCATCCATCCACCCACCCATCCATCCATTTATCCACCCACCCATCCTCCATTCATCCGTCTATCCATACATCATTACACCCACCCACCTATCCTCCATCCATCCATTCATTCAAGCATCCATTCATCCACCCACCTACCCACACATCTATCCATCCATCCATATGTCCATCCACCCATCCGTCCACCCACCCAACTATCCATCAATCTAACCACTCAACTATCCATCCGTCCATCTGTCCATCCACCAACTATCCATCAATCTAACCACTCAACTATCCATCCATCCATCCATTCAGCCATCCATCCGTTCATACATCTATCCAACCATCCACCCGTCCTCCATACATCCACCCATACACCCATCCATGTCTCTGTTCGTCCGTCCATCCACTCACCCAGCCAAATACGCACCCAAACATTCATCCCTCCCTCCTATCGTTCCTTTATTCCTCCGTTCGTCCGTCCGTTTATCCATCTGCCGGGGTGAAGCTACGCCCATCTATCGCATTTTATTCCACTTCCTACTTTACTTCACTCCAATCAGAAGTTTCGAAAAAAATCTCAAAGGTTGTCACAGCATCTACATTCTCAAGAAAAATCAAATATTTAGATATATATTTTGGAACTGGCGGAATTATTTATCCATACCTTAATATTTGTTTTAGTGCACAATTCATCATACCTGAAAATCCTGGTTAACAGTCCTAACAACTTGACAACAACTGTGGATTTCTTTTCAGTTTGTGAGCTGTTTACTACTTTCTCTACACATACTATGCATATAGTAGTAAAGGTAGGTATTGCGTTCCACTTCGACATATACTTTTGAGATCCCCTGAATACAAAAAAATAGAAAACATCCGTATGACTGTGAGTGAGTGTGCTGTATGTGTGGAAGGCGTAGCTTGAAAACGAAAAGACAGTTTAATACAAAACTTGGTATTTAAGTTTAGCGTCTTCCAAGAATGCACACTAAGATTTTTTTAAGAAAATTCCCCACCCCAACCTGCTCTTCACATGGACATTTTTTGAAAAGCTTTCTGTTGGCTCTAGCTTTTAAAATACCACGTATTAAACATATCTGAACGTATATCTTAAATTTACTAGGGTCAAATTCTGAAGATCTCTTTATTTTGGATGAATTTTGCATAACTGGTATGGAAAGAGATAGAAATACTTACTACACAAAAAAATGTAGATCCCATTAAAATACTCAATATGTTATATATGTATACTGTCTTACACTTAACCGTTTCCGAGATATTCCTTCTTGCTGGCTTTAATTTTAATTTACTTAAATTTTTCTCAAACGCAAATTCATATTTCGTTTCATCTCTCTTGTTTTACGCCTGGCCATATAAAGGGAACCTAATGTCAATTTGCATATAGCTGCCTGGTTTTAAGAGATTTTAGTATAGCTTTAGCCTAGAGTATTTCCTTATTTCACTTCTAATCAGAAGGAGGTAAGTTATAAAACGATTTCTGCTAATGTTTACTCCATTAACACAAAGAATAATCCTTTGTAAGAATAGCTTTTTTGCAGAACAAGTAGAGAAGCTCATGTGAATGGAATATGTCTGATTTTTTAGTGCTGTCGTTTGATGTGTCATTCATGTCTGGAATATAGGTTACACTTGCTTCAAACGGCTTGAGATCTGGTTGTTCGAACACGGTCACTTAATATAAGTGTATTTTTCAGAAGCCCTAAATACACTTGCAGTAAACGAAGGCGAGGTGGAGACTCCAGCATATAACCGCCGTGAATATTTTCCATCATACCTCATTACTACAGTCTAAGACAGAAAATACATGCATTTGTTTTTAAACGATTTAATAGATCGCTTAATCATTACATATTGCTTCATTTCACTGTTATTTGTAAAAGAAAACATCATTTTACTGAAACTGAGCAGTTACCGCTTAACGAATGCATAAGCTGTGCACATATAGCGCGGAGCTGTACAAAATGCGTTTCTTAGGGCGGATCGAAAATGATATGTCATTGAATTACACGAGTATTTCGTACATCTCGTTACTTCTCACTGCCACGATACGAGTATTTTGTACTTCTCGTTACTTCTCTGTGCAATGATACAAGTATTTCGTGCTTCTCATTACCTCATTCTGTAATGATTCGAGTACTTTGTATTTCCCTTACTTCTCACTGCAATGATTCGAGTGTTTGGTACCTCTCGTTACTTCCTTGTGCAATGATACAAATATTACGTACTTTTCGTTACCTCTATGCAATGATACGAATATTTTGTATTTCTTTTTACTTCTCACTGCAGTGATATGAGTGTTTTGTACTTCTCGTTACTACTCTCTGCAATGACACGAGTATTTCGTACCTACTTCTCGTTACTTCTCTGTGCACAACTCACAAGGCCAGCAGATGTTTCAAGACCACTAATTGGAGAGGTACGCTGGTTGCAACTCCTAGAATTAGGCAACAATGTCTTTCGGTTTAAAGGGCAATTAATTCTAAATAGTATAATCAAGATGGGCCGTTCTCTCCGGTTCCCAAAATAAACACAGTTCAGTCTCGAGTCAACAATCCACTAATGGACCAGCACAATGACATCAATCAGCGCTAATAGCGATGTGTTTCTGAATTCCGTTACACAGCTGCGTTGTTTATTGAAGTTGCAGGCACACCAAGTATGTTTTGCATATGTTATAAAATTCTGATATGTTCTATTCAAATGACTTTCTCTATCTATTTTGAAACAAATTATTCCTTAATAACCTCATTCTTCCCTCTACTTCGTGCAAATCGAGAGAAAGATTAGCAGAAATTATATTTATTTAATTCCTTCAAAGTAAAAGGGAAATAAGGTAATACTTTAGGCTAAAGCGATAGTCAAATATTTTAAAAGCCAATCACTGTGTAATGCAATCGAAATTCTCTTCTCTTAGAAAGGCTAAGATGAAGAAGAAAAATAATAGATTCCCATTTGGTAAAAGTATTAGGCATTTTAAAACCAATAAGAAGGTTAATCTAGGAAATGAAAATACAAGAAATTATATATGATATAAATTGTGTGCTATAACGAGAACTGCATTTCTGTGTAGTAAGTTTGCGTGTGTCTCTTAAGGTTTGTCCTTTATCCACGAGTCATTCAGAATGAACAAGTCTTCAGGGGCTATTTAGAAGAAACTCAAGATATACATATTATTTGTCATGTAAATATCTTTAATTTATGGCATTTTAATTAAAACTTTTATAGCCATATTTTAGAACAACTAAAATTTCAAAAAAATGTTCCACTTAGAGGATAGTTTGGGATGGGAGGTCAATCAGAAAATCTTCGTATTTTGATTTATGCTGACCACAGGCGCACACGTTTTCTAGAAATTATTTCTGTTATTTTGGGGTCCTCGAAACACGTATTTCCGGTGAACTGCTATTGAGTCTTTGGTGCAATACAATACCTCCTCTACATACTATTTACAAATACATACATGCTCGAAAAGGTAGAAATAAATCTCTTCTAATGCATTCCAGTAGTTTATCAATTTTTGTCACATAATATGATATGTAAAATTCAATGTACCCTGACAATGACCTGGTCAATAGAGTAATGAAATAAAATACTTCGGTAATCCATATACGAGGAATAGTTGTATTGTAGAACACGTAGAGAAAGTAATGTGAATGGAAAACATGCTGTTTTTTTTCTAAATGCAGGTATTTGATATTTTGGCGAAAGACTTTGATTTGGAAAGCATTACATTCTGTTTATACCTTTCCCGAAGCTCATTCTTCCGGAACTTAAAATACCAGCGAAAATGTTCATGATGCTAAATATGGGTATATGTTTGAATAAAATATATTAATTTACTCTGTGAAGCGGCTCCATAGCCGAGTGTTTAACCGTTCGTCTCTCACCTAGACGGCCCGGATTCAAACGCAGGGGACCTCATGTGGGATTTGTGGAGCACAAAGCGGCTTCTGAGCGGGTTTTCTCTCGGTCCTGCGCTTTCCTCCATCATTCATTCCACCAATTGTTCCATAATCATCTTTGATGTCATCCCTTTCATCATCATTTCATGCGAGGGTCGGCTGATAAGTCCCGTGCCTCACACAGATATGGCGCCACTAGGTCAGATAGATGGTAGCATTGTATAATTTAACTCTAGACTACCTTTTATCTATATTTTCAGCCAACAGCTTGTTTTGTTTTCGTATATCAGCATTTTAACCAAGAAAACTTTAGAGTTTTCATGAAAATGGAGGATTTGGAAAAACGAACATTTATTAAATACTTATATTTGAAAGGCTTAACACCTAAAGAAATCAAGGAAGAAATAGACAGTACATTGAAAGGCTCTGCCCCTTCACATTCAATGATTAAAAGGTGGATTGCAGAGTTTAAAATGGGACGTACGAGCACTAGTGATGAGCCTCGCCTTGGACGCCTTGTAGAAATGACGAATCCAGAGATCATTGAAAAAATTCATCGTTTAGTATTGGAAGACCGCAGATTAAAGCTGTTTGAGATAGCAGAGGCTGTGAGCACATTAAAAGAACTTGCAGGTAATATTTTAAGTAATTTTTTGGGCTTTCATAAGGTCTGTGCAAGATGGGTGCCGCCTTTGTTGATACCTGAGACAAACTATTTCTATTAAGAATGTGGAGCTCTACCGTAAAAATCCCAGTGAATTTTGAGACTATTATTACCGTGGATGAAACAGGGATACATCACTGCACTCAAGAAAGTAAATCACAATCAAAACAGTGGATTGCCCGAGGTGAACCAACTCAAAAAAAAAAAAACAAAAAAAAAAAAAAACAAAAAAAGGCAGTTGCAAAAAAGACTTGTCAGCTAACAAGCTTATGGCATTTTTTGGGGGGGGATACACAGGGAATTATTTTTATCGATTACTTGGAAAATGGTAAAAGTATAACTGGTGACTACTACACAAACTTACTGCAAAAATTGAGTAATGAGCTGAAAAGAAAAATACCTAATTTGGCAAAAAAAAAAAAAAAAAAATCTTGTTTCATCATGACAATGCTCCGGCCCATCGTTCAGACATTGCATTAGGGAAAATGTGCGAATTAAAGTTCCATTGCTTCAACATTCACCACATCTACCACCCAGTGACTAACACCTATTTTCCCATACCTCAAAAAATGTCTTGGAGGACGAAGATTTCACAGCAACGATGAGGTAAACAGCTATTTTGAGGACCTTGATAAATCGCACTGCAGAGCTGGTTTGATTAAATTAGAACACCGATATGACTAATATATTAGCCTTTTTGGAGATTGTGCTGTGAAATAAAGCAAAAAAAAAAAAAGAAATGAAATGCAGTTTTCATTGATAGGCCAGAGGCTTATCAGTAGACTCTATAATTATAACTATTATTATTAGAATAATAATAATAATTATTATTATTATTATTATGTGTTTTATAAGGTGATTTTTCAACAAATGTTTACTCGTATATTATTAATTGTCATGAAACCAATACACATTGTACATATGTTCTACCTGTGTAGCCTAACAGCAGTCATTGTTCAATTAAAACAATATTTTACTAATGCAATCAATATATTATTAATAAGTAATAAATGTTTAAGCCTTACAAGTCAACAGAGGAAAATACACCTATTATAATGTGCAAGTCTTATTACTGTAAAGAATACTGAACAGGCATAGTTGAGCGGAGCGCACTGCTGCTAGACATGACTGCCCTTCCAAACAATCCGTTTTTCAGGTTCCGTAAGAGAAACGGGGCACGGGTGCTTCGGAGGGTGACGTCACAGTGTTTGCAGGAGACGATTTAAGAAAACACGACTTTTTTGCAAACACACTTTCCTGGCCTTCTCATACTAGCAAAGAGCAGTATAGGGAATTTGGTGACAAAGTGGCGCACGGCACGATCAGTTGGAGACGCAAAAAGGTCGAGCCCCGTCAGTTTGTACATCGGCTGTGACTGCGGATATTACAGCACGAATGATCCAGAGTGCAAAGAAGTCGACAAGTAAATTGTCGCTATAAGGGAACGTTTCGCGTAGGTCTTATCAACGTGTTCTACACCATATAGGGGTGAAGCCCTGCAGAATGACATGTGTCCAAGAACTGAAGGAGGAAAATAAGGCAAAGTGTGTGGCTATATAAAGCTACTGGAATAGAATGTTGGATCCTCTGCTGTAATTCTGAATGATAAAGCCTGTTTCCATCTGATAGGACATGTTAACTCCCAAACACTGGGTACTGGTATATAAACAATCCGTAAACGATTAATGAGGACTCTCTTCACGGCGGAAGAATCGGAGTGTGGTGTGGCGTGGCAGCAAGTCGGATTGTGGGTCCCAATATAGTAAATAGTAAATATTGATTGTGTGTATGAGAATATTTGAGGAATTTAACGCACAATTGATCCCCGTGTACGTGTGTCTTTCAACAGAATGGGACGATCTGTCACCCTTCTCGCAGTGAACCTCATGACTTTTATTCATGAAAGATTTACAGAAGAAAGGAAAGGAATGTCAGCAATAGTCTGTAGCCGTCGCGCTCACCGGACCTAGCCACTTCTGACTTCTGTCTGTGGTGCAGAATAAAGAGAAAAGTGTACGCATATAACCGATATACAGTAGAATACTTGAAGCAAAATATTCGTAATGAAAATTTGAGAATAGATGTAGCATAGTTGTGAAAAGTTAGAGTACATTGAAGCACAAGGTTCATTTTCAGTGACTAATATAATGTAAAACACAAGTTGAATTCAGTAAATATTGACCTTTCCGTTAGCTTATTTGTTATCTTTTTATCTATTTAATACCTGTTTATCTATTTGTTGTTTTAACTGCTCGTGGAGGACAACAATTCGTTTATAATTGGGGGGCGTGCAGTCTGAATTCGGGGGCCGGTTTTTCGTGCGCCATCCTGTATTATCTGATATAATTATCTTGGTAGAATAGAGCAAATTTTGAAACTGAAACAAAGTGCACTATGTATCAGTTTGTGCACTATGTATCTGTAACTCGCAAATGGATGAGAAGGAAGCAGAGGTTTTATTTGTTTTCGGAAGCATAGATGGCAAGTTAATATATTAGAAGTATTTAACTTCTAGCATTCAGTACGCATTGAAAAACATTAAATGAAAGTCAGCGAAGCCGAAACTAATGGAACATACACACATGAGACAAGATAAAAACCACCATTTAACACGTTCCGCAAGAAAAACGCTAACATTAAATGTCGCCTTTGGTGTCCGGCTGACAGAAGTAGTTCATATCAAAATGAGATGAAATGTTGCCTGGTGTCCCATTCAACATATTAATTGCGAAAACGAAGCGACGTTTACAGTGACACGACCCCGGCTCCCAATGCCATTTCAAAAATTCATAATAAATGACATTCCTCTGTAACCTTGTTTCGTGTGCTTTCGCCATCCTCATATTTTTAGTGAAACCTTTATTCAGGGCGTACCTTCTTCGAATGTATTTATCTCGAATATAAAACTGAAAAAATTACGGTCATTTTATTATTCTTATTACAATTGAACGCAATTAAGTTCCCGGATAAATATTCTACACCAAATCACTTTCAATCTCGAATTAAACACAAGTGCGTAAAACAGAAGTGTTTTGATTAAGAGTATTTTAGTTTGCCAAGGAGTAAAAAAGGATTGCTGTCTTAACGATAAGGGAAATTTTAAAGGGTAAATTTCATTTGGGAATGTTGCAATATAAATTAAACTGTAGGTACTAATATGTGGCTGTAGAAGTGATAATCTCGGAAACCACTCTGTTTTTGATAATACAGGCAATAAAACAGTTTCTGTTTCGATTCTTAAATGGCCAAAATCTGAAAAAGGTTTACAATACCATAATATTTGAATTGGGACATGTTGAAACTATAAAGGAACATATTTGTAAAGTTGGTGTCACCTTAATTTGAGAACACCGTGAAATAGAAAACGTTAATCTAAAAAGTTAATACAAAGGGAAATAATGCATTGGAGAAGCTACCTCCAATGGGAAGGACTTACAAAAAACATGTATTATAGCTGTTATGAATTAACAAAATGTTCGCTGAATTGGCCTGGGTTCAGCTGAGTCATTATACTTTCATACCAGAAAACTTCGGATCTTCGCTATATTTTGTAAACAAAGATTTACTCAGCTCTGAATGAACTACGTCGCTCGGAACGTCAGTAAATGAAGCAAGGACATCCATTCTAGTCAGCAAATATCGCTCCTTTGAACGAATTTGAAATTACTCTGACATTCTAAATTACACGCTCGGCACATAAGTTTTGATGGTTACATAAGCAGCAAGTCTCACGTTGCCCCATGTTATTTTCAAGATCGAACATTTATGCCAGTAATTTCCATATAATATGTAGTGTTTCTGTTGGCAGGGAAGCATTAAGCGTCCTCCACCATGCCCAGTTCCCCGCCTCCTATAGCTGTGATATCCATTTAATGTTTGTATTACTCCCAACCAATGAGAGAGTTGGTCACCCAACACAGATGATAAGGGGAATCTGCCAATATTAACCAAATAAAAACACTATAGGAAATGAGAAGCATCGATAATGTTTCCGTGGATTAGTCTGTACACAACAAAGGCGCGAAATACCATACAGCATTTTGTGATTCTATACTACTGTAAGTAATTATGACCCACAAAAAACAATGTTAATTACTTCAAAATGGTAGCATGTATTCCTAGATGGCACTGAACATTAGACGTTGACCTTCCAGGCTATAAGGGATGCGAACCTAGGAATATGTTACAATACCAAGCACCTTAGTTTAGAGGTAGCGGTGGCTCTTCTGTTGTTAATTTCAGGAAAAGTTCTCATACACCTATTTATCATTCACAAACACTTAAAAGAGTGATGCGACTGGAATATATGAAGAGAAATACAGCTTGTTACGTGAAATTAGAAATGTAGATGTAAAAATATAAACGGAATCATTTTATGAAGTGTGATTTAGGTTGCAACACATTTACGTGATATGTTGCGCAAGGAGTAAAGTTCTCTTACACAGAAAACCAGATCACTAAATAAGTATAATTTATAACCGCTTTTAAAATGTGACATGCGATGGTAAACAATGGAAGCAATATAAATCATAGACGCTGTGATGCTATTCTCCAGCATACTCGTTGTAGGACTATGGTGTGTAGGATCAGCAGGAGGTGCCCACAGGCGACCTTGTTTAAATGCAAAGGATGAGAATCAAGGTATACCAACCTTGTGAATAAAAACGGATTAAATCATTGTTTTGTGAATTAGAGTTTTTGTAACATATTTTTTGGACAAACTAATATATATATTGTCGTAAATTCAAAGAATATTTGCCTCTAATAATAATATAAATAGGTGATATAGGTTATTTGCATTTCAGAAGCCATAAATCGTTTATTGCTGATTATCATTTACTTGGATACTGCGGAGAGGAGCGCCACTCAGCACAGAAGATATTCAAACCCCGAAACATTAAACAAAATATATGGCCAAAAATTTTAATATGGACCAGTGCTACCGCCGTCGGGCAAGCCGTGTATATTAAAACATATTTTAATGTTTTTAGGCCGTCCATAAAACACCACAGTTCATTTTTACGGTAGTATATTATATTTCGTGTATATGATTTTATTGTGATAGATTCATGTGGAATTTTCATATCACATTATATTGTGAGTGCCTCAGGTCATGGGGATGCATAACGCATTCTTCTTCCAAGTTACTAAGTGGGGAAACACGTTGATGATATGAATTCTAAATCCATAAAATCAGGGCCACAACATGTTTGGAATTATAAATAAGCGGTATCCTTCTGAAATGTTTATTTATAAAAAATACACAAATAATAATAATGTGCAGCTTCTAAAGGTGTTAGTTTACCAACAACCATTTAATTCATGTGTTGACAAAAAAAACCATTAAATTTTAAAAATTGATAGAAAAGACTTTCTCATGGTTTTGTGACTCTTTTGTTTTCGCCCATTATTAAACCATTATAAACACTATATTTCTACAGCTAGAGGAAATTAGCAACTTAAAACTGTAAAACGCTACGAGAAGTCGGGATTGGCAACACAAATGAGTTCATGATCAATATGCGCCAATTATGTTAAAAATGATGATAGTGGGAAGCAAGACAAATTTTGTATAATTTTCGGAAATAATGATATTTTAAAATGCTAGAGCAGCTATACAAAGGAAGGCAGCAATGAATATGATATATCTGACAAAATCAAAAGGGACAAAAACAGGGGCAAAGTGGTTAAGAGGCCAAAAGGCTAAAAACAGAAATAAAATTTACACTTTTAATGGAACTGCCTGAACCAGCGTTTGCAGGAAGAAAACAATGTGTAATATGAACGACAGTTAAGTGATAGAAATTGTTTGGAAATCGTGTTAAAATCATTTGAAAATAATAGAGAATATTTCTGACTGTACAACTATGTAGGAATGAAAAGAAAAGAGTGGGGGTAATTTATTGATGCCATTGAGGATTTCAGGAAATTTGATGATAGACGTTAAATAGTTTAATAGTTATCAACACACATTCAGAGAACACCTAATAGTGTAATAGAATATTTAATATATACTGCTGATTGAAATTATAGAAATGTATAGACATGTTTAACTATAGTGCCATTAAACATCAGATACTGCTATCATAAAAAGTATTATTTTTCAAATAACTAGAGATAATTGTATAAAAAGCCTTCTTGCCGAATTCATACACATGTGATAGAATTTTGTTCCCAATTTTAATAACATGAGAAGAAAATTATCCATTGTTTTGGACAAGTTATAATTTAATACATAAAAAAATCTACTTCTGGTATTATATGGACGAATAAAATTTGTAAGACAAACTTTGAACATTTCCTTTTTCATACTGTAAAGCCTGAAAAATATATACATTGGTGGCTATCATTATCGTCTCTTAATGGGTGAGTTGGTTGTGATTGCCTTTCTGTTTCGTTTTCTTCATTTCTTTTTCTATTTTGAGTTTTAAAGTGTTATAAACATGAGTGTTGTTGCCCCATAATGAGTCCATATGATATGTTGTGGAAATATGAAAAAGCAAAATCGGACATAATACGGAGGGTCAAAATAATAAATGGTAGTAAAAGTAATAAATAGGTAGAACAAGAGGTATCAGTATAACAGTAGAATGAAGCAAACATAGCAACGAGGAATTGTGTACAATTCTACCATATAAACTACCTCGTGCATGGATTTGAGGCGTGGAACTAAACGTGACTCTGAATGCATACCAAGAAAATAGAATTTTAGGTAAGTGCAAACTGTAGGAATTATTTGCCACACAATTAACAACTGCTTTTGTAGCTTTGGCTTGAACATTATTGACTAAAATAGTAAGGTATCACAATAAGAAGCTTTATGACGTTATGCATTCCTGTTGGTTCGCTTGTTTTGTTTGCAAATATTTTTCCTATGACTTTTGCACAGAATGTATACGTTTCACATTCTCTTGCACCTTTCCATAATATTATTATCAGCATAGTCATCTTTTTTGTTCTTCTTTACTATAGTGTTCTCTCTATGAGTTCTAAGAATGGTATGCGCGCCAAGAAAACTTTTGCCTAAGATGCTTCAATATAAAATTGCTCGTAGTTTTAAACTTTTTACAAAGATAAGGAAGTACAGACAACTTTATGATAAATATCATTTTGTCTATAACTTAAATAGCATTTCCTGTTATTTCTAGTTCATCCGATGCAGCTATACCATTCCAATAGTACAGAAGTTGAATATAAATACAATATAGCAATTGGATTTTAGTCCATATTAGTTTTCTTTCTAATGATGTTAAATGAGACTGAATATATTGTTTAATTAATCTATTACATGCTACTATGCCTGTAACCACCACTAATTTCATTTAAAAATTCTAAAAGGAATAAATAATCTGTAGCCACTTACTACATGTTACTTACTGCTTCAGGAAAAAATTACAAACCAGATGCTACAAATTCCATGCTGGATCTTCTGGACATTTTGAACAATAAGTAGTACTACGTTTGGAGTGCAAAGCTTTCCGAGTTCTCCGATCGCTTAGTTGCGATTTGCTAAACCAGAAGCAGCTGCTTTTAAGGAAATAGTTTCTCAAATGGTCCCTAAGGTTCTAAAAGGACTTCAGTGCCCCTTAAAAGGTGTACTGATTATTGGAAAAATGTGTCGCAGGTACGCGTCCCTTTGCATCACTGGCAATAATGCTACAGCAGTACTCTAGAACAAGATCTAAAGGTATATAATAAGTCAATTACATGTTTGTACTTAGAGAATGACAAGGAAGATAGCAATTATTTTTTTCCAGTATTGGGCTATGTATATTCAAATTGCAAACAAATAAGACCGTTTTTGGTGTAGAGCTATAGTTGAGGAATGCTCATAAGTTAGGATTCTCTGTGCAATAAAATAAGAGCTACTATATATTGTGTATAATTAACACGTTGCTTTACTGTATATGCCTTTAACTTACTTTTATACAGTTTTCAAAATCATTTAATTTTTCATTGTAGTTTACAAAAATCGTCAATTATTGTTGGTAGCTGCTCAGAAGTTCACCGCCAGTTCAAATACAGTTGCGGCTGGAGCTTTGGTGGTTCACAATGTTATAAGTAGCTGCAATTTCAAATCGTTAAAATAATATGGACTGTACCGTAAATTTGTATTTAGAAATGCTAGTTATTCACAATTAGACACTCCGAAATGTCATCAGTGTGCTTATTATAAATCTATCTGTAACTGTGCTGATTGTAAGTCAAGTTGTTTTGGGGAAAGTCATGAAGAAATTACAAATCACTGTCAGCATCTATTATACTGTCCTACAAAATTTATATTTTGTTTGCTGGTTTGCGATCTGAAATGTGATGTTACTTAACTTTTATGCGCTAAATTGAATGGTGCTTTCCGTTTTTCTCTATCACGTAAGGTTTTCTCACAAATCACAAATTAAGGATTTTGAAAATACTGTTTCTGATGTAAAAAACGTGTGTTATAAAATAAATGCTTCATGCAAAATGTCTTTGTAATAAATAAATAACGACACCTACATACCTGAAAAAGAAGGCACGAAGTTACTCTTTCCTTGGCTGGAAGGATGGCTGCGTTGATTTACATTTATGTAGTGGTTGAGAAACTTCCCTTTTCAAGCACCAACAGTAGTCCGCTTACATCGCAATTTTCCACCAACCCTGATATCTCCTCTCCATCTCCTTGATTTCTTGATGAAATCTTTCACCTTGTTCATCACTGAGGAATCCCAAATTATCAGGAAAATAGTTTAGGTGAGAATTCAATTAGTGAATTCATGTTACATCCAAGAGCTCGCAGCTTTTGTAGCATATTTCGCACAATTTCTTCGTATCGCGGATCTTTTATATTTCCAAGAAACGTATTCCCTACCTCTTTGAAAGCACACCATGCTAGCAGTTCTCCATCATCCATGTTATCAAAAATGTGTTATCCTTCATTAATTGTCTTATCTGAAGTCCATCAAATGTACCCTCTTCTATCTTAGCTTCGGACATCACAGAAAATTTACTGCTCAGATATTTGAAACACGAACCATTCTTGTCCAGTGCTTTCATGAATTCTTTCATAATTACTAATTTTGTAAGCAAAGGAGGCAATAACATTTTCTTCGAAACAACTAGACTGGCATGAATGACGTTTTGTTTCTCCTGGCGTTAAACCTTTTCTCTTATGCCATTCTCGGACTGTCCATTGTTCAACCCTGTGTCTACTGTCCCATTCACACAAAAAATATGGATATTTTGTATATCCTCCTTGTTGCCCTAGTATGATACTGGATAACTTTATGTCTCCACACAATAGCCGTTGATGTTTCTTTTATTTATTCTTTCTAAAATGGTTTGGAGATTTTCATATGATTCTTTCAGAAACACAGAATATGCAATAGGTATTGAGGGAAATTCGCTTCTATTATGCAATAACATTGCCTTTAGACTTCTTTTCGAAGCGTTAATAAATAAATGCCAGTATTTACTATCATATGTTGATATTCCCAGTTTTTAATTAAACCTGGTACATCACAACAATAAACAAGTAGATCTTGCATCTTAAAGAACTTTGTAAATTCTTCGTCTTTATTCTTATACCAGGAAAATGTGGTGTCTGGAGCCAGCATTTTCTTCTGTTTCAACCTTGATCCAAGTAATTCGCTCTTCTCTTTGGTAATACCTAAATCGCTTACTAAATCGTTCAATTCTTCTTGTGTAAAATGCTGTGACTTGACGTCACCAGTGTGTGCTGAGAAATCCTCAACTGTATTGGAATTTTCTGTTGACCCAGAGACTGAACTCTCAGTATCCTCAAGTTGAGCTGGTGGAATAGGAATATGGATGGACATCTGCTCCATGTGGCACTGGTCTAATAGTTGAAGTAAGGCCATCTGGATATTTAATTTTTGTTTTATTTGTCTAATTGTACTCCGATACTTTACAAATGAAGCAGTAACAATCATCATAGTGATTTTATTAATTTCTGTTTTCCATGGTACCTGAACTTTAAAATATGCAAAATAAACTTTCTTCAAAAACGGTATAATGTTAGTTTTCTGTCTCCGCAACAAGAAAGAACCACATATGTGACAAAAGTTATTTGGATTGTCCACATATTGCCTCCTAGAAGAGGTAGAGGCCATTGTGAAATAACTGTACAACACGTACTAACAATACAAAATAACAATGAATGTTTTCCGGAAACCGCAATACCGATCATCGCGAGTTATGGAAAGCTACTAAAGTTCTGAGATTTTAAAACGCATAAGCCCCTGAAGGGTGAATGTCAGGTGGTTATTTATCATGCAATGGTTGATAGTTTTATTGTCTGCACAGGATCACGCACAGATAAATAAACCCCAGCTGCTCGGCACTGAAGATGCGTAATATGTTACTTTATTATTCATCCTTTGCTCCAAAAGTATATTTATAATCGCAATTAAATATAGTGTCCAATATATTAAAACATATAAAATATCGAATTACATAAAAACTGTACGTTTTACGTGAAAAATGTTGTCATTTTCGAAATCTTCCATATAAGTAGCCTATTTTCATCAAAACCGGGAAAGTGTTGATCCATATATATATATATATATATATGGATCTTCAGTACAGCTTCACCACCAAATAAAATTCTAGGAATGCAAAATTGGACGCTTATACATCACATCCACACACCCTCTGTCATATACATTGCTGACACAAATCCCATTAAAACACACTTTTTTTTTTTTTTTTTTTTTTTTTTTTTTTTTTTTTAACAGATGAGTAATTTTACATTTGGTGATATACCATGCAGTTTAATTTCCTTTAACTTTCAATTTGGTGCTGATAAAAAGTTGTAACAGGAATTTAACTAATTTATTGCTTCTCTGTACAGCATCGTTTACCTCTATTTTACTCTGATTCAACAATTGAAACATTGCAAACATTTACTATGAAACCAACAGAGGACACCGTTCATATGATAACGGCAAGGTTGCTAGATGACAGCTTTGTTAATGCTTTTGTACATACAGCAGCCTTAATCCTGCCATCTAGCGACTTTAGACAAAAGTAGAGTCACTATGTTAAGTACAGAGACCTTAGATGAAAGCCAAGCTATCATCTTATTCCGTAAACACTCTCTCTCTCTGTTAGGTTAAACAAGAATGTAGAGTCTTATGCCCCGCATACACTTCTGTGCCCCCTTGGTTTCTTGTCCTATTTCCGTGCATTATATGAATGTGTAAGCCAGGATTATGGTTATAATACACAAGTGCTACCATACGAAAAAAATAAATAAAAAAGCTGCTCTTGATATAAGCTCTTGTTTATCTACTGTTTCTGTTATACAATTTTCGTATCTAACTTAGAATGGCAGAACAAAAGAAGTAATTGAGGTCTTAATCGCAATCCAGAAAACAATTTGCTAGTCTAAATTCCGCCTAAACTGAGAGCTCATTATTTATGTCTTTCTAGAAAAATCTGTGCCTATGCACAATTATCCCTTAAGAGATAATTAAAGCTCATCTTTAGTACAAAACATTTTAACTGCGGATACAGCTATTCGTTCCCTCAATGGACCAGCGGTGAAAGTTTGTGACAGGGTTCTAAAAACTAAAAGCTTGCGCTACGCTAAGATAAAAAAAAAAGAACTGGACAGCTGATAGAGAAATAGATTGCGTAAAAGTAAGCAATTGAAAATATTTAAATATATGATAGTTATTAGTTATTAAAAGAGAGAGAAAAAAAAAGGATCCTAAGCATCGCTAAGATTCACTCTGTACCATCCCCTCTATGTGTTTTAAACAGACAAATATGCTACCATCGTGTTCTGCAGAGAGCTGGGTTGTTCCAAGAAAATATAAGCCCACATAATATGTGTTCCATAGGAACTAAGCCATAATTATAATTGTAATATGATAGAAACACCACAAATGTGAGTAAAGTTTATAGCAATATTGGCGTGATATAAGCTTGTGTTAAAGTAGAGTAGTTTTTGCACAGCTTGAAGCTATTAGCTATAAATACCAACATATATTATAAAGCAAATTAATAACAAGTAGAGGAAGATCACGTAACTGCTTACAGTGAGGAACACCAGCGCTTTGTATTTCAAGGTGAAGGAGATTTACCATATGCTTACCTTCCTCTTGTGTTTAAGAGGTCATAGCAGCCATTCGCTCACCTCGCAGTTTTGGAAACCAATATCTCTGCAATCGTAAATTAGCCGAAAAAAATTGTAAATTCAACGTTTATATCAATAACTACTTGGCAAAGCCCACTAAGAGCCTTGGCCTACCGCCCGGCCGCTGCGTCCCCATCTCGGTCCATTACAGACGTCGTGGATGGGGTAGAGTAGTAGGTACTGGGAATCGAACCTAGGTCTCCCACTTGGCAAGCAACAACGCTACCACCGCGCTAAGGTGACGAGCTGCAGAAAATGTATTGTTATTATGACTCAATTAAGTAGTTGACCTGAAGTAAAAAGCTCCTAGCGTTGGATGCTTCGCTTACAGAGGTAAGTTTAATCAGCAAAATCCGTGACTGAAACTAGAATAACTGAAGTGCTTAACGCGTAACTTCTGCCGATACCCGAGACGTTGGAAAATGAAACGAATCTCGTATAACCCCTGTTTTGTTTGTTTGTTTGTTTGTTCTTTCTGTTTTATTTTATTTTTTTTTGTTTTGTTTTTACTTTTTCTAATGTACACAGTAGCTAGAGGAATACATGTCTTGAATCACCCTGAATAAAAAAAGAAGCATTTTTAGAACAAGGTTAGTGTATGTGTGTATATGTGTGTCTGTCTCTCTGTCTGTCTGTGGACAACCTAACTCAAGAAAAAAATTCTTGGTATTTCAGTTTAATATCTCCCAAGGATGTGACAGAAAGATTTTCAATAAGGTTGCCTCACCCCAAACTACCCTACACATGGCAAAATGATCAATCATATTTATTTTCTCAAAAATGGCTCTAATAGCTTTGGTGAAATACCGCATATTTATAGATCTATTAATTACAACTAAAATATTATATATCTTGAATTTCCTGAGAAAAGCATCGGAAGAATGTTCATTCTGAAATAATTTTGCCGAAATTTCAAAACAGGTAAACTGTAAGAAATAGTACAAAAATTTAGTTCTTGTTAAAACACACAATTTATGTCATACACAGTTTTTTGATAGTTGGTCGTTTTCGAAATAATCCTTGTTATTGGTTTCAATTTTAAACTACCTATGCAACCCTTCTCAAAGGGTGTTAACTTTCTTTTTACCTCTCTGTTTTTCTCTAGCACGTATGTATATACAGTGTACATAGTAGCTAGAGATGGTATTTTAGTTCACCCAAATATTCGATGTCGAGAAATAACTAGAGATATATGTTTTAAAGTCCCCTAAGGCCAAACAAAGAGTTTTTACTTTCGCTAGCACATAAGTATATAGTACATAGTAGCTAGAAAATGTATCTGCTGCATTGCACCCAACAATTCTATATTGGAATTTCACCAGAAATATATGTTTTGGGGTCCCTGAGTCCGAAAATATCACTTTAAAATGTCCTTGTGTTGGTGAGTGTGTTTCATTGTGTCTGTTGACAGCAAAGTTCAAAAACGAAAGAACCATTAAATGCCAAACTTGGTATTTCAGTTTAGTATCTCCCAAGGATGCGAAACGATCTTCAGGAAAATTTCCCCAACACAAACTACCCTTTACATGGAAAAAAAGTTCAAAATGTTGTTTCTCTCAAAAATTGCTCTAACGATTTTGATTCAAATATCGTATGTAAAAGAGATATACATCATAAATAGAGTGTATATTTTCAATTATCTGCGAATAGCCTCCGAATAGCTCTTTATTCCGGATAAGCTTTGCTGAATTTTGGATAACGGTTAAACCGTAAGAGTTAGACAAAAGAATTATATCTAGCTAACACGTTATTTATGTGAGTACGTTTTTAATGTAAAATTTACCAGTTTCCTTGTATTTGGTTTCAGTTTTAAACGACATAAATTTTCCTAAACAGGTTCATGAAAAGCGAATGAAACCTCAATTGTTTCCCATAGCGACCAGCTGTATCAGATTTGGCTATCGCATTAGCATAATATATTCCCCTATTTTACTTCCACTTACAATGAAGCAAGTAATAAATCAATTCTGCTCCTTGAGAAATTGTGTGTATACTTTGCTTTTGTTTCTATATATTTATTTACATTTATTTTGGGTACAAAAAGACACAATTATCTAGAACAAACATGAATATCGAAATTTTTAGTGTGGATAAAGTTCAGTTGCTTTAGTTGCTTTTATTATTAAAAGTCAATAATGAATAAATTATTAAATGATGCAATAGTGATAAGAATTATTTGAAAATAAGGACATTCTAATTCAAATTCGTACACGATTCACAATGTTAATCTTTTTTCTCCCTTTTCAACATAAATTGTTAAATACGCCTCCCGTTATTCTCTGGCTCTTTCATTCCTGCACATTCGTTGTAGTCGTTGTCCATGTGCTTGCTAAGAGTTGAAGAGAGGGGCGAAATGGTAATACGATTCTCACTGTGTCAGTGTTTCCCGTATATCTGGAGAACCTTCGAAACATGGGTTAAGGTATAACACTCATTTCTACCTTTTATATTAACTATCCTACTGAATGTAATCATAAAGCTGCTCAGTTCATATGTGAGAGGATCTATACATTTAAAGAAAATTTTTCGATAAACTAAAAAAAAAAAAAAAAACTTGTAGGAAAAACAAATGGTTTGGCAGTAATCGTAAATCTTAGTAGATTAAAAATTAGTTGTATGTTACTTTATCCATTCTAGATAATGAATGTTTTTACGTTGCGATGTAGCAATGCACTGACAAGAAGATGTAATTTTCTGCACGAAAGAACTAATTGCAATATATTGCAAGGACTTATACCAATGCGTTCCCCTTAATATTGGACTCTTCTTGCATGGGTAATGAGCTCATTATCTAGGATAACATTTGCTGTAATTTAGAAAATTAATTTCCCTTGCTATGTAGCAGGAATACATGATAGTGAACCTAATTACATTAATATATATGCTGCTATTAAACAACAAAGTAGAGAAATACAAATTTTACAATTCTTATTTTCTGCAAGTAACTATGTATTTGATAACTTAACATAAATTAGTGTTAACATTAAATATACTCATTCAAAACAAAGTAAGCTATTCCATTTACTAACGTTATCTTAATATTGGAAATGGATACATACACAAACCGATTATAACAATTACATATATATTCTTACAAACAGTCATGAAGTTTATATTTCTATAGAATAGATATGCCCTAACAAAGTTTTTGCTAAGCTTATAGCTTGCTACTAGTTATTAAACGAAATAAACGTTGTTATCTTTTATGTCAGAAAGAAGAAAAATGTAAACCTATGAAATATACTGAACTAATAGGATCTGATGAATATTTTTTGAATGAAATATATATTTATATTCTATGTGGTGTTGTATATGTAAAAACATTATTTTATATTGATGTATAGACCTATATGTGTTTAAGGTTAGCACTAAGTAATTAGTATCTTACAGATTATGTACAACTAATATTTTGCTTTTGGTGCTCTTCTCCTTAATATACCTTCTTTCCTAATATCTAATCTCTTTAAATGAGAAATCAAACCGTTTTTAAAATGATATTCATTTTAACAACATAAATGAATCTTACCTTCTGATGTGATGGTTCTACAGTTGATATCATTTAAAAACGGTTTGTTTATAATTACTCCGTGCACATGGAGCAGGACAACTTGCGATTTCACCTGCAATTACTAATCAGGAGCTCCATATGTAAAAATGTGCCATTTGAATACTAATATTGCAGTGATGACTTACTAGCAGTCTATAAAGAGCAATTCGTGCCAATAGCATGAAACGATCTAAGAATGCATACTATGCACACATTATACGCGTTAAGTCAGTTTGCATCTGATACAATTAATACAAATGTATTTAGAAATGTACATATTCTGTTATTATTCATTACTTTTTATTATCTATCCATCTAAAAAAAGGAAAAAAAAAACACGTTTTCTTCTTATCCTTAATTTTGTCCGGGGCGCAGCTATGGTCAGCCTCCGAACAATCAGGGGCATATAAAATAAATAAACAAATATCATACAAAATGGTGAGCGAGAGAAAGGAGAGAGGTGAGCCTTAGGTGACCCCGGCCAACCAATTAGAGAACCATTCTCCCTCAATAACTACTAGTACTACTACCACACACTTTCTGTAGGTGTATTTAAGTTGAATTTTCAATGTCTACCAGTTAGTTTACAAAACTGCAAGGTGAGCGAATGGCTGATACGGCCTATTAGACACGAAGGAAATGGAGGAATATGAAACATTTCCTTCTTACACCACCTAAAAATTACCAATCACTCGTTCAAACAGAAGGTGAGTATTTACTTTTTTGAAAGAGGGAACATAGTGGGCAGAGAAACTATTGCATTCCACGGCCATCCCCAATCGAAATTTTAGGCTACCATGACCGGGATCCCTGAGTATTGGAACCGGAGCGCCACGGCGTTTGACACGAAAATAAAATATTCAATAAATTTACATTACAAAAATAAGCGCATGTTTTGAGTTTCTAGGATTAACCTATAAAATCCTGCTCATTCGGAAGGAAATTCTTTAAACTTGAATAACTGGTACACGTTGGGCGACAGCTGTAATTGCACTTTATACAAGAAATGTATTTCTCTTAAATTATACAATAATGTTTTTGACATGACCCTAGTTATCACATAACCAATACATACTATGCTTCATACGTAAACCTACTTTGCTTATACTTACGAGAATACTCAAGTCGCATCGCGTGAGCACTAGTTCTCGATACACGAGATTCTCGTTGCCCTACTCGAGTAGTGGCGTGGTCCTGCTGCCCTATTTGATCTGTGTAGATATTCCTTCATGGTTTAAAAGAGTTGTAGAACTCAACAGGACTATTTAAAGTAAAAACCAGTTAGTGAGGTACTGGCGTGAATCCAAGGATGCACAGGCCAGGTTCCAATTGATCGGTTTTAATTTGAAATAGCCCCTTTTAGTTCTGCAATCCTTTTAAAGCACGAAAATATATCTGCGTATCTCAAATACGGGGTAGATGGGCTAGCTGATATAAACCTCATTTAAATGCAGATTCCTAGATTAATAATTTGCAAAAAATTAAAATAATCTCATTCTTAATTTTCAGATTGGTGATCCTCCCAACGAAATGGTTCCGGAACGTCAAGGAGGTTTCTGGAGCCGCATATGGAAGACTATACGGGATTCCTACACCGCATTCCCGGAAATGAACTTTCGCTTTCTATACAGTAGTAGATGCGTGAAAATAATGCTGGGAATAGCACTGGCCTTTATAGGCATTTTAATTGGAGAATTGGTGGTTCGCAAAATTAAGCAGAACAAGTAACTCCAAATAGTTAAACATCAAACCCTCGGATATTACATGAGGTTACAAATAAACTTACAATTTGTAAGATAGTATTGAGTAGTAACAGACTGTAACTGAAATAAATAAGTTACTTAGAGTTATGCTATTTTTTAAATCCTTATAAGGCTTGTTCTATATCCTTCCTGTAAGAATATCGTTACCGTTCGTCTTTAAAACCAAGAAGCACTAAAAGTACATCCATTTTTTGCGAGTAATAATAGCAGCATTGACAGCGCTAAGAACAGGCTTCAATTCTTAGTTAACCACAACTTATTGTGCTGCAAGGCGAATTATGAATATGCTGCACTTTACTAATTCTGTGTTTAAAGTTAGACGTGACTATGAATAAACATGCGCCTGCCTATTTTTAGCTTGAATTAATTATTAGTTCAAATGGATGAATTGGAAAAAACTTCTCAGTTTCTTAAAGTTTAAAAGTTATACTTTCTTTATTAATAAAATTGTTTTAGTTTTTCACAATGTTTATAAAGTTTCACAGTTGTATTACTTTATCTCAACGGTTATGATACAGTTTATATTGAACTAGTAATAAGATGAATGTACTTAAACAAGCATTATTTTCTGCCGACTATAAACATCGCTTTACTATATAATATCAGGGTAGCCATATAGAACAGTTAGGTATTCCAAAGAATATTCCAAGGATGCAAAGAATATCCGTTCCGCAACGGAAATAATGATGACACAAATCAGACAATGCATCATTCCCGAAATCAGTTTTCACATTTTATGTTTACTGGCTTCTTGCAAGCGTAATAATGGATTCGATGTTATTTTTAGTGCTGAAGGGCTTTCAGACTATAGTGTGCTCTGGTGAATAAATCTGAATCAGGCTGTTTGGGGCAACCACATACATACAACAACAACAGGGAATATGTTTACTTTCTCTATCATGTGTGCACAATGTTCATAATAGGTAAAGAAGGTATTATTATATTCCAATC
Source organism: Hymenopus coronatus (assembly GCA_030762935.1). Classification (NCBI taxonomy): domain Eukaryota; kingdom Metazoa; phylum Arthropoda; class Insecta; order Mantodea; family Hymenopodidae; genus Hymenopus; species Hymenopus coronatus. Next base: position 329,731,267 of record CM060900.1, read on the forward strand.
TAAATATTCGGTACTAAGATTTGACTAGAAATCTTACTTTGAGAACATGTGAGTCCCAAAGAATAACAGTTTTAGAAACAAAGTCAGTATGTACGTCTGTGTGTGTGAAAGAGAGAGAGTTTATCTGTAGATAGTATAAATCCAATACCACGGACAGCTTAAATGCCAATCTTGGTATTTAAGTTCAGATGCTTTCAAGGATGCTAAACGAAGATTTTAGGAAAACCCCAACTCCAAACATTCTCCAAAATGTTCTAATACAACATTTTTCTATTTTCTAAAAAAAATGTTTATAGTGAATTTGTACGTATAAAATACGTGACTTGTTACAAATAACCTGTATATCCTGAATTTCTTGAGGATAGCCCTTGGAAACCTCTTCATTCGGAATGTCTTTTGCATAACTAGTAAACCGTAAAAGTTGGAAAAAAACATACAGCACAAAACATGTAGATCTCATTAAAATACACAACATATTTCCGAAATATATTTTTTGTACAGCTAACGAATTTCGAGGTGTTCGCGGTTGTAGCTTTCATTTTTAACACACTTATATCAAGCGGGAAGCCCTTATCCATATTTAGCTGTAGCATAGTGTATTCTCTTATTTCCCTTCTACTTGTAAGAAAATAGGTAATAAGATCATTTCTGATCATGTTTATTAGAAAAAGTCATGCGAATGGAATACACCACATTTATTTTTTGAGAGCTGCAATGGACACTTCTGTCAAGTAAATTGCAGGTGGTATTTTAAAATTCTGAAATTCATAATAATGTTTTAATTCGATAATGCTAATTCACTCAACCGGCGCCATTGACTTAAAACCTTCCTTATTTATTGAGACTGGGGTTATTTTTTATGCTGCTCAGGTACATGTGTATTTTAAAGTCTATTTCAGTACGCATGGAGCTTCAAACATGCCTGATATTTCCATACAATGGTGATTGAGTCAGAGGGAAAGAATGCTCATCGAGACGGTCAAGGTCCTATGCAAAACACGCACCTCCAGCGCTAAAAGAAAATATTCACCAAATACCTCGAAGACATAACCTTTGAGAATATAAATAATATAGGTTCTGCTACAACAATAATTCAAACGGAGAAGCTCCTCAAATAAGGGTTTTAGGTTCTCTAAAATAAAAACTAACGCTACACGTCGTAAGCAGGAATTACAAACGCAAACGATTTTTGTTTAAGAAATATGCTCAAAGATAAATTTGTGTTATCTAGACGAAAGCACTTACTTCTCTCTTAGAATCATATAAAGCGACATCATTAAAGATAACATCTGGGTTTGTATAAAGGAGAAGTGTTAAGCTTCATCATTCTTCGCTGGATGCAGTATCTCATCGCCAGAAGTAACAAAATGTTTCACTGACTTTAAGTATTAGCATACTTTTAACATTAACAGAAAACCAACAATCTGATTTTCAATAAGCAGGTGGAACAAACGAATTACAGTTATTATGGTATCCTTCTAATTTTAAATGTTATCGGTTTTACAGTTCCTAAAAATGCTACCGATTTTGAACCTTAACATGTGTGCGGTTCTAGGATTTCTCTACATGCGCTGACTAAATAGCTTTTCATAAATAGATCACAATCATCAACATAGATTTAAATTTGTAGTAAAAAAAAAAAAAACTTTTGAAGTCGTAAAAGTTGAAGCGTGCGTTTAGTATAACTCATTTCTAGCTTTGTTCCCACGTTTAACAATTAAACTCTTGAGACTCAACTTACACTAAATATATATATGTCGCAACCGCCTTTTCAAATAATAATTCGGGGAACTCGCTGTGGCTGCGAAAGGTACCTACAAAGTACGTCCCTCATGTCGCATCCGGTTAGAATAGTTTTGTATGTGCCTTTCGCAGCCACAGCGAGTTCCCCGAGTTATTATTAGGAAAGGCGGTTGCGACAATATATATATATATATATATATATACATATATATAAATTAAAAAAAGGTCTCACGTTTTCCATTCTCGTAACCTCTTCCACCTGCTCTACAAATAAACTTACTACAAAAGATTATTATGTTTTCAAATTCATGCTAATCGAGATAAAAATAAGCAGAATGGTTTTATTGCTTAGCTGCTTATAAGTAGAAGGGAATTAGGAGAATAATCTAGGCTAAAATAATAGTCAAAGTATTTAAAAACTGACGCTATGTCATGATACGATATATATACTCCTCCTCCTTTAAATATATTACTTTCTGTAGTACCTATGTACGTGTATATAGTAGCTAGAGAAGGTATTATATTCCACCCAAAATAATGACAACGAGATTTTACTGGAAATACACATTTTGAGGACTCCTTAATCCGAAAAAAAGTAGAAAAAGTTCACTGAGCTGTATGTGTATGTGTGTGTGTGTGTGTGTGCGCGCGTACGTGTGCATGTCCGTGGACAACATGACTCAAAACGAAAAGACTTAAATAACAAGATTAGTATAAGCTCAGTATGTTCCAAGTATACGGCATGACGATTTTGAAGATAATCTCCCCGCCCCCCTCCCCACACTAACCTAAACTACAGTTCACATGCAAAATATTCTAAAGTATTATTTTTTTGAAAAATTGGCTTTACGATTTTGATTAAAATACCGTATATTAAAGATATTTGCAAGAAAATAAAATGTATATCTTGAATTTTCGGAAATAGACTTTGAAGACGTATTCATTCCAGATGAATTTTGTATAAATAAACCGTGGGAGATAGACAAAAATTTACTGTACAAAAAATATAGATTTATGTCATATCATTTTTGTTTTGTAGAGTTAATTAATTCTGAGATATTCCTTGGTATTCATTTAAATGTTAGGTTATTTAAATTTTTCTTGAAGGTGAGGTCATATTTCGTTTTATCTCCCTGTTGTGCATCTCCTGGCGCGCAAGGCGAACCGAATTTTAACTGTTTCAAATAGCAATGGCTTTCTAAAGGATTTAAGTAAGGCTTCATATAACAAACTCACTGGAAAAGAATAGCTTTAAATAGTAACACATTATTTAATGATGCCTTATTTTATTAAGTTACAAAGATAGTGGCATATAAATTTATTTATGGTGTTCATTAAAGCATATTCTATCAAACAAAATCTTCTGTTTTAATAAAATTGAAATAATTAAACTAATTAAGTGAAACGTCACTTCCAAGTAAAAAAATCAGTTTTAGTTAAAGGTACTAAACATATAATTCTTCAACAAATGACAGTATTTGAGCCTGGGACTACCACTAAAGGCCAACGTGCACACATTTGAACTAAGAGAGCTATAATATATATTATGGCATATGATGGTCTTGTATATTACGAAAAAAACTACTGCTTGCCTAAAGTATGTACAGTTATAACATTTAACAACCAGTATTTTGAACACAGTAAATGACAAAAAAAAAAAAATGCTTATTTTCTATACATACTTTACAAATGTAATCTACATTTGAAAGAACTGGCAATTTTCAGGAAATTTTCGCCTGTCTCTGTCACAAATTTCAGTCTTATTACAGAAAAATTTACAGGCTATTCACAGTTAATTCACAATTCACATCATGCTAAAGGTAAAAGCTGGACAACGGAACAGGTATTTCACGCACCGTGACCTATATACAGTTTGGCGCTAAGGTCAGTTTCCGCATATATTTAGACATAACAAGGATAGATGGTTTTCTCTTGAAGCTATAATAAAAAAACACGTTTTTAAAATTTTGGCAACACATTCAGTTTTGTTCAAATTGTCCGCCTCCTTACTCAATACTTTTCAGGCAACCCCTGAACTATTACGGGACAATAACAGTTTATCTTCTCTGATGGAATGAAATGCATTTTGAACGGACATTCTCAGTTCACCTAGATTTCTTGGCGGTCCGGAGAAAACCATATCTCTCAAAATCCCTCATAGACTGAAATCAAATGGCGTCAAATCACAAGAACGTGATGGTCAATCACAAGTCCCTTGGCGTCCAATTCGGGCTGGAGCTCCGTCTTGTTTCCAAATGAAGTTCAAAATGTGATTGTTCACCTTCTTAGGTATTGTAAAGTTATGCAGCATTTCTAAATAAGCTGAAGAAGTAATTGAGCCTTCAAAAAATAAGGTCCTGTGAATCCGATACTTTAAATTCCTTTCCAGACAGTGACACCTGGGATATTAAAACCTTTCTCTATTACCTCATGGGGGGTTTGTGTCGGACCAATAAATACAATTACAAATACATGTCCGTTTAATTTCAAAATTTGCCTCGTCTGTGCATAAAATTGACCACCAAAATTACGAAATGTTTCGTTGCGCACTAAAAACAACTCAGAGCTCAAGTCTTCTGCCGTTGTCATCGTCCTGTAATGCGTTAAGTAGTTTTTGGGCGAAAAGGTTTCCGTTTGTTGTCTTTTAGGATTATTTTCAGGCTCCTTCGAGATATGTCCAATTGTAAAGATGCCGTCTTAGTTGACTTGTGAAGACTTACTACAAATGCCTATGCAACTGCCTGAGAATTTTCTTCATTTCGGACATTTCGACCGGATATCAAAGTATCTGCAACGCTACCTGTTCTTTCACCGCCCTAAATAAATATGTGATATATATTTTGCACGTTAACCCTCACAAAAAAGGAAGGGATTAAGTGAGAGAACCGCAGGCGGCCATAGGTTGGGTGCAGATAGGCCAAAAAGTGGCGCGCAAGTCCCTAACTGTTTGACTGAAAGTCCATCTTGGCCCCACGCAGCCGACAACACCACGGGTACCAGATTCTGCAAGGCAACCGTACCCAGCCTCGTTAAAACAGGGACGACTACGTCACCGTCAACACCAGGAACAGCTTTTAGCATTTACAAAGTGCATGCATACGTGCACCATCTGCCAGTACTACCACACACCAGGAAGCACATATATCTGTAAGATAATAAGGAAAATACAAGAAAATGAACAAGGAAAAGAATATTGTTGAGAATAAGCATGCCAGCATTCGCCTAGGTGACAAAGAGAAACAAGAAACCCAAAACAGTGCCATAACATGAACTTTTATGCCCATGTGGGTGCCTTAAACATATAGTATTTTAATCACATCTAGATCAAGCTATGATCCTGTGTTTGCAACGCATCATCTGAATATATAATAATAATAATAATAATAATAATAATAATAATAATAATAATAATAATAATAATAATAATAATAATCACGATGATGATAATAATAATGATGATAACAAAATAACAATAATAATAAAGACAATCTAGAACATGTATTGAAGTGCCTAGATCGCGTCAGCAGCGTAGATAAAACTTTTAGATTAACTTCTTATGACAATGCAAATGCTCTGGTATATCGGCTACAATTGCTAATGTACTCGCAAGCAGCGTACAACAGCGATCACTCAAAAATAAATCTTCTTGATAATACATGGGTTGAAAGATTCTGGAGTAACAGAGTGAAAAAGTGTCAAAATCAGCAAATACGGTTTAGCATGTATTTCTATAATAAATATGATGAGTCTGATGTTGGGTATTCATGTAGGATGTTAGATAGTATATATTAGGCTGAGTTAGCTTATGTTAAACATTTCCTGATTATTTTACCAGAGGTAAACTCTGTTTTCAGGTTTACTGTTTTTGCATACTTCATTGTCAAGCAAATGTTGATGCAGACTGCTATTCACAATATTTTCACTTGTATCATGTTAACATTTACCTTGTCTGAAAATGATTGGGATTTATTGTTATGGGTGTAAAATTGTGAAGGACCAAATATGATTTTGCAATATATTTCTATAATAAATGTGATGAGTTGATGTTGAGTATTCATATGCGATGTTATGTTAGCTTAGGTTAGGCTGGGTTAGCTTAGGTTAGGCTGGGTTACCTTAGGTTAGCTTAGGTTAGGCTATGTTACCTTAGGTTAAACGCTACCTGATTATTTTTCCAGAGGTGCAACTTTTCTGTTTATGGATGTGCTGTTTTTTATTCCGAATTCTATTCCGACCTGTTCCTTTTGTATCATGCTATCCTATGTCTTATATTTAGCCTGTCTGAAAAGGACTGAATTTTGGTAAACTAACAAAATTTCTGTGGATTCTAAATGATATTTATTAAGAACATGATTGTATGAATTTTATTGCGACTTTACAGTTTTAAGATTAAGGGTGTAGCTTTATATACTAAACACATATGTTCATTGACTAAATTTATTTACGAAACAATAGAGTAATTAATAATATGTGAAATTTAAAAGCTTTGACATTTTTTTCAATCAAGTAATGCATGTTAAATGTTTATATCTAACCAGTGTGTGAGATATCCTTTCCTCTATAATAAAGAGCAGTAATATTGAATAATAAAAGCGAAATTATTCTATTTCTGACTCTTGCATTGAATTTGGCTTTGGTCTTGAATGAAGATTTAGTGTCCATTTAATTTTGTTTCTAGTTTTTGCTTTTTGATGGATTCATCAATTCTATTCATTGAAGCAGGGTTGGTCTGTTGAATTTCTTAAATAAATCACCTAGTGCTGTTTTATACGCGCAGTCATCGCCTTCAAACTTGCTTATTATTACATTAGCATTTGAGTCCACAATCAGCGTTTTACTGTACGTTGGTATAAGCAAAAAATTATCATCTAGCGTAGACACGCTTGAGATTCTATCTGAAACAACAATATATATAAATACGAATTTATAAAACGCTGAATTTTTTTATCACGATCATCGTCTAGTAGAATGTAAAACATGCCGAGACTTACATTACATTTGCTTCATGAAGTCTTTTATTTTGAGATCCTATGTGTAATTGTATATGTTCATTCAGGTATGATTTGACATGTTCCTTCAGATTTTATCTGTTGAGTTCCTTAAGAATGTCGTAGAGTGATTATTTGTATATACAGTTGGCAGCTCGGCATGGGTTTATCCTTAGGTTATTATACCAGCTCTCCTACAACCAAAATTGTAAGAAGTTGACTTCAAATTTTGATCTCGTGTTGCAGTCGTATTTTTTCCTGCAATGTGACAAAACAATAATAGTCACCATCATAAGTCGCTAAAATATATTGCATGTTATATAGAGAGCATAGGAATCTAATTGTAGTGAATCCTGAATGGTAAGTGCCATTGAGAAATAACCGCATTATGTAATTATGAATATCTCTTAAAAGACCTGTTGTATATACGTATATTGTTGGTGGAGCCTGATTGGAAACTGTTCATGTGTGCTTCTTAGGCTAATCTTGGATTTGCTGATATCTGATGTTAAATTGGAATGTTAATTTTTTGCAATAGAAGAAGTATTATTTGTCAAAGTCATGTATTCGGAATACAACTATTTTCTTCTAATATAGCTAAGAATAATGAATGTTAAACATTGTTTTTGTGTTGATTACAGACCTGATTAGAAGCGACGATTGTAGGTGTGTCAATTTAAAATTGTGTTTTCGGTCCAATTCTATGAATCAGAAATTAATTTCAATTTCCCTCTCTTTTATATGTTTTTAATGCAATAAAGATGTCCACATGAAATTCTGTAGCCGAGCCATTATCTAGAGCCCACCTGCACTATTCCTTTCGGTGTGAAGTAAGTGGGGAAAACGTATTTAGCGGAATCGTAAACATGGATTGAAGTGTCATGATCACCAATATTAAAATGAATATTGAAAATCAAGAGTTATTCTTTTGCTTATCTCATGGTATTCAAGATACACATTTCTGGAAATGATCTTATTCCATGTTTTTTTTTATAAATAGGGAAATTAGCTCAAATCAATAGATTACACAGATCTGTTATAATGTATCGCCATGTGATTGTCCGACACTCGATTCTCTTTGCACTGTCTTCAATAAAGTGAAACGAACCGTCACTTTCACTTTGAGAAGTTTGAAGTAGTTTAAAATAAAATGGAATTTTTGAGGTATACTGTACTCCGATATTGACCAGGAGATATTTTTCTGAAAATGCTCTGTGAGAAATACATTTTTGTGTGGAATGTAATACCTTATCTACTTATTAAATTAAAGCAGTACAGAGTATAACAACTTCATTCCAAATGTCTTTCTTTACTGTTTGGTATTTACCATCATTTCGTTTTTTATTTATCAGGTTTACATTCACAGGAATGTACATATCCACGGATTTTTTTTTTGAATATGCTATTTTCGGATAGAGGGGGACCTCGAAAAAATATTTCCGGTGAAATCTCTGTATCAAAATGTTGGGGTAGAATCCAATACCTTCTCTACGCTCTATGTACTAAATAGTGAAAATAGAATTGCTTTATTGGACCCAGGTGTCTTCAAAACATATTTTTGGTAAAATCTGGACATCACATTTTGGGATGAGTACGTTTTCTCTGTCTGTTATGTACATTCTTAATGCATGCCATGCATGTAAAGCTATTTTCATCTATTTGGAGATGGCTGATGCTCATTCCTCTTATGCACTGAAACAGTGGTATAAGGTTGAAATCTTGCTAATGTGGTATTCTCAAGCATTGAATCTGCATTCATTTCGCCTTCGAAATGCCTAACATCTGAAGCATTCACGATCTGAGAACTCTCTCCTGGAATGTCAACGCTTTTTCCCGCTGTTTTGTGGTAAGTTCTTTTGTTTCTTGCATTAATATATCAATTTAAACACAATGCAGTTTTTATATCTAAAATTCAGTTGGGGATAGTCTATTTGTTAAATGAGATTGTAAAGAAATAAAAGGACCCCATTAATTTTTTTCAGTGTGTTCTTTAAAATATAAAATCATAAAAGAATTTAGCATTATAAACTGAAATGTAGTGTTAAAATCGCTTCTGACTAATGAGAACCACACTTGGTGCGTTTAATGTATATAATAGGCATGCACTTAAAAGTGAATTGCATGCCTGCTAATTTCCCGATTATTCTTTGAGCATGTCATTCATTTAACTCTTATTCGATATTGAAGTCCTTATTTAGCCCCTAATCGCACATAATAGGTAGCAAATTAATTGAATACTTGCGATATGAAAAGAATATATCCTGATATGCTTACCACACATAGCTCCGGCGTAGTCTACTGACGTAAAACTTCTACAATGTTGTGCAAATACTGTCACTTGCAATTTCCTCGCAGCACAGATAACTCACATAAGGTGAATGTGTCAAATAGGTCCATGAAATATTATTTCATTTAGTAATATAATTTTCAGTGCTAATGCACTGTACAATGTTTAAAACAGGCTAGGACAGATGGAGATGCCTTTTATGAAATATATTTGTTAACTCAATGCAATATAGAACCTGTTTTACCAGCAGTATCTCTCTCTGAACCTCAGTTTTCGTGAACGGATTGTTGGTAACATGTGTTTAAGTTAAAATTGATATGTATCATTCCCTAGCATTAATTGTCTTGGGTATACAACTCCTTTGTTGTGTTCTCCCAAGCGAAATCACATTTTCATTCTTGACGCTATCAACAAGAGATACTAAAGTCCATCTCGTTCATGTTAATTGCGATAGATGCCTTTAACACCGTTTTTCTAGATGTTTCTAGAAACTTAGAATAGTATGGACGCGGATGTCATTGTTGGCAAACCATCCTCAAATTTCTCAGCGCGTGAGGTGTGTTGGTGACGCATTATTTATGTACACGTTACAAATGCTATTATGTTTTAATGTTACAGTGCATTAGACATTCTAAAAGGTCTTGTCGTGAAAGGACGGGAATTGAACCGTGTTCTGTGTATAAGTTATTAGCCGGTTGAGTACTTCAGTAATTCCCCTTCGTTTGTAACTTATTAAGCTATATAACGTTATCAGTTTGAGAACAAAAAGGTTTGCAATACTGGTTTGTTTGTGGAATAGGAATAGAAAATCATGTGAATGAATGTCCAGTCAGTCGGGGATCGAAGAGGGTCCGCCAGGCTAAGAAGAACTTAGAATCTTAGATGTCTATGTCAATGCATTAAACTGCCGTTTTATTTCTCTGCGTGTGGGGCCTGTTTATGGTCTACTCGTTCCAAAGCTTTTTATCTTTTAAAGTTACAGTGCATAAGAGCTCCTAAAAAGCCCTCTCATAAAATGACAGGGATCGAATCTGTTCTTTTTACAAAAGTATTAGTGGGTTTAGTACCCCTTTAGTTACACGAATCTTAATATATTCTCGAATGGTATACATAGAATAGCTCCAAAGCCCTACAACCATAATTTACTCTCGTAATTGTTCGCGTGTTCTAATTGCCGTGTTCAAATATTTGTCCCGTCTCGTCCGGATTTCTTGTTCCTGATATAATATTACTTACAATATTTGTTCGAGCCACTGCCCATCTGGTACAGTTGTATATATTTTAATCAAATTAATGTACGTAAGTCCCTTCATTATATATATATATATATATATATATATATATATATATAATGAAGTTTATTTTAGGTAGATATCTAAATTAGCATAGGCTTTATGCAAGATTAAGGTATTGCCCTAGAATCGAACTTAAGTCATCTGAAATATGAACAGTATAAGTAATTGAACCTCGGTGTGCTGTTCAGGAGTGTATCAAGTGTTAAGTATTTTCAACTCTATCCCTGAACTCCGAGATGACTGGTCTAATTATGCCTGGGCGTCCCTTCAGCTTTCAATGTCCATATTACCAGATAATTATAATTTTACTGCTTGTTCTTCATTTTAAGATATTTATGTGTTATTTCGCAAGTCCTTGCAAACTGAATATAGTTTATTGACAAGTCTGTATATCGTAAAAATATATGTACCATTGTGAACGCTCATAATAAAGATATCTTCTCTGATGCGCACGTTATACTGTTTACATACACTGAGGCGATTGTTCTATGTTTTATTGGAAGATGAAAATGTCTCTCATTATTTCTATATCCATAATGAGTTCTCTATATTCTCTACTGAATATGAACAAGTTGTGTTTAATGTATACACCTGTGTCTTTAGTTATACACAGGTTGCTTTCTCTTCGTACATTAAAAAATAGCCTGATTGCTTTTGCGACCGCGTCACCCTAAATGGCTTTTAAGCTTCGGGAGATGTCTGAGTGGTGTTGTAAACATCCGCTCCTATATTGTTTAAGAATATAAGTCTACCTGTCCCCTTACGCCTTCTCTATGATTATGTTTATGTGTATTACCGTATTTTAGGACAGTTGCAGCTTGAAGGCACTTTCTAGGTCCAATTCGTTTTGTGCGTACCCCTCGAGAATTGCCATCTTCTCTGCCATGAATGTAGCCTCTCATTGCATATACGTCAAGGGTTGTAAGGACCAATTCGATTAGGTATATTAGCTGCTAAAGTGATTACAGGGAATGTTAATTGTCATAAATAGGACAGAAATTACCCGTAAATACAAGCATTTTATATAGGTCTTGTGATAATTATACGAATGATTTTTTTAATGGACTTGGCGTATGTTCCAGATATAGGGTAACAACATAGATGTAATTTCGTGAAGGATCTCTATCTTTCATTTCGCTATAACATTGAAAATATGGTTGTTATTTGCATGTTTAATTAAAGTAGGTAGTGTAATTGTGTTTATAGTTTCTTGAATTAATCAACCGCGAATTTAATACTTGTACTATGTAAGAAATGAATGAGAATGAATAAGAAGAGCATTACAGCGTTTTATTGTAAGCCCAATTCTTTAAGCGTTATTGCCATTTTAATTAGCATAATTGTAATTAAAATTTCTTGAATGTGGGATAGCGCGAATGTAAGACGTGTTTATGAAAGATCCACGGCAATGTAATAAGTTCGTTATATGTCGTTTTGTTCTACTGTCAATATTACCGTTGTGCATATTTCACGGTTTAATTAAAATCATTTAATGATTTTTTTCTAAATGACTTTATACATACGACATTAGCATATTTGGATCGAGTTTCTAATTCTAGCCCGATAACATGTAACTCTTATGGTTATATCTTCAAAATTAAATAAGTTATTAAAAATTGGCTACCTCTTGGGTATTCTTTATTATCCTATTGGCAATATCAGGTTGTGCATGTCTTTGAAGCAAGGTAGTAGAATTGACAGCCCTGCAAGAGAAACCTTTTAGACATTTGGCTTGGCAAAGGCGTGAGAGGGCTGCACTTTGAGGCTGTAGATGTTATATATTTAATTGTTTACGTATGTAACTCACGTATAACAATTAACTGTCGGCCTTTTTGGGTTTAAACAATCCCAATGGTTCTGAACCGTTGTGTGCTTGAACCGTCCTGTGCTTCAAACACCACTAAATTTAATCAGCTGTGCTTCAACCAACATAGGCTTCAATCATCACTAGATTCAACCGCCTGTGCTTCAATAATCATGGTCTTCAATCATCACTAGCTCACGATTAACCCCATCCCTGGGCACTCTGTCTGATCTATAGCCGTCTGTTCCTCAACAAGCGTCTGACTGCAGGCATTAACTTGTGAGCGAGATATAATGAAAATATATGATGTATGTAAATTTAATATTTCAGAAAGACTGTTCCTACGTTAACAGACATTTTATATTTTACATGGATGTTTTAGTTAATCCATAGGGTCTTTCAAAAGTCACATAAAACTTTAAACTTTATAACGCTTATAAAACTTCAGATAGGAAATAAAAACAAGAAAAGTCGCATTATGTGAAAACAATGGGGCTGTATATAACAATGGGAAGATGTGCTCTTTTCTCTTGTTCAACCTACATGATTCATTCTACGATTCCATCCACAGAATTTTACCAATTTCTTGTGAGATAGCACCTTTCACCTGCAGTCAGGTTGTTGGATAGGTCAGTAAAACTCGTTCTTTAAGGTAACCCCACAACCGCAACTCGGTCGGATTAAACTCTGGAGATCACGGCCACCACTTTGTTGAAGGTTTATGAATGGAATATGGGCCTGCGCTTGAATTGTTCAGAGTTCTTAATATTTTTAGACCTTGAGAAAAACTCCTTTGGCTTTCATATTAGCATTGAATCAGCTGTATTCTACCGTTTAGAGGTGGTAACATGGTATAGAAAAAGAAAATTATATACTGGCGAGAATATGCCTTTGTTTATTTTTATTCTCCCTCGAATATTTTATTATTTACAATGGTTTAAAGTTAGAAGTGACTTCTGAAAGACGTTGCAAAAATGCTACAAGTTTTAAAGAATTCTAAATATGTGATTTTCGAGAATTTTTACATCACTCAGCCTATAGGAACAGACGAGCCTCTGAATTGGACTATTTTAATGGAGTAATTTTATCTTCAACTAAAGGCTAAGTGCTTTAATATCCACGGAGAATAAATGAAGCGTCACTCAAGACTATACACAATCACAAGTAAAGTACATCGAATATGGACCTATAACAGTGTCATTGTAACGTGATAGCCAATCAAGCCTTCTTACAGAATTTGCAGCTACAAGTTAAAAGGAGTATTCCACACTCACTCTCTTTCTCTCTCTCTCTCTCTATCTATCTCCTTCTGTTCTTCAATATTTTACCTCTCCGGAAGGAGGCATGAATTTCTTTTATTTCTTTCTCACCCTGATTCTGATTCGTTTTATTTTCCTGCTCTTTTTACTTGTCCGTATTTCATTTTTATTTTAACGAGCGCCGTAACCATCATAACAAGAGAGGATACAAACCGATCTCTCACCCGGACTGCTTGATTTACGATCAAAAGGAAATAGAAACTTTAAAACGTTATTGCCGATTTGCTGTCCGCTAATACCGGATCGTCTACCTTTTAGCCGACATGATTATTACATTTTCCCCGCTGTTTTGTAACTAATGCCAGAATTTGTTGCAGGTTTATCAGATTCTTATATAATTTATTGATTTATATTGTGACGCTGGAGAACCTGAATGTCCTTAATGTCAGCGATGTTTTGTAACCAATAATGGCAACACAAGGAAGAAAGGAAGAAAAGCGGAAAAGGAGGATAAATATTATTTCTGGTGATTGGCAAATTTATATAAGAAAAGTACCAGTCCCCGAATTTATATTTCATAAAAATAAAAATATGTAATGATAAATGATGATAATAATACTAATAATAATATTGATAATAATGATAGTAGTAATAATAATAATGGTTTATATATATATATATATATATATATATATATATATATGAAAAATATTAAATATTCGTAAAGTTTCTTATATATCTTACTCATCTCATCAAAATACGTAAACGTTACAGGGAATTGGCGGAAGCTATTGGTAATAATTCCCTGCCATACCGGACAGTGGTTGGATAGGTAAATTAGAGTATGTTGGAGGGCAATTACATCGCTAGGGATAGGAAGAATTGAAGCACCCACCATCTTGATATGACAAGTTGTGACGTCTAGACCTCATAGGCAAGGTAAACTAACCATTACGTTGTAGACGTTTTGCAACACGTGGGGACATTATAAATATTGTGCAGTTAGCTACAGATGACCAGATTTCCACACGGGAAAAAATAGTGATGCAGATGGTATTCTGCGCTTCCAAATTGTTGGCAGGTGTTGGAATATTGCAGGGATCTACTTTTAGGGTCTTCAGAACTGGTAAGTAACCTGCGTTGAGCTGTAATGTGTGTGAAACACAAAACCAACAATGTTGACACAGCTATTTAAATAGATTTTATGTGAAGCATTGTTTTGAGATTATTTTCACATTTCACGCGATTGATAGCCTCTCCAGTTATGTGCGTATTTTACGTTTAAAAATGCACTGGCATTCTTATAATAAATAAATACTATGGCATCTGTCCCAACCTCATAAAACCTGCCCCAGTCCAAGACGCGGGTGGGAGACGCTGGCACTAGGGATTAAGTCATACGCTAGTATATATAATAGTATTACTCGTAAGATAGATAATAACACTTAGATAAATATCACAAAGACGAAGCCTACATAGGCGGAACTCACACAAAAGCTAAGCTTAATATAACTCTATACATAGTATGTTCTCACAGACGGAGCCTATGGCAGACCTCAACTATTACCCCATAAAAATAAGCGATTATAGTATTAGGACAGACGATTAACAATAAGTTAGTTTTTTTCACAGACGCAGCGCTAGCGAAGCAGCACCCACAAATACCTAGCTGACTCTAGGTAGCACGATTTCCCTCCCACTCGTTCAATTAACCTACTCCTAAATTCTCCTTCAAAATCTCCTGAATTTCGCCTAGGCCAAGCCTGCCTGCCGGCACCCAATATCTCCTCTGGCGGCCGCACAGCGGGCCAGTTATTACCACCAGTACTACGCGGGTGCAACAGCGGTACCGCAGAAATCCTTCTCCCTATCCACTCCAGCACCAGTGGAGACTGTTTAGTCGTTAGGGCCACGTGGCAGAGCCCGACACTCCGGACGTGCCCGGGTAGTCTATAAGGTAGATTTTTCCTCCACTCAAAAAAAAAAAAAAAAAAAAAAAAAAAAAGGCGGTGTGGAAAATCTATCTGCATTAGGCGACCTTTTGAGTACAATGGTGTGTTAAATGAACATGCACACTCATCTTGCACGACTGGATAGTGTGTAACATATGTATTGCTTAACATGGTGACGCTTATTGGTTTTCTTTAATCGGATGAAGAAAAAATTAGTCTAACTCTGGAAACTACGCCAAAGAAGAAATTAACAAAAAATGTCCATAAATATGTGGGGTTGAAAAGAAAACTGATCTTATTCTTTCTTAAGAAAAAGCCGTAAAATGAGCAGCAAGAGCCGTCAGAAGTGAGAAAACCATAAGGACAATTGGCAAAGATTGCGAAAGGGTAGATTAGCTGTTCATCAAGGTTTCAACTCCCGGTAAAAATCCAAAACGGAAAATTCTTTCGAGCTGAGTGACTTCAAATTTTGTTATTCTAGAACTTTCCTAGAATATTACGAACATCACCGAGAAATCCCAACCTTGAGAAAGCTTCTCTTTGCGGTAAAAGATAAAACCTGTTATAATAAAAGTAAAACTAAACTTTAGCACCTAATAAAGGATATGGGATTCAAGTTTAAGGAATGTAAGAATGTACGAAGTTCTTATGGTATCGTTCATAGGGCCATACATCAGGGCAATACGTAGAAGTGAATTAGGGCACAAAACCTATTATTGTACCTGGAAGAGACATGAGTCCAAACTCATTATACAGTGGCAACATGAACTTCCTGGAGTGTAGTTGAGTTACGCTGACGAACATAAAGTATTCGTAGTCCATGCTGGTGGCAAAATGAGTTTTGTTCCAGGAGCTGGATTTATCCATGTATCTCTGCTCTAAAAATATCACCTGCCTAGTATTAATGACGAAAGTGTAATGACAGCACAAATGCCTACTGCTTAGAGCATTATGTGACGGACTGTACCATGGTCTCTACACCCGCAGCTCTCCGTGAGCTCTCTGTAGTTTACATTCGTTGGGGAACAGCAGCATTAGCGACACCGCCGTCAACGGTAGCAGCAACTGGAACGGGCTATACTACCTACCTATCTACCCACCTACCTACCTACCCACCCACCTACCCACCTACCGACTTACCCACCCACCTACCCACCTAGTCACCTACCTACCTATCCACCTACCCACCTACCCACCTACCAACCTACCTACAAACCTACTCACCTACCTACCTGCCTACCCACCTACCTACCGACTTACCCATACACCTACCCACCTACCCACCTACCTACCTACCCACCTACCTACTCACCCACCTACCTACCCACCTACCTACCTACCCACCTACCCACCTGCCTACCTACCCACTTACCCACCTATCTACCCACCTACCTACCCACCTACCCACCTACCTACCTACGTACCTACCTACCCACCTACCCACCTACCTACCTACCTACCCACCTACCTACCTACCGACTTACCTACCCACCTACCTACCTACCCACCCACCTACCTATTTACCTACTTACCTACCTAAACACACACACGGAATTTTTAGTAAAAATTCTTTTTTCGGACACAAGGTATCTCAAAACGTATTTCTGGTGAAATCTCGACATCGAATTGTTGGGTTGAATGCAATACTTTCTCAAGCTACTATGTACATACATGGTAGAGAAATTAATAAAGAAAAAAAAAAGATGATCTGATGTGTTCCATTGACATGAATTTTCTCGAGTCATTCTGCAACATATTACTCTTGCAAAATCTGATCCTTCTCTCTGGTTCGTGCTGATCAAGATAAACGGAAGATAGTAAAAATGGTGGGTGCTTTCTTATAACCGGAAGGGAAATAAGGGAATACACTAACCAAAAATGATAGTAAAATAATTTAAAAGCTGTTTCTTAGAGATTGAAGTTGGTTTCATTGCGTGAACAGGAGTTGACAAATTCCCGTACGAGAAAAGTTTAAGTGTTTTAAAACTGAAACCAATAACAAAGAGTATCTCGGAAATTGTCAACTCCTAAAAAATAAAAACATATATGACATAAATTATGCGTTTTAACGATATCTACATGTTTTTGTGTAGCCAGTTTTCGTCTATCTCTTATTGTGTACCAGATATGCAAAAATCAACCAGAAATAAGAGGTTTTCAGAGGAGCCATTTATGAGATAATAAAAAATGTTGAGCTTTTTTCCATGTTGAAGGGTAGTTTAGGGAGGAAGGATTTTGCTCAAATCTTCGTCTCGCATCCTTGGAAGATAGTAAACTTAAATACGAAGTTTGGTAATTTACTAACGTTTCGTTTTTGATTTATCGTATTCACAGACACACACACACATACGCAAGGACCTTTTACCAAAAATATTTTTCTTTAATACAAGGAACCTAGATCTAGCATTTGAGATAACATCACGGAATCGAATTTTTGGGTGGAATGCAACACCTTTTCTACCTAATAATATTATTAATAATAATATTATTTTTTATTTCTATACTTCAGTGGGATTTTTTTTTTTTTTGCAACTTGAAATATATACTTTTCCTTGGGTTTATGAGGATGCATATAAACGCTGCATTTTACATCAGACTTCAAGCAACAAAAATCATATTTCAAAATGAGAACTGCTAAAACAAGAGAAGCATAACTCTGAGGTGCGCTAGTATCTTAAAAATAATGAGATACCTTGTCGGCACCTACTTTGAAAGCAACCTTCGCTGGTTTCATTTTGATTGAAGTTAATGAACATAAAATGTGAAAAGCTAGCCTTTGTGGTTAATAAATCATAAGAAACGAAAGTAAAAGATGCAGAAGAGTGTGGGTACCAGACGGTTGCTAGGTACCTGCATCAAATCATGAAACGTAACAACATATTACATTCGTCTAATGCATCCTTCCTTAGAGGGAAATAAATCTCATCGCTCGTAAAGGCTCTGGAATTTAATCTAACGTTAGTTTATAACCTATTGAAAACATAATAAGTAACTTTTTCTCCACTAATCTAAATCAAAATTTATTCGTTTTTGAACTGTCTTATATATAATCTTCAGTCATAAAAAATGGATTTTAGACAGTGATGGAATGAATTTCTTAGGTAGGCTTCATCCACGTGCTTAAAAGTGTTACTAGGTCACTCCTCAAAATGAACAATATTGTGAGTGTTTCTTGTTTGACACACAACAAATTTCGAAACACAGCTATAGAACTTTGATCTTGAACAGTTATAATTATCGGATACGTCTAAAATGATATCCAGTCTTAAAATCAGTGATTCCAGACCCCATTCTGAGGAAGTTTTGTGAGCAGCACTTCATCCATCTTTATCTGTAAAATTGTAACAAAATTGTTTGCTTCCAGATTGAATAGTAGGCCAACGTAAGTAGAAAGCAATTGACCCCAACTTGCTATCAAGTTAAGGGAACCAACCTGTGAAAAATATTGATTTTTGGATTTTAACACATTAATATACAGTAGTCCTTGTTGATTAACATGCCAAAGCTATTTTCAGCCATTTGCAACTTAAACACTTGTCGCGTGACTCTTTAAATGGCATATTTAGTGGTAACAAATGACACTTCAAATATTAAAGTGCGTGTTTCCCTAAACGCATTTTCCAAAGCGTTTAAATGTTCAAATGCTCCTTGCAGTGCACATTTAAACCAATCAGTTTGATTTTTCTACCAAAGAACCTTAATATCATGATAAATAAAAATTTTCGGGTTAAGCTTCTAAGTAATTGAACTTAATTATGTATTTGTGCTACGAAAATTAATCTATAAAGATAATAAAAACGATATGAACGAATAGTTTATTACACTTTTCCCTGCAGTAATATTTAATTAGTTTAAAACTCATTTGATAACTTTAAGTGATATTTCTGGAACGTAAACATGAATTTTTTTTAGAAAATTTTGAAAACTGAAGCGCAAGAAGGTTTTTTTTTTAGAGCAGTGAAAAAAATAGTTTTTTCTCAAGAACTACTTAATGCGTTTGTCTCAAGATTTCAGAATTAGTTACACAAAACAATAGGTGAGTTGCTTAAAGCATATTGAATTTGAGGTTTTTACACTTTGGTCCCCTTAGGCTGTCAGGTTAATAAGCATACTTTGGGACTGTTTGTGCTCTGCTTATCATTACTAATGGCACGCGTTTCATAGTCGCTTACATGAAAATCTAACTCAAAATATAGGTCAGAGAAATATCTACCTGAATTAATTAAATCTACCTGTTATTAAATCTAAAAGCAGATGATTTTATTACTTATTATATTATTGTAATAGAAGGGTACCACACATTCCCAGCGTGGTTTAAATAGTTGGTATTCATAAAGGTTGGTTCGGCATTTAGAGCTTCATTTAATGCTGGACGATTTGTTTTTCAGTATGTAGTTAACCAAGATAACTAGCTGTACTTTTTTCGTGACTATGGCATTATTTGAATAAATGTATTGATATGTTTTGTTCAAAGATTGCCGAAAATTCTAAAACATATTGCACTGAAGTTTTAGAATAATTTACATATATCAAATAACGCAATAATATATATTTCCAATAAGTTCTTTGGAAAGCTTAGAATTGGTAGTAAAAACCATCTGTTAACGCTCCTTGAAAAATATTTAAAGTGTTGAAATGCATGTTTATAGGTATTAAAGTTTTGATTAATTAACTGTATAGCACTTTTCCATATAAATCTTTTAAACGCTTTATTAACTTCAAAATGAATTTTTAGATCAGTTTAAAATTTAATTAATTATTTTTAGTAGTTTAGTGGGTTATCAAAGAAGCACTGAAAGTTATAGATTGACAGTGTGCAAGTAATATGACACAGCAGTAATATTTCGCAAGGTATAGTATTTACACAATATGATTTTTTCAAACCACCTAATTTGCTAGCTATCGAATGTCTCCTGGCACGCTCACGTCATCATTAATTTATTTCATTCAGTGTCGGAGCTATGTTTGGAACTTAATAAAAATATAGGGCTGCATGCACATAAAGTAATATGTTTAAACATGTCAGTGCCCATTACTGTGACGAGGAGTTACAACTTGATATTATAATTTGTGTGTGGTTTGGGTAGCTTGAGATATACGAACGCACAGTAAATCACACTGTCAGCTTCTGGCACTGCCATTGGAAGGGATACCTAAAGTTTTACCAGGGCGAGAGGGCAGGGGGGGGGAGAAAATAATAATGGCAACTGGACGAAAACACGATCATCACGAGGCGTTACAGCATGACCTAGAGCGAAGTCCTAATTGCGAATTAGTGTCTCCAAAGGCTGGGATTACTCCTAATGAATTACGGGCATTATAGCTTCCCATATAGACGCCGTACTGCCTCCAAGTGTCGGTCTACAACTCTTTCACATGTCGTTTGTCACGATGTTCTTCCATCAACATCATGCATTGATTATTTGTGATATATAGCTCTTCTTATAGGTTCCATTTAAACCTTCTGGTTTACTTAATACATTTTCCTCTGGATTAAAACGTCACTTCTTATCTGTCGTAGTTTGGAAAGAAGCAGAATGCGTTTATAGTAACTGAAAAAAAAAAAAAAGTCATTTCCGTAAGTCACCTGTTTAGTAGGTGATTCTGTACAATCGAGTGCACGGAAACGTGCAGATACTTGTGGTTTCCTATATTTTCTTTCTATTTTATTTAATGTTGACAGAAACTCCTCCATATATGTGTTCCAAACCAGCCCTTGGGTGTGCTAATCTCTTATTGGTTTTGACCCAAATCCAACACACCCGCATTAGCCGATGAACAGTTGTCAAGCATAGGTGGGTTGAAAACGGGGAAGAGTACGGAAACATTTCAACTGAGTGACTGGAAGGCATGCTTTTCAGCGACGGTTCCTGTATGATGCCGGCTCGCATTGGTTTGATGTCACAAGTGCGGCGCTCAGAGATTAACTCTGGTCGGGTAAAGGAACAGAATAATATAAAATGTTAGGTGGATGGCTAGAACCAGGTGGGGATTGGGCGGGGCAGAGGTGATTTAGTACTTTCTTACTTCCATAAATCACTGCCAAACTTTTGGCAGCATTCCGTGCACTTGATTGAGTATAGAGACGAATTGAATCCTATAAAACTTTAGCAGTTTCATGGTTTAATTCACATATAGAGTGATTAAAATCAATTTAATTTATGTATATAATAGAATAGCAACGAACTTATATTCCTTATATTTTAGTGCCAATTTGGTAAGCCATTTTTGTAGTTACGTACGCATGTTTTGCATAAATTATAACTTATGCCAGTATTAACAGATCGCAACAAAATCCTTAATAATAGACCTCACACGCATGCCAAACAATGTTCTTATGGACAAGTGAAGTCCAATTTAGAATTGGATAAATAAATCACAGTAAAGCGTGGTCTCGTACACGGGCTTCTGGATTATAGGCTCAACGCGCATCCACTACGCCACTCTAATGTTAAAAGTCAGTGTCTTTACTCTCTACTACTCTTCTTATGGCTGAGTGGCGCCCCATTTGGAATGGAATAAAATAAACCAGAGCAGCTAGGTGTCAATCCTCTGGATTATGGGGCTAGCACACTTCCAGTGCCCCACTTTGCTCTTAAACTCAAGAGCTTTACTCTCTGCCAATCTTCTTATTTATAAATGAAGTCTCATTTTCAATGGAATAAAATGTTCTAACAACTCAAAGTTTTGAAGCAAGGACCTTTGGAGTATAAGGCCAACATGCTTACACTGCGCCACTTTGCACTGCTAACCCACTTATCTAACTATTACAAGTGAATTCTCATTTATATTGCAATAAAATAACTCATCGGGGAGCGTTGTTTCCATCCACAATCTTCTGGATTATGGACGCAGCAGTCCACCACTCTGCTCTTGAAAAAACAACGTGTTTAATCTGTGCTAGTCTTCTTATGTGCAAGTGAAGTCCCAATTAGAATGCAATAAATTAAGCCGCAGCAAACATAGCTTCAAAACACAGACATCTGGGTAACGGATGGCTAAATGACGTCCCATTTGGAATGGAATAAAATAAGTCACACAGAGCGTGGTTTCAGTCTCCTGACCTTTGTGTTATAGGGATAATACGCTTCCATTGTGCCACTCTGTTCTTGAAAATGAAGGGCTTTATTCTCTGCTAATGTTCTGACCCGCTCCCGGCACCAAATGAATGAGTCATGTCTGGAACCCAAACTCGTCTAAGTCCTACAGGGCAGAGCGCCT
Organism: Hymenopus coronatus; assembly: GCA_030762935.1. Lineage (NCBI taxonomy): Eukaryota > Metazoa > Arthropoda > Insecta > Mantodea > Hymenopodidae > Hymenopus > Hymenopus coronatus. The sequence goes on from CM060900.1 coordinate 329,753,816, forward strand.
TGTTTACACCATACGCAATTCAGTTTTATAGAGGCAGAAACAGGTGTCACAAGTTCCACATCTTAACTCATATAATCAGTAATCACAATTAAATACATAACTTAGGCTTCTTCAATGGTAAACTATCAATATTAAGTGAAATATTAACAATACTAAACATGATACAGTTTGTATTATACGACATTATTAAACCTGGTGCCCCCATGTGTGTTCACTATAGCGCTGTGGCAAAATGTAAGTTATTCTGCTACTGAGAGTCGCATGCATTTAACATTTGAACAACACATCAACACATAGCGGATCAATACATAGCGGTTATTTGTTTTAGACATATTTATTTCTTAACCACATTCGGTACAGTTAATAATATGATATATAATGTTTCTTTAAGGATTTGTTCTACAGAACAGTAATATGCAGCACACGAAGATATGTGTTGCGCACAATGGTACGCAAACGCATCTCGTAATAAAGAAAAAGCGAATCTGTATGATGTGAAAAGTATTAAAAGTATTGTAAAAAGACAATGTCTTTAAACATGTTTAGAAATTCAATTTTGGGCAAAATTTATTTTTTTGGGAGGGAGGAAGGAATTGTGCGTAAGTTTTTTTTTTAATATAATACTCAACACCGCCTTATCAAACCGTAAAATGCTAATCGCAACTGGAATAACGTGATTTTCTCAGACAGGTAACATTTTCTTCCACAGGTAACGTGCGCCCTAAAGCCCTACTACTACCATTACCCACACGTAAACAAAAGTCTATCATCCAAAGGGGTCTCGATACGATGCAAAATACTTGACATCACAATAATGGTCGCGTATCTTCTTCGTGTTGGGGCTGGATATCAAGGGACCGTCCAGGTGCGCTGTGACAGCTTGAGGCTACTGAACGGTATGCGACACACGGTAATGCTCGATAATATTTTGATTCCCGTGAGGATGTGATATCCTAATGGAATTGCTGAACTTGTACAGGATAATCATCCTCTCCACACATCTCGAAAGATTTCAAATTGGTTATCAGAGAGGCAGAATATCAGAGCGGTAAATGCGTGAGTTGAAATACGAGTAAAAAAAGAGCTACGCTCCAATTTACCTGTAGAGGGACGAAGGACAAAATATATCTTCTAGGCACAAATTCAAGAAGCTTGGGGTCTTACAGCTTCTCGTACATATTACTGCAGGCATTTAATTTTGCTTTTGCCCCGAAGATTGAGGGCAGTTATACGGGCTGAGGGTTCATACAACCGATATTAATTATGTTTATTTTTAGAGTTTTAGTTTCAGAAGATAATAGTTTATTTATTCTTGTTTTTTAGTTATTTGACGTCACCGTTAGTAGAATTATGACTGTGTGCATCGATAGGCCCATAAATTCAAATGCCATAGCTATGTTAATGGAATATTATGTTCTACACATTCAGTCCTAAAATTAACAAACATAAAAAAAATGACAAGCACTTGAATATTTGAAACTAGGAACTTATGAATGGAAGCAACGTCTTCTTAACCTCTCATACACCGGAAAGTGGTTTTTGTGCCTGTTTTCAGTATTCAAAAGTTAAGCATTACGCTGTCAATCACAGACCATTGCACAGTTTTTTTATGTGCTTTGTATACACAGCTTTTACGAAGATACCCGAAGCTCTTAGATCGACACATGGAATCTGGGGATGACTCATATTTTGTTTCCATGGGTGTACAAGTGGACTCTAATTAGCAGAGTGTGTTATCAATCCGCATACCTCTGGGTTAACTACACCAGCAGGTTCTCACTGCGCCACTTTTCTCTTGAAAATATAACATTTTGCTAATCTTGTTGGATGTAAGTGAAGTCTCGTTTAAAATGGAATAAAATAAAATAAAACCATAATAGCATGGTTTCCACAAACGAACCTCTGGCTCATGACCCTAGCACGACTCCACTGTGCCACTCTGCTCTTGAAGCACTACACACTCACACACACACATACACTCGATAGGAACCTTTCTCTAAGAGTGCTTTGTTTCGAGGCCTTTAAACGTGCATTGGCAATGAAGTACCTATATCGGGTTTTTGAATGGAATGCACTATGTACATTTTCTAACCAGCAGGCACTTACTGTATGTAAAGCATATGGATTAGGGTATTAGTACCACATCGACTTTGCTATACAGCGTGTTGCTGTTGTTTGTGCCTTCGCATTCCGATTTATGACGCTAGAAATGCACATCCGCGTGGCGCAATCCAACTATGTATTTTTGTGGTTTTTCTGTCGGTTTTTTTTTCTTTCTTTCTTTAAAACAGTAACAGAGTCTGATCAGGACTCCGGTACTGTATCCCTATTTACATTTCCCCCGTAGGTTTTGCTGATTACTGGTTTTACTGTTTCTTTTACAAACATATAACACCCATGCCCAAGGCGGGACTCGAACCCACGATCCCCTGCCCACGAAGCACCAAAGCGAGACGCTTTAGCGAGCGTGGCCATGGGGACCGGCAGCTTCGGCGGCTGAATTGGTGGTTTGTGTCAGGTGAGCTTGTTTGCATATCTTCACTTGCAGCTGCTCCCTAACTGCAATGCTGATTTTCTGGACAGTCATCCGGAATTCCAAAATATCTCGAAGAATCATTAAGATACATGTTAAAAGATAACCAAGATTATTTTACGGTACTTTATTACAGCATGAGCTACATAAATGACAAATAGATATTATAGTGCAAATATTCAGTATTGATAACATTTGTTATCCGATTATTCAGATATCCGTTTTGTTGCTTTTGTTACCCTTAAATGTTAGTTGTATTCCAACTGATTGGATCTGGAGGACGTATACAGCAAACGTGACCGCGAAGCGGTCGAAGGAATAAGAGATGTAATGATTAGTAGCCTTAGAACATATTTACGTCAACTCAGCACAGAATTATGTTCATTACTTGGACACTGGCAAACAACATGACATGTCCTCAAATTGCAGCCCTATATATTTACACTGTTGCATAAGCTAGAAAAACCGGAACTGCCACTGCGAGTAAATTTTTTTTTCTGGAACATTTTATATAACCTAGTAACCATATTGTTTATTTCCGAAAAGTGTTGATTCCAACTAAACGCCTCTGTTAACACCCAAAATTGTCGTATACTGGCCATAGAATCATCCCACAAATATGTACAAATTGGTCTGTATCCCGAAAAATTTACGGTTTAGGCTGCTATATCGCGGCAAAGAGTTGTCGCTTCTATATTCATAAACGTAAACTCAATGCTAGTTGATAGCCGAATGAAGTTTTGGCTGTCCTCATTAAGCAACTGCAGAACGCTGAATGTGCCGGTCCCCATGGCCGCGCTCGCCAAGGCGTCCCGCTTTGGTGCTTCATAGCGCTGGGGATCGTGGGTTCGAGTCCCGCCTTGGGCATGGGTGTTATATGTTTGTGTATATGTGTGTGTTGTAAAAGTAAGAAAACAGTAATAATACGGCAAAACAAGGTAAACAGAAAAAAAAGGTAAATAAAAGTAGGGTATACAGTGCCGGAGTCCTGATCAGACTCCGGTACTGTATTTATATAAAAAAAAAAAGGAGAGAATGGGTGGTTCCAACAGGATGATACTCCCACCCATACTGCTAGAAGTACGGATGACTGACTTAAGGGACACTTCCATAGCCGGTAAGGATATTAATTAAGTAATGCGATACTTACGCTAATATTTTTTCTTTAATATAGCAGTTATTTTTATTTTCAGAATAATTAGCAATCCACTATCACCGCTATGATCACAAGATTTGTCAACCCAAGATGTCTTTTTCTGAGGGTATGTTAAAGATCTTGTCTAAGCCAGACGTCTCGAGAATGTGAATCAGCTGCAGAAATTCATCCTTACCAAATTTACTTGTGATGCCTCAACTATGCTTCATGCAACATTTCAGTCACCATAAAACGAGAACGAAGACTTTTGGAGCTCAATGGTGGACACATACAACTCCTCATATAATATTAATTTAAAGTTGTGTTCAGTTTTCAAAAGCGTTAGGTTTTAATTGCGGCGTGAATGAAAAACGGAATGTTTTGTGATATTTCTTTGTATTTCTGTATATTTCAGGTGCCTAATCAAAAATGTATTTACTGATTGCTTTCAAAAAGTTTCTCAAAGTAAAAGAAAATTAAATGCTTATTTTAAAGTACTCACCCTCTATTTTTTCATGTATTGTTCTGTTTACCTAAACAAATTTAATTCATTGGGTTTTCTAATTAACCATATTCATTGATATATCTCAACACTTTAGTGCTTTGCCAACGACCAAGCCAATATGCTGATAAATAGGTACGTGTCTTTTATTTCTCAACTACATTATAGGGAAGTTTTCCAATAAACCGCTGGAAGAAACTATTGTTACGCGTTCTGAGTAAAACTTCGTGAACGCAGAGCTCTGGCTTAGGTTCACCTACTACATTCAACCAAGACGACCTAAGTAGTGACATCTGTTTTTTTTTTCAACTGCGTGATACTACAGACACTTCAGACAGCTGTAACATCATGCGCGACCAACAAACGAACCATATAAAATAAGCACTTAAGGCGAACCACTTTCTATTACTGGCATATTCTATTGTGTGCATATAATGACTGATGTTCGACCTAAAATAAACAGACAATTTCTGATTATACATATTTTTACTAACAAATGCAGTACTGCAAGCAGACATTTAAATGAAGTTATTGTCTGCTAAATATGTTCTAATTTAATAGGTAACTCCGTTATATCTATTTGCATATCTTCTATCCTTGGCTATAAATAGCAACCCGCGATACTGGTTGTGGATTTAATGTTAGCAAAAAGCAGTAGTGTTAGTGCCACGGGAAAATGAAACCCGTAAATATGAGTAAATATTCACTCCAGGAACATTAAACACATTAGCGTACAATTCCCTGAGTCTTGCTTTATGCCAAGGACGCGGATCGCGCGAAAGCGGGTTCCGCACACAGTCTACTGCGGAGTATTCCGTCCCGTAACTCCCGCGTTAACTACAAGTATTAGTAACATATATGTAATTATTACTAACCTTGTTATAAACGTTGCTGGAAGTGGTTTTCATATGACAACGTCGAATGAAATAACTATTCACACGCTTTCTTCTAGAGCAATGTCCATAGTCACACAAGAAGTTTCAGTTTGAAACATTTAGTAACTATATGAACAGATGTTTGTTAAACAACCATTTGCAGTGCAACACGGCTAAGAGCCTTCTTAGGTGAGGGTTGAAATGCAACAATTTTGTTTACACTTTCCTCCGTTAGAACATGTCCTGTTCGCTTCTTTAGTTTAGCCTTTAGCGATCCCGTTGTTCCAAATTTGTTCACCAAACATCTAGCAAATCCGTACTCGGAACTGAATAACATGTCTACATGTTTCAGTTTTCACATGTGTCATACATAAAATACGCTGTTCAAACGTGAAGAATTTGAAGGAAGGCATTTCCGTGAACTAATAACAAAATAGCTTTCCCAAGGAAATCACATGCAACACATATACTATTGAAAAAATTCACAATAAGTAGAAAAAGAAACATCTGACACAGGTCACAGGTGATAAACAGACCTTTGAAACGAGCTGCGTTGCTCTTACACAGTGGTATATAACCAAGTTCACTGCATTCTTGGTTGATACGCTTTATAGGCTTGGCTTAAACTGAAGGCACTGCATTACTGAAATGCAGTTTACTACGATTATAATAATAATCATCTTTGAATGAAAGGACCGAGATTTTATATCAGAATAAGTACAGAGCCGCAGAACCCAGGGAGGAATATATTTTGAAGAATTTAGAGATGCTGTCGTAGAAGCAGCGAATAATTTAATCCTAGGCTACATAGAGAAACAGAAAAATTTCCACAAAAAAAAAAATTGAGCAATAATTAGAATACCATCAACTCTCTAAATAATCAAGGACAAATTGTAAAGCAAACAATAGAAAACAAATCAGTAGTAGTAGTAGTAGTAGTAGTAGTAGTAGTAGTAGTAAAAGTAGTAGTAGTAGTAGTAGTAGTAGTAGTAGTAGTAGTAGTAGTAGTAGTAGTAGTAGTAGTAGTAAAAGTAGTAGTAGTAGTAGTAGTAGTAGTAGTAGTAGTAGTAGTAAAAGTAGTAGTAGTAGTAGTAGTAGTAGTAGTAGTAGTAGTAGTAGTAGTAAAAGTAGTAGTAGTAGTAGTAGTAGTAGTAGTAGTAGTAGTAGTAGTAGTAGTAGTAGTAGTAGTAGTAGTAGTAAAAGTAGTAGTAGTAGTAGTAGTAGTAGTAGTAGTAGTAGTAGTAGTAGTAGTAGTAGTGGTAAAAGTAGTAGCAGTAATAATAATAATAATAATAATAATAATAATAATAATAAGAAGAAGAAGAATGCTTCAGGTAAATTCTTTATATGTGAAGGGAAATTAGAAGAGTAAATGACCAAATCATCCGAATAGTGATACAGATATTTAAATTTCATGTGTGAAAATATATTATCCATATAAGGCGTGACAAAAGTAAGCGCCCGTAGCGATTCCGAAAGTGTGAACAATAAGCAAAAGCCGTTTACTGTGTTCCGCCAGAGATACCTGATGATACGCAGTATTCAAATCCACATTAATAGAGAACTTAGCTGGTGAAAAATTATGGGCCGCTATATGTAGATCCGGAAGCGGCATAGACCTTATGGCAATATTTCTATTTAAACGAAGGTATTCCACGGCCGAACGAAAATCATCGTCACCCTTAGGTACCAAAAGTATGCAACTACTAACCACATATGCCGTAAAAGGTTCGTCCACGGTCTATGGCAATAAATAATGATCTGCAACGTATTGTGATCGCTTTCGCATGGGAGTATAGCGGTTTAGCCGGTTATTTCATGCCTCAACATTCTCTGAGCAAGAGTAAGACCTCACCTGCAGTGCCACAAGTAGTAAAAGCTGACGCTAAATACTACAAAAAAAAATACAAGGTTAAAGCTGGTCCAGATAACTCCGAGCTAACCATATCAAACAGCAACAGTTATCTCGGGCCTGAACCCAGAAATGCTGAAACTGTAACAGCGATTCCTAACTGAACATTTCAAAACGCGGCATATCCTGTATCAACTTCTGCAAGGGATGTTCCATTTTCAGGGAAGAGAAGGAACTAAACTCCACCTGTAACCCTGCTGTGTCGTGACCAAGAACCTTCGCTTGACGATCAGTCTGTTGGTTAAAGTTAGTAGCTCCCAACACCTCAGAAACACGAGAATACCGCTCTGATAAGTGACCGTGACAACGATCATTTTCCGCGGCATCTGTATGCTTAGGAATATAAACAAATAATGCTGAGTGCAGGTCAAAGTTCTTTTCACCTGACGCATCTACGTGGTACCTTCACGTTCTCAGTTTTCCACCAAATTTTGGAACTCAACAAACGCCAAATTTCCCTTTTCGGGGACACTTTTAACCCATTCCAAATCCTCTACCAAAACGACCAGTCTATGTTTATCTGCCCCACGTAAAGCTTCTAAAATTACCTGACTTATACGGGCACGACCCTAACACAAGACCTTTAACACTAGCTTCAAAGGGTAACTCGGTCTTACGCAAACCTTCAATAGGACGAACCGCATCTATTTTGGAGAAGCCAGAGAAAAAATGTCCCTGCTACCATAATTGCAGCAGAACCCTCCTGCTGATTGCAAACTCCAAATCCTGAAGGCAAACAAATGACAGAAATCACATCACTGTAATTTCTGTTAGGCAAAAAAAAAAAAAAAAAAAACAAACAAACAAACAAAGAAACAAGCGATACGTTAAACTACTACTTTGGAACTAACTAAGGGATGTTCTATTTTCAGGAAAGAGAAGGAACCAAACTCCACTTGGAACCCCGCGGAATCGTGACCAAGAACCTCCGCTCTACTATCCGTCCTTTGGTTAACGTTAGTAGCCCCCAACACCACCGAAAAACAGGAGTGCCTCTCTGATGGCATTTGTTTTTGTTTTTATTTACAGACACTACAAAGACTGCATATCCCACCATTGGTGCATCATCAATATGCGAGGGTCCTACTGACTGATCCAGAACGGCATCCATAGACTTGAAAACAGCTCGCATGGAAAAGTTTATTCAGAACTACAGGAGGATCACATTACGACATATGGCAGTAGAACTGGGAATATCTTTCGGGAGCATTCATCCCTTTTTCACAATATTCCGCAGTACCGGAAAGTTAGCTCCTGATGCGCTCCACGAAAACTGTCCAACGAACACAAGGAGAAGCTCATTGGGGAAGTCTGCAACTTTTGCAACGTTTCTCCACCGAAAGAAACAGTTTGCTTCTGGCATTGTCACGGTAACGAAAAATGGATCCACCACTACTCCCCCAGCAGTAAGCGGTCTTCAATGGGGTGGAAACACCCCTCTTCTCAAAGACAAAGTAGTTTAAAGTGGCCCCATGTGCCGGGAAGTTAATGGTCACAGTGTTTTGGAACAGCACGGGTGTCATACTGGTGGTGTCTTTAGAAAGAGGGCACGCCGTTACCAATACTGCGAGACCGCGACACGATTGCGCGAAGCAATTAGGATGAAACGGCCTAGTTTCCTCATCGAGGCTGTCATCTTGCTTCACGACACCGGACGACCTCATAGGCTAGAAGACCACCGCACTATTAAAGCAGTATTGCTGGGATATCAAGACCTTCCACTCTACAGCCCAGATCTCGCTCCGAACGACTTTCGTGTTTTTTCTCTCTTGAGGGAATAAAGGAATACCCAGGAGGCCGACAATCCGCTTTAGATGACAATATGACCGACCATGCAAGGACAGGATTTTTACCAGGAGAGAATCTACAAACTCATCCCACGAACCGACAAGGACCTCAACCGATATGGAGACCATATGCAAAAATAACCTAATGTAGTACTAATAGACGGCTGTATTGGTTGTACGAAATCAAGTATACACGTTTCACTGCAGGTTTTGAAACTTAGTTTCTGATCATCCCTCGTACTTATTGTGTAATGTCTATGACTAATGACCAAAACTGTTAAATAAGGAAAATAAAAACAGTAAGTACTTGAGACTCTCTGATATAGAGTTGACATCACATTTGGATTCGTCCATCAATGAAAGCGAGCGGCATAGTGATTACCGACTATAGACTGCCAACTTAGAATAACTTTTTAAAATGTCTCTTTGAGCTTCTTAAACTCCAAGTTCATCTCCAAACTAACTGTTGTTTTATTCCGCAAACCAATAGATGTAGACACCAAATCTTAGTTCTCTATTCACACAAGTCCTGCAGCGATATCACAGTAACCGATATTTCTTGACCTGGAGAGTGTTTTTGAGAAGTACTACCTCCTCTCATGTCAGTAATCTTTATCAACAAGTAGGTTTACAAAGTTTATCTTTAGCTAGAAACAGTTTCTTTGTTTTGGATGTGTTTCTGCTACCAGTAGCTCTGTTTTGCCTTTCCATCTTTTGTATTTTCACTGTGAGGTTTCCTGAAGACGTTTACGTCTCTTCTGTTTTATATGTTCCGTGATATTTCCTCCAGTTTTATATTCACTAGCACAGATATCTTTATATTAAATTGTGTTTTATTTATGAACGCTCTTTAATTGCAGCAGTTCTTAGCGTCCCTATATATATATCGGACGTGAAAGACCGCTCAAATTTTTCGGACGTCTCTTTATCAGTCTTGAGCTTATTTTGCGTTCCAAAAATCTACGGTATGGACCCAACGGCGTTACTTCCCTTTCAAAGGAAGCCTTGCTAAAGATTTTTATGCCCGAAAAAGTCCATCGCCTTCCGCTGGGGTTGTATCCGCGATCGTTGGAACCAGAGGCTGCCATGGTACCAGTAAACCACGGAGGATGACACTGATAGCTTTGACTCCGTTTTCGATGAATAGGTAGGATGGGTGTCAGAGCTATTCAAATCACTCAGTAAGCCGTGCTCCTCACCACCAGTTTCGTAAAATTAACGTGCAAAGAAATAAGTCGTAAGGTAATTAAGATGACGCTTTTAGCTATAAGACATATAAGCAGCTTTCAAAACCATAAGGTGAAGATGATAATGATAATAGTAGTATTAATACGAATTGTTATTACTATTATTATCATCTTCTTCTTCTTCATTTGGAATTGCTCAGTAATTATATAATTCCCTAGTCTCGGTGCGACTGCCGCACATGTTAAGCTTAGCGATGGGGCTGCCATCTTCGTACTTTTAAGCATGCAGGATACATTTTCCGGAGTACCATCTTAGACATGTTGTTCCCACCACAGCTGTCGAGTCATGTCTACCCGTTGTAACTCTAACTTAACTTCCCCTGGCCTCTTGCCAACCAGTAAGCTAGAAAACAAAACTTCACTGATATGACCGTCTGGTTCATTGGGTACTGGGCCCTTGTATCACGACAAGGTGAGACTCCCAAAAGGGTATTATACTTCAGCTGGCTGCAAAACTGTATACTGCAACACCAGTGTCTTTATACAAGCACTAGAATTTTCCTAATTTGACACATACTAAAACAAATTTATATAAATTGGGTTTCAAATGCTTTCACTTATTCGAGAAAGATATGATGATGAAGATTCTATGATGAATGATTGACTGCATACAGCTTTAGATGCATTTTCCACAGGAACGACTTCGGTTGACTCCAATTAATGCTGCAATATTTTTGCCCTCGCAGGAGTACCAGAATGCTTTTCATTTTGTACAGTCTGTAAATATCATTAATTTTAACTTTAGAGTATTTTATTTAATGAAGAATACACAACTTATTGCTTCACTATTCTATATCTATGCCCTGATACCAAACTACCTAACTAAGTGTGGTTATGAGCAGTCACTGCTTCCAATCTCTTTCACTGTCTCAGTATTAATTATAATAAGTAAGAACCATTTGAATGTCATTTTGTTTACTATTTCATACTTAATAATCCTGTTCACACCATCATGGTAACACTGTATATTTGTTTTAATAAGGTTCATAGACATTACTTATACTATTTTCATTTTGACATTATGTATTTGCTCTTCTAAAACCCGTAGCTTTTGAAGACATCTTAATAACATATTAAAAATCTTATACGTGTCTGTAAAAACGAAGAAGCTACTCTTTAACAGACGCTGGGCAGCAAACTGAATGATTTGTATCCAAACTGTTAATTATAATGCAAAGCTCCTGTTGGAGCTACAACAATGTTCCAGTGGCAATAAAACAATTTTAGAGGTAAAATATTGGATGTTGGACTTGAAAGAGTTTCTAACGCAAGTACGACAATTCTTCAGAAGAATAGTATTTCAAGAGGCTCGCAAGGATGTACCTCTAATGTACGGAGGGGTATACCGAGTACAACGTCACATAAACTAGATTTGTAATGGCTTGTGTTGTAGCTGCAATACATTACAGATGGTGCCATATAATGGTGATGCTATTTTTGACTGCTTCAGGGTTGACCTCAATCTGGTAAACACATCGTCGCATCGTCCCCTGTGGTGGAACCGTCAATTTAGGGAAAAGGTCTTAAGGTGGCAACGTGTCGTTGGACGCTGGGTCATCAAACACATTGTTACAATATTTAATTCCGAAAACGATTACATTATGACCTATTAAAAGTTTGTTTTATCAACGGCAGGTTTTAAAAATCTAAATAATATTACATTATATCAGACTCTTAGAAAGAGGTTACATAATGTTAGATAAAAAATTAAATATTTTTCAGAACATGTTTGTAGTCGTTAACTAAGTGAGTTTATAGTATTTTCTTAAGAGAGATATCAAAACATAACTTTATATAACGTTATTTGCATTCCATGAAACTTAAATAATGATCTCCATATTTTTGTTTTTAGCTGTTGCTGCTTCTCTTTTCATACATATTCTTTCTGTTTCCTATATGTAGCTAAAGCATTCCAGAAGTTTTCTTCAAATTTGCATGCTATTTTGTGAATAACGGAAGCCAATAAAAATATATGTAAATTTCAGGAACCAAGTAAGAATTCAACATACGGAGCTAAATTTCAGGCTGTGTGTACGGATGTCCTTTCTTTTATATTCTTTTCAAAGTATTTTATGAAGATAGGGAAATATTCTCGCCCATGTATCTGAAAATTAATTTTCGTTGTTACAAAATCACATTACTATCAGGATTAGTTTTTGCTAAGGAAATACTGTTTATTTTTATTTTCAATGCACATTATTTGAGAGCATGTAACATTTTATTGTAACGGAGCAATTTATATAATGGAACCAGCTAGTGTCAATTTTATTAATCTTAAATTGCATTTTCAGACAAGCACAGCATATGTTTTTTCGGCAATTCACTGATACGCAAAGTATGAAGCAATGATGAATTCATGATTCCTATTCTGATTGCACTGCATAAATCCGAAATAGAGTTCTAGCAGCACGGATATTAAAATTTAAAGTATATATAAATAATAGCAAATTGCAATGGCAACTTAGACTGTTGAAATGTTTCACGTGCCCAGGAAACGTTCAACTTTTTCCCTTCTTTTCTTTTTGACGATAGTTATTCCATCTTGTATAAAATGCAGGCTGAACATCCGGTTGCATATGGAATTAGCAAATATTCCCAACTATAGGATCCAGGACATAAATAACGCAAAACAACTGCTTGTGAAAGGTGTCACAGCTCTGCTTTGTTAGCTAGCAAGGATTCATAAATGCCAGAAGTGAAAGAAACTTGATATATAGAGTGTGTGAAACTCATGGATCCCAAAGTTAACAAATGAAACATGATATCACAAAACCTCAGCATGAGGTATCATAAAATGTTGCACAAATATATTGGCCTCTCTAGCGAGTGATCATAGAAAGCGGAGAGAACTTTGTTAAAATGCCGTCACGTCTAAAATTTAATAGTAATAAATACGCTTTAGTTATAGCATATCATCTTACTGGCCTTATGAAGCTTTATATCTAATAAATATTTCATATAAATAAAATAGATAATTTAATTCCTTTATTTTATGGTTATTAAGTTCGTTAACGCGTTGTTCTCGAGTAATGCAAAAAAAATAGTTCTTGTGGACACATATTATATATCAGGAAATGTTAGCTTCTTGTGGGTCATCCACAAAGGAGACTTACTAAGGTATAAGGCATTATTCTAAATCAATTGCTTGCTTCTTCCACACTAACAGAGTGTAGAAGACAGAAATTGGAAAAGTAGAAATAAACTTAAAAATTCAGTGATGTGCCGCGGTTTGAAGCATGGATCATCTAATCTCCGTTCAGATGCTCTAATCAGCTACTCTAGCACTATACCGACAAAATATTAACATCTCGAAACGTCTTGAGATATTCCCGGTAAAATACAAGCAGATCTGAAATTATTTTAAGATGATATACACAAATGACAGCTTACAATATCGTAAGTACTCCAAGTCCCGGAAATTAATTATGAATCTCAGGTTCATAGTTTTATGTTGTGTAGATAAGTTGCCATAATAGCTCAGTGGTTAGAGCAATAGTAAAGATACTAGGAAATCTCTGGTTCAAATCGCAGCCATAGCATTGAATATTTCAGTCTGGTGCTGCCCGTCTACCAATATTCTATGACTTGATATTTAAATTAATTTTGTGAATAATGACAAAAATGTCTTTCTCACTCAGAAAAAAAAAACAGGAGAGAGCATTTGTCTTTTTACAAACTAAATTGACAAAAAAAAAATCTAAAATATATGGGCGCAGAATGTAATGGTTATTGTTAGTACTAGTGGATATCGGGTATCCCCAAACATTCAGAAACAATAGAAAAAGTACAAAACAAACAAACAAAACATTGTTTGTTGAATGACCATTTGTGCTGCAATACGTCTTGTGAAGTAACAAAACCACAAATGAATAAGGACCACAGTTCCTATGGCTTATTTTGAAATCTCATTCAATTTGTGGTCCTTTTCAAAAACTTTTCATAAGTGTGGCGTCCTAATTCAACAAAATCTTTCCAATGTCACTCTTTCTTTGTTTAAATAGAAATATTGCCATTACTTAGGACACGTTTACAAATATGCCATAAATATATGTAATACAAAAGAGAGCAGCTGAAAGCACACGAGCAACGAGCTCTCAATGAACAATATCGTATTGCGTGATGTCCTCACACAATCAGGGTAACAAACATTTGTAGTTTAGTGCAGCAACGGTAACAATATAAATGTGACGTTCATTGTTTTCAGTGTTTCTGATTTGGTTTTTACAGTGCTTCTTAATTTTTCACGCAATAATGTGTTTCACAATTATAATAATTTTAGACTTGCTAAATCTCTTTAATATTGTCTTTTCTATCATTCTTAGAAACAGCAATCGAAAAATTAGGACTAGGATTAGAACACGAACTGGGGACACTCGGCACCAATTCTACCCAAGCCCCATGAGGTGGCGCCCCGGAAGGGAGAGAAAAGACACTAGCGCCCGGAACCAAGAAATGGCAGAGCAATGATGCGGTCTCTTCGGTTTCCAAATTCAAGCACTCCTACAGTCTGAGAGGCAGACCGGGGACCCCACTCCATACAGAATATAACACCCCCGCCAGGGGCATGATCATCCCGGCAACCTGCCAAAGAGTCGGGCGATAGCTACTAAGAACATTCCTTGCCGCGCCGCACCTAGCACCATCACCGACACTTCTAACCCTGAAGAAACCATCAGGATAAAGGAAGAATGAAGTGACAAGAGAAACAACATTTGGGGACGAGACAATTTGGGGAGTAAAGAAACCTATCCAGCATTCGCCTGGCTACCCGGGGAAACACCGAAAAACGTATTGGTCAGGTAGAGCGGCCACGGGGATCAAAGCCGACACCTCCCGAATCAGAGTCACAGACGAAGCCGCATTAGCCATCCCCCTCGCTATGTCGAAACCTCAGTAACTTAGAGATTACAATATGAGGTCAAAACACATGATTTTCTGATTGTACTTGAAAGTAAAATGTGTTGCCGTAAATCTGAACCATCTTTTCCACCTTTTTAATGTATTTTAACGCCCTTTGACTTTAGAGGTCACATCTGACGATGAAGTTGTAAAGAGCCCGGGATCCATAGAGCTTAAAGTTACCTGAAATTTTGTCTTCTGAGGATAAGGGAAAACCCGGGGGAAAGCCTAATCCGGATAACTCACCATTACTAATATTTGACTCGGGACATCTTGAACGTGTTTATAAACTTCCTTCCTTGATAGTAACAGAGTCCATGGAAGTTGAAAACAAAAGTGGAGCAGTGATAACGGTTTTTTTATGTTTTTTTTTTTTTTTTTTTTCACCTATGCGGGTCATCAACATCGCAGATAACTAGTCCATGACTAATTACTGTTAACGAACACTTCACCTGCGAGAGTACCTGCTTCAAGCCTTTGCGTCCAAGTAACGTCCAGCCGTTAACAATAGTGCTGCTAATTGTAAGGTAGTAGCATTTTGTTAGACACAGAAAGCGCAGCGGACCGAAAAAGGAGACCTTAGCGAGACTATTTTTCCTACGTTTTTAAGAACATATATTAACCTTCAGGCATAAACTAATTGTCCAACGGGAGGAGATACTGACTTAGATAACATACAAACACTGAAATGCATAACACTGAACATCCCTGCCCATAGTGGGATTTGAACTTGCGACCCTTTCGCGGGAGAACAACATGAAACTCCCGAAAGTCCATGGCTACCAGTGCCGACTTATCCATGTTTGTAATATGTAGCTTTTGTGTAGTTAATCATTTCCGAAATATTCCTTGTTAATGATTTTAATTTCAAAATACTTAAACCTATGTCACACGGGAATTTGTCATTCCTTTCTCTTTTGTTTTAATTCCGGCCATGGAAGGGCATCCCTAATTTTAATTACATAGAATCCAGCTTTTAAAGGATTTTACTATCGGTTTTGCCTAGTGTATTTGTGGATTTTCCTTTTAAATATAAGAAAATAGGTAGTAACACTAATTTTGCTAATGTTTAACTTGATTAGCGTGAAGTACATACACGAATAAACTTTGGATTAGAATAGCTGCTTACAGAAAAAGTAGAGAGCGTCATGAAAATGGAACATCAGATTTTTTTCGCCATTCGTGATCTGTAAAGCAAATTTGACATCTCAAGTATGTAGAGACGGGGAGTCAGACGCTGCTCGTGTAAGGCCCTGGTGATTTAAATTATGAGTTACCCGTCAATCGCCTTCTCCGATTAAGAAAATCTGATGCTGACAAATCTCCACAAAATACATTCTACTCTTACCATCTGAGTTACAAGACAGAAACGCTACCCTTGACTCCCCTAAGTATTAAGTCGAGAATAACCGGTATATTAAGTAATGTTCTTCCCAAGCTGTGGAAAGTGTTCTCTCGGGGTAATGTAAAAGATGTATAGGGAACTTAAATAATTTGCTTAGAATCACGAATTACCGTATTATTTAAATAGTAGTAATAATAGTAATAATAATAATAATAGTAATAAAGCATTAATTTATTCTGACAGTTTCAGTCAATTGGAAAATAAATTTGGATGATAGGATAAATGCATACTAATTTTCATAAAACTAAATTTAAATATCATTATCTACCTATAACCGCTTACCTCTCACAAGTTTTTGAAGTTGGTTCGGTTTTGCTCATGATCTGAGTTCAGGAAGCTGCTCGGAACTAAAACGAGGAGAGAAATGCCGTGGAAACATGAAAACAATCTGAGTTTCAGTTAAGCTAGCTTGGTGGTAACTTGTTACACTTCGTTTTAATAGCTTCTGTTATTCCCAAGATGATATAAAAAGTTTATATCTTCTTAAAGCTATCTTATGAATAAATTTGTAATATATAACTCCATAAAACTTTGTAGCACCTACTCTCATAAAAGCTGGCCTATCTACGAGGGCGGATAGAAAAGCAACACACAATACTTTTTTTTACAAATAAGTTTAATAGTTAAAAGAAAACCTAACTTAAAATCACAAATGGACTTACAGCTTTTACCTATATTTTGACATAGTCACCAATTTTCTAAACACATCTGGCCCATTATGATACAAGTTTCAAATACAATTCAAATACAATTCGTGGAGGTTCGTTTCCCTGTGGCCATCTACGGATTGCTGACTTCAGTTCCGCATCTGTGTGGGTCCAAACAGATGAAAGTCCGACGGTGGACTGTATGGTGGACGATTCCTTTCAGAAAATCAAGCCCTTCTGCGGTGTACCACGTTAGGTGATCCAAGCGTGTCATCATTCATGGCCCTTGTGGTTGTCTGTCAGGTTCTTAGGCACCCATCGAGCACTAACTTTACGGAATTTTAACGTGTCATGAACAATATCTTACACTGCGCCATAGGAAATGTTGAACTGTTACGATAAGATTCGCAGTTGCACACGCCGGTCGTTCAAAATTGTCTTCTCAATGCCTCAGGCATATTGCGGGGTTGCTTTTACCGGCCTCCCGGAGTGTGGTGAATCACTAAGGTTTAAACGGCCCTCTTGGAAGAATGCACACCACCTGGAGACATTGACCCAGTCCGTACAATCATACCCTTACACGCCACTCATGTCCTTTTGTATTTCACTTGGTTTAGCCCTTTGACCCACAAATGTCGAACCACACCTCTCTGCTCTTTACTTGTGGACGACAATAGCATGCGCGCCATCTCTGTCGTGTAGTACACGCTTCTCTTGCTAGAGCTGTACATGAAACAAAAAATACCCTATGTAGTGAAAACTTCAAGCTATATCTGGGTGAAATTGCAACATTCCAGCTACATTAACCAAAGGCAGAAAAAATTATAGTGCGTTACTTTTCGATCCGCCTTCGTAGCTTAATCTGGCTTTGCAGTTCTTCATCAATCTCAGGTTGTTCTCTATTTTTACAAATAAGAAAGCTCCAGAGTTTCAGTTAGAAATACATATTTTATTCATTACATAGCACATATACTTTTTTTGATAATGGCAACAAAAGGATGTCTTGTGAGAGTACTGATGCTAAACTTAATGTAACTGTATATTACAAAATGTTCCATAAATTAGCATTAAGTGGAAATAAAGCTAATGGCGCTCAATCCAACATATGTTGTATCACATCTCTTTTTTTTTTCGTAGTGTTTAATGCCCGCTTTTACTACTCGTGGCACCGCAGGCGCTGACACTGGTGATACATGGAAGGAAGATGGAGCACCGGTGGAATGCGATAGTGAGGGACACCGAAGAAAAACCGCCCCTGCGGCGCTTTGTCCACCACAAATTTCACAAGCGGTCACCTGGAAGTGGTCTAACTCATTCTGGTATGTCTCGTTCTGGTGTGCCTACTCGCTTATTACGTTATAGAGAAAGGCAAGAACTTTGTTTTCAATGACAATATAAAGAGTTAATAAAGTAACGCAGTTTTTATACGTTTGACATAGTTTTGGAATGATGTACAGACATATTTTTTCTCGGAGACTTTGAGAAGTTTTCATTTTTTCAAGATTAATATGCTTTAGCGATTCATTAGAAATATATATATATATATATATATATATATATATATATCTTAATAGAAATATGTGTATTTATTTGTTACAGAAATAAAACTTAAAATATTTGCACGTTCATGTCATTAAGCTGGAAGTTGTGAAACAATATTTAGAATTTCAACCGAAAGATGTTATCAGTTATAATTTCAGGATACTAAAATATGGTATCAAGGAAGAAAAATGCTTCTGGAAAATTCTGGTTCGCTACAGAAGCAATATCATAATTTTAATCTGAAGAAAAACCTGTACCTGAGCTTTTGAAATCGGTGAGAGTAAAGTGTGAAACATCAGAGTGCAGTCAGTTTGGAAGCACAGTAAGTGCACTTGCAGACCGTTTGGATCCCCATGTTAGTAATACAGTAAAAGTGTGAAACATCAGAGTGCAGTCAGTTTGGAAGCACAGTAAGGGCACTTCCAGACCGTTTGGATCCCCATGTTAGTAATACAGTAAAAGACAATTTAAAATATTGTTGCCTTATGACTTTGTTTAAATTGGACTCCATTATGACAAAAAAACCCTGAAATTATAACAACAAGAGCTTTAGACCATTTCTTTGAGCTTTCAAGACTAGTTACTAAATCATTTATTACCTATCCGTGATTCAAATAATGAAATGGTAGTACTTAAGCAAGTAAATGCATTTAAAACTACTATATTATTTCTGATTTGCTTCTTTGTTACAAAGAACTATGCCTCTTTAAAGCACCCTGTGTTAACCCTCACAAATTGTACGCGGTAGCAGCATCCTTAGTGTAGAACATAGGTTTTCTGTGAAAGGTCCCTTCAATACCTTGGGCTAGTGATATCAACTGCTGACATTAAGGGTTCACTCGACGTATAGCTTGGTTGTTACAGACTGGAGACAGCTATACAAAAAAAAAATCAACTATTTGCATGTTGCACTTTGGTTATGTCTGATACATGGTATATGATTCCATTCCACAAAACATCACAAATTGAAATTAATATTGTGAATTCTTAAAGTAACTGTCAACACAAAAGCTGCCCTGTTATTTAAAAGGAAATGGCGTTTTATTTATGGACGCTCTTCAACTGTTGTGATTCTCAGCGTCCCATTCTATACAGGGTGTGAAAGACCGCTTACTTTTGCTTATAGTCCTCTCTATCAGGCTTGAGGTTCTTTTACGTGCCGTAAATCTACGATACGGGACCCACGGTTTTACGTCTCTTCCGAAGGAAGCCATGCTAATGATTTTTACAATCGAAAAAGTCCATCGTCCTCCGCCATTACACCACAGAGGGCGACTTATTATAGGTTCCCTTACCTCCCTTACATGTACAGGAGATATTACAGAAATAAACAACTGCTTCCATGCAAACTCACAGCAAATATTTCGTGTACAGGGAGGTACATACTTGGTAATTCCCTCCACAACCTAGTCTCAAAATATTATGAAAACTATATGCCTTACAACTGCTAACATCCACAACAGTTTCGTTTTGCGTTATGGTCCTAAATTTTATGTTGGTCGTACGTACCTACAACACAAAAGCAACAGTTTTACGGTTTCATTTTCTACTGTGTTTATAAAACACTGCAGAGTATAGTGATGAAAGCATGTAGCGCCACTTTGGAAAGGTTTGAATCATAAACAATTTATATAAGCAATTAATTCCTTTTTCAATATAATTGTATCACGTCAGCATATTAAACATTTAAAACATTTTCAACACTACATTTTGAATATACACCTATGCTTATACAGTAAAAATACATGGTTATTTATTACTGCTTTTCACAGAATGTTTTAAAATATATATAATTTTGTCCTTTTGAATGTTCATATATATATTTTATTTACTTATACATATATTCTATCTATTTTAAGGTCACCTACATTTAAGTGTAGGCGAACTAGCGATCAATTACCCACGCCTGATCGTTGGCCATAGAGATCAATAGCTTGTAGCTGATACTTAACAGCACCAAAAATTAAATCACAGGATAACTTAAAGAAAATATTCTCATATTCTATTAGCTATTCCCTCTCCACCTATTCTAATAACAAACTCTTCATACAAAAGTTTAATCTTCTATGTAATTCATGCTAATCAAGATAAACATTAGCAGAAATGGCTTTACTACTTAGTTCCTTACAAGTAGAAGGGAAATAAGAGAATACACTAGGCTAAATGCATAGCAATATCCTTTAAAAGCAGGCCCCTATGTGATACAATTGAAATTCGGAATCCTTTAAAAGCCGGTTGCTATGTGATATAATTGAAATTTGGTTCTCTTTTCAGCCTAGGGGTAAAACAAAAGAGATATCAAGTGAATAATACTACTAGTTTGAGAAAAGTTGCAATATTTAAACATTTGAAAGCAATAAGGAAGATTAATTTGGAAATGTATATGACATAACTCCTCAAAGTTGATTATGACATAAATTGTGTGTTTAACGAGATCTCCATTTGTTGTGTAGTAGGCATTTGTCTATCTCTTGCGGTTTACCAGTAATGCAAAAGTCATTCAGGTTGAAGAGGCCTTCAGAGACAATTCTCTAAAAATTAAAGATATACTCTTAATTTGTCTTATTATCCTTAATGTACGGTATTTTGATCAAAATCGTTGAGGCCATTTTTTCAGGAAAACGAAAATTCAAACATTTTAGAGGGTGGAGATTTTCTTGGAAAGGTCGTCTTCTTAGCGGTGGGAGACTTGGACTAAGGTGCACTCAGCCTCTTGAGGTCCCTGGGGGGCCAATTGAGCAGCTACTTGATGGAGAAGTAGCGGCTCCAGGTGTGAAGACCGCATTAACAGGCCGGGAGGGGGATCGAAGCGCTAACCACGTCTCACCCCCGAATACTGCACCCCATCCAAGACATTTGTAATGGACCGAGATGGGGGACGCAGCGGCCGGGCGGTAGGCGGTAGGCCAAGGCTCATGGTGAGCTGAGCCACAGAGTCATTTTCTTGAAAATCTTAATGTCCCATCTTTGAAAGATACTAAATCTAATTATCAAGTTTCGTATTTAACGGACTTTTCGGTTTAGGGGAATGCTTCACTCGCACATTCACACACAATCAGACAGACACATTCACGGCTTTTTTTTTTTTTAAATTTTGTTGTTGTTGCCTTTTTTCTTAATTAGGAGTCCTTAATCATGTATTTCTGGTGAAACCACGGTGTCGAATTTTTGGGTACAAAAAGTAAAATATATGATATGTTCCATTCACACGACTCTCTCTACCTATTCTTCAAATAAACCTATAAAAGCTTATTCGTCTATTTATTTCATATTAATCAAGAAATATCTTAGCAGAGATGGCCTTATTACTTAATTCCTTAGAAGTAGAAGGGAAATGAGGCAATACGTGGTTTAATAGTCAAATATTTTAAAAGCTGTCCCTATGCGATTTTCATTGATATTCGTTTCTCTTTGTTGGTCAGGACTAAAACTAAGGAAACATGGATGACCTTGTATTTGTGAAAACTATTTTAAAACTGAAACGAATAACAAGGAATATATCGTAATCGGTAAGCTCTACAACACAAAATGTAAAAGGCACAAATTGTGCTTTTTGAGATTTACATTTTTTGTGAAGCAACTTTTTGTCTATCTTTTTCTCGGCTTACCAGTTATGCAAACGTCATTCAGAATGAAAACTTAAAGAGGCTTTTCTCAGGAAATTAAACATTGACATTTTATTTGTTAAATAAATATCTTTAATATGTGCTATTTTAAACAGAATAGTCAAAACCTTCGTGTCGCATCCTTGTGAGATACTAACCCGGAATGCCATGTTTGGTATTTAGCGGACTTTTCATTTTTGAGTTACGCTGCATTCAGAGACGCTCATACATACACTGTCCTTGTTTTAAAAATGTTTTTTTTTTTTTTCAGAGGGTCTAAAACATATTCCCTGTGAAATCTTGCTATCGAATTTTGCTCTAGTTACTATGTACACTGTACATACGTGCAGGAAGGAAGTAAAGGCCAGTGGAGATTTAAATGGTAAAATTCAGTAAACCAAGTTAATTATATTGCATGTCTGCCATAAGAATCAGAATGTGTGAAAGGTGTGGGGATTAATACAATTCATGTGCATACATACAGTAAAATCAGCAGCATCTAATGTGGAATAGCCAAATTGTCTCCTTAATACCATGGATAGAAATTTGTCCTAAACGCTACGGTCAAAAGAAACTGTAAACAGATTTATTTAGTGATTATGCATGTTGACAAGAATTATTTTATGAATTTGGATCATAACTTATTTTGCAAGGGGATCAGTTAACATTCATGTCAGAGATTGCGCTGGGAAATACTTAAAATTGAAATTTATTGAAAACAAAATGCCCATGTCTCGGTTTCTCTCCCTCAGTGTTCCTATTTGTATCCCAGTATAGAATGGAACACTAAGAACCATGGCAGTTAAAGAGCGTCCATAAATAAAATTAAATTCTTCCGGGGAGCATTCTTCATACAACCAGTCATTAGAGGATGAAATGCGATAGGGTTTGCAAACATCAGAACATATGCAATGCAGAGTTGATATAGGATATGTAGCTTACCTTTATGTGATGAAAAGTTTCTTATGCATGAAAACACAGTATGTGTAACTTATTTTTCTTTACCTGAGTTTTAATCTTTTTATAAAAATTGGTATGCTAAATAAAAACAGCAGATTGAGTCTTATGCTAACGAAACCAATGTATACTCATCATGTCTAGGTAAAACATACCACCAAAGGAAAGTCACTTAAAGTCAGTGATTTAGAATCTCAGGAAACAATATTTAATCTCTAGTAATTCATAAGGAAAGTGTGTTAAAAATCTTCTGCAATTTAATTACCCTATGTTATTATTTAAATAGTATGCGAACAGAGATAATTCTCCAAAGCAGGAGACAATAAGCTGCACGAACAGCATACGAATTTATACGAACTACGAATAAGAAAATATGAAGTAGCTAGGTGCAAAATAACACTTGCTGTCTGCAGGCATACATTGTGCTATATCACCACTAGAATTCTAAAACATGTACGGGTCTTTCATTCCAGTGGCTATTTTAAACATTGCTTATTTAGCAACATAGCCTCCAGCTATGCCAGCATAAGCCAAAAGCAGTATTATGTTGTTAAATCACATTACGCTGAAGCATTGGGCTCTTTAAATTACTGTGCAAAGAGCAATTTTATTTACGACAGTACCTTTCTTTAAAACCCAGTTCCCATAACACAAAACACCATAGCATTAAAGTGTTCATACTACCAGGTAATACAGTTAACAATATTTCACCAAATTAATGTAATATTCACATATGCTTATTGGTATCATAATTTTAAACTTTCCTTCGATTCCATTGCACACATATATATATATATATATATCTCACTTCCAATATAACATTTTGTTTAGCAGAAGCTGATAAAGTATAAAGGATATACGGTACTCAAATTGATAATGTCTAGAAATGTCAACAAAGTTATCGAACTTTCTATTGAATTGGTAGTCCAATGAAATCTTCTCTCCAAGAAAATAATCGTCAAGGTATGAGAATTGGGTCACATGTACAATATTTTACGTGATAACATTTTACATATTATTTATTTAATAGCACTGTTTATAGACAACCATTAATTTGAGACCTGCCTCGTGTAGTGTGGGAGTGGCGTGGCTGCTTCGCATTCAAGAGATCCTGAGTTCGATTGTCGGCTAGTGTGAAATAACCGGATACGGGTTTTTGGCGGTTTCCTTTCATCCTGAAAAGACAAATGTGGGCTAATTTTAAGCTCCATGGACACTGGGCTCATTTGGGCATCATTTCACAGATTTCATTCGTCACCCAAAATACCTACCGGGTTAAAGGACGTAAAAATTCAAAACAGCTTAGTTTCCGTGTAATATTAATACAAGTCCTGTAGAAATTAATACGCATGTTTAACAACTTTGATTTTACAAAACTGAATAACATCTTAGATTAATAAAAGCACAAATCCAAAGCTATTCGTCAATCAACAAAACGTGTTTTTATCTTAGTATACTCCTTCAAAAAAGTATACTGAAAATGGCAAAAATATTAAAAAAAATACTTCATTACAAGGAAAATTTTAAATTGGTAAAATATCAGAAAAGCAATTTAATTACCGGACAGTCAAACATTAACATTTCACTTAATGTTTGCACCAACTTGCACACGTTCAGCTAAATGCAACTATTGGGCATTTCAATGACCATAAGTTAAAAACTGCAGCTGATTTTGTTTCTACTACATTTTATGATTTTTTCCATCACTTTAGAAACGCTCTATTTTCAAAAGTTTTTCACAAAATTAACGTTTCTTGTTATTTGGACCACAAATAAAGGATTATTTTCTATATTTAACGCAAATTCTTAAAAAAATGAGGCTTCCTATCTGTTATTAATTTCTCTAAACGTTCTCTGTATAATGTATATAGAAGGTATTGTATTGCGCTCAAAATTTTGATACCAATATTTTTAAACCCCCTGAAGAAACGAAGAACATCTTTAGAAAAATATCAGCGTGTATGTGTGGGTGTGTGTATGACTAAGAACAGCACAGCGCAAAAATGAAGAGATCATTATATACCAAATTTGTATTTAAGTAAAGTATCCCAAGAGATTGAGACGCAATATTTTCAAGTAAATCCCCATCCCAGAATATCCATTACATGGAAAAATGTGGTTTTCTCAAAAATCGATGTAACGAATTTGATCAAAATACCGTATATGAAAGATATTTACATGACAATATATATACACACATTTTTCAAGATATTTGCAGAAAATAATTTACAGCATCGAAATAAGGAATTTCAAGATGCTTGCAGAAAACAATTTACAGCATCTAAATAGCGAATTTCAAGATATATGCAGTAAATAATGACCTGCACGACTTTGCCAAAAAAAACAACGTGTTAACAAGTAGCGCGTATACTAAGTGATTATTATTGGATAGTAAAGTAAATAATCGAATGCCGAAAACTTTGAGCTTAAAAGAATTAACTATTATAATTGACAAAGTGACAGTGAAATAGCCACGCGTCGCAGAATAACGAACTTACACAGACGAAGAAGGTACGTTACAAATGAATAGTAACAAAGCCATTGAAGTTAAGTTACATGCCGCAGTAACAATTGAACCACGACAAGGAGATTGTAGAGATATCAAATAAGCAAGTTTGTTGTATGTAGCTTAGATGCCAGCTGGGTAGTCATAGAGCGCACCCAGTTTTTCTGTGGCAAAAACTCCGGGAGTGCGAGAGTGAGGTGTGGCAAAATCATAACAACCGGTGAAGTAAAAATCTTGTAAGACATATTATAATAAACGGTGCTGTGATACAAAACTCACTGTTTTTCTGTGAACATTATAAAACTGTTTTTCCTGTAAACATTGAAACCTAACACCCACGCACCTAAACATTTACAGCTGTGCGCAATAAATAACATATGCATCGATCCTAAGAAGATGTGCAAACATTTAGATCCACGACAACGAGCATAAAGGAGTCTAGAGGTCACTTCCGATGCCGGACAAAACAACACCTACAGACGACACAGATGAACCGCTTTGATTCTGGGGTAATTATATATAATTTTGTATAACGTTATGCGATAGACGGAAACGTACCTAAAATATGTCGATTTCTTTAAAAAATGATATTTATTTCAAACAACTTCTTTTGTGGTCTAAATATCATTTTTATTGGTTTGAATGTTTAAATAATTTGTCACTTGAAGGCGCTGTGGGTTTTCAGTTGTTTCTTGTGACAGGGTGTAAAGAGTATGTAATTTTATCTAGTTTATATTGCTCAGTTCTTATGTACTCGTATCTTTATATCGCTTTTATCTTTGTAACTATAACGAAAGACGTAATATTTCCGCAGTGATTTGTGTGCAAAAAATGAAACAAAGAGACAAATAAGCTTCAAGCAGTCATATGATAAAAAGTAAAACAATAGAAACTAGACTATGTATGTGAATAGAGCATATAAAAGTTTTTTGAAGTAGAAAACGCTATTCATTTTTTGTGGTGGCTATGCAACGAGGGTGAAATTTCAAAGCCTCCTTTTACAAAGCCTCATAGTGATTCTCTTTTTAAAAGTTACGCAATCTTTAGCCTTATTATACCTACAAGGATATGTATAGTGAACATATCTGTCCATTAAAAGTTAGACAGAATAATAGACTTTGTTAAAACGGTTTGAAAAGAGGAAATAAGTAAACATATGTGTTTACAGAACACCTGCTTTTACTCTGAAATTAAGATATAATGAACACTAAGCTGTCTTGAAGCAACCTTAATGTTGTTAGAGAGAAAGAAGTAACTGCTGGCATACACACACAGACATACACACGCACGCACGCACACATACATATGTACATACATACATACATACATACATACATACATACATACATACATACATACATACATACATACATACATACATGCATACATACATGCATACATGCATACATACATGCATGCATGCATGCATGCATACATACATACATACATACATACATACATACATACATACATACATACATGAATATTAGCATATACACAGAAACACAATTTTGCAATGCAATATACATTTTGGGGTGAAAAATCAATGTTTTATGTAGTCCTGGTTATACTGAAATTACTGCGCTATATATATATATATATATATTGTTTGTAGATTATTTGTAGATTTGTAGATTTGTAGATTATTCTTTCTTGTTCTATAAATTCTCAGTAAGAAGCAGTTTATTTTAGACTTTTATTTTAAAAATATATAATGCGTTTAGTAACTAAAGACCAAGTGATTTGTGCCTGACTAGAAATTCACCACCGCTTTGATGATTCAGTGTCCTAAAGGCATTTTATAATGCCTTTGGCCTCAATGTTCACAATATGTATGCCAGATATCTCAACTTCCTCGTATTTCGCGTTTTCAGATATTCCTTCGTGCGTTAAAAGTGTAGCGGAAGCCAACGGAGCTACTTCAACTTAAAACTATCAGTGGGGAACTGGCGAGGACGACCTTTGTTTACCCCTTTCAATTAGCGTGACCCGCTTACTGTCTGCCTTAATAAGCAAGAGAGATAAACGAAGGCTGCGAGCTTTTTCCACACTTACAGATTTTAACTTAAAATTACCCCTGTGAGTTCTGCAGATAACTTAACGACCAAACAAATATCTGTACACGTCAAATATGGGACAGTTGGGACATCTAGCATTAGAAGAAAGAGAGCACACCATATTTTGCACAAAATGGTGATCTTGGGCAAATTGGAGAAGCCTACGGTGTTAGTGATAGCAGGCGGTTCATGTTTGAAAAGCTTCTGCAGACTATTTAGTGTCATGAGAAGCTTAATAGTTGCAATGTTCGTATGAATGTTCTTTGTGAATGTGTGTAGTATAATCACGCTATATAAAATTTAATGTCACAGACATTATAGACAAAGCCATGCCTGTGCATAATTGGGAACGCAGACACCTAACTCGGTAGTCTTATAGTTCTTATAGTCATGAGGGTTTGGGGATGAGAATTGCATCCTAAGCTATTTCCCTATTCATCTTAGAAGCTCTAACATAGATCCCAAATAAAGAAAGGGCTCCCACATATAATCAGTAAACTGGTATTATGCAACAAAACATTCACAACAAGTGAAGAACGCATTTCTTGGCTACAAAAAGCCGTTGTGTAACAATTCGTTACTGGCCGGGACCTGTAAGGCGAAGAAAACCTATTTTACTACAAAATGTGGAAAGCGTAAAATAAAATAATACAGTGAGAAGAGAGAAATCTTTGAGTAATATGATAACATTGAACATAAAAGATGTTGATGGTGTGAGGGCAGTACCTGAAACTTGCGTTGAGAAAGATGAATCCTGGGTATGAAAGCGCCTATTTTTGATTTCCTTTGTCTTCCTCTCAGTCTTTACGATTAATGTTATACAGCCTGAGAGTTCGTTCGCCCTGCCGTTTATTAATTTAAATTGGTGTTCTAAACCAGCGAAATATTAGCACATGAGCTCTATTTTTTAGACTTCGTTTATATGTAACAATGAATTGTATATCTGTGCTCACATTACGATGGTTTAGGTAATAATAATATACATATGCTGAGAGGTTTACATGGGTGAAGAGTAGGATAGTGTTGGTGATGATGGTTAGTTACTGGGAGAACATCTAAATGGAGGGGGCAGGCTTAGGTTAGTCATGGATAGCTCAGAATAGGCAAAACACCTTAAAAGTGGGCTAAAATGCTCTAAAAGGCTGAAATGTCTTTAAAACCTAGAAATTTAAACACCTTTAAAAATATCCTAAAGGTTTATAAAATGCCTTCAAAATGGTAGTACAGCATCCAAAACTACCTACTCTACAGCCCAAAATACCTTAAAAAGTCTTTAAAAGTGTTCAAATAGCTGTTGTTGAAGGTAAAGCACCTTCAAAAGCTCAGAAAAGGCGCTGAATCACTTGTTACAGGGTACGAAATAACCTCAAAATATCTCCAAAATATCTGGAAATGTGCTAAATAGTGAATAACATCGGTTCTTAGCTCCAGAACTTCCTCAAAATGTCTGTAATGGATATAAAGATACTCTAGCCCGCCTGTTTAGTGCGGTGGTAGCGTGTCTGCCATTCGAATCTCGTTTGGGTTGAGTTACTCGGGTAAGGCTTTTCTTCGAGGTTTTCCCTTATCCTGATAAGACGAATGTCGAGTAACTTTAAGCTCCATAGATCCCGAGATCATTTGAGCATCATTTCACCAATTTCATTCGTCGTCCGATATGACCAACCAGGTTAAAGTACGTTATGCTAAAAAATAACTAAATAAATAAAAAAAAAGAAAAAACTCAAATGCATATGAAAGCTCGTGAAAATACTGTAAAACGAGAAAAGTTTCTGCACTAAACATAGCAGAAAGACCGTAAAGGACTATAAATACCTACACCAGAACCTAAAGTATCTTCAAAATACAGCTAAAATGGCTGAAAATAGTAAAAAACTGTCATTTAATGCATATATTGCATTTTAGTAAATATAATGTAAGTTTTTCACAACTATGAATCGCATTACGCGACTACTCCGACAGAGGGATAACTACGTTACTTCACACTACTCTCTCTCTCTCTCTCTCTCTCTCTCTCTCTCTCTCTCCCGGGATGTGTCCCTTCTCGCCAATTTGTTATGATGTGTGATATATTTTGAGTTTCAAAGCTTTATTGTATGGATAATGAATACAGCATTTTGCTGTGCTATTCAATGCATATATTTCATTTTAATAAATATAATGTACCTATAGAGGGATAACTGCATCACGTTACACTACTCTCCCTTTAGATTTATTCGACTTTTTTCCGTCAGTCGTTTGTCCGGTCATGACGTCAATACTAGGTAGCAAGTTTATCACGAATTGCCTCTTGCAGAGGAATATCAAACGATGGACAGAATGGTTGGATGTGAACAGCTTCATGGTCACCTTAGTGAAATGGGTCTTGTATTGTACCTTAATATTTGGAACATTCGCTTGCGTCTCGTAAATTCGCAATCGTAGCATTTATAGGTATCGCATTCTTTCAGGTCAGAAGTAGCACTCAAAACATGCAAATTCTGTGATCTTTTGTCGCGTGAAAAGAACGCACAAAATGTCCTGGAGAAAAACAGTTGTGGACCGCCCAGTAGGTCAGCCTGTTTACAAAGAAGGCAATGCATGCAGTCCAAGGTTCAATTCCGCATTACCGGAGGACTGACGTCATGCATTTAAACCACTGGCGCTAAGGTGGAATAAATCTGAAGACACGATATATGAAATATACAAGTATGTAGCTCAGCATGAACACTAGATTGCCTCCAGAACCGTTCTCAAGTTCTTCCAATACCCTGCTCTCCCTGGCACTTCTCCTAGTATCTCCTAGCCACATGACCTATATTGCGCAAAATGGGTCGTGCTCGCTCTCTCCAAATATAACCTATGACAACAAAATTTAAACTTCTTATAGTGTCGTGAAGATGAAATTATTTCATTGTTTTATACGTATACGAGTTTAAATATGTCTATTTTTTTAATAAACTTTCAAACTGACAAAATAAGCTTTTTTGGTAGTATTGTTTCACCCGCTCTTACAGCAGTGATACATAAAATTAAATACTAACTGAGTATGAAACTTTGTGAAGGAAATGTTCCAGGCCTAAATTTAATGATAATCCGCCAGTTATGAGGATGAAGAAAACCTGGCAAAAAATCTCACTTGGGGGGGACATGAAGGGTTTGAACCGCAAAACTCCCGTTCACGAATCTGTGCTTTAACGACCTTGACTACCCTAGTCAGTGAAATTATGCAAAATACAGTCGTTGTTCTATTCATGTAAATAGACTGTACACGCATTTAAGGAGCGCATTTTTCATAGCAATTGTAATGGTGTAAGTAGTGCAACTATTAGCCAAATTGTGCTTTACGTTAGCTCACGGTAGTCAATTAAACAAGACGGTTTGTACCTACCTATGAATTATTCTCCACAAAGATAGTTTTGGTACTGCAGAAACTAGAAATGAACACAATTGTGAGGAAAGTGTTTTCCTTCATACGTCATTTCTCCATATTTTCGTATTTCAGATGTCCTACACCTCAGACAAGGAAATGAAAGCCGCAATCAGATAGGAACTCAGGAAGAGAAAAACAAGATAGCTACGGTTCATTTTCTCACAGCCAATGTCTTGCAGTCCCAGGAAATACCTTTGTGAACCATAAACATAAACGCAAAAATTTTCCTTATAAAACGTCAACCCTTTAGTAAGAAACTAGAGATTCCTTATGAAACAGAGAGACATTTTTCATGAATATTAATGTGTACTTCCTCATACTCGTGGTTTATGTGGATCATATTGCGTTAATAACACTTGAGGATTCCTGCGAACAGCTTCCAGAAGTTTAATTTCATGAATACCTAACAGAATATGCCAGTGGAGAGTGAGAAAATGCTTTGCTATATCTTGGAGTCCTTCACATACAAATATATATCGCCCTCCGTGGTGTAATGGTTACCATGCTAGCTTCATATACCCAAAGTCGCGGGTTCAAACCCCGCGGAGAACGATGGATTTTTTCGGGTGTAAAAATCCTTAGCATGATTTTTAGGAAGGGAAGTAAAGCCCTTGGTCCCGTGTCGTAGATTTACGGCACGTAAAAGAACCTCCAGCCTGATAAGAGAGCCCTCTGAGCAAAATTAAGCGGCCTTTCACGCCCAGTATAGAATGGGACGCTGAGAACCATAGCAGTTAAAGGGCATCCATAAATAACACGCCATTTCCATTTTCCAAATATATGTTGTCTGTTTTATATTATTTTACTGTATATAAGGTCTATTTATTCAATCAGATTATATAAAAATATAAACAAATGCTTACTGCAGTGCTTCAAAATTTGAATACTCAAATTAATGCTATTTTAAATCTAACACGTTTTTAAAAGCTTTATAACTATGGACAGGCAAAATGTGAAGGAAAATTTGGCCGAATGCAGAAGAACGAATTCCAAAATGTAATGTAATGCACATTTTAAAGCCAAAATGTTTGGAATGCGCTTAAGCGCATTAGTTTTAAGAAATAGTAGTGTTAGAAATAACACTAATAATAAAATAATAAAATAGCAAATGATATACAAAAAAATTCGTGGAGATCATACATTTTCACCACTGTGAAACGCTAATTAGAGAAAAAAAAGAAAAACAAGTTAATGGTTGCTTTGCTATTAATACAGCCCGAGGTTCCGCTAACGTAGCAATGACATCGCCGCCTGATTGTGGTTCAATATTTCAGCATAAGCACTTTTCCGTCTGTTTGCCAAGACTTTAGCGAATAATTTATAGTCCGCATTGAAACATTAGCAGAATTGTTTTTGTTGCTTGCTTCCTTGTAAGTAAAAGGGAAATAAAGGAATACATTAGACTAAAGCGTCGGTCAATAATTTTAAAAGCTCGTCGCTATGCGAAACAATTGAAGTTTGGTTCGCTTTGCATGGCCCCTTTTGGAAAAAAGTTAAGTAGCATAAATTTGAAACCAATTACATGGGCCAACTCTCAAGAAAAACGTGTATATTTCATAAATTATATGTTTTAACGAGATATACACTTTTGTATAGTAAGTACTTGTCTATCTCTTATGGTTTAACCGCTACTCAAACTTCTGCAAAACTCAACCAGAATAAAGAGGTTGGCAGTTCCCAGAAAATTAAAAATAAATATGTTATCTGTGATGAAGATATCTTTAATAAACGGTATCAATTTTCAAAACCTTTTGAGCCATTTTTGAGCAACTCAAAACTGTCAAAATACTGCCATGTAAAGAGTTGTTTGTGGTGGTGGGGTGTTTTCTTGAAAATCTTCAGGTGGCATTCCTGGAAGGTACTAAACATAAATACCAAGTTTTTTATTTAACAGTCCTTTCGTTTTTGAGCTATACTGTCCAAAGACACACACAGGAACTTTTTCTAATTTTTTTGGGACTCAGGAGACCTTACAACATATATTTCCGTCGAAATATCGACATCGAATTTTTGGGTGGAATACAATATCTTCTCAGTTACAATGTACTTTGTATGTACATGCATGCTAGAGAAAGTAAAACTTAAGGATCAATGTTATTTTATCATACGAAAAGAGCTAATACACAGAAAATATTGGAAATGGTAAATTTCAGATTTGGAAAACCATATAACAAGACTTCAACCAAAACCATATACGAGTAATACCATTAAATATTTGTGCAAGAAAATAAATTAAAGAATTCTCCTAAATAAAATTCATACTGGTGTACAGATATGGACACAAAAGACAACATTGCTAAAACCACATTCTTCAGATAATAATATTATAGAATCAATCACCTTAGACGGTGTTTACTTTTCTGTATATAAATGAAAAACTTTAAAGCACTAGGGAAGATTACATTAACATGGACTTAATCCAATTTATTAGCCAGGGTTTATTACCTAGATATTTCGACTTTTGAAATACAAATGGATGTCACCGCAAAATTCTTGGTTTATATTCATTTTAATTCTCATTTATAAGAAAGGCAGTAGAAAAGAATATGACAACTGTAAAGAATAGTTTCCTAAAGTCAAAATACAAGAAATAGGAAAACATAATAGAAATATACAAATAGTATGAACATTTATTGGAAGAACAATAAATGGATTTTGGCAAAGATCTTCCAATGATGGATATTTCCCATTAAGTTACTGTTGAGGAACAAAGAGTTTAATATAAAACACATGTAGCACTCATAGACCTCATAAAAGCATTTGATAAGGTAGCCAAAAACCAAATGTTGCAAATAAATACAGAGACAGGATTCTACAGCTATTCATTCTCAGCTACAATGTTATAGGTTTTCTACTTTGTTCTTCATAATGTACAGTTAAAATTTGATAAACATTGGAAAGAACTTTCACGTCGATTTGTATGTTTGAATAGAAGAACATTCGTATATGTAATTATCTTTGCAGATTATATAGTACTAACTGCAAGCAATAAAGATGATTTACGACAATGTGCACATCAGTGCAATGTGGGAATGTTATTAGACAAAACTAACTAATGACATTTAAGGTAGTATATCCAATTCTATGCAAATGTGTAAACATTCTACAACACCAGAAAGAAAAAACAGATTTCCCTACTTTGGATTTAAACCATCATTTGTGAATGAAGTTGATAGAAACGAAAAATATTAAAGCTCATTAAAACAGTGAGAATAAGTAATAGTGACTTCAAATCAGCTTTAATACAAAAACACTCATATAAGGTTAAAGAAAACTTTAGTTAGACCTGTCCTATGTTATGGAAGTGAAATTTGGACCCTAAAGAAAAGAGATAGAAGTAGAATAACTGCTACAGAGATGAAGTTCATTCGAAAGGCTGCTGCTTACATTTAATGGGATTTAAAGCAAACGATTCTATTCCATAAGAGCTGGAATACACAAATTACAAGAATAACTGGAGACAACAGATGCGTCCAGAGCGCTTTTGCAAAGCTGTAATTCAGTACATTCCTAGGGAAAAGACGTCATTCGGCCCTCCCAAGGAGAGATGGTGAGAAGATTTCCTTGTGAGACCGTAACAGGCCTGATGGCCTAATATTTAATTTTTTTTTGTAGTGTTTAACGCCCGCTTTAACAACTTATGGCACCGCAGGCGGTGACTCTGATACATGAATGAAGATGGATCACTGGTGGAATGCGATGGCGGGGGAAACCGGAGAACCCAGAGAAAACCCGCCCCAGCGCCGCTTTGTCCACCACAAGTCTCACATACGGTCGCTTGGGATCGAATCCGGACCATCCGGTGAGAGGCGAGGCCACGGCGCGGCCTCTAATACTTGAATGAATGCTAATCATAATGATGATAATAACGATGGTTATGATGATGATAATACTATTTTACCTACAGGGAGAAAAAGATACATAATTGTTAAACTAAAACTACTATGAGTAAGACCAAAATTTCAGAAGAAGATGTTTTAAAGCTGTTACATTTTCTTCCCAAAGACTTGTTCTCCTTTATTTCTATCCTGTTTTTTTTTTTTTTTTTTGCTCTGTTTTTTTTTTCTCTTTCATGCGTATCGTATATATTTGCACTTAAATATAGAAATGCTAGAGTTTTTTTCTTTAGCAATGAGAACACTTAACACTTTCTAAGCTTCATAAATACCTTAATGTTTCTTTTTTTTTCCTAACCCTATAGTTCTTGGAAAAGAACTTGACACCTGCAATTAAACTCGTTTGTTTTCCAATAATTACTTTTTTGCCAACGTTAATTATCTAATTTGTTATTTTTTCGCATCTGTAAATGTAATTAACAAAATTATTTCATTACATTTCCTTGTCCCTGGTTTTCTTTCAACTTCTTTTATCTTTAACCTACAGCAAGTGAGGTCTTTGCTGTGATGTTTATACAATATTGTTGGATAATTTTTGTAAATATTCCTTAAATGAAATGCTTGTGATTTTATATTGTTGTAAATACAAATGTTAAATTGGTTGGTGATTCTAATAATGAATTAGAAAAAAATTAATGTTTTCATATTTGTTGTAACTATTATATCTAGCATACAAAGCCATAAACTGGCAGCTGTAATTTATTGTTTATATATCTTGTATACAAATATAACTCTGCCACCGGGTGATACCCATTTGCAGAGAAATACACACACACGCGCGCGCGCACACGCGCACACGCGCACACGCGCACACGCACACACGCACATCCATCCATCCATCCATCCATCCATCCATCCATCCCATCCCATCCCATCCCATCCCATCCCATCCCATCCATACCTACATACCTACATACCTACATACATACATACATACATACATACATACATACATACATACATACATACATACATACATACATACATACATACATACATACATACATACATACATACATACATACATACATACATACATACATACATACATACATACATACATACATACATACATACATACATACATACATACATACATACATACATACATACATACATACATACATACATACATACATACATACATACATACATACATACATACATACATACATACATACATACATACATACATACATACATACATACATACATACATACATACATACATACATACATACATACATACATACATACATACATACATACATACATACATACATACATACATACATACATACATACATACATACATACATACATACATACATACATACATACATACATACATACATACATACATACATACATACATACATACATACATACATACATACATACATACATACATACATACATACATACATACATACATACATACATACATACATACATACATACATACATACATACATACATACATACATACATACATACATACATACATACATACATACATACATACATACATACATACATACATACATACATACATACATACATACATACATACATACATACATACATACATACATACATACATACATACATACATACATACATACATACATACATACATACATACATACATACATACATACATACATACATACATACATACATACATACATACATACATACATACATACATACATACATACATACATACATACATACATACATACATACATACATACATACATACATACATACATACATACATACATACATACATACATACATACATACATACATACATACATACATACATACATACATACATACATACATACATACATACATACATACATACATACATACATACATACATACATACATACATACATACATACATACATACATACATACATACATACATACATACATACATACATACATACATACATACATACATACATACATACATACATACATACATACATACATACATACATACATACATACATACATACATACATACATACATACATACATACATACATACATACATACATACATACATACATACATACATACATACATACATACATACATACATACATACATACATACATACATACATACATACATACATACATACATACATACATACATACATACATACATACATACATACATACATACATACATACATACATACATACATACATACATACATACATACATACATACATACATACATACATACATACATACATACATACATACATACATACATACATACATACATACATACATACATACATACATACATACATACATACATACATACATACATACATACATACATACATACATACATACATACATACATACATACATACATACATACATACATACATACATACATACATACATACATACATACATACATACATACATACATACATACATACATACATACATACATACATACATACATACATACATACATACATACATACATACATACATACATACATACATACATACATACATACATACATACATACATACATACAAACAACATTTATTCTCTTGCACAACATGAAATGTTAAGCACACATATTATTTCAAGAACCCTTTAGCGTCCAGGGTAGGAACAACCTATCTCAAAAAGCACTTCCTGCTTTGAAATATATCACTTTTGATATCTGTACTTATATTGCCATCCATTAACAATACGATAACTTAATTTAAATTACTAATGGACATTTGCAATAAAGTGTCAAATGAATCATAAGCATATCCGTAATACTTGGGCTAAATTAGCTCCCCAAACGCCCCTGTCCCCAATAACTGCGCTGCGATGTGACTTCCTCGGATTGCCAATTAAACCGTTTACAACAGCTTTAATGCAAAGTCTTAATTTTGCACATTCATTTTCTTTTCTTTTATGTTTTAACATACATGAAAACAAACAATGATATAGTTAAATTTAAACTCAAATAAATTTCTATCACTTTGTAATGAAATATAAATTATGGTGTATTTTAGGCAAAAGTATACCTTCTAGCTATCCCATTGCCCCAAATGTAGTATTTGAGTAAGGTAAAACTAAAAATTAGAATTTGGCTCATTTGCAAAGTATGATGAATTTGTATACATTACGTTACCTTCTATATGAAGATCCATCATTTCGAAGATCCTCATAAAAAACAATAGGTTAAAATATTTGTAGTTCTAGAATGTTATTTTTCTTCCTTTTCATTTCATCCCTCATTTACATAAAAGTGCTAAAAGATGCATACATGTATTAGAGATATCATTATATCAATTCATAAATCCGTCATCTCATTGCTTCCTTTCAGGGTTGGAAGGGTTGGCAATGGTACACGGTTCAGCTTGGTAGGGAACAAGTATGCTAATTGTGAATCCCTCCGACCTCCGACTTCGGCTGGATGACGGGATGAGGAACGCTGAGAAGAGGGGCGTTGTATCCCCAGTCTGCGTGTCAGGCTGTCGGGGTGATTCAATTTTAAAACCTTAGGGACCTGTCATTGCTATGCCGTCGCTCCTGGTTCCGGCAAACCGATGTATCCTCTCATCTCACCCCTCCCCCAGGGGCATATATACGATAACCAGCATAAGGTTCAATGCCGAGTCCCCTCCTTTTATACGCTATTCCTATTCTAATTCTGGGTAATACTTCAACCTTTTTAATAAGTGACATATCATTAAAACTGCTTTAGGAAATTATTTTCTCTGCACTTGTCAAGGAACTATTTGGAACCATTAATTTTTCTAAAATGACTTAACATTTTAAATCACCATGTATTTTGATGTATTAACTAACAATGGGTATTCCATTTACTATTCTCAATATGCATATGCACAATATTATTTTTCGTCTTATAATTAGTGGAAGTTATTGCGTTTTAACATAACAAACACTTGAATATCATCATTACAGTTTAATTCATCCCGTTCAACCTACAGTCATTAGATGTTTTCCCTTCTTCATTAGCAGGCTATATGTGCTTTTAATTATATCTCATCTTGGAACAATGTGATGAAGTTCATGTCGCTCCCTTGTTTGTGTTGCGTGCTGCTTTAGTGGAAAACCGTGAGATTTTTCTCTGAAAGAATGGGCGTGGGTGATTGTGAAAATCGATAACACTAGTTACATTTACTGACAATATTTCATGAGGATAGTAACCGATCTGTTTGGAACAAGTTAAAATAATAATAATAATAATAATATTAATACAATAATTACGGTATCAGTGTGTTAGGGAAGGAGTTGGAATAGCATTTTCAGTAACCTTAGGCATAATTCTTGTAAATCTCTTTGGTCCACCATTTAAATAACCTTATCCACTCGTATTACACCAGAGTACAAAGTATTTACGCACACAGACTTGCTTTTTAACTTTGAAAAGTGTTTTGGAATATGATACTACCATAAATTTCGCCAGATTTAGCTCTTGCTAATGCAGAGGTGGTATTCTCACTTTCTCTATAATAATTTTAACGACACATGTGCACACTACATCATAGACGAATGGCTGCGTAAAGTGTTAGTCGAATATAGAATAAAATGTAATGAAGATATAATTGATTAGCTCGACTCTATCTAGCAAATAATGGGTGAATTACATAGAGAACTTTAAAGCTTTTGACTTATATAGGAGCTTAAAATTATTTTGGAAGATCCTGCAGCCTTACATATACATGTAAGGATGATGTTGAGGTATTTTTTTTTATTTTGCTTGCTTTTCTACATTTTAGTTTTAAACCAGAGTATTAAGAGTTATGATCTTTAAGCTTAGAGAGTTGTTATTGCTACTGTGAGTACACCTTTTCTTGTTTTATGGGAAAGTGAGGGCCGGAAGGAAGAGGGGTACGCTCGCCCAACTGTCTTTCCTCAGGGTTGCCAAACAAAAGGTTATGGTCATTAGGTTATCTTTCTTACCGTTAAATAGTTGAATTATTAAACAAAACACAGCGCAGTGCATGTTCGTGAACTTAGGGATCTACAGACAGAATGAAACTTTAGCATTGAAGTCCTACATATCAGGACGTATAGCATACTTGATATCTCAATGTTGCCGCTGTGCTCTGCTTCCAAAATTGCGCGAAAGCTATCGAATAAATACATGGAGCGAGCGCCCATGATAATATGCGCTCATTGTAGTTCATGCATCATGTGCTAAAACAAATCACGTGAATGTGATGGCGAATTAATTCACATATAGTGAATATACCCTGTTTTATGCAACTTCTTCCTAGTAAACACACATAATTCAAGCATGCGCACATATAACCAAGGATTCGAAAGATCTCTGAATAAAATACGCTGTGGCCAGTCTCTCTCATTGGTCCTGTAAGAAATGCTGCATTTTCTTACATGTACCTGACTTTTGAAAACAGTGGCTCGGACTTTATAAATGTAATTCAGAGAAAACTGTCGAAATTGAACATTTATGAAGTTC
Organism: Hymenopus coronatus; assembly: GCA_030762935.1. Lineage (NCBI taxonomy): Eukaryota > Metazoa > Arthropoda > Insecta > Mantodea > Hymenopodidae > Hymenopus > Hymenopus coronatus. The sequence continues at coordinate 329,794,228 of CM060900.1, forward strand.
AGTTTGCTACTTAAGGGAATTATTTTGTAAGCTAAAAAGTGGTTGATTTTATAAAATATGAAATATGAAGATTTTATAATGTCACATTTGGGAAGCTCAGTTTGCTACTTAACGGAATTATTTTTTTAGCTAAAATGGTTAATTTTATAAAATATTAACTAAGAAGATTTCAGGCAATATAAAATTTATATTTATTGACATGGTTACAAGAATTTATTGTTGAAATTATAATAATTTACGAAATCATGTCAACAGTAATGCATTCTATTCGCTACAATAGCAATAATACCTACTTTTTCCTCTGATGATTGCGAGAATGCTTTAGAATATGACATTCCATATTTTTCCTGTTTCTAGGTATTGCATATTAATTAGTACACAAATCTATATGTAATTTATGTAATAGTTTCCTACGTTAACTATCAGCGTCGTGTATCATTTTATTCTCCGCTTTCCCGGATTACCCTCCTCCATATAGGACGTACATGTCCAAGTATATTTGCAACCCAACACCTGGGTGAGTAGACTGTCGAGGTGCCAGCAAACACTAACTATCCAGATGGACGACCAGCACCATGCCTGGGATGTGCTGAAGAAGAAATGGACAAATGAAAGGAAAAAAATTCTCGAATCATATTATTTAATCCAACATTCACCTAGTGGCCGAGGAAAACCACGAAACAATCTTTGTTCAGATTGGTTGGCTCCGGGGGTTTCAACCCAGGACCTGTCAGATGCGGACTACAAATGTTACCGCCTGAGCCATCCCTCTGGGTCATTTTAATCTCTTAAGGCAAAATGTATGTTCCCATAAACGTATAAGCCTTCTACAACAACGTGGAATGTAGCACAAAACAAATGAGATAACAAGTGCAAATATTAAAAAAAGATATTTCAAAGAGGAATAATTGAAATGTAATTATTCCTCTAATTAGAAAGCAAAATATAAATAATTTTTGGTATATCATGGAACATTTAATCCATATTAATTAGTTCAAATGTAAAATGTCCAAAACTCCATGACAAGGTTTGAAATACTGCCGTAAGTGCTGAAAAAATATAAAGTAGCTTGAGAAAGAATAATTTTGTTTTATATTTAACGACCTATCACGGAAATTAACTGCAATACCTTTTACCAATTTCATGGGGTAATATTAAAAAGAAAATTAAATAACATGTGTGGTAGTTTTCATCCTTAGATGTGTGCTATTGTGTGTGGGTGTGCGTGCTTTCACGTGTCTAGATCACCACTTATATCGCGCTAGTGTCTAGAAGTGCTGAACTCTGCTGGCAAACTAATTTTTTTGGGTTTGATCTATTTCGGTGATTTTTATGTCCTTTAAAGAACCCGAAAAAACATTATTCTGCAGGTTTCCTCACCACAGATCTACTCGATGTTCTATTACCTTCCCTATTTTCATTAGGAACTCCACCCTCATGAAGAACCTTATAAATCCGGTTCATCCTAGTACAGGAAATACCAAGCATTTCAGTGTAAAGCATTCTGACATGACACCTTGCCGTGTAAAGAAGGAATGTGAAATATAAAGAAAAAGCTTTAGTGAATTCCATTAACATTTCCTATATCAAGCATAAAATGTTTACCAATCACCAAGGCGAGTATAAATATAACTACCATCGCTTACAGAAACTTAATTCACAAATATTGCTTCAATTTTTTTTTTTTTTTTTTTTTTTTTTTTTTTGTAGCTTAACGTACTTTAACCTGGATGGTCATATCGGACGATGAATGAAATTGGTGAAATGGTGCTCAAATGATCTCAGGGTCCATGGAGCTTAAAGTTACTCGACATTCGTCTTCTCTGGATAAGAAAACCCCTGAAAAAAAACCTTTACCCTAAGCGAGATTCGAACTCACGACCTTTCGAATGTGAAGCAGACACGCTACCACCACACTACCCAGGCGGGCAGTTTTTATTTTGTTGTATCATAATATTTCTCAATGTATATTTCACAATGAATTTGGATTCCTACGACGTTTTTAGGCGACGAACATGGTAGCGCCTATGCTTTTACTCATATGTTTACCACGCCTACAATGGGGCTGCTTCGTGAACGAGAATGACATTCTCATTCTCTTTTAAACTTGTATGTTATCAGCGGTGATGACAAAAAATGACTTAAGATAAACAGCTAGTCGGGAGACTCGAGCTAGGAAGTGTCCATTTCCAGAACAAAAAAAGAAAGAAACTTTGATTATAAAAGGTATTTTGAATCAATCTGGCCCACTGGAATTACAACATCAAGTTACTTAACACCAGATGAAATCCAAGATTTTGCCAAATTTTACATGCATCTGCTTTACTCTTGCCTCCTAGAAACGTATTTCGGAACATCTTACACTTCCAATGGTTTCTCTTTATCTTTCTTAAATAAAAATAACTGTTCTGCTACGACATTAACTGTGAACAAAATTGGAGAGATAAAGTAATGCTCCTACTTCATTTGCAATTTATGTGTTCCAGCTTGTTGTAGGATAAATACACAGTTTATAGCCCATCAAATAATTGGAGTTACTGAGGTGTTTTGCAACTGAAGAGAATGCAACCTAAGTTAGCTGTGATGTATTCGCGTGGGTGTTAGTTTCTATTTCACTTCAAGGTTATGGAAAATTACAATATAATTCTTGCTCATAAACGTTGTCAATACCGGTATCTAAACTCGGAGTTACAGAAAATAAGGACATTTTAATTAACTTCTTTACAGTTTTGTCCCTAGTAGTTCCTTGGTATAATCTATTAGAATTCTTTTAGGCCAGCAGGTGGAAAAGAGGAGTAAGACCGGTTCCTCCATTCAGCGGCACCTTTCCCGCTCCTACCAGCCCCGGTCGAAAAGAGTACGAATAGACTGTACTAGCTTGCAAATCTGGTAAGCTATATTTCGGAGACTGAAGGAGACTAAGAGATGTTTGCAAATGTACAAATTACTGAGATATCTGATTTGTATCTAAAGTGACAGTGTTTTCTTTCCATTTGTTTTTCTTACTATGAAACAAGTGAAAATATTAATATAAATATTGAAACCTGAATAAGTGATACTGGAAGAAGTTTGATTTTCTAAGTAGTAATCTTAGAAAGGCTAATATTTCAGTTATATCAATAAATGATCATGTGATTTGTGTATAATTGTATATAATTATATGTACTTGTTGTTTGCGCAATGTTTTAGTATGATAGCTTTAGCAATTTGCAACGTGATATAAAGGTTCAGATGTCATGGATCACTGATAATTTGATTTAATACATTTTTGTTTAGGTTGATAACAAAGTTGACAGTTTTGGTTATGATCTAACGGTGCACTGCTTCAGGTTCAGTTGCGATGGAGTGTTGGCCAGTACCGGAGTGTACTCATTCAGAAGAAACATTTATCAGATCAAACTCAGTTACAGTTGAAATTCCGGAAACGTTTCAATAGACACAACGATCCCTCTAGAAACACTGTGGTATTGTGGGTTAGAAAATGGCGTGAAAAAGTTCTGCATAATTGGAGTTGCAGTGTCAAACCCTAATAGCTCTCAACTATTTTAACTACCTAAAACAAAAAAACAAAACAAAAAAATCAGTGAACTATATTATCTCAAACTCCATACTCTGGCGCACATTGCAACATGATTAAAACATATAGATACATTTGACCAAGTGCTCAGGTTCCGATTGGCTTAAAACTGATAGGTGTTAATGCCCACCTAGTACATAATACAGCCATGTTACTCTCCAATACCTTTGCATCATTACCTGGAGTTAGTTTTCCCGTTTTCACAATAGAATTGTTTCTACGGTATTCAGATATATTTCATACCGTTCTGGAATGCTGTTCATGGCACAGAGTAAGAACACCGCAATCGGTAATCACAATCCGTCTTATTTTATTTTGCCGAGCCGAGAGCGAAGTAAAAAAAAAGAACAAAAAAAAAACGTAACCAAAGCGTACGAATTTGGGGTTACTTGCTTCGGGTGCTTAACAATATGACAGACAACTAGCGTCGTATAGTTTTAATTTCTAAATACTGCCAGAATTATTCAGGGTTCGTTGTCAGTCACAAGAATATTGATAACAATATTTTGAGCCCAAAACTTATAGAACAGACCGATAGTCCGTTATTATCAAGTTGAAAGCATCCTATTGCATAAAAATAAAGGTTGTCCGCAGCTGGTTTATTCGGGACACTAATGCACTCCTAAATCAAAATATGCATCTAATATAAATTAATAAATGCAACAACATACAATATATATTCCTCGTCAGTTGAAGAAGTTAATTTAACTTATTGTACAATCATTTTAATTATCAATAATCGGTTTTCAAGATTCTGCTTAGAAACAGTTTTTCTAAACTTCAGAAAATGCTAAATTCTCGATTATACATATAATGACATGGCTATCTTTCATGATTAGATGCGCCCAAGCTTCTATTCATAAACGACATAACCCATGCTAGTGACTACCCTGCACGCTCAGTTTTGTGAGCCATTTCCACATTTTTATTATTCAGTAAGAAAGATCTTAACCAATTTCCGCCATTTAACTAGCAAATGGGTCCCACAAATTAGCTTCAACTCCTTAAAGAAAGAAAGAAAAACAAAAAAGAAGTGCTAAGGATTTTGTTAGTCGCAACCTGGTATCAAAATACGTGTCGAGATGCATAACTTATAAACAACTCATTTCTGTTGTAAATCCATCTTGTTCGTTGTTCAGGAGATTAGAGCTAGAGCTAGCTTTTAAAGGCATTCTTGTCAATCTTGGAGTCATTATAAAACGCTGGCTAATGAGTACTCCTGGCTTTATTCCACAATATTTTCCGAGAAACCTTGCTTTCAGATTTACTCTAGATACGTGATTTACTCCAATGTAAGTTGTTAATAAATAACTCAATCTTGCAACCTGACTTTGTCCATAACGTAAAGCGTGTACACGTGTATGCATGTGTGTGTGCGCGCACTTAAATTAAATCCAGTAAGTGATTGACTCACCCTGGAATGATTGAAACGCAGATGATAAGGAGTTTCTGCTAACATTAAAGCAATAAAGAAAAACTCCAGAGGGCACCAAACGTATTGACACGTTTTCGTGCACTGGATTGTACTTCAATACGTCTTCACTTAATCACTCCGTGCTTGAATATAGACTATAATGTGTACACGAAGCACACAGCAAATATATGAGTACTCCTTTTCTTCCGAACTAAGTGTTCAGAGACTGAAAGGTTATTACATGTTTTATTCTTTTTAGATAGAATAACCTCCCAATACGATGATATCTACATCCCTTAACATACTATGAAGCATACAAAGAGTGGGAGACGAATCAGTGCACATATTTGAGTCAATATTTGAGGACGATATGATCCAGTATTTTCAGTTGTTTTATACTTTCTAAATGCTCAAAAGGAAAATTTCACGATGTTTTTAGGATGAATATTGTTCCCTATCCCAGACGCTCGATGATTGTTTACGTAACAGGTCACATAGTTAACGCTCTTCTGCCCTCTCCTTTGCCCAGCTATAGGTGGTGAGATGTGAGGGAAGAATATCGATGGCTCTGAAGCCTCAACCTACGTGATCACACATTTTTGCTCTCATATAATCTGATTAAGATTCACAAGGTACTCAAGGTTCAACTTAACAATATAGAACACCATGAAATTGCTGTGCTTTATTTAAATTTGGTTTTATTGGACAAATGCATATCTCTAACCAACTTGTACTCATTCATACTTCTGTTTTTTAAATTAAAAAAAAAAGAAAGAAATAAAAAGAAACACCTATTTTCCTCCTGCAATAGTGAGAAATTCAAATTAATACTCAACACTTATAAGGCCTCCATATCTGGAATTAAGAAAACCTGTGTCACAGATGCTTGACACACTGCAGTGAAAGTTCGACTTTTGTGAAAATGGCGCTTCATAAATCGCCGATGATTAGTCCGTCGCAGCATTGACAGATTCCCCAGCTGCTTTGTAAATTAGGTGAATATCTGCTGATTCGGCCTATGTAAAACCATCCATTGTTTAAAGGAAGGTTTGCGACTGAAACGTTTCCTCGTTTCCTCACGTGAGTCATGTAATTAATGCAGGTGGGTGGTGTGCGAGTTTTACGAAACACAGAAGTGGGCACTTAGTGACGTGTGTAAACACAAGCAAGAAATAATGCAAGGTAGTTAAAAACACGTTACACTCTGAAGTTTGTGATTCAGCTATGACGATGTTATAAGTAAGCAGAAAAAATAAGATACAGTTATGTATTATACGCATATTTCTCTAGTATATATCATATTATTCGCACTTATTCACCTCTTAACCTGTATAATTCCGTGGCCATCACTTCGTCTAGTTCCCGAATACGAAAAGGCGCAGCTTTATGATGGGCAGACGCTCTTTATTGTAGTATCTCTCTTACACTACTTGCTTATCTCGAAGCTTCTGAAGATTCCATATATATAAGCCGTACTCACCCTTACACTACACTTACCTTTATGCGACCATTCCGCTCTTCTTGGAATGTACTAATGCGTTTTATGATGTCAGATAACGCTGTAGAGGCTTTTGGTATTGCCATTTCTCAGACATTATCGAGAGCTATAAAGCAGGGCAAAAGAATGGCTGAAAGCTGAGAGAGGAGCTTCACCATTCAAGATATTGCCTTCATTTTATCATACAACTGTCATTCAACGTCATAATGAACGTTTTAACTGCAGTAAGCTATAAGGAAAGCAATATTACAATCCGAAGGGCTCCGATGGTGAAAAATTTCAACGACCTGTAGATATGTATGGCAGAATGCTATTTGAAAGGAATAAACTCAAAGAATATTACATAGTTGATGATTACAAACTAAATTTGTTTGTAATGAATATTACCAGTAACGAATAATATGGAAATATTAACTTCTGTCTAAAATGTTCTTACACGTTGTTTTGGGGGAAGTTTTACCAATAAATTGTGTTTTTCTTGTGTAGTAAAATGGGAATACGGAAAAAGAAATTGAAACTTCAGCTTTGTTTTAAATCTGCCAATTACTGTCAGGTCTTTTATTTTAGCCATCTAGTACCGTATTTAAAACTCTATTATCCCAAAATAACTGAAGCTACATCTATGAAGGTATCCCTTATTTGTAGTGATTTTAATACTACGTTTATAGCAACATTGGAACATGGCGTCCTCATTTTTTTAATTTTTCCATATATACACCACCCATAAGTGGATGGTAATATTGGCGGTACACACCACCGTATTAGTGTACTGTTGTCATTGGGTTTATCTTCATTAGATCACGCATACACACAAATATTCACATTCATATTTTCAGACTCTAAGAATGACAAGGAACATACTTAGCTAGAGAAAAATTACAACTCTCCAGCCGGAAACAAAACACTGCACCCCTTATACACTAGAAGGGTGTTCTACCGACTGAGCTACGAGTCCAGTGATCCTCATTTCCGTGTTCAAAACTTCTTTCTTATTGGACTTGGCAGTTTTACTATTACATCTCCATTATCACTATAGGATGGCTATTATTCCGTTTATCAGACGTTTCGGTTATTGTTTATGTAACAGGTCTTCTGTCTCAGCCCTTTGCCCTGCTCGGCTATAGGTCATGTGATATGAGAGAAGAATACCGATCGCACTGAAACTTCAATTATGTAACTATATTCTTTGTTTTCATTCAGCATTATCTGATTTGGATTCACAATTTGTTCAGGGTTAAACTTAAATATGTATAAAACAATGGCGTTATGCTTTATTTAAATTTGATTTTATTGAGCAAATACATAAGTTAGACCAACGTGCAAAAATGTTCACTTCCGTTCTTTAAACTAAAACATCACCCTTATTGCTCTTACAAAGATGAGAAATTAAAATTAAACCCCAACACTTGAAAAAAACTTCAAATAGGGAATTAAGGGAACCCAAGTGTTAGATCCTTTGATACACTGTAGCTAACCTTCTTCTTTTGGGAAAAGAACAATTAGGAATCACCGATGATACAGTCCCTCGCAGCATTGGCAGATTCCCTACTTTCGACATAAATTAAACATAAGACATTCATTGTGTTAAGGAAAGTTTGTAACTGAATCAGTTCCTCGTTTCCTCACTGTGAATCACTTGAATGCAGATCGGCTGTTTGTGGGTTGTACTAAATACACCGAATCAGCCGTTGCGTGATGTATGTAAACAATGTTATTAGTAAGCGGAAAGTGGAGATGCACTTATGTGTTATACGCGCTGTTCTCCTTTAATTATCAAACTGTGTGCACTTATTTACCTCCCATCCTGTATAAATAGCCATGATATAAAACTTAGAGAAACAGAAAGTTTAAACTGCGACAATGGATCCTGTTTGTATTAATATAAATCATGTGCAACATTTATTTCTTTAGCAAATATACAGATGTATGTAAATTGAAAATGTGTCAAAACCTCTAAATAACCTTTATTCTAATTCTATAAATGCAACTACTGAAGTTTGTGGCTCACAAGAACCTTTGGGAAACTAGATGTAAGCAATATTTGTTAGTTACTTTCCTGTAATCAATTTTGTTAGCAGATCATGCTAAATATATGTGTAAACAGAGAATATAGCTAACATTAGAGGCCAGTGAACCGATATTTATATTAAAACAAAGAGACAATTTTTCTGAATGGTTGCAGCCTAGTTGTCTTTTTCAAAGAGGTTTACGTGGTAGCTTAGGAGTGCTGCATTCACCAGCCTCGTTTCTATTTCGTTGTGTTTATGTTAAGGGTTTCTGAATTATGTGAACACCATGTAGCCTTTGTGTTATTATGTAGCTATTGCAAAAATATGCACCCAACAAGATTTTGGAACCGGGATAGGCTAAAAATGCCTAAACCCTGAGAAGAAGAATAAACAGCTAATGAATATAAGAGAAGGCAAAAACATTTAAAATAGCACTAGCTGTAATTATCTAAAATTTTAATTGTTATATTCCCATGATTTTCTCGACTGATTCTTCAACAAACTATTCTTAAAAAGGTTTACTCCTCTCAGGTTAACCAAGATAAACTTTTGCATAAACGTTTTTATTAGATATTTTCTTGTAGATACAGAGGAATAAGAGAATTCACTAGGTTTAAGCGTTAGTCAAATCTTAAAAGAGCTAATCGCTATGTGAAGGTATGGAAAATAAATTCTCTTTACTTTACCAGCAACCAGAAGAACGTTTAACCACTTTCCATTTGAGGAAAGTGCAATAATTTTGAAACTTAAACCGGTGACAAGGAATATGTAGGAAATGGTTAGCTCTATGAAAACGTGTTATATGTTAGTTGTGTTTAAACGAGATCTACATTTCTGTGCTGAACTTTTTAGTCTATCTCTTTTGGTTTACCAGTTATTCAAAAGTTACCCAGAATGAAAATGAATTCAGTGGCTATTTCCAGAAAAATCAATATTCTCATTTCATTTATCATGAAAATGTTTTAAATATATGGTATTTTAATCAAAATCATTAGAGCTATTTTGAGAAAATAAATAATTACGAAAAGCTGTCCGTCTAAGGGGTACGTTGGTGGGGGAGGAGGTTATAGAAAATCTGCGTGTAACATCTTTGGAAAATGATGAACTAAAATATGGCAGGACACCCGAAGGGGGCGGGAGGTAAAAATTACTTCTGTAATGTGGCATCATTGGGCGTTAGTAGTTTCAGAGTTATAGCTAGTGCTCATGCCTGTGACATAGAAGCAGGTGGCCTCAGATGGTGTATATTCTGGGAGAGGTCGGGAGCTATAAAAGAGTACACCAAGGGTGTGAGGAAACACAGTGATTTTACAATTAATTATATGAAATTTTAAGGTTGCACTGTTAGGGAACAAAAGGGGAGAAAACCCAAGGAATTACCCAAATTACACAAAAAACTCACCTGTATATTGTGATTTTATTGAAGTTAACAGTGGTTATGAACATTTTACGTTTTCTATCGATGTCTATGAAGCATGGAGTATGTCTTACAGTGTCAGAAGCTCGGATGTAGCAGCTCGTTTTATAGTTAAACCCATGCTTATAGCGGAATTGCCACATCAGCATTATGACATCTTGCCACCAATATCGATATTCCTGTTGCTTAATGAAATATAATTTATTCACAATAGTACCCAAAAATATCAAGCTCGATATTTAACTATCTTTATATATTTATTTATTTTTTTTTGCTGTTCACGGACATACGGACAGAAAAGTTTCTTAAAATACTTTTTTTGGATTCATAGCTCTCAAAACGTGTATTTGTGGTGAAATCTCGGTATCCAGCCTATTTGTGAAATATTTCCTAAACGAAGGTAGTAGATCAACTAAAAATATACTCACTTATTTCAACCAATGGTTCTTGCACCACCTAAGGCTACAAAGGGGCTAAGGTGCTTTTTCTCATGTTGAAAGAATGTGGGTGGGAGAGAGAGGTTCAGCAAGCTAGAAGTTCCGCCAATTTTTCACATCCTTTTTCGGGAATATCTGGTCATTTTTCTTTCTCTGTTAGCAGTAGATGAAGGAAGTAAGGGATAAAAAGAGTATTTAACATAAAAATGTGCATATAGTTGTGGAATATTCGCAGAAGAATGGGTAGGTGTAAAATAAATTAATTAATCCCTCGAGTTTCAAAGACTAACACTTCCGCGTGAGCTAAACTCGCTCTATTTGTTTTTTTAGAGTATTCAACGCCTGCTTTTACCTCACATAGCACCGCAGGCGAAGGTACTGATCATTTATGGAATGAAGATGGGGTACCGGTGGAAATTCATAGCGGGTGAAACCAGAAAACTCTGAGAAAACCCACCCTACGCCGCTTTGTGGACCACAAAACCCATTTGCGGTCATCTGGAATCAAACCCAGGCCACTTTGGTGAGAGGCGAGCAGTTAACCCCAGCTAGTATACCACAAGGTCTCATTAGTCTCTTAAAATAACACTGGAATGAAATAAACATTTTTTTGAATAACTTAGGCACGAAATTAAAATCCTGAAAGCACTTTAGGAATACTGACGGAATTAAATAATTTACTGATGATAGTATGCAAGGTGAAGTTATAACATATTTGTAATTCCAATTAGCTATGTTTTAATACAATTTAAGGAGTTTATAATTGGCTAAATTTAACATACCTACAGCTATATTTAGAATATGTAACAAACTTATATTTTTATTTCCACCTATTAGTTTTTCTGTCAAATCCTAAGACTATACATCAACATCCGACCTTGACTGTTTGCATATATAGGTATGGGTGGCTCAGTTGGTTAGGAACTGGCCTTCTGATCCCAGGTCCCGGGTTCAAATCCAGCCAAGACCGATGTGCTTAAAGGGATAGTGTCATGTGAAGTGTTACGTTCGCATGCTATTACTGCGGTAAATATGACAAAGCTGAACATACCTTCTTTAATTGTGTTCGGTGACATCATCAACGTCATTGGGCTGAGAGTCATTTGGGAGTTTTGACGTCCGACTACTTTATATCTAAGATGCTTGCCAGTGCACGGAATTGGAGCATTGTTTGTAGTTGGCCCGTGATGTTTTGAGCTGTAAGATAATGGAGAAGAATGACCGCTGAGACCAATCAAATTTTACATAGACCAATCTTAATTTCTTCTTCTGGAATCGCTTTCCCTTGAAGTTTTTAACACTTCTTCCCCTTCTTTAAAAAAAAAAAAAAACTATTGCTGCTACCTCTGCTACTGCTGCTGCTACTACTACTATGAAAAAAATGGTAGCAATAATAAATAAATAATAACAATAATAATATTAATAATAATAAGGACTTTAAGACAAAGTGGTCCATTTGTGTGTCTGTGAAAGGTATAATTAAAAACAAACATTTACTTAAATTTCGAACTTAATATTACATTTCAGTATTTTTAAAAGTCGAACATATTTAAAGTTCCCTAACTTTTACATTGAGCAGTTTATGGAGTTTTTTAATTTCTTAAACACACCTCTACAGATTTCCAGTAAAATATTTTATTCTTAAAGATATATAAATGAAAAATAAAATGATTAGCATGAACTTTTCGGAATCGCCGTGAAGTTTTCAATAGAAGGAAATTTCGTGAGATCTTTTGTAACTGGCCAACGTTAAGCGATATACCAAAATGTGCACTTCTTTAAAATAAAAATATTTTGTGTCTTAAGGCATTTCTGAAAAAATTGTGTAATATTTGAGTTTTTCATCACTTTCTCATTCTTTTAAATTCTTGTCAAGAGTCAACTGTTTCTCGCGATAGCATGCAGGGAGTAATTAAACTTTAAGAGAGTATATGCCTTCCAGTTCTTAAGCATCTAATTTTCGCCATTCTCTTCGTATCTATAAATAAATGTGTAATGTACCTATTTCTGCAAAGGTTTTTCTCATTTAAAATAAAATAGATAGAAAAATAAGTATTCGTAATAATAGTTTCCATACTCACTAATAAGCGATAGCCAAAGTAATGTGAATACAAAGCATCAATTTTTTTACTTTATCTATCAAACACACTGTAAACAGAGATATTGCATTCCACCCAAATATGTTATATTGAGATCTTGATGGGAAAAGATGTTCTGAAGCCTAATGAATCCTAAAAATATTTTTATGAAAATGTCCGCTCAGGAGGTGTGTGCGTGCTTGTGAGCAGCATAGCCGAAAGCTAAATCTCCGGTGAATTGTAATTAGGTTCAGCATATTTGAAAATTCCATATGAACTTCAACAAAAATTCTCCATGTAAAACCACCTTACCCTTATACAGAGGATCTCAGAAAATATTTGATTTTATGTTAAGAAAAAGACCCTAGCGATTTGGATTAAATACCCTGTTCAAGAAATTCGCTTTCAAGTTTTTAAGTACTTTTGTCTGGTTGTGTTTTACTGTTAAACCATGAAGAAGTAGACACATACTTACCACACAAGAGGTGTAGATCTCCTAATTTAGTGACTAATTGATTATAATATGATAGGAGTTGGTTTATTTATGCCCTAACCCAAAGCCTTTTGGCTGATAGCATTTTTCCTACTTTCATTTTCTTATGCAAAGGTTAATTTGGCGTTAGGAGGGACGTCGGTTGTATTAGCCACCGGTTTCAATCAGGAAATATTAGGGGCCCTGGCCTTTGCTTTGTCTTGACTCCTTGGCTTGGCTGCCCTAGGTCTTCTCTTGCCTCATCCTTCCACCCGGGGGTATCCCCGCAAGGGTAGAAACAGATCAATGTACCGAGTCCTCTTCGCACTTGTCCTGTCCCATCCTATGCAAGGAGTGTGACTCCTTTGACAATCTCAGTAATTTCCTTACTACGGCTTTCTTTTGTCTGTTTTCCTTGTAATCTATGCAGTCTAGGAGTTGTCTCTTATTGGCTAAAGGATCAGATTCAAATATTATCTTATGTGAGGCTGCTTCTCCTCTTCATTATACAATCTGCAGATGTTTCTTCAAATGGCAGTGTAAAAAACTGGCAGTTTCCAGTTAATAGTCCTACTGCCACCCTACTTTTATTTCTGCTTAGTTGCCGTACTCCCCTGTAACATATCTTTATTATGTCGTCTATGCAGTTGCGTCAATTGTCTTGGAGTCTTTAAATTATCCACTGTTGAAATTCATTTGCATGGGTTTGTGCTTATACTAAATACTGGTCCAGGTGCAGTAAATGGTTATTGACATCCTTTCGTAACCAGTACATCCACTCTCTCATTGCCTTGACACCCATTCAGTTGTCACCACACAGATCTTTTTGAGATATCAGTATTCCCAAGATATTCATTTTATTGATGTGTAAGCTCAACAGCTTGCCCTGTTTGAAGCACTGTCGCTTTTTAGTAGTTCCGAATGATTTCAAGGAAAGAATGAGGAATGTCCAGGGCAAATTGTAACATCCCAGCTTTAAAACATATGAGTTTACATTCCGTTTTCTCCAGCTACTGTACATATTCAATAGAAATGTTTAATAAAGTACTTCTGCAAAGCTATGTCTCAATATGACACAGATAAAATAGATACATTTTTGCAACAATGGTTCATGGAATCTATCTACAAATAATCTATAGTGGATAGAGAAATGTATGTGAATAACTAAACAAAGTCATCAAATACCTTTTCTTTTCTTTAACAAAATGAGAAATAACAGAGAAAAAAAAAGGAAACAGAAAGGGCATCATTTCGAATATAAGCAGAAAAATAAGATACAATGAATACACTTTGATTGGACAGTTATTAATTACTGCTTTTGGCGAATTTTTTGTATTCAAAACTTTTTAGACATGCACTTTTTTAACGGTGTACTAAAGCATATGTTTGCAATATTACAAAAGTGTCAAGGAAATAAATACTGCAAAAAATGCTGTAGCCAACAGCTAATACATTTATCACAAAAAATAAACCTTTGTTTTATAATCCAGTGGTCTACCTATCGTCTTTAAAGTACCTTTTGCTCTTCAGGCAGAAGTCACTTAGTCCAATATTTTGGAAATTTAAAGGAATTTTACAGACCTTTACGGAAAAAAGGATTAGAATCCTATTTAAAATAATAACTAAAATGTGTACATATTTATAAACTGTATTTTAAGTTTAGCATAAAGTCATAACGGACGTTTATAACTAAGTCAAACTTTAAAATCGCTGTATCTCTAAACACAGATTTTGGACTTAGTGATTTCTGCCAGAACGCCGACAATATTATTTATGGCACAATCTAACTTATTTGTAGCTAGAATTTGAACTAAGACGTCTATATGTAGCGACAGTTCTCAATTTTACCAATTGCATACCATTACATTCAACGCTGTAAATTATATGTACTACTGAGCTCAGTTTACAAGGGAAATGCATTATTTTGAGGTAAAACAATCAGAATAAGCTTTCGTGTATATTCATACAATACTAGTGACTTAGTTGTTTATTTGCTTGTATATAGTATTTTGAATTAGATATTTGTTGAAAAAAACTATCTAATCTATTTCATTTTAGTGGTCTGTTCGGTGAAGTGTCCTAAGAATTTGTTTTGATAGTTATAATATAGTGAATGAGTACATTAATATACTTTAATATATATATATATTCCTGGAATATTCCTCCAGTATTCAGTCTTGCAATCAGAAATAAAACAACTATTAACTATAAAATTTAACGTTATTTCTCATTCACACCTTCATTTATATGCGAAGCTTCTCGTACCACCGGGGACAAGCTCACGTACTGGCACGCGTATCACAATTTGAGACTCGCTGATCTATAAGAAAGAGAAAACAGTTTTATCCATTTCTCTGTTCAGAAATTTCAAAATACTTACGTGTTAAGCATCATACGTAATCAGACACTAAGGTGTTAGTACATTACTTGTTAATTGTAACCGTCAACGGTAGTTGTAACATTACACAAAAATAACGGTATGCTACTAAAGTCCATCACATAAAGAAATGTGGTTTTCGAGCTTTAACCAACGCCCTGAGAGAAATATTTCTTGTATTACAGCCGTTTTAAAGGTGCATGCTCGGATTATTCTGCGTTTAAGCTATCTTCCTCATGGGAACTTCAGGTAAGTAAACACTTTTGTTTAAAGGAGCACTTCAGTGCTGCCATTACCGTTTGGAGCTGCTGCACCTCCAGCAGCTTAAATGCACGTCAGATGCTAACCACTCAGTTCAAGGATGGGGCATATTGCTGCACGGAGCATGGCAAGGATAATGGCATGGGCTGTACTATACCGAAGAGAACAGACACTTCGTTTCCTCTATTTTCTTTTACGTTAGCAGTTCAGACACTTGCTATAAACGAAGAAACTTCCATGTAAAGGATGCTCAAGTTCTTAACAGCAGGTACCCAGGTATTTTTTTTTAGTTAGTATTGGATTAACTGTTAAAATCACTGTCGAAGTTATTTGTTCCTCCCTTCTAGAATATTTCTTTGCGTTGTCCCTGTTTCTGCGGAATCTGGAGTTAATTATGGTTCATGAAATCCTTTAGTGGTATAAAAGAGGCTACTGTCTGGTCGTAGTTTAATTTAGTTAGGTGCTCTGCCCTCTGGGCCAGTTCTTTAGTGCTGGGCAATTAAGTTGGGTCTTCGTCGAGTGTAATCAGATGAACTTTTCAGGGAGCATTTCGAAGGTGTCACCAAGGTGCTTTTACAGTGTGTTTCACCAACAAGAATGCAAGAGAGTATCCTTGGTGCCTGGGAAACTTAGCTAGCACTTGTGTGATAGATATTAGACTTGGAAAATGTAATCATGCCCCTAAAGATGAACATAGAAACAACCCCTTAATCACGTTTTTTTTTTATTTTAACTATTTTGAGAGTGCTGAATCCATGTGTGTAATTGACGTGTATAACATACTTATCCTTTACATCTTTGAAATTTAGCAGATGATTCATGAACTATTGAGTTCATCAAGACGAATACAATTAAATCCGACGTTTTGATAACAGTGAGGATAGCGGTGTGCAGATAAATAGAAAAGACAAATTCAATAAACATCTGAAAAAATAACACATAAATTTCATTTGAAGTAATGGAACAAGTGGAAAATTCCAGAAACTTAAAGTAACCCATAAATTCGAAAGCTAAGTTGCAATTAAAGAATTTAGAGCCACTGCAAAGACGCACCACTGATCTTCAGCTTTCTGCGCCAAGGTTCTAAAATGCAAAAACATACATATGAGAATTAACTCTTCTCATCTCATTCAATCATGCCAATATGAAACACCAGACCAGATATTAAATTACAATTACATACTATCTTGAAACTTTTCATTTCTTTTTTAATATAATAGCACCATTTTGCAGTTTTCAAAAATTAATCGTTTATATGGTATTCCTTACCTGAAGTAGGTTTAAGTTAGGCTGTGTTGCCACCCTGCACAGCTATTCTGAGCACATTGTTGAAATTTCATTTCACTATTTCTCCGTACTGAAGTACAATATTTTTACCGTTTTAAATCACATACTAGCACATTTATAGTTAAGTTAGAGACCTCATGTATATATAATGTTGAATCATTAGTCCGAAAATGATGTGAACCAAAATGTATGGTCTTAACGTAAGTTATAAAAATTCTGTAGTCTTTAAATTCAAAATACAGTTGCTAAAATAAGTATTTTTAATTTATAAACTGATGCTTTTTAAACAGCAAGTTTACTTAAAATATTTGAGATTAGCTTCATATACATGTTCAGAAAAACAAATTGGTTTATTGAAGTCTGAGTTATGTATAGTTTTATACAAAATAGTGTTTTAAAGAATATGTAACATTTTAAATTTCTGTTTTTTTCGGTACACAATTTTTTTCTTTAATTTTGATACTTTTTATTAGTAGTGTTTAACGCCCACTTTAGCTATTTATGGCACCTCAGGCGGTGACACTGATGATACATGAATGAAGATGGAGCACCGGTGGAATGCAATGGCGGGGGAAACCGGAGAACCCGGAGAATACCCCTCCCAGCGCCGCTTTGTCCACCACAAATCTCACATACGGTCGCTGGGGATCGAACCCGGGCCATCTAGGTGAGAGGCGAGTGGTCTAACCACTCGGCCACGGAGCGACCTTATTTTCTTTTTGTACTGTAAAACCATCTAGTTTACCGTGCTAAATAACAGCATACCTTAAGAAATATCATACCTCAGGATTACCTTGCGACTCCCTTCAAATGTGGATATGGAGTAGCATTGCGTACATAAAATGGATGGACAGAATAAGTAGTGACAGTTTTAAAATAAGGAAAGGAAATGAGGAGAGCAGAAAGGAAATAAAAGAAACGGAATGGAAGGGAAAGAACAGGAAATTGTGATCTTGATAAGGTAATACGATATTGCTTCCCGTTGCCTTCACAGCGGGGATATAGTGGGTAATACTGATGTAAATAAAAGAAAATAATGGAAAGATTTGAAATATTAATATGGAGATGAATTTCTTATATAAAATGGATGTATAAGACAAGAAAAAAAAGCAGCTTTAAAAACAGGAAAACAAATAAGAATTAAGAAAATGCAATTATATATCGGTAAGATGGTATCATTATTGTTGTCCGGTGTGTACTCTGCCTAGTCAGGTCCTGGGACCAATTTGTTTATATAGTACTTAACACCCGCTTTTACTACCATGGCAGCACAGGCGATGACACTGGAGATACATGGAATGAAGATCGAGCACCGGTGGAATGGATGGCGGGGGAAACAGGAGAACCCGGAGAAATCCCGCCCCTGCGCCGCTTTATTCACCTCAAATCTCACACGTGGTTGCTTGGGATCAAACCCGGACGTCGAGGTGAGCGGGCCCCAATGACCAATTGTGTAGCTATTGGAATGTATGAGAAAAGTAGCGGCTCCAAGTTGCGAGGATCGCCGGCCGCGAGGGACTCTGGGCGCCAACCGTACCTCCCTTGCAGTATTATGCTCACCCATGACATATGTAATGGTTAGAGATGGGGACGCGGATGTCGCAGACAGCCCTCGGTCCGACTTCAGTGTTGCGCTTTGAAGTTTAGCTTAGATTTGGATACCATATTGCTTCTCCATTGCCTTCTGAAGCAGAGACGGGTAAAGAATAACGTTTCCTTGCTTTATAACGCTTATGTTATGTCAAAAATTAGAAAAGTAACCGTAAAATAAAATTAATGGTTACTCAGTAACAAATATAATAGTAATGCGGGCAGAAATCAGTTGATAATTACTCTGGGCAACTAAGTATGTATTGTCTTGATTACTGTTCTGTTATCGTACCTTGACAGAAACATCAAATCGGTAAGTACGTTGTAACAACATGAATCGATTCAAAAAATAAGGTAATAGTTATGGAAATAACGGTTAGAGAAATAACTAGATACTGAATTAACACATGGGGAACTAGCTATGAAGTGGTAACCTGGTGCGCAAGGATGCGAAATGTTAGTAAAGTCTATACGTATATTAACACCTAGGTATTGGTGGATGCTGGGGGGTTAGTTTCCGTGGTTAAACTTAAGACTTTGCATCATCAACCTTAAATGCAACTGTACTTATTATCACATTTAAATTGGGCGCACATTTGCATTGCATTAAGACCGGTTGCTGTTCGCGGAGGTTAAAATTGCATGAGATGTTGGTTCATTTGTTTAAATTCTGCATAATGACGGAATACGCGTCACAGTTGTAGCGTTGAGCCGAGAAAAGGGTTACCTTGGAGAAACAAGAGAGAGTGAGAGAGAGAGATTCGGTATTTGTGAGTAGTTCTTTCTTTCTTTGTTTCCTTTCTTAACAGCTAATGTGCTTAAAATCTTCAACAGCTTTTCTTTAGAAATAAATTCCCATTTATAAATACGTTTTAGCACTAGTGAACTTAAGATCAACTCTGTTTGTCGTTCTCAGTGGTCTAGGGGTAACATGCTAGCCCGAAGTTCACGGGTTCAAACCCAGAGGAGGGCGATGAATATTTTGGGGGTTAAAAATCCTTAGAATGGCATTCTTCGGAAGGTAAGTGAAGCCGTTCTTTACGTGTCGTAGATCTATGGCACGTGAAAGAACCTGAAGCCTGATAAACAGGCCTCTGGTAAAAACTATGTCTGGTAGTTACGATTCTATACTGCCCTTTCCCGCCCAGTGTAGAATGGGACACTGGTTAAAGATCATTCAAAATTAAAACTCATTATTTTTAAACTCTATACAACGATTGTTTAAGGGAATCAGAACTTTCAAATATACGAATTCGTAAAGACTACTTAAAGCATGTACCATATACCAATCGGTCATTTTTAGGCACAAATACAATCTCGTGTATGAGCGATTCGCTTGCTCTGCATTCCCGTTATTTCACCAGTGGTGAATGACTCGCTCGTCACACTTTATCGCTTGTGGATCTCAACCGTCCGTTGCTATCTTCTGTTCGTGCTGTAAACATGTAAACACTAGAGTCTATTCATTGTGCACATCAAGGTACAACCTTATTCAAACATCTGCGTTATATATGAAATATTTTTGCTGTTCTTATGATGTTATTGGTCCACTTAAATGCCTACTGAAAAATTAGCGTTTGCACCAAAAGTATTTATGCACCATACAAACCTAAAATCCGAATCATGTAGACAGGTATGAGGGCAATTTCAGGTAACATTTCCTGGTATTCCAGAACGATATTCCGGTTAATAACTTTAGGACAACGGGATTGCTAAACACTAAAATAAGTGAAAACTATATGTTCTAGAGGAGGCAAAAATTGACGAAATTAGTACTTCAATGAAACTCTCTTCAAAGAAGAGATGTTGCAGCAAGTGGGTGTTTCAAAAACCTTTCTTTGTTCATACAAATACTAAGCTTTTAAAATGGAAATCCTACAGAGGAACTGAATGACAATCATGGCATGGAGGAATTCCAGAAATGTTTCACTGCAGATAATGTTTTGTTCTTTTTGTAGATTTTTTTGCTTCGTGGTACAGTGCAGTCACCAATAGTTTTTTGTTTGTTTTGGTTGTGTGAGTTCTATTTATTAACCTGTTTCACAATAATTTACATTATTAAAGGTATCCATGGAACATATAAAGCATTAATTTCGTTGATTATTTCTTTGGTTTACATTAATAAGTCATGAGTAGGGATCGGAAGCTAATAAAATGTTATCCATCTTTAGGAGACCTCGCAGAAAATCCTGAATGGGATATAAATTTCTTTCGACTTAAGATGAACGAAAATGACATAATTCTATTCTGCATTTATTTTTTCAATTTTTTCGTCACTTTGTAATTTACTGGTCATTCTTAAGAAAAGTTCACTCTTTTCTTGCATATTTTTATTCTTTCGTCGTCAGAAAATACATTTTCAATTGCAGAGAAATCGATCTAGTACTCTTAACTACGAGGTGACGTAATTTAGTCCATTCTATCGTAGGCTTAGCTGCATCAATCTGAGTTACATCCTGTTCACGATTCTAACAATTTTAATGTAGTCGTATCAGCGATTGACATTTCTTTAAAAAAAGTGCTGCAGAAATAAAAACTCGTCAGGTCTTACTGGTTAATTGTGACTTACAAGTGTACTGCTGAAATAGCAACTTGTCGAGACTTTCTGGTTGGTTGTGCCTTGAAAAGTTTACAAAAGGCTGATGAAATAACAACTTGGGGTTGATTGTGTCTTGAAAAGTTTACAAAAGTGCTGCTGAAATAGCAACTTTTCGGGACTTCCTGGTTGGTTGTGTCTTGAAAGATTTACAAAGGCGCTGCTGAAATAATAATTTGTCGGCACTTACTGGTTCATTGTGACTTGAAAAGTTTACAAAAGCGTTGCTGAAATAGCAGCTTGTGAGGACTTACTGGTTGATTGTGACTTGAAAAATGTACAAAAGTGCTGCTGAAGTAGCAATTTATCGGGACTTACTGGTTGTATATAACTTGAAACGTTCACAGAAGTGCTGCTGAAATAGGAATTTGTCGGGACTTACTGGCTGATCGTGACTTGAAGATAAATTTACCACCGATAAGGTGGCTAGAATAAACAGACGATATATGTATGCCCTCAACTCTCAAGGAAATACAACAGATTGACCAGCATTTGGGACACTGTGCAGAAAAAAATTGTAATGATAGATTGGGCAAGAAAATAAAAAATATGTTGTATAAGAACGTTGGTTACCAGAAAGAGTGTAAAATCAATAACGTTCGGCAACATGTAAATTTCAACCTTGATGTGTTTATGGAAGCCTTTGGTAGGAGACATACTGATTTCAGTTATGCACCCAATAGTCATTAAAGTGGAAGGAGGCCTTACAATGTACATATGAATGTTCAGCAGGAAGTCGGTCATCCTTCAAGTTCGAGACACTACGAATATCTATGATTCTAAACTGAAATTCTAAATAAACTGTGCCTATAGGTTTCAATAAATATTTTTTCACATTTTATGTCATGTTTTCATATTTTAACGTCGTTCTAATATAACTTTAGAGTAATTTTAGGTCTTATTTTCAGAATTTTAAGCTGATAATATGGACATTTTTAGTAACTATTAGGTCAGCAGTTGCGATCCCCCGTCATGAGCGTGTAACGTGGGCGTTTTAGAATGAAAGTCGCCCTCCATGGTGTAATGGTTTACTATGCTAACGTCATATACCCAAAATCGCGAGTTCAAACCCGGCAGAGGACGATGGATTTTCTCAGGCGTAAAAATCCTTAGCATGGCTTCCTTCGGAAGGCAGGTAAAGCCATTGGTCCCGTGTCGTAGATTTACGGCACGTAAAAGAACCTCAAGCCTGATAAAAGAGGCCTCTGAGAAAAATTAAGCGGTATTTCACGCCCAGTATGGAATGGCACGCTGAGAACCACAGCAGTTAAAGAGCGTCCATAAATAAAACTCCATTTACATTAAGAATGAAAAAAATGTTTAGTGGGTAGCGTGCACGTGATTCCTGCCAGGCAAATTCAACCGCTCAGTAGATTATTATTTCTTTGGATGTATTGTCATGAGTGTTTATGGCTGAAAATAAAGTGTGTTTAGTGGAAATATTGACTACAGAATCGTTATCCACCATTTTAAAGGCTCGGAACTTGGGACGGTGAGCCATGCATTTAACTGGAGCTAGAAGCATAACTGAAAAAAGCTAACACAATTATACTCAGTGATAGTACATCTGTGGTAGCTGGTGTTTGTTAATATTGAAACTAGGTGACTTGAACACACACATAGTCACAACTTACGAGACTTATTAATTACAGTTAATTATTAATAACTAAACATTGACGTATCACTAAAGGTACAGTTTTTAATGCTTCAAGGTTCATTTTAACCATCAGAGGCACTAAATACAAAAATGATATTTGGGAAAGGAATTGGGAAGTACAGGTCCCAGAGATAAATTTAGGGTAGTTTCCCGTCATTTGTCGTCTGTGAGTACTGAGAAAACCTCAGTCAGAGATAGAGGTTCTAACGGGAATTGACGTTAACGAGTCCATGTCTTAACGACTTCGGCTACCGGTGTGGGTACACAGACAGTCGTAGTGATTACTATAGTAACAACAAACCAAGTCGCTATCAACATCGCTAATGCCATGTATAGTTGCAGCTAATCGTTACTTATAACCGTTAACGGAATGTAACCGTTACGTTTGCCTTTGGCGCAGGTGGTCCGGGTTTGATTCCCGGTAAAGACCAGGGAATTTTCTCTCCCGCTCGGTGAACTGGGTGTGTGTCCTTTCATTATCACCAGAGGCAAGGTTTTGTTTTAAAAACTAGTATTAATAACTTTAACTTTTTATAGTGTTTAACGCAGGCGATGACACTGATGATACTTGGAACGAAGATAGAGCACCGGTGGAATGCGATGGTGGGGGAAAGCCAGAGAACCCGGGGAAAACTCGTCCCTGCTCCGCTTTGTTCACTAAATATCCCATATGCGGTCTTCGTGATCCAACCATTCGGGCACGGCGATGCCACAAAATGTAATTACTAGTGTTTTTTGTTAAATATTTAAATTTGCATTAATTTGGTGCTACATTTTGGGGCAGAAATAATGAATAATGACATGATAAAAATGAAAATTAACAGGTAACTAAAATAACAGTTTAGGTGTCTTTTTGGCTCCCTTCCGTTTGTTACAATTTAATAGAGAAAAATCTATCGCTGTAAGCATTTAATATTTGTAGCCAAAGACATTGAAGGGACTGGTGTCAGTGCACTATTAGCCCACTTAGGTATTCCTACACAGCATCAGAATAGACGTTTTCTTCTTTTCTTCTTATTTTAGAATCCTTTAGGCATTGCAACTGTAACTTCTTTGCGTTGGAATTACAAACGTTGTTTTATAGCCTCTCTTCATGGTATAAAGACGTATACATTAAATTAAGGTTTGAATTTTGTCATTTAAAATAAATGCAGACTTTCTATGCAAATTAAAAATAGGTATTTTTGATTAAGTTCTAAAACATATTACCAGTGATCTCGAAAATATGAAAATTTCACAAAAAATCGAGAAGAAGTAAATCTATTTATCATTTCAAAATGTTGTCAAATGCGTGTATTATACACTTTGTTTTTTAATTCAACAGCTTTCTCAATTATCGCTAAAGACAAAACACCTTTTCTGTTATCTTCCCATACACAGGAAGGGAAATTGCAACACCACCGCAGTATTATCCTTACCTGAACACTGCAGTCAACTTGTGGTCTCTACCACAATACCATTCTGACCATTGATCAACCTTCGGGTTGAATACTCATCATTGTCAACCGTTACGATGTAAGTGTTATACCAAAATAACTGTTGTATCGATATTTGTATTAATCCGAAAAGAATAAAAAGTAAATTGAGTATTCCAAAATATGATTATTTGTAATCACCCTCTGTCTCTGATGAAAACGTAAACAGCGTGCATAAAAAGTGAATTTATCTTTTTGGTGTGACAAACATATAAACGAAGTTATCTAATAGGAATGCGTGAATGTGTTTTAAGATATT